>CADEHL010001172.1:6812734-7412734 GCA_902827135.1 Harpagifer antarcticus
GGGTGGTGTGTTACCCGAACTGAATTCACAAAATCTCAGCGCTGTTTCGGAGTGCTGAAGCAGGACAGTGAATTGCCATCTGCGCAGACTGTTTAGCTCCAAATAAAATATAAGTAGCTTCAGTTGAGCTGTAAAAAGCAGTTGTGTGCTTTGTTTTTTTAAGTCACAAACCACGAGTTAGATATAAAAGCCCTCTAAAGAGTAATTTCAGCAAATCGGTGCATTTCATAGACGGTCATGGGGCTGCCTGTATGTGTGGAGGTAAAATAATAGCTTTGCTATTCGTATTTCTTTCTATTATGAGTGCATAAATCATAATTTCACTTCTGAGGTGAGTGAGGCTCCATAATGCTAAGTATGTCTCAGTTCCAAGTTCATGATTTCAAGAACGGCGAAGGGGCAGTGTGTTTCTCCGATTTAACAATAAATCCTCTCACATAGGGCACTAATTCTCAATGAGCAGGAGACACCATGCGAAAACGATCAGTCTTTTTGCAAATTCAAAGAAAAGTTTGAATGTCATGTGTGTGTATAAGCTGCCGTCAGATCAGTCCTCTCCCGAGTCTCACCCGGGCTGACCAGCCGGGGCTCGTGTGTCTCGGTCAGGCGCATCTGTCATTTGAAGCTTCGGTTCAATCATTACTTATTATTCCGCACACACGCTTGGATACAGGAGGTGTCAACGTGAAAAAGGGCTAATAGATTGTCATTTGGCTAAGATTTTTTTTAAATGGCTTCTTTTAAATTTCCAGGGCAGTGTTAACATGATGACTGCGGTCACTTGATGGCAACCACGAATCTTTTTTAATTACGCAGGTGTCATGACTTTGAACAACTTTATACAACACTTTTTAGAATTGTCTAAGTGAGGGAAAGATGGGTACACTTTTGAGTTGGATTTACCTTAATTGAGAAAGCGCACATTGACGCACCATAACTAAGCAAAGGAAACATACCAACAATTATAATACATGCACTTCCATGCCTTTGAGACAACATAAAGTTAAACCAAAAGGAAACCGAAAGTGGGAATGACATTACCGATTTCCAGCCCCAAAATGTAAACAATGTTTCAAACGGACAGTCTTTTGCCTGATCTGCTTCTCTTACCTTGTATCAGGAAAAGAAGAAGCACCGTCTTCCAGAAGCGACATCCCACCAGCGCGCCTCCCGTTCCCCTGACCGTCTCCATCCCTCCTGTCGGTAAAAACCTCCCGGACTGTTCACAAAACGGAAAAAGGGATCGTTTAGTTTGTGTAATCTTCTTCCTTTTCCTCCGGAGAGATCACTCACACCGCATCTGTGCCATCACTAATCTCAATTTGACCAAACTGCGCTCCCGCTGTGCTTGACCAGAGACACCGCGCGGATGAGGTTTGGAGTGAAGTATAAATCCTTCTGGAGTCAGTCATAAAAAAGGAATCAATGGGCAATTCCGGAGAAGACTGGTTGTTGTTGTTGTTTTCTAATCCCCCACCACCAGCAAAAAAGTCAGTTGTGTGTCTCCTTCAACATAGAGCCGAGGAATGAACCCGTTTTCCCCCGTGGTGAGCTTTCTCCATCGGTGCGCTTTAATTATCCAAACGGGACAGCCGAAGCTGTGAAAAACCTCAATGCCTCTCCCTTTATCGCACTTTTCTTTCTTCCAAAGTTTAAACAGACCGGCGCAGAGGACGACGAACTCCAACAGCCAATTAAAAAGTCCACTTAATGTGCGGTTTTGAGACAACAAAACCCAGACAACTCTGTCACTTAAGGCTCATACAAAATCCAAATTCCGCTCGCCCGGCAGCAGCTCCGTCCGCGCTCTCCTTCTTTTCCTTCCTCCCCCTGTCTGTCTATCCGACTATCCCTCTCTTGCTGTGCGTGTTATGCATGTGTGCGCGTCTGGGCTCAACTTGAGAGTCTGTATACACTCGTCCGCGGGATGGAGGGAGGAGAGGAGAGGACTGAAGAGGAGGTCTGACGCCTCCACCAGCCGGCAGAGGAGGAGGGCTGAGGGGCTGAGGAGAGTGGGGGGGCGAGGGAGGGATTTGGGGATTTAAGCGACAGTTAAGCAGCCAATGGAACGTGGAGGAATTCATTTGGGCTTTTTTCACTTCTTTCATCGTTTAAAATGTATCAGATTCATTTGCAATTATTTCTTCAAATATTTATTTTTTGGGGGAGTCAAAGACATTCACACCCCTACCAAAATTATTGTTTTGAAGTGTGTTTTCTTAAATAAAAATCTAAATTACACAATGATAACGAGCGCTTTCAGCCATTGATTGAAAGGAAAATACCTGTGAATTAGTCTGTTGTCAAATTTCAAACAGGGAGGTTTCCCATCAGAAGAGGCCTCTTTTTCTGTATGCTTGATGTGTCCGGTGTGTGCGTGTGCGTGTGCGTACGTGTGTGTGTGTGTGTGTGTGTGTGTGTGTGTGTGTGTTGTTTATCCTTTCAAAGCCCTTCTCTGCATTATTCATAAAAAAGACACACGCTACACCTGTTCTCTCTGTAATCGATAGACACCTTCGCACGAGCCCCTATAGTGCTCGCACGCGCACACACCACATCCGCTTCCAGTGGCGTGTACGACTGCAAAATGTGATACACCAAAACTCATTCACTTTCTATTGATAGGACGGTGTGTGTGTGTGTGTGTGTGTGTGTGTGTGTGTGTGTGTGTGTGTGTGTGTGTGTGCGTGCGTGCGTGCGTGTGTGTGTGCGTGTGTGTGTGAGGGGGGGGTTGTGAGTGTGTGCATAAGCCAGTAGAGAGAGAACATTAGGGTCTTCTTAAAGTCCGAAACAATATTTCATAAGACAGCCTGCCTGGTTCCCTTCGTCAGCTAAATGTGTAAAAGCTAAAGAGATGACATTGTGACTTATTGAATTGCAAATCAGTCCGTCGGCGGAGGGCTGGGAGGATTTCCGGAGACGGAGATACGTGAGCCTTGCTGTCTGTCTGCCTGTGGGCCTGTCTGCCTGACTCCACGGACTCTAAGAGAGGCTAAGAAGGAGCGACAGCCCCCCCTAGTGTCACAGAAGTGACACTAAGTGGTGGCACTCACAGAAGAAGACCCCTCTATACATTCATCCTTCATATGTCCTTAATTAACAGTATATGTGATTGTCATTGAAGAAGGCCCATGCTTTGGTGCGTTCATCTTTAATGCATCCCACTTATTCTTCCGTCACTTCTCTCTGTTCCCCTCACTGAGATTCCAGCATGTGAACCTGACTGCTCTTTTTCCACTTGTCCTGTTTTGTTGTTCAGTCACTTTCCCAAAACACATTTGGCCTCCGCAGCCGCACGCTGACTCCTTCTATAACATCTAAGCTACCGCCATCCGTCCATATTATGGAGCAGAACTAAATCAGTATATTTTAAAATATTATTCTAATTTCCCACAATGACTTTTCCCTCAGCGAGCCGCAGCATTATGTGAGACTTAAGCTTGAAATATTTTCTTTTGTAACTGAATTATTACTCTTGGGGCTGCAACCGAAGCAAGGCTTTAGTTCAGTATTCAGTTAAAGTGATATTTGTAGAAATGTAGTGTGTGTATACACATAAGTCCCCACTGGGAAGAGATTTTGATACAGAATGAAAAATAATTGAAGATAAATCTAGGGACAAAAAAACAAAGACTACATATTTCAAAGTAGGATAAAAACATTCTGCTGCTAAAAATATAGTAAGTAACAGTACGTTGGTTCATATAGACATGTTCAGAATATGATCTTCAAAAAGTGAAGATGCCAACTATACTCATAACTCAGGGCAAATATGATTTTGGCAATAATTGAGGAAACAACTATTTTTCTTTTCCTCTTATAGTTTATTTCACTTTTATTATTACAGGAAGGCACGACGCAGCAAATATTTATCATATCACAAAAAGGAAGTCATGCATCACAAAGATTGCATTGTCCGTGACTGTCAAACTACAACCTGTAATTGATTACATTTTTAATAAATGAAAAATAAAGTGCTTTTAAACCTGGTTCTCAGTGGCTGGTGGCGATATGTATTGACTGCCAGCCTGACCACAGACTCTGATCTAATCCACTTTTTGATATCAGTCCGATCCCCCAACACAACAGCGATTGGTCTGATGATGATAGGCCGATGTTTATAGAGATTGGGATAAGTCCAATGCAGCTGAAATCCCTTATTATAACAGCCCCAATTTGTATTATGTAGTTAATGGACTCTCCTTACTGTGAATAGAGCGGTAGCATTTCATTTTTAAGTAATTGTTATTGCAGTAAAGCAACATTTATAAGTAAAAATTATTCCAAATCTGAAAGTAGAGTCCATGTAGATCTGCTATGGGCAACAGGAATCAAGAAAGAGTGACTCAGGCATGAAAAACACAGGCTTTACCAACCTAGGAAGCAACAGTTTTACTCCTCACTTCAAAATGCCAAGTTTTTGTCAGAGGTATCCTCAAGTCAAGAGCTGAAACGCATCACAACAAGTGCTAGAACTCCTCTCTCCCATCACTGTCAGTCTGCATGCTGTTCTGTGCCCACCCCGAGGTGATGGTGGTCACTGCACCCGTCTCAGCTTCTCTCTCTCTATGGCTTCTCAGTGGTGAGATGCCCTTTGCACTGTGAGTCACTTCACATCTTCTGTTACTTTAACTATAAAAAAGATGAAACTTCACTCCTGCTGACACCATAGAGGCTGACACACACCAAACTGTCAACATCAACTGCATGTCTAAAAGTAGGGGAACATTCCTTCTTAAATCATCTTTTAATTATTTTCCAAAACCTTTAATAAATATCAAATAACTCTTTATAGATAATCTTTGTCACTTCCAAATTAAGACATGAAGAACATTAACCTTCAGAGACAGTATATAACAATTGGACATAGTCACTGTGACGTAAAACATGGGTTTGTGGACTACGGATCTGAAGCATGGATGTATAAAGATATGTGAATATAAACCATGGCCTCATTTACCTCTTTGGATAAATGCTGGCTGAAGAAAAGAGAAAGAGAACAATAAAACAAGAGAATAGCGCAAGAGAAGGAAAGAGGTTAAAAGACACAGAGAGCTAGGACAGAGAAATCAGCAGAAGAAGACAGAGGGAGTGTAAAATGTAAAGCAAACATGGTATGAGCTAAGATTGGTTAATGGAAAAAATATGAATAGAAGCTGGGTAGGATACAAGGATCCACAATTTAACAACTTTGTCTAAACGTTGATAGCTGTGTATTATTTAAATGATCACATATTGATGTGATGAATGGCAAGCTAAGAACATGATAAGTCTTTATAAGCTGGATTCCAAGTAAGCATCATGAGGTTGATATGTCGCTAAAAGCACACCTCTACCTCCGTCAGAAAAGTAAAAGTGGTGCTTTATGATTACCTCTGACTGGAGGTCATAGTTAGCAGTACTCAGCTCTGTACCACTCCACCAGAAACGGTGCATTCATTTCCAAGCACTCAGAAGCGCAAGGTGAAGTGGTCAGGCTGAGAGAAAACACTCATATGGTGATCCTTAGACACTGCATGGCTCTAAAGGTGTTTGTGTGTGAGCACATGAGAGAAAGATTATTGTTTGCCACAGTGGACATCACTTTCATCACTATACTTAACTGAGTGTGAGACGATGAGATCGGGATACGAATAGTGTTCCCCTCTCTCTGAGGTCAAATGGCTCTTGTAGAAATGCAGTAGACACCTTGTTGAGACAGTACACTTTACACTGAGGCTGCATGAAGATGACCACCACTGACAAACCTCCATATTTACTTCTAATTCCCCCACCCTCGCTCTCTTTCTATCACTTGTTCTATCCAGTCTGAAAACCATAGCCATCTCTTTGCTCAGTGGAGCAAACTGAATACATTAGAATCCAATTAAGGATGGTGAAGAGAACTGCTCAGGCTTACAGTGTGTGTGTGTGTGTGTGTGTGTGTGTGTGTGTGTGTGTGTGTGTGTGTGTGTGTGTGTGTGTGTGTGTGTGTGTGTGTGTGTGTGTGTGTGTGTGTGTGTGTGTGTGTGTGTGTGTGTGTGTCATCTCATGTGTACTATGATTATAAATCATAGTGTATAGTATGTCAAGCCAATGAATGAGAATGTTTGATTTTTTTTTGGGGGGGGACTGCGTGTGATTCCATGTAAAACATATTGCACGGTTGCACCTTTGTGTGCGTATGTACTTATGTTTATATCTGTTGCCATGACATGTGTTGTCATAGTGCAATTATTCAGTGACATAAGCCGCCTTCCTGCACCAAGCAGTGTCTGTTGCTGTATAGCAAGACCACTGTCAGGCAAGTGTGTGTGTGTGTGTGTGTGTGTGTGTGTGTGTGTGTGTGTGTGTGTGTGTGTGTGTGTGTGTGTGTGTGTGTGTGTGTGTGTGTGTGTGTGTGTGTGTGTGTGTGTGTGTGTGTGTGTGTGTGTGTGTGTGTGTGTGTGTGTGTGTGTGTGTGTCATGAATGTGTCATGAATGTGTGTATGTGGCGCAGTGGGTTGTGCGTTGGTGTTCGGATCTGGGGAGCATGTTTGAACATGTTCAAACCCCACTGCACAGGTTCAAGCCCCCACTGCAGTCAGCATGTCGTTGTGTCCCTGGGCAAGACACTTCACCCCAAATTGCTCCTGTGGGGATTGTCCTCAGTATTGAGTATGTTAGTCACTTTGGATAAAAGCGTCTAACAAGTATCATGTAATGTGTAAGGGAATTAATAACTGGGTCCCATTACTGCACAACACATTAGGGAGGTCCTCAACTGCATAAGTTCATAGTCCTAAATTATTATATGATTTAAACCATCAAATTTCACACTACTTGAGGGGGATAAAACATTTTGGTTATAATGGAAGTCTATAGGCGCTTTCACACCGGAGTACTTTTCCCACTATAGTTCTGATATAGTTCTGAAAATGTGCATTCACACCAAAAAAATCCGGAACTAGAACTTAGTTCATGAGAACCTTTTCACCCCCTTTTCAGTCCCTGCTAGAGAGCAGGGCTGCAGTCGAATAGTCCATTTAGCTTAGGAACCTTCCTAACGGAGTGAAATGACCCGGAAGTCCCTCAGTGGCAGCCATGATAAGTGCCGTTCGAATTCTCTAGAATGATAGGAAAGGAGGTTTCAAACTTCCTTTATAACCTTCTTTAGCTTAGGAACCACTGGACCTCCGTCACCGAAAGGAGAGGAGACAATGCTGCCCCACAATGCCTTGCAGCCGCAGCATTTGACGTCACTCAACAGTCGGCTGTTCACGGAAACAATCGATTATGACGGAGAAATTATATCATGAAAGTTACGGTGCTTATTAAGCTTTTTAAAACGTATGTGGTAAGTTGCCAAAGTGCTTTGTTTTGAACGTTCATCAGTATTATAATCAAAAAGAGAAATATGAACGTTAGTTTTTACTGAAATGATCAAATAAAGTCAACATTCAACTGAGCTGCGGGGTTTGTTCAACTTTTAAAGATGTTTGAATGGTGATGTACACAGTGATACATGCTAAAGACTAACGTTTATAATAAATACATTTGTATTGATTTTAAGATATTTTCATAGTTCATACAATCATACTGGGATCATTTTTTGTATTAATGTAGTACCGGAGGGAGAGGGTGATGAGCATAAGTTTCACTTTCCTTTTTTATTTCAATTCCAACTTGGGTCATGAAGAATATGTTTCTCTGTTGTCCATGTTCATAAAGCATAACACAACAGCATCAGAGCACGGTGCAGAGTCTCTAGATGAGTTTACAGTAGTCCCTCGTTCTTATTAAACATCCATGTTGTAGTCCGCTGTATAGAAAACTGTAGTTTCCATAGTTTCCCCACAGCAGCAGACGCAGTGTGAACGCGATCTGCTCTTTAGTTCATCATTACATGTTACTTGTTAGACGCTTTTATCCAAAGCGACTTACATACTCAATACTGTGGGCAATCCCCACAGGAGCAATTTTGGGTGAAGTGTCTTGCCCAGGGACACAACGACATGCTGACTGCAGTGGGGTTTGAACCTGTGACCATCTGATCCCCAGACCAAGGCTCTATCCACTGCGCCACACACCTCATCAGAACTAAAGAGTTCTGATGAACTAAGTTCTGATGAACTAAGTATGGCAAAGCACTTGGTGTGAAAGCGCCTTATGGTACAAATCCTGTAGGTTAACAGTCCCAACGTACCTTTTTGTTCAATCTGACATTATACAAAAAGTAAAAATGCACCAAAATCAATCTTCTCATTTAGTATTCAGATGGATCAGCTGATGATACTAATAATAAAGTCAAATTTGTTTTTAGAATATTGAATTATAGTGTATTTTTTCAAAAAACCAGTTACTGGTATACGATCAAAACTGGTATCTAAAGGGTTAATTTTGTATCGTGATTCATTAAATCATTATGTAAATGAAACACTTCATGAAAAAATTGAGGAAAAAATTAGAAAAATATGGATCAGTCATCATTTTATTGCAGTTCAAATACAAATCTTTTATGTGAACATTCCCAATGTTACTTTTTTTTAACAGGGTATTAAGTGCAAATTGAAATTGTTTACAAAATATGAAAATATATTAAAAGATTATACAGATAATACAAAAGAGGACCAATTTTCTCAATGGCTGCCTACTCCACTCTCCCCCATCTAATAGAAGTTTCCAAAGATTTTCATAATCATGCTTTTTGGTCTGAATTTTTCACAATCTTGTAAACTGTGCGAAATACTCGATCAGTAGTCAAGAAGTGATCCCTCTGCATATCTGAAGTCAACGTTTCCATTCTTTTTTCTTTTGCCGTTTCCATGGTTTTCTCAGCTGCTTGATGATAGTCTGACATTCTATGCTTGTGCATCTTCTTCCGAAGAGACTGCAGCTGTGCTGCTCTGGTTGCACCATAGGCTGTCACTTTAACTTTAGACCACTCGTCAGCAATATGCACCTGGCTCCCACCAGCATTTGGCCCAACTGCTTTTATCTTCTGGCAGGTTTGTCAGGGATGAGCGAAGCAGGCAGGACCCAAACGCAGATTTCTCATAAAAAAACACCTTTATTTCAAGGCTTAAAGAAACAGACAGAACTCTTCCCACAACAACAAGGAACTAACAAAGACTAACAGAAAACACAGAACCTAAATGCACACATGACTAATCAAACAAACAAGAAACAGGTGAGGAGGGAGGAGAAAACACACGGGCACCAACTGAACATAATCGGGTAATCAGGGAGGGAAAACAGACAGAAACCAACAGGCAAAACAGGAGGTGAACACTTTTCAAAATAAAACAGGAAACCAAAGACAGAAAAAGACAAGACAAAACACAACACAGACAAATCGTGACAGTACCCCCCCCCCTCAAGGGACGGATCCCAGACGTCCCAAAGAAAATCCAGCAGGGTGGGTGGAGGGGGTCTGGAGGACGGGTTTGGGCTGACAGCCCAGGGGCACAGCGGAGGACCCGGAAGGGGTATCGGGTGGACGGCCCGGGGGCAAGGCAGAGTTCAAAAAGGGGGGCTCGGGCGGACGGCCCGGGGGCAAGGCAGAGTTCAAGGATGGGGACTCGGGCGGACGGCCCGGGGGCAAGGCCCGAGTTCAAGGAATGGGGACTCGGGCGGATGTCCCGTGGGCAAGGCAGAATCCAAGGAAGAGTCAGGGGGCCAGGCCCGAGGGCGAAGACCGCGGCTCTCAGGGGGCCGGGCTCGAGGGCGAAGAGCAGACAGCTCCGGAGGACGGGCAGTAGTGTTAATTTCGTTGACTAAAACTATGACGAAATATGTTCGTCAACGACCTTTTTTTCCATGACGAAAACGAGACGATGACGAGAGGGCACCGATGGCAGTAAACAATAACTGTAACGAAATCATCATGCAATATCGTTGACGAAAAGTGACGAGACGAAAATGTAGTTTACTAAATAAAAACTATGCCAAAATCTCTCTTTACTTTCGTTGACGAAAAATGAGGAGACGAAATATTATCAAAGATAACGTTACATCTCTGATAGTCAATTTTTCTCCCAGCAGTTCCATTTCCGGTGCTGCGGCAGTGCAGCAGCTGTGTGTTGGTGCTGCGCGCGGCAGTAGATTTGAATTACACCGGGCAGAGGCACAATATGAACTGTCAGGAAGACTCAGGTCTAACTCATGGTCTAACTAACCTTATTTAACAGAAAATAAAATGGCAACCACAGGGCTTGGGAGCAGTGGTCGCACTCGCGTTAACCGAATACCCCCCCCCCGTCAGTGCGAGTGATTGATAAATTGTGCACTCGACGGATAATAATGGATTATGACGGAAATGTTAAGATCCTGTCCGTCAAAATGACTGACAACGAAAAAGTCTAAAGCCACCACTGCTTGGGAGAAAGAAACGATGTGATATTTGGGCCCATTTTCGCTACAATGAGGGGGAGAAAAAAAGCGAATGCATTGTTTTATCAGAAGGGAAGGAATGTGTCCATAACACCACAAACCTGACCAGATACTCTCTGCAAAGCTGCATTCTAAATCATTCAACCTGTGTTTTTCATCAAATAAGGACAAGATATAATCTTATTGTGAAATAAATTTGACTAAAATGACAAATTATTGGTTTTGGCTAGACGAGTTTGACTGAAATGTTCTATATAATCTGATGACTAAAAAAGACTCAACAGTTTTCATTGACAAAAAGTAGACTAAAAATAATTAGTTTAACTAAAATAAGACTAAAATTCTCAGACTTTTAGTCGACTAAATCTTGACTAAAATGTTTACTGTTTCAGTCGACTAAAATAAGACTAAAATCCTCAGACTTTTAGTCGACTAAAACTCGACTAAATAAAAACAGGATGAAGGTGACTAAATATGACTAAAACTAAAAAGGAAATTTAACACAGGACTAAGACTAAAAAAAAAAATATCTATTGCTTCAGTTTATAATCGTAACAGATCGAAAAATTCAGATTCATTTTTCAATAAATGATTCCACAAACAACACACAACATCATTATTACATTAAAATAAACTACTTGTAGTAGATAAAGTACATTATTCAAAAGTTTACATTAACTTTGAATAATAACACGGGAGAAACGGAGCCTCTCTTTTCCTCTCTCTCTCCCTCTCTCCTGACAGCCCGTCAGTTTCTCATGCAGCGCGCTAAACAGTGGGCGGGGCTTCAGGTCAGACTCAGCAGCTGATCTGATCTCTCTCTCGCGTCCGGTTACACTTCACTCGCGTATGTCCATATCGATCAGATCCAGCTCTCCTGATCGGCCTATAGAGAGCACCGATCAAGCTATTAAGAGTGAATATCGGCCGATAATGATCGGCGGCCAATCGATCGGAGCATCGGACATTTTGACCCGCAGATTTTGAATTTACCGGTTTTTATTCAATTTGACCAGCTAAAAAATGGTAATTACCGGCTAACGGAAACCCTGCTTGTATTGTATTGTATGAGAGAGGTTCCAGGTTGAATTGAGGCGACTATTTGTAATGTTCAGAGGTTGTTGTGTTTAATATTCATGAGAATATTTGTCATTGTTCAAATGATAATAAACAAACATTTGCATAAAGCATATTTGTCCACTCATATGTTGATAAGAGTATTAAAAACTTCAAAAATATCCCTCTAAGGTACATTTAGGACAGATAAAAAATGTGCGATTAATTTGCGATTAATCGCGATTAACTGGACAATCATGCGATTAATCGCGATTAAATATTTTAATGGACTGACAGCCCTAAAATAAACGTGTCTTATTGGCTGACAGCTACCTATCCTGTGACAATGTTTAAACTGTCAGTCGGACTCTGAGTTTTTGAAGATGAACCTAAGAAAATGTTTTCTTAAAAAAGACGACAATTCTCAAGTGGTGGCTCACACAACAAGCCCAGAGCGACCACTTGCGCTAGGTAAACAAGGTATGTAAATGTCAGTAAACTTCCAAGTTATGCGAACATGTAAGCAAAGCATAAATTACAGCTACGTTGTTGACGTTACTTTGAATCGCGCGGGTAAGCTAAACCGTTAGCAAGTAGCTATGGCTAGCCAGAGATATTAAATTAACACTTTGTCATACAATATAAATGTTGTGTTTTTTAGCGTTACCCGGTCATTTCAAAGAAAGCTATCTGGAAAATGTTGACTTACGTTGTTCGACATGAAGCTAGAAGCTACCTTACATTACACAGTCAGAGGGGAGTGATTTGTAAAATATCCATAAAGGAAAAGAAAATCTGTTTACAGTTCTGTTTCATATGGGTGTTGAAAGATGTATCCATATCTCTTAATTTTGCTCTCAAAGTGCACCAGATTGATGCTTTTAACTTCAATTTTTAAAAAACAATCTTCCCGGGGGAGCATGCCCCCGGACCCCCCTAGCGGAGACGAGGACCCCCCTAGAGGAGGTTAGGTCCACCCCCCACTTGTAAAACATAGCACTTTACCCCTGCTTACACCTATATGCCGTGAGCTGATTATCGAGCCTTCATTGTAACAGTCACGGGTGTACTGTGTGCGTGCGTGTGGGGAGTGTTGCAGTAGAAATGTCCACTGTAGCCCAGTACCTTAAAGAGCCTGTGACAGCATCCCAACAACTGTTGTGCAATGAAATATTCGGCTACTAGTCATCTCGAACCGTCAGTTTAAAAAAGAAGTTGCGATACCGTTCCGATAAATATCAATAATTTCGAACATCGCGGGGAAATTCCTTCGACTCATTTTGAGGTTTTGGGGGAAGCCGTAAGTGACGTCAATGCGGGAACGCTTCACTGTGCGGCCAGAGAGCCAAACACGGACAAAGTGTGTTGTTATGCGTAGAAATGGTGAATTACTGAGTTTAGGCACGTTAATAACGTTTTAATGAAGTTGACTACAGTATATTCATATTTGTCAGTGCTTTCAGGTCAATTCGGCGAACATAAACATAAATGATCGTGGTGAAGATGATGATTAAATTAGGATTAAAAATCAGTAGTGAGAGCTGCTGAATTTCCTCCCGTAGGATGTGATATAAAAACAAATCGATTATTTTTGTAGTTGTAAACTCAAGTGGATGAAACTACATTTATTAGTGCTTTCATGTCAATTCGGCGAACATATGATACATTAAATGATCGTGAGGATGATGATTAAAATCGTTTGTTTGAGCCGGTTTGCATTTCCTGATGAGAAAACAAACCCATGCTTTTTGTAGCTGAACACCAACGTGGATTAAACGTGTGGTTTTTTACCACAATGTTGGGAAATTAATGGATAAAATGCACGGATTATTATTATTATCATTATTCCCACTCCGATCGGGACTCTCGGTCCACCGTTTCCCCGCAGCGAGTCTCCCCCCGTTGACAGTTTACGTGGGCTGGGTGCAGTGGCGGACTGGCCCATCGGGACGAATCCCGATGGGCCGGTACCGAAGTGGGCCGGTCGGATAAGTCACTATCACATCCCCGATAGGCGGCGCGTGAGGCTCAGGTTTGGGAAGGCTTAATAACTTGTTTTACCTGACGCTGCCCGCCTCCGGCGTCTATAGAAAAGAGATCAACTCAGTGTGCGGAGTTTAAATCTCTCAAGTCATATTTGTTACGGTGTGTGTAGGAAGCAGGACCCAAATGCAGATTATAGTGCTAAAAATGACTCCTTTATTTCAAGGCTACATAATCACCAAGACAGAACAGAACACTCACCGCAGACCAGGTCATGACACAAGACGAACCGACAAAGACAGACAGAAAAAACAGAACTTAAATACACACAAGACTAATCACACAAACAAGACACAGGTGAGGAGGGAGGAGAAAACACAGGGACACCAGGTGAACACAATCGGGTAAATTAGACACACCAGGGAAACTGACAGGGAATCACAGACAGATTACAACAGGCAGGAAACGGGGGGTGAACACTTTACAAAATAAAACAGGAAACTAAAGACAGAAACAGACAGACAAAACATAACACGGACAGATCGTGACAGAACCCCCCCCTCAAGGGACGGATCCCAGACGTCCCTAAACCCCAAAAACAAAAATCCCACACAGTCCAGCAGGGTGGGTGGAGGGGGTCCGGAGGAGGGACGTATCCCTAGGCCACCAGGGTGGGTGGAGGGGGTCCGGAGGACGGGACTAAGCTGACCGCCCAGGGGCACAGCGGAGGACCAGGAAGGGGGCCCGGGGCAAGGCAGAGTTCAAGGTGGGGGTCTCGGGCGGACGGCCCGGGGGCAAGGCAGAGTCCATGGTGGGGAACTCGGGCGGACGACCCGGGGGCAAGGCAGAGTCCAAGGTGGGGGTCTCGGGCGGACGGCCCGGGGGCAAGGCAGAGTCCATGGTGGGGAACTCGGGCGGACGGCCCGGGGGCAAGGCAGAGTCCAAGGTGGGGGTCTCGGGCGGACGGCCCGGGGGCAAGGCAGAGTCCAAGGTGGGGGTCTCGGGCGGACGGCCCGGGGGCAAGGCAGAGTTCAAGGTGGGGGTCTCGGGCGGACGGCCCGGGGGCAAGGCAGAGTCCATGGTGGGGAACTCGGGCGGACGACCCGGGGGCAAGGCAGAGTCCAAGGTGGGGGTCTCGGGCGGACGGCCCGGGGGCAAGGCAGAGTCCAAGGTGGGGGTCTCGGGCGGACGGCCCGGGGGCAAGGCAGAGTCTAAGGTGGGGAACTCGGGCGGACGGCCCGGGGGCAAGGCAGAGTCCATAGTGGGGCGAAGGCCACAGCGGGCGAACTCAGGGGGCCGAGCATGAGGGCGAAGACCAGACAACTCCGGAGGCCGGGCAGGACCCGGTGTCGGCCGGACAGGAACCGGAGCCGGCGGGACAGGCTTCGGCAGGATCCCCCACGGAAGAGGACCAGGAGTTGGCAGGACCCCCAGCAGGAGAGTGGACGACGGGACCTCCAACGAGACAGGACAAAGGGTTGGCAGGACCCCCGGCAGGGGAGTAGACGACGGGACCTCCAACGAGACAGGACAAAGGGTTGGCAGGACCCCCGGCAGGAGAGTAGTCGGCGGGGCCTCCAACGGGACAGGACACAGGGTTGGCAGGACCCCCGGCAGGAGAGTAGTCGGCGGGGCCTCCAACAGCACAGGACATAGGATTGGCAGGACCCCCGGCAGGAGCGTAGTCGGCGGGACCTCCAACGGGACAGGACATGGGGTTGGCAGGACCCCCGGCAGGAGAGTAGTCGGCGGGGCCTCCAACGGGACAGGACAAAGGGTTGGCAGGACCCCCGGCAGGAGACTAGTCTGCGGGACCTCCAACTGGACAAGACATGGGGTTGGCAGGACCCCCGGCAGAGGGCTAGTCTGCGGGACCTCCAACTGGACAAGACATGGGGTTGGCAGGACCCCCGGCAGAGGGCTAGTCTGCGGGACCTCCAACTGGACAGGACATGGGGTTGGCAGGACCCCCGGCAGGAGACTAGTCTGCGGGACCTCCAACTGGACAAGACATGGGGTTGGCAGGATCCCCGGCAGAGGGCTAGTCTGCGGGACCTCCAACTGGACAAGACATGGGGTTGGCAGGACCCCCGGCAGAGGGCTAGTCTGCGGGACCTCCAACTGGACAGGACATGGGGTTGGCAGGACCCCCGGCAGAGGGCTAGTCTGCGGGACCTCCAACTGGACAAGACATGGGGTTGGCAGGACCCCCGGCAGAGGGCTAGTCTGCGGGACCTCCAACTGGACAGGACATGGGGTTGGCAGGACCCCCGGCAGAGGGCTAGTCTGCGGGACCTCCAACTGGACAGGACATGGGGTTGGCAGGACCCCCAGCGGAACCTCCAACGGTACAGGACATGGGGTTGGCAGGACCCCCGGCAGAAGACTAGTCTGCGGGACCTCCAACTGGACATGAGTAGGGGCTTGAGTGGGGACTCGAGAGAGGGCTTGAGAGGGAACTTGAGAGGAAACTGGAGAGTGGACTCGAGAAGGAACTCGAGAGTTGACTCGAGAGGTAACTCGAGAGGGGACCTGAGAGGGGACTTGAGAGGGAACTCGAGAGGAGACCTGAGGGGAAACTTGAGAGGTGACTCGAGAGGACACTGGAGAGTTGACTTGGGAGGTGACTCGAGAGGACACTGGAGAGTTGACTTGAGAGATGACTCGAGAGGACACTGGAGAGTTGACTTGAGAAGGAACTCGAGAGGTGACTCGAGAGGTAACTCGAGAGGGGACCTGAGAGGGGACTTGAGAGGGAACTCGAGAGGAGACCTGAGGGGAAACTTGAGAGGTGACTCGAGAGGACACTGGAGAGTTGACTTGAGAGGGGACACGAGAAAAGACTCGAGAGGGGACCTGAGAGGGGACTTGAGAGGGAACTCGAGAGGAGACCTGAGGGGAAACTAGAGAGGTGACTCGAGAGGACACTAGAGAGTTGACTTGGGAGGTGACTCGAGAGGACACTGGAGAGTTGACTTGAGAGGGGACACGAGAAAAGACTCGAGAGGGGACCTGAGAGGGGACCTGAGAAGGAACTCGAGAGGTGACTCGAGAGGTAACTCGAGAGGGGACCTGAGAGGGGACTTGAGAGGGAACTCGAGAGGAGACCTGAGGGGAAACTTGAGAGGTGACTCGAGAGGACACTGGAGAGTTGACTTGAGAGGGAACTCGAGAGGTGACTCGAGAGGTAACTCGAGAGGGGACCTGTGAGGGGACTTGAGAGGGAACTCGAGAGGAGACCTGAGGGGAAACTTGAGAGGGGACTCGGGTAGGAACTTGAGAGGTGACTCGAGAGGGGACTTGAGAAGGGACTCGAGAGAGGGCTTGAGAGGGAACTCGAGAGGAAACTGGAGAGGGGACCTGAGAGGGGACTTGAGAAGTGTCTGGAGGGGAAACTTGAGAGAGTTGGTTTGCCAACAGAACACGGGGTGCTGGAGTCGGCCGGTACGCCGACAGGACACGAGGAGCTGGCGTCGGCCGGTACGCCGACAGGACACGGGGAGCTGGTGTTGGCTGGGGAGCCAACAAGAGACGAGGTGCTGGAGTCGGCCGGTACGCCGACAGGACACGGGGAGCGGGAGTTGGCTGGGGAGCCAACAGGAGACGAGGTGCTGGAGTCGGCCGGTACGCCGACAGGACACGGGGAGCTGGTGTTGGCTCGGGAGCCAACAAGAGACGAGGTGCTGGAGTCGGCCGGTATGCCGACAGGACTCGGGGAGCTGGCGTTGGCCGGTAAGCCAGTCCTGGAGCCGAAACTGGAGTCGCGACCAGGGGTACTGGAGCCGGTACTGGAGCCAGAACCATGGCTGCTGGGGCCGGAACTGTAACCGGAACCATGGCTGCTAGGGCTCGGGCTAACCTGGCCTTGCGACGACTCCTTTTAGCAGCCGCCTGAATACTCCGTGGACCTCCATAAGCCAGACGAGTACCCGAGAATCGGCCCCACGGATCCTGGACAGGAGCAGGAAATGGGGAAGAAGCCGGGGCTGACTCCAGACGGAACCCACCAAGGCGTATGGTGCCAGGTTGGGAATCGGGAGGTAGGGAGCTAGCCTGCCAGGGGCTAACAGGCCGGGAAACAGGTTTGACCTCAACGCTACCAAAAAAGTCCTCCACGGACTCGGGTAGTAACTCTCTTAACCAGGGCCTTGAGGTTACTTCTTGGCGTGCCTTAGAAATAATTGACTGCCTCTCTTTACTACTGGAGGCATATCGAAAGTCATTTTTCAAGCAGGTTAAATTGTACGTGACCTCGTACAAGCTGTCTGCTGGGTCCATTGTTGGTCGGTTCGTAATGTTACGGTGTGTGTAGGAAGCAGGACCCAAATGCAGATTATAGTGCTAAAAATGACTCCTTTATTTCAAGGCTACATAATCACCAAGACAGAACAGAACACTCACCGCAGACCAGGTCATGACACAAGACGAACCGACAAAGACAGACAGAAAAAACAGAACTTAAATACACACAAGACTAATCACACAAACAAGACACAGGTGAGGAGGGAGGAGAAAACACAGGGACACCAGGTGAACACAATCGGGTAAATTAGACACACCAGGGAAACTGACAGGGAATCACAGACAGATTACAACAGGCAGGAAACGGGGGGTGAACACTTTACAAAATAAAACAGGAAACTAAAGACAGAAACAGACAGACAAAACATAACACGGACAGATCGTGACAATATTACAGGATTAGGAAATACAGTTTAAACTGCCAAATGCAGAGAAGACGTCGACGTGTCACATTTATCATTCATATTATACCATCAATCAGATCATCGATCATATAATATCATAATATATCATATATTTCCTTATCTGAGTCAGCTTCTCCAGCCGTATTTGGCCGTGCAACACTTACAGTGTCACATACTGTATGCAGAAGTATTATTTTCAGCAACACATTGTTGACGAAACACTCGAGTCAAATATAATTAAAGTCAGATCCACTCGTGTCTTAGACGTGAATGCCTCTCAGCTGGTGAGAGAAACCCTGGCTTGATTTACCGAGTTGATAACCAGCGTCGTAGGACCGCTTTATGAGATCTCGTTTGTTAGTTTGTTGTTGTTAGTTAGTTTGTTACTCAAACATATCCAGGGCATGTTGAACTGGCTTCGTAGTACAGGGCACAGGTGGCTAGCAGCGCTAATGTCAAAGACACAGACATCATACATTTTATTTGTATTTTACCAGGATGCAGTGACACAAATATTTGGGAAGGCTTAGCCTTCCCTAGCCTACAGCACCCGGCGCCCCTGACCTCTCCCACTCCCCCTGTTGACAATTTACTAGATTTTTAGTCCCATTCCACCACTGGTTACATGACCGTATGCTCGCCCATATTGACGCACCTAATTCCTAAACTTCTAACAGATACAACATAAACCGATCCTTCAGCCTCATATGAGCTCTCAGACACGTTCAAAATTAAACTGTCATCGCTGTCTGAGCTTGCTGCTGTGTGCGCCATCGTGCGTTTACATGCAGATGCTGGGATCCTGAACGGTGCAGCTGGAGCGCTGTGCCCGCAATGACGTCACACGTAATTTGGCGGGACTTGAAGAATCCCCGAGAAGATCCAGAAAATGGTCAACATTGAAGGGCAGATTAATTAATCAAAGTACAAATATCCAAAATCAGTTCAGTAACAGTTTTCAAGGGGACAATATTTACTCAAATTGATGGGTTTGGATGATGGGGGAAACTCGTGTCACAGGCTCTTTAATGTACCTTAATGAACTGTGGGCTAAGCCCCGAATGTTTCCAGGTCCAGGAAACGCCCCTGCTGGGCATCATCTATGGAGAAAACAGCAGTGGCCAAATGGAGATTATTATTAGGTTAGATTTACGCCCAAAGCTGTCACCAGGTTTTGAGAGACTGTATAAAGATCAGCACATATTACTAATGTTCATGCAAATGCCTGTGTGCTCTGATTGCACTCTCTTGACTCGGTACAAATAAATGTCATTGCATGTGTGCGTGCTCCCTCGCCCACAGAATTTTACTCAAAATGCGCAAAATTAATGTTGAAATAGCAGTAATACCAGTGCCACGTTCATTGATAAAATGACATAAGGGATGGAAAGGGGGGATGGCAGTTTTAGAAGGGGGATGATTTTTACCGTTTTATTTCAGGGGGGATGCCATCCCCCCTCATCCCCCCTCAACTTGAGTACACTGTTTAACACCACCGCTCCTTTCTTTTTAGTAAGTTCCCCTTCAAACCAATCCATTCCTTAAATTGGTTTACAGTTATTCACCATTGTTGCTATTGTGAGCTATAAAACACTCAAAGGTTCACAAAAGAAATGTAAACATGTATCTGTGAATTATCTTCTTGTATTGATTTTGGTAATTTGTTTTGTGCATTTTTGGAGAATGGAGAGCTTTCCCACAGGTTGAGTAAAAAGCTGCAACAAACGACTC
Organism: Harpagifer antarcticus; assembly: GCA_902827135.1. NCBI lineage: Eukaryota > Metazoa > Chordata > Actinopteri > Perciformes > Harpagiferidae > Harpagifer > Harpagifer antarcticus. Next base: position 6,832,561 of record CADEHL010001172.1, read on the forward strand.
ATTTGATAATCGATTAATCTATCGATTAATGAAACGATTAATCGACTATTCGGACTATTACTGTATGCCTTGCACAATTTCTCAAACGCTCTTATTTAGCCATCAACTTTTAGATTTAGCTTGAGGTTGTTTTAGGCATGTGGAAACTAACAATGAAGACAATAAAGATGAATACTTGATTCAAAAATACATATTATTAAATTAACTAAACACATTTTGAACAAAATTAACATAGCTTTTTATTTAAATTAAATAAATAATGTTTCACATCAAAAGAAACAACAGTGTTTTAACAAATCGTATTAAATAATCTGATGACAGAACTGTAAACAGAATAGCTGAAACTTTAACAAAATAAATACCTCAGTTACCTCTAATCATTAACCCATGTTTGTATCATTGAGTTAACTCCGTGTGTTGCTGCTAGCATACATAACACCTGACGTGGAAAAGTTACACGTGGATGGGGCTGCAGAGCTGCTAGAAAGACAGTCGAACCCGGTGCATTTCTCCGTCTGAATGTGGTGCACTTTTGCTAAATGTTTAGACAAATTGCTCGTGTTACCGCCCTTACATGCTCAACTCTTATTGCACTTTTGGCAACGAGCATTGTCCACATCGAGACGGGTAAAGTTTAACCACACCTCGGAGCGCGTTCTCTCCGCCATCTCCGCAGTGTGTTGCTGCATATAGCAGCTGCGTGTGTGGAAACTGCCCCGCCCCCTCGCACACAGACGGGGGAGAGAGATCTCGTCTGATCGAAAATGATCAGACGCATTTGTTTGTCTTTTTGCATATTAGAAACGAGTTGGCGACACTAAGACTGCGATATAATGTTTTTGTAGCAATAATACAGTACCGATAAAAAGACCAATAACGTTGGAGCTTAACGGCGCGTAAAACACACGTCACCAACGAATCGACGACTGAATTAGTTGGCAACTAATTTGGTAATCGATTTTAATCGATTAAGTCGATTAGTTGTTGCACCCCTAATTGCCTTTTTAAAATCGAGAAAATGTGTTCATCCGACATGCCCTGCTTTACATTCATAAGGTTAGACACATGAGTGTCCAGTGAAAAAATGGCTACTGGGCAAATTGGAGTGCACTGAATTAATTAGTTCACCTCAGCAGTTATTGTGGATGGAAAGGAGAATTAAATTACGATTTAGCCATTTAGATTTTGCAGACACCAAGAGAATCTGGCCAAAAAAACGTTGGTTCCAAACTTACTTCTAACCCTCTGGATATCGCTACATCTTCATGTATGCAGTGTTGCTGCCAGTTATAGTCTTTGATCTCGAAGTACAAGGAAATTCTAAAAAAATGTTTAGCCAAAAAGCAGTTTCCATCTGAAACTGCCTTGTCGTTGTGCGCTGAATAATCAAAATATATAAAAGATCTTTTATCTCAAAGCTAGCTTTTTCTCTGCGGTAATCAAAGACTAATATTTGCTTGAATGGCATGGAGGTCCCCTGACTCCCCACTGTGCTTCACATGTAACCTGCAGCCATTTGTAGAGAAATGTTTGATTTAAGTGTTGCAGACACGATGACAGCGTGGTCCACTTGTCTCTCCTTAGAGCTCCTGTCACCACCAACACACCAACAGCGGCTTGAGATCAATTACAGGGAAACTTCGAGCGAGCCCCTCCCCACTTCTCTCCCACTACAGATGCAATTTACTCGACCACCGTAAATCAATGGAGACAAGTGGGGCTAATTTAGACCATTTGACGCCAATTTGGCCTTGACCTCTCCCCACCACACACACACAAGCATTTCACTTAATGACTAGCTGCACTGGAGTTTATTACACAGAACTGAGAACCACCTCTCTGTCTCAATGGCAAACACACACAGCCGCACTCACTCACACTCACTCACACACATTTGCACAAAAGCACTCCTATTTCATGCACACACACACACACACACACACACACACACACACACACACACACACACACATACCATGTTGCGTCCATAACTCGTAGCCGCACTGCCTGGGATTTCCATATTGGTTCTGTCAGAGATAATTTTGTTTACAGGGCCCTTTGGATGAAATAACATCTACGGGCGCCATCAATTACTGTGTGAGAGGGAGGGAGGGGGGGGGGGAACTCAGGAAAAGAGAAAGACAGGGGAGAACATTGGGAAAGGAAAGAAGGAGAGGGTGTAGAAGATCAGGACACAATGGAGAAGGATGCAAAAGAGAAGAACAAATTGAAGAAGTGGGAAAGAGAGGAGGTTAGGGAGGAAAGAAGGGAGGAGATGAGAGGAGGGAGACAGAAGAACAGAGTCAGAGTGAGATTTGGAAGGATTTAGTTTCTATACATACATGTCCAAGTTATATGTGCACTGATCGAGGTTTGTGAACCAAGGTCTGGAAACTACTCAGTGGCAAGCACTCCCCCAGAACTCAAAACAAATCACACACAAAACTCACACTCACTATGCATTTTAAGCTAGGGATTTCAAAGGATGCCAAATCTGAAAAAGAAACAGACAGCATGAACAAATGTGCTTTATAAAAACATTGGTTATTTCCCAAGGTTGTTCAGTATTTGTGTGTGGATTATAGTCTTAAAGTAACAGCCTACCTATTTTTTGTATTATCTTATTTTCAAAATGAACACAAAAGTCCGCCAAAGAACTCACATTTAAACTGATTAGACTCAATATCTTGTATCAAAGTAGAGTGAATCAAGTCGTATTATACTGTACAGCAGAATGCAGCATTAGACAGGAACTTAATCTAGGTACTCAAGTCAAAATGACTTGTTTACTTCAGTGTCTTTTGAGCCATATTGGTCTATATTTTCTGCTTTACAGAAACATTTGTCCAAGGCAGTTTAGACGGCAAACTTTGTAAAAAGACAAGATAAATGCTTTAAAATAGTGCATGCTTCCTTAACAAATTCCTTACTGTATGTTTAGCACTACAGTAGTAGAGCGAATTGTTAGCCTCTGGCAGAAGATGCAGTGACTCTGCTGTCCCGATGCCAGTGGGGAGTTCAACCCACCACTGTGGGGCAGGAGCAGAGCTTTGAATCAGGACACCTCTGGCTTCTCACAGTGACGGGGTAGAAAATCATCTAGAGGAGAGATGATTGCAGTGGTCAACATCTAGTATACGCTTTAAGTTATTTAGAATTGATTAAAGGGATACGCAAAATGCTAATTACACATTTGTTAATAAAGCTCAAATCATGGATGGAAAACCATGTATTTGCCTGTTTAGCTGAACAATGTGTAGTTCATGGACCTTGTCATTTCTCACATTTGCCTTTTAACCAACTTATCAATGGTAATTAACAATCTGTGCCAGATTTTACAACATGTTTTTGCAAGTGTGTCAGCCCACATACACAACTTAGTACAACTAGAGACAGGTGTCCAGTTTGAATTTTCAATATCAGAACCACTTCAAAATGTACTCCGCCCATTACTTTTAAAAGGCTGTGCCAATCATCAGTTTTTTCATTTACTCTTGCTGATCAGACCTCTGCTATATGCATGATGGGCATGCTTCAACAAATGGTCAAAAAAACACCAACAATTTATGATGTTTGTGACTACAATAAGAATACAGCAAGCTACTGCGTAACAGTCCAATGTTTTGTCGGCAAGATTCACAGGGCGCTTTCACGAGCCAACACATTGTCCGTTTTAATCAAGCTTTGGTGAGTTTAAACCCCTGGTGTGAACAGTAATCATACTTCAGTTCAGAGGTGATCGTGCATTGTTTCAACGCAAACTCAAATGCAGCTCAATTCCTGTGAGAAAAAATTCATAAAGCCGTGGGCAAACCCAATTGTGTTCCCCTTTCAAGTCAATGGGAAGAGACGTATTCTCTTCCAGATGCCCCTCGCTAGGGATGCTCTGATAGATCGGCCGCCGATCGATATCGGACGATACTCACTCTCTGCCGATCGATCGGTGCTCTCTAAAAAGGCCGATCGCGAGAGCAGATCGCATGACGTAAAATGATGACGTAAAATACATGACACTTTTCTCTGTGCGCGGCATAACAAGCTCGCCAAAATGGCTTCATCAGTCTGGCAGTATTTTAAGGTGTCCGAAAATGACAATAAAATAGCGGTATGCAACGTGTGTGAAGCAGAAATCCTGCAGCTCCACCCGCTGTGACGGACTGGTGAGCGGAGCAAAACACACACTCAGAGTTAGACCTAACACACTTAGCTATTTTATCTACCTCTGGAACAAGATAAACTAGTTATAAATATATGTATTCTTCACTGTCGGGCAGGGGCGGACTGGCCATCTGTAGAATCTGGAAAATCACAGAACGGCCGGTCGTCATGGGCCGTTGACGGCCGGCTCGGCTCGCTCACGGACCTTGTGTGTGCCGGCCGGGAGCGTGTGTTTTTAACCCTTTCACTACCAGACCAAGAAAAAAGCTATGGAAAAATTATTTGTTTGCATTTTTTTTATCAAATGGGACACAAATAACCACAAACGATTTCTTTTTTTTCAGTTTTGTTTTTATGAGCCTCGACCAACTGTTATGGTAAAAGTGCATTTTCAACAATCATCATATAGTGCAGTATGTGCATCAAACTCAAATAAAACACAAACTTAAATAAAAAATGTTATTTTATGGGAAATGAGCAATATATACAACCAGATATATTCATAAAATATAATAAATTATAATTGTAAAATAAAAGAAAATGGAAAGTGTTTTTCATAATAAAAAAAAGACTTGCTCATCTTATTGTATATGCTGAATTGGCCTATAAGAAACCACTGGCCTAACAGCAAATGTCTATATCCTGTGTTGGCCTAACTTGCTCATCTGTGTGCTGTTGGGCTGTATGTCATGCATGAAAGCTGTTATATAAATTATTTTCACTCTGAGACTCATAAGGCAGTACTAGATTTAGTCATATTACCATGAATCTAGCTATTTATTTACCATATTTTATTGGAAAACATCTCTGAAACTCTGAAAAAGTCATATTGCTAGCTTACCATAAAAGGCCAATTTGACCGATTGGTTGAGCATATTTTCAAAAAAATAATTACACCCTTGTTAAAACTGTTTTTGTGCATCAAGTTATCTAATTATGTTCAGTCAGTGCACTGACACTAAAATATGTCAAAAATGATATGGTTACCTTACAAAAGTTGACCAAAAAGAGTGATTTCTTCAGCAGTGATTTTTAGCATGCCAACTTCCTCAGTGGAAGCTAGCTGAAGGGCATTCTGTTCGAACCACAGTGACATCTAGAGGTTGTATTGTGCATAACATGTCAACCAAAGGGTAGAGCTGGCTGAATCAGATGGAGTTCAACTTTTTTATTTTTGTTTCAACAAGATATCAAGACACAAAATGTGCTCTACCAAATGGTGGCGCTGGCTGTTAAAGGGTTAAACAGCATAATCGAAGTTTGCGCGGACAGGCGACAGATGTCCACCATTTCCCCGCAGCGAGACTAGGACTTGGACACAACCTTTCAGCGATTCATGCCGAATATGTACAGCGTAGGGCACTGAAAAACGATGCTGTTCCTACTTTGTTTGGACCAGCGGGAGATTCGGGTACACAACCTGTAATTTCATTGTTGTTTGTGTATTTATGATGTTTAAAACAAACAAGGTATCTACCACGACTGTTTAAATGGGTAAATGTTTTTCGGGCTGCTAAGTTTGGATAACGAAGAAATGCTCTCCGCAGACCCATTCTCACAGTGTTATAAACCTTTTTTTTACTCAATATCAAGCCACACTTATTGTTTTTACTTCGGCTGTGAGTGTTTGTGTGTGCTCAGGACGAGTTTCGCGCTGTCCCGCTGTATCGCCGACCCGGAAGCCTGTCCGCTCCTCGCAGCAGATCGCAGCAACGAACCTCGTAACGTCCCGACCAATCTGAGCACACTGGGCTCACAGGGAGGTGGGGGCAGGAGCTCCAACAAGCCGTTTAGGACAGGGAGTGAATACCAGTGAATAGTGCTGCTTACCGGTATGCCGAACCGGTATGCCATTCCGGTTAAAACCGGAATGTCGGGAACCGGTACTTGTCGGGAACCGGTACTTGAACTCGAAAAAAAACTAGCACTTACGTATATTCTCCTTTTTGTTCTAAACCATCTAAAACCATACTGAACTCACGAAGTCTCTCAAAATATCGCAACTGCTCGCGAGATCTGTGTGATGTCAAGGGAAGCTAGCGATGTGATTTGCTTAGACATAGTGGACAGCGTGGGCTGCTGGTCGCCATATTGGATATTTGGTAGTGTAGCTACACATAGACTTGTACTCTTGCATATTCAGTCTTGACAGTCCACAGTCTCCTCACTGTGCGAGTGACATAGATGATAGATGCTTAAGTTAACTATGTATGACATTTGTATCAAAATGTTATGTATGTATGTACATCACTATGTATGTAGTATGTACTGTATAATGTACACATGTAGAGTTGTAGAAAAGACATGGTGTACAGACAGTACAGTACACTCTGACTGTACAGTCACTACAGTGTATACTGTATATTAGGTGTGTAACAGTGTAATGTGTATAGTCTACTCTACACTCTACCTTTCAGCAAAGTTTTAGGGATTTAGGCTCAGTCAGCTCAGGGACTGTTTGGTTACTTTAGTTTGGTAAATGAAATAAATGTTTGAACTTTGTAGTAGTTCACTGTAGTTGCTGTCATAAGTCATTTGTAGACTAAGTGGCAAAAAGTGTTTTTTAGAAATGTAGACACAAGTTGGAAGGGAGCACAATAAACCTGACGAGTTTGATTTTGAGTTGATTATGAGTTTATTTTCAATTGATTAGCTCACAATAAGTTCACTTTAGTTACTCACACAACTTGACACAAGCCATGGGTTCAGGTCCGGACTTATAAGTCTGGACCTGAACCTGAACCTCTGGACTTGAGTCCGGACCTGAACCTGAATGTGAGTCCAGGTATGCAGCACTACCGGTGAATACACATACTATACAGAGATGCTGTATGAGAAACCAATGTGATTTTGGAAAATTGCACAATATAAATCTATTTTAGTATACCTCAACAATGGAATTATGATCAGTAGAAATGGCCATGACATGGGCCCTTTAACTGAGTTGTAAACATCACTTTAAATGGAAGATCCCTGCCCACTCGATCGGATTGGCGATACTGATTCAGGCGAACGGCCCCAAAATTGGCGATTGGAGCATCCCTACCCCTCGCCATACAAGACATTTCCTCTGACAAAACCTTGCTCAACAAGAACTTTAGATTAAATGGTAAAAAAAACACAAGGTAGAGGCAACTTTCATGAACTCATGCATCTCATCACACTAATTGATTGGGAACCAAAGCGTTGACCTTTTACATGGATGTCTCAAACCACCAGGCTGTGAAGTTCCCATGCACCATGCTTTCTTTATGCATTTGTGTTGTGACATTTTGACGGCACCATAGAGAGGCAGAGCAGCACATCACTATGAGAAGCTTTTAAACACTTCAATGAACAATCCTTTCAGATTCATGATATTGTTTTAAAGAAATCTCAGTCTAAGTCTTAGAGAATGCTCACGGGCCCTGCTGTCAGCAGATGTTGATATTCACCATGAGTCTTGTGGGTATCTGATTTCAATCTGTGTCTTTACTTCTTTACCTGTCCAACTGTGTGGTTATATATGCATGTGCGAGCATATTTGTGAACCCTCAAAAAAAGAGAAGAGTTTCACAGCAGACGGCAGAAGAAGTACCGGATGATTACCCAAGCATTCTTCACCCCATCACTTCACACAAACACATTCTCCCTCTCCATTTCTTACATGTGCTTTATGTGCAAACATAAGCAACGCAGACATGCTGACACTGACAGAGGGAGGGATATAAAGAGATATTCCCAATGTGTATCCTTCTTGAATCTTGTTTATTTGTTGGAAAACCTCCGAACACCACCCTCCACTACAAAATAAGTCTTCTTTCTATTACCTTCCTCATCTTTTAAATATACGAAATATGTCATACTTGATTGACGGTGTCTGCTTTTTAATTCTGCAATTGTGTGACTCAACAAGTAGGACTCAATCTTTTTTTTAGTATTTTCAATTTTGTCTGCTCTCTGCCTTCAACAAAACACAATTCAGGTCAGCAGCGACGAGTTGTGTTCTCAAATCCACAGTATTTTGGTTACAGTATGGTAAGAACGATAAGAAACATGGTACACACAAAACCTATAATACAACATTACAATGATAAGTGAATGATTTCAGATAATTTCTATGCAAAAGAATTCAATCAATTTACTCAATTTGTTTAGTTTTGAAGCTGACACTGGTCTGCACTTCAATATGCACTTCAATATGTCTCAATATTTTGAAAGAGCCTCTGATGTCCAAGTTAGCTTTATTCACAAGTTATTCTGTCTGTCAAAACCATGGGCACATTTACTGCGGAAATGTGTGTCATTTTAAATAGGTTACACAATAGATGAATGACAGTTTTCTCCATCACTTAGACCTCAACGTGAACTGTTCCTTTATGTTGCTGAACCCAGACTTCACACACAAGGTGTTTGCTAATGATTTTTCAAAAATAAGACAAGCAATGCAGAATCATGCTTCATTTTATATCTACAGCATCAGCTCATAATCCTTGTTAATTAGCGTTGGGAGTTTGGAGGTAGTGAGTCACGTGACCGCTTAACTATAATCTCGATGTTCACAGTTTATCTAAATTAGCTAAGGAATATAAGTTTTTTTCTACCAAAAATTGTATAGTAAAGACTTGAAGTCTGTCGTTGTAAGGATACTGAAGATTTGAGGCTTTATTCTGTCAAGTTTATAGTTTTGTTCTCTTGTTTGATAAATAAAAGACAAACTAAGGGAATATATGGTTTCTGTCGGATACAATAAAAATAATTTTAATAACGAGTGTAAATGACTAAGGCTTTGTTATAAAAACTTAATCGAAAATCACATTTTAAAGGGGACTGAGGGACATAATGGGATAATGAGTCTGAGCGACATTTCCCACATTATAACATATCACAGATGTACACATTCAGCTGGATAGCTTTCTAAAAAAAACACACACACACACACACACACACACCATCCTGAGCTGGAAAGTGATTCAAACAAACATCCAATTTGCTTGGCAGATTACCCAGGGGGGCTCACTGTTTGCCACCTGAAAGGGGGTGGGAGGTGACTCATCAGTAAGATGCTAATATCAATTGTATTACACACACACACACACACACACACACACACACACACACACACACACTAGACACAAACACACACACACACTGCTGGTAAATATTAATTTTCGACAGAAGCCCGCTGCGACTGGGAACTTAATTACACTCATTTCGCTGTGATTGTCCCCCCACAGGAGCACACTAACACGCACACTCACAGCTAAGACAATTTGGCCCTAACACCCTGAATTAAGGATGTTGTCATATTGGATCACTACCCCAGTGAATGAGTGAATGTGAGAGTGTGCGAGTCTCTGTGTTTGTGTGACCAAGGTCTGCAATTAGAAGCAGCAGAAGCACAATTTTTCTCTCACAGATATTTTTGTGATTTCCATTTGCAGAGATTCAAGTCACATTTTACATACTTAAGTTGTACTTGTCTCTCCAATGGCGTGCAATGACTCACTGCCACACTCAGATTAGATATTAAATTGCTGCGGGAATCACAGAATGAGAATGTAGCATATAATTGAAAAGCCCTAGCAAAAAGGAAAAAGACTTGTTGAGCAAACTTAGAAAAAAGGTTTTATTTGAATTCATTAGAGTACGATGGTAAGGGAGATTGCGCCGAAATGACTTTCTACTTCCAAATTCCAGCTCCTATTATTTAAGTTTTGAATTACTAGTTTGAGATAAATCCACTTAAAGTGCCCTTTAAAAGTATCATTTCAAAACCAAAATACTCTTTAAAATATATTCTTAGAGTGAGTGTTGCTGATCTTCTCCACCTGATTTTGTACATGTGAATACTTGTTGGTATTTGTTACAGACTTTAATTGGGTCAAAGGGCGTCACAGACCCACTTAAAAAAGGAACAAATAAACTTAACACAAATAAGCAGGAATTAACTAACAAACCCCTTGAAAAACTCAAGAGTAAACAGTTTAATATGAGAAATTAAGTTATTGCAACCCCTTTCCCCGACTTTTCCTACAAGAAACTACTCACCATAAGGTCTTTTGATTTTCTTCAATAACTGGGACATGATTTTTTGAAAGAGACAATAGAGTAGAATTTCTCAAATGTCTGCACGTCAAGCCGAGTGCATGTAATTCCATTATTTTAGAGAAAAATATCTCCCACTAATACAATCTCCTGATAAATAGCACTGAAGAGATGAGGAAATATATGTTGTTATGATTTTAGGCTGTGCTGTTCCTTAAGGGGTTAACACAGTGTATTTGATGTAACTGAGACACAGCAGGAAGATGGGATTGTGGGGAACCCTTCAACTGTAAGAGCAGAAGTAACTCTGCAGGCAACATTTCCCTACAGAATGAATGGCAAAAGTTGATAGCTCCTTTTATTCAAAATGCATGCCTATGCCTTTGCTTATATCCTATCCACGACTGTAGCAATTGATACTGTAAAATGTTGTACAATGGTGCAAAATTGTGAACGGTTGATGAATCTTGAGATGTAGACAAAAACAAAACAATGCCCAGGACTTCTGAGATTATTATAGTCATCTTATGTTAGATATTTACTGCCATCATCTGAGCAAGAAATGTCACAAACTAACAGCTCTCATTTTGGCCAGTATTGAGAGTTTGTAGCACACTGAACTATCACAAGAGAGAAAAGGTTGAGCTACTAACTTTTGATTCAATGCTTTAGTTAAAGTTGCTTTAGACTTTTTGGATCAACACAGAGAAAGATGGAATATAAGACAAGAGAAAAAGACTGACATATTGAGGTAGAAAGTAAGCAAACACTCAAAAGGTAGAGGCACGGAGTGAGATAGAGGGCATAACGATAGAGACAGAGGCAGACAGGCAGATGGGGGTAAAAGCAAGCAAATAAGAGAGAGTTATCGGCGGATGGATGATGTGATAGCAGTGAAAGTGAGCAGGACAGGAGTTGTTTTGAGCTGGTTGTTTGGACAGATGGCTGCCTGTGTGCTAATTACAGACTGAGTGCTTGACACTGAACACAATCAAAGAGGAAAATAGCTTTATTTGTTCAGCTTCACCCACACATAAGCACACACTGCACACGGAAAAAAGTGACACTAACACACACACACACACACACAATACCAATGAAAACAGTTTGCCGATGCCACAAAGAGGCACAGACAAACAGGCACAAAAGCACACATTTATACGCAAGAGGGCACAAATAGAGTCCAGCACAGAGGCAACTCTGCATGTTGGCCAATGCACACTCTTATCAAAAATGCACAAGGCAAATGAAAAGCCACGCTTGGCACAAATGCTGAAGGACAACCAGATCACACAGACCTTCTCTTTTGTCATTTCTCCTGTAAAACTCACATTTCATCCCCTTAAACTTTAAGAGATGCATCATTGATTAACATTGAATCCTGGCAGTTCACTCTTTTTATGATTATCTCCTCTTAATTTCTACTGGGGAAAACGACAAGAACACTAGCCAACTTAGATGAAAAATCTGCTTTTCATTCAACTAATATATTTCAGCAGAGTGCAATATGCACTGTAATAAGATAATAATAATATGATAATAAGCCTGTGTTCGCCACAGAAAAAAATAAAATCCTGTAAGTCATTATGATGACTTAGTTATCTCATTATATTGACTTAGTTATCTCATTATATTGACATACTATCTCATTATATTGACATACTATCTCATTATATTGACTTAGCTATCTCATTATATTGACTTAGCTATATCATTATATTGACTTAGTTATCTCATTATATTGACATACTATCTCATTATATTGACTTAGCTATATCATTATATTGACTTACTATCTCATTATATTGACTTAGCTATATCATTATATTGACTTACTATATCATTATATTGACTTACTATCTCATTATATTGACTTAGCTATCTCATTATATTGATTGTATATTGACTTAGTTATCTCATTATATTGACTTAGTTATCTCATTATATTGACATACTATCTCATTATATTGACTTAGCTATATCATTATATTGACTTACTATCTCATTATATTGACTTAGTTATCTCATTATATTGACTTAGCTATCTCATTATATTGACTTAGTTATCTCATTATATTGACATACTATCTCATTATATTGACTTAGCTATATCATTATATTGACTTACTATCTCATTATATTGACTTAGCTATATCATTATATTGACTTACTATCTCATTATATTGACTTAGCTATATCATTATATTGACTTACTATCTCATTATATTGACTTAGCTATCTCATTATATTGATTTTATATTGACTTAGTTATCTCATTATATTGACTTAGTTATCTCATTATAATGACTTATTATCTCATTATAATGACTTACTATCATATAAGAGCAACTTAGCTGAACTAATGAATACTATAATTGAAGACTACTTTAGACACGGATTCACAAATAAGGACATTTTAGTGGTTTTTGAGGAATCACACAATATTAAACTAAGCCTACGGACACTACAGAGGAAGCTACAAAAGAACGAGATAGTAAGTCAATATAATGAGATAGCTAAGTCATTATAATGAGATAACTAAGTCAATATAATGAGATAACTAAGTCAATATAATGAGATATTAAGTCAATATAATGAGATAACTAAGTCAATATAATGAGATAACTAAGTCATTATAATGAGATAACTAAGTCAATATAATGAGATAGCTAAGTCATTATAATGAGATAACTAAGTCAATATAATGAGATAACTAAGTCAATATAATGAGATATTAAGTCAATATAATGAGATAACTAAGTCAATATAATGAGATAGCTAAGTCAATATAATGAGATAACTAAGTCAATATAATGAGATATTAAGTCAATATAATGAGATAACTAAGTCAATATAATGAGATATTAAGTCAATATAATGAGATAACTAAGTCAATATAATGAGATATTAAGTCAATATAATGAGATAGCTAAGTCAATATAATGAGATAATTAAGTCATTATAATGACTTACAGGATTTTTATTTATTTTTCCTGTGTCGCAAGCAGGCTTCCATAACAAGACGACTGGATATTTGTCAATTATCCAATAAGACTACAAACCTCTGAAGGATGCTGAACAGTAACAGAAGCTTCAAGTAACCCCACAACAAACTGTCAATACGGTGAACTATACTTAAACAAGACAAACAAGACTTTCCAACTTCAGCAAGCTCAGTTTTTGGAACATATTTGAATGTAAAAAACGGAATACAAGTGGAAAAGGGCCAGTCACACAAAAAAGGGTCACTTGTAGAACATGCTTTAACTGTTAAACATGTATACATCGACATCCAAACAAGCTTGCCTCAATAAAAGACTATATGTAAATAACAATGATCAATGACATTTAAATACATTGAAAAATCGCACCAGCCTTCATTCACTCAAGTTGCTGCTGAGCTAGTCCTTTGTTGACATCTGCTAAAATGAAGGTATATATAAGGTAACAAACCAATCCAAATGGCAAGGCATGAAATCCAAATTCCAAAAGATCAGGTAGATGTTAATGTCGACACAAATGTGGTAGAAGCAAACGGTAACTTAGAACAAATCTGAAAGGGATTTGAGCATGTGAGCAGGTGGGTGGGGAAGGTCAGGTCATGTGACTGGACCTGATGGGACAGGAGAAAAAGTCAGAGGGCACCTGGTGGACAGGAAGTGAATAGCCATGAATGGGTTTGAGGAATACGGTTGTTCATCCGTTTAAAATGAACATGCTGTGTGAATTAGCCATAGTTTAATTAAGAATTTTAATCTGCAGATTCCAGTTAAAGGGGTGTGGTGATGGGGTTCAGGCTGTTCATGAAACTAAGTTAAAGGGCACCTATCATGCAAAATGCACCTTTGTACGTCTTGTATACATGATTATGTGTCCCCGGTGTTCCGGGGAACTCACCAAGTGTCAGAAAACACAACCCTCTCTATTTTCCTCCTTCGCCAAATCTCTAAAAAAGGGGCTGCAACGGATCTGAAAAAAATGGATCCACATTCCGACACTTTTCTACGTCACAAAGACGTACTCCGCTTATTGGTCAACTCTCCACCTATCAGGGGAATGAGCCACGGCCGTGCATTGCCAAACCTCTCATTCGCATATAGGCTATCGGCAGGCTAAATCAACCCCAGTCACATCTGTGTTTCTGCCTGCTCTTGGCAGGATGTCTAAGCCAGTTAAACCACGGACATGTTTATGAACTTCTCTCAAGTCCAACACGGATATGCCTCCAAACTAATGCTACACCCGGGATCAATACCAACCATCCGGGACCAGGCCAGTGAGGACACATCCAATTCTGAAGCTGTAAGTTTTTATTTAGCAGTGTTTTTCCTGATAAAGCTATCTCTAGCTGGTAGCATGTAGCTTAGCCGTATCAATGTCGCCTCAACCCCAACTAGTAATCGGTTAGGTGTTTATATGTTCTTGTAACATTTTATTTTGTACGCTCCGCAGTCTTTGCTTTGTCTTTTATTTTAATTATCAGGCATTTGCGAACATGTTCAGACTGCCGTAATGGTGATCTGTGTAAAGGCTGTAAAGCCACGCCTGGCCTAGCCGATAACACAAGTATTTATTCTCCTATGTATTAGTATTTTGTATCCTCTAAAAAACATATTGAGTAAGTTATAATAACAAACGTAATCTTCTGGAGGTAAGTGCCGTTTTTTCCAGCGTTATGTAAAAGCTTTTGTGATTGTAGTCTGTAAGAACGATCAGATATCATCGACCTGTAAGCTAAGCTAAGCTAAGCTAATGAGACATGCCGTTTTTTGCAGCGTTATATGTAAAAGCTTTTGCATGTTTACTTGTTTGCACACATGAATATAAATGGGGGTGTGTTAGGATACAACACTGTATGTATGTATGCGAGGGGACACACACCACGAGTAAAACGGAGCTAAAGCCCTGGTATGTTGTTGTTGACGACATGCATTTACTAATCTCAACCACTTTTTTTGTTGTGCTTTTTTTAACATTGCACAGGCTACGTGGCCAACTTGATGGACCTCATCTTCGAGTCTTTGTGGACCCTGCACCATTATGAGCAACCTGACAGGGAGGAGGTCATCGCCGGGTATGCCACACGGTTCAATTTGGCTGCTGTCTGAACCTAACATAGACATTTCACGGATCAGAGGACAACGCAGGCCGGAATCACCACTCTGATCCTCTCTCCATGGGTTCAAATAACCGTTGATTTTGACAATAAAGTTCCGAGTTGATATCAAATGTGTCGTGATTATTCATGATTGGATGGGTAAAGAATATTCTGATTTCAAAAGCATAAGGTTGTGTGTGGACTTTTTTTGTCATACACATGGGTGCGTTATGCCATTGCTGTTTAGTATATAATAGTACAATGACAGAATGAAAGATTGCATAAAGCCATATACACCAGTATTTATTTCCATGAACAATATTAGCATTCGTTTTACAATTTCAGTCAAAACAAACCACTCAGTGCTCTATTTGCCTCAACTGTAGTCCAACTGTGTTCAGCTCTGTAAATATTCAATGCATTCTGCAGGGAAAACACATTTAGGCACACAATCCAGGATGATCCACCGTACAGGTTAGAGTCCTCAAGTTCCTGCATCCGTCTTTACACCTAGTGTGATAAACATATATTGAATGACATGTGAAAAATGTATTCTCTAAACAGACAACTTAGTGAAGCTAATGTTACGTATGGTATCTCCATGCAGCACATGCTCCGGTTCAGAAGGCATCGTGGCGCAAGTTGCACATGTACCCCTTTAGAAAGAAGTCAATAACTGAGCTTTTAAATCACATGAAACACACATTGCTGACAACTGAGATGTTTGCACCTCCACCAAAACCTCCGCTGCTTCAGTTTCTGGATCAAATTGATAATATGCTTGAACACATGCATTGCTCTGAGATGACATGTGTATTCCACACTCGTAAACACAGCAAGCATGGTAACGTGACTCTCGCCGGCTCTTCTGCAGGGGGCGTGGTCAGCTGCTGCTCAGAATTTTCATAGGCAGGTTTGGAATAAAGCGAAAATGAGCGAAACGAGGCATGGCTAAAAAATGATCTGTTTGGTATTTTGGAAAATAAAATGTATAAATATACCTTATATAGGTATGGTCATACACTATATCATTTAAATATAGCATGATAGGTCACCTTTAAGTTAAAACAAATGTAGAGAGATGAAACACTAAGAGGATGTGGAAATATGCTTCATAATAAATTAGTGTGAAGGTTACACGACACAACAAATGAAGATACAGCATGCTGTCTGAAAGGACTGTAACATTGATTGAAAGGTATTATTCTTAGATGACAGATGTATTTCTAATGTGGGAACTGTCTCCTCCCCCTGTAAAAGTTGTCAATAACCTGTCCACCCCTGGTGCTCTCGCTCGTCTATTTTCAGTTAGGGGCCCTAATTTAGGGATAATTACTCTCCTGATAAGCTGAAAGCTGTGTGGACCTTTCCTAAAGATTTGAAGAAGAGGGCTCCAACTGCACATACCCAAAATACCCAGTCATAGCTTGAAGAGTTTAATTTGTATTGATTTTAAAGGTCCCATGTCATGGCCATTTCTACTGATCATATTTACATTGTTGAGGTATACTAGAATAGATTTAAACTGCAATTTTCCAAAATCACATTGGTTTCTCATACAGCATCTCTGTATAGTATGTCCACCCCCCCCCCCCCCCCCCCTCCCTGTGAGCCCAGTGTGCTTTGATTGGTCGGGACGTTGCGAGGCTCGCTGCTGCGAGGAGCAGAAAGGTTTCCAGGTCGGCGATACAGCGAGACACAGCTAAACTCATCCTGAGCACACACAAACACTCACAGCCGAAGTAAAAACAATAAGTGTGGCTTGATATTGATTAAGAAAAAGGTTTATAACGCGGTGAGAATGGGTCTGCGGGGAGCATTTCTCCGCGATCCCAACTCGTCTATTACCAGTGTTCAGGGAGCTCTATGCAAGTCAATGGGGACTCCCTGTTAGTTAGCCAAGGGATCCTGGTGTGTGAGGTGCTCCGCGGATTGGTCCATTTGAGCATTTGTTGTTGATTTGGGTGTTCACACGTCAGAGAACCCAGGAAGAAAACAATGGAAAATGAGAAATCTCCAACGAGCCGTTTTGGGGCAGCATAGACAGGTCTTTTTTGTGTTAGAGTTTTACTCGCTACAGGGTGTACTTTGAGGGTTTTTGACTCTGCAGACCGTTTACATGCATAAAAACCTTCATAACAGGACAACCTCTGTTACTGGGGGTCCCCAGAGCGCCTCCGGAGGGGAACTCCACTGGGGCGGGTAACCTCCTACGTCATGGTGTTCACAGACGCATCCGAGAGAGGTTGGGGGGGGACCATAGGCGGCGCGTGAGGCTGAGGTTTGGGAAGGCTAAATAAAATGTTTACCTGACGCTGCCCGCCTCCGGCGTCTATAGAAAAGAGATCAACTCAGTGAAAGCACCGCCTGCTGACCAATCAGAGCTCAGTGTGCGGAGTTTAAATCTATCAAGTCATATTACAGGATAAAGGACATACAGTTTAAACTGCCGTATCCAGGGAAGACGCCGACGTGTCACACTTATCATTCATATCACATTCAATCATATATATATCATATATTTCCTTATCTGAGTCAGCTTCTCGAGCCGTATCTGGCCGTGCAACACTCACAGTGTCACATACTGTATGCATGAGTAATATTTTAAGCAACACATTAGGTTGACGAAACACTCAACTCAAATGTAATTAAAGTCAGATCCACTCGTGTCTAGATGGGGCAGTGATATCATAAAACTGTTGTACGCTTTCAAACAGATCTGTAGTTATTTTTTAACCAGTTGTTCTGTATTCTCCTTGCAGGTGCAACCATGTGGCTTGTATCCTGGATTATATGTTTAAGTCATGGATGTTTAAAGTTCATATTTGTCTAATATTAGTTTACTTTTCATCAGGGCCGGACTGGGACAATAAGTCAGGCCGGGAATTATACACCCAGCCAGGCCACTACCAGTTTTCTTTTGTGCCATTTTCCTGGATTTATTTGTCAATATTTACAGCGTTGCTGCCTGTAGTGATAGCCCTAAACTTTAAATCTACTACCCCAGAATAAACATATGGACATGGGTTACTATTTAAAAAAAATTTGTGGAGGTGCACCTCAAATCCTCTAGGGGGGTCCGGGGGCATGCTCCCCCGGTAAGATATTTGTTTACATGTTGGACTTAAATGCATCAATCTGGTGCATTTTGAGGGGGAAATAAAGAGACTACACCCATATGAAACAGAATTGTATACGTTTAAATAATCATAAAATCATAAGAACATGGCCATAACCAATAACATACCATATCCAATATGAAAAAACATTGAAACTTGTTTATTTATTTGTTTTTGGTTCATTTATAGTTGTGGGTGTGTCTGGGCTCCTGAACCAGCCTCACCCGTCTCCCCCCTCTCCCCTCTGTTCCTCTTTGAGGCAGCAGCAAAGACTAGTTTTAGCTCTCAACAAGTTTTAAAAGTATATCTTACCTTTTTTCACCTAGTTAACATTTTTTTTTATTATTCATGCATATTTTACTAATCACTACCCCCTCAAATGGAAATATGTGTTTACATAAATGGTGACCAAACCGTTTGAGACCCACAGAGAACTTAGACTAAGTTAACTATCTAAACACTCAGAGAGTCCTTTACCTCACCTGAGCTGTAGTTATCAGTCTCTCAGTCTGACAGGAGAGGACTCTCCTCCACCTTGTTGATAGCTCATTATATCCATTAGCGCAGCTAGCTAGCACCAGATGCTAACAACAACATTGCACGCGCTTTCTCTCTCGCTCACTCGCGCCACACATACACACCCTCCCGAGCTTGAATGACACACAGAGACCAATCGAGGAACATTAGTGTATGATCTGTATGAAAGTGGCCATGTCGGCAGGCCACATCATGTAGACAGCCAGTCACCCTCTGTGAGGCAGAGTCAGACCCACATTTATGCAGCGTTGCGTTCACAATACATACATAAAAAAAAAATCCTCAGGCCAGCAGGCCACTTAGCAGGCCAGGCCATCGGGAAACCTCCCGGTCCTCCCGATGGCCAGTCCGGGCCTGCCTTTCATTAATGAAGTATGACGCTGCGCTGTCAGTACACTTGTCCCAGATACGACTCTGACTTGTCTCTGTTTGTGATTGGTCAAATGTAGCTAACCCCGCGCCTTTCACGTGAACGCGCTCTCAGCTGGAGAGAGAAACCCTGGCTTGATTGACCGAGTTGATAACCAGCGTCATAGGACCGCTTAGCGAGATCTCGTTTGTTAGGGTTAGTTAAGATAACTCAAACATATCCAGGGTATGTTGAACTGGCTTCGTACAGGGCACAGGTGGCTGCATAGCAGCGCTAATGTCAAAGACACAAACATTAAAGGCTACATTATATTTTTATTTTACCAGGATGCAGTGACACAAATATTTGGGAAGGCTTAGCCTTCCCTAGCCTACAGCACCCGCCGTCCCTGCGGGGGACCTGAGGGAGAGCTATAGGGGGTCGCTGGTCTCTGACAGAGACACGGCACAGCAACCTTCTAGAGCTGCGGGCAGTGGTGTTAGTCCTCCAGCATTTCAAACCCTTAATACAGGGCAAACATGTGCTGGTGCAACACAGTCTCACTCCCTGAACGTCCAGGAGTGACGCTTGGTCAGGTTCCTATGGCATGCAGTTGTGAAGTGCCGAGTCTCCTTCAGTTTCATAAATGGACAACACACTCTCACTCCATAATCGTCCAGGAGCGACGTTTGGTCAGGGTCCCGTGGCGTGCAGTTGTGACGCTCCTAGGCTCCTTCAGCTTCATAAAGGGACGCAAATAGCTTTCAACTGATTGCAATGTATTACCATCTGTGGCGGGATTTGACGCTCATGGAAGCACGGCATTCGTTTGTGTCGGCTGCCCTTAAAGATCAAATGCAAAGCTTCCAAATATGCTACATTTTTATAGAAATGTTGTTTTTAAGACTGCCTGTATTTTTAATTTAATTTAAATCGAGATAATACACCCGAAAAAAAAAGCTTTTGAAAGAGCCGGGCAATGCAGAAACGCCAAAGAATTGAGGTAAACAAATTTTGATTTGATTTGATTTCAAAGCGCACGGAGCACAGAGCGGACAGCAGATAACGGAATTGCAGTTTTATTGCTTATAGATTATCAGAACATTTCAAAGGGGACACAGTCACATTGGATATTAACCTATGGATTAACTACATCATCGTTTTTATCGTTGTAATGCCATTGAAGACCAGTTTAGACCAGACAAAGAGGAAGGTAAGCCATTAGCCTAGCGCATGTTAGTACCTAGCGCCACTTGTTTTGATGTACGTTTTTGTTGATAACCTCGCGAGTTTGTATCTTTCAGTGTTGAGGTGGGCACCGTTAGATTCTGTGTCTTTACGATCATAAACGATGTGTTGGATGTGGAGCTAGGATAAGTAATAAGGGAGCTAGGAGTGATTTTCGGTGCAGTAATAGGTTAGCATTTTTCGCTCTGGGCTAATTCAGAGGCTCACTGTTAGCATTGTGTGTTTTTTTTTTTAAAATAAATGAAAAAGATCAGTTAAATGAGTTTTTTCCCGTTATATGGATATAACATATTCATAGTTTATTAAATATTAAGGTTCCTTTAGACGTCGTTTCCTGCAAATGACGCGATTTCGGGTCTGTGATGCCTAAGAGGATAACAGAGTATGTTTTATTTTTTTCACAACAGTTGTATTTGGATGGAATGAATACCTATAGTGATAATTCAAAGTAATAAAATGATTTTTACAGTGAAAAGGTTCAAATGGAACTGATGGTTCACAAATTACCCAGAGATGAGTCCGCCTGGACTTTATTTTTCTAAACCTCTCTAAAAAGGTCAAATTTCACTTGTTTTGTGCCAACTTGGGCAAGCACGCAGGCAAACTTGAGCGCACACAGGGTGGAGAGGTGGAGTAAGGTTGAGCGATAGAGAGAAAGGGAGAGAGAGAGATTGAGCGAGGCAGAGAGCGTGTGCAGCGGTCTGCTTGCGCACAGAGCCGGAGTTTGTGAGAGAGCCGGCTTGAGAGTCAATTTCTCTTCAAAATATAATTGATTGCCAGCCTCCCTTGTCCCTGGCTGGCTTGCTAGCTCGTTGGTAACGTAACTGATGTCTTCTAATGTGCCTGCATCTGGCGCTGAGTTGCCATATTCCTTTCATGAACCACTTCCTGATATCCATTGTTGCAGATAAATATAAATGATAATAGCCAAACTAACCTAGCAAGAGTAAACTGACAGGCTGCTGTGCCGCATATCACTCAAAAACCCACACGACTCAACCCAGCGAAAAAAACAGTCTCGCGCGCAGCCTTTCATTCAGAATTTCATAGCAAAATAAAAAAATGATATTAAACTAATCTTTCAACATAGTTTAAAACGGCTCCAGAGTATTTGTGTTGTGTAATCTCTGGTAGGGCTAACCCATACAGTGGTGGGGCTCAAGTCAGTATTTGGAATGTAATTACATACACGCTCCCTTTGACAGTGAAACGCCACGCGTGAGGTTTAGATTATTTCCCTGTCTCAATCCAAATTAACTGTATGAAATAAAAAGGCTCTTTTGTCTTGTAATAAATAAAAGGGCCGACCTGGAGCCAATCCTGCAATTTCCCCACAGGTGAAAGAGTTGACCTGCTGAAAATCCAACTTCTGCAGGGGGGTCTGGGGGGATTCTTCACGAGGAGATTTTTTGAAATACTAACATAAAATACACATTCTGGTACTCTCTTGAGAAGAAAAAGAAATACATCTATTACTACACGACATATTTAAAAAAATGAATGTCATTTTAGTTTGTTGTTACTTTGTTCTGAAAGCTGAACCTGCTGCTCCTCACAGAGAGGAGAGGGAAGAGGCTGTGAATGACTTTACATTGTGGATAAGGGCGGATAGCCCCCATTGTTCTGTGTTTCAAAATGAAAGACACCCCACTCACCTATCAATCATCAAACCGTGGGGTCTTATTTCATTATGTGTTGATTTCTATCAACACGTAATGTTGTATCGATGTATATAGAGATTTACTACAGCAAAAGTATTCTCCGTCGGGACTTCCTGCAACAACACCACGTCGTTATCGTGATTCTGATTGGCCAGAAGACATTATCAAAGATGTTCTATTGAGAAGATGATCACTACGTGACAAAAGTTTTCAAACCGTTTCTCGTCTTCGGTAAATGTACTGCTGTCTGTGCAATTTACTCTGCGCGAGTTGGCGGACTTTATTTTGCTTACTTTTAAAATCATTTTTCATGGTGGGGATAAGCCATTTATTGGTATGGCTATAGCCTACCCCAGTATACCCTGGCACCGCCACTGAACATAATAATAAAACAATTAAAATGTTGTATTCAGCCCTGATTAAAACAGCGGTCCCAAATCCTGGATGGACGGGCCCAAATCCTGGATGGGCGGGCCTGGCCCCATGGGGCCCGCCCATGACGCCGGGTCTGATTATATGTTATAGTTTGGATTCCTAAAGCTTTTAGTCTACTAACCCATCATTCAAGGGTGGTTTATCAGACATGATAACGAAACTAAATTGTACTATTGGCGGAAGCAGCTGTGAGCGATAAGCCAGGTGGAAATATGTTTGTACACTCTGACGTCACGCGCAGCGCCATCTTGGAGACGAGCGGCTGAGAAATAAATCGTAGGACTTGGTGTTGGGGGTTGAACAAAATAAATATTACGCATTGCCAGACGCATGTTATCTCCGATTTTAATACTGCAATATCTTAGATAGTGTTGTAGCTATATGATTTCGATTTTACTGGCAATTATAAAAAAATCTTTGCATTCGATCTTTAAAGGCAATGTGAGCGTCCATTCCCATTGGATAACGGAGAATTGTACACCAGGAAGTAAGTATTCCCCTTACTGTCGATTGATTTTACAGTGATATGCACTACTCATCGACTAAAAAACACCAGATTATCCTTGTTAATTACACAACATTGATTGGTTTAAATTGTGTGCAATGCTTTTGTGTTTTTCCCCTTCGATTCGGAGAAACAATATTTTTTCGGAGTAAAGGATGGCAGAAGACACTACACTACCCAGAATCCCCAGCTATCGTTGAGGACTACACCATGTGCTTTGCTCAACAAACCCTGTGATTAGTCCTCAAGCTCTGTGATTGGTTGACCTCCAACTGCATTCCATATGGAAAAAAAAGATGAAATCATACTTTATTTAGCAGTGCTTGCTTTACTCTTTGAAAGTCATCACATAAATGCATTGTAATAAATGGTTCGGCTGCATTAAATATTACACATCTGTCGTAGTTCTTTATTTATCTACACAGATCGGGCCTCAGAATAGACCGGAAACTATTCTTTTACCGTTCTGTTTTAATTTGACAATAAAGTTAGTAGTAATATTTTGAAATTATTGTTTTGTATTAGCTGTGGGGTTTTTCCATCGCTTTTGTGTTACAAATATCAAAATATATCCGTCGTAAACTAAATCGGAAACAGCAGTATATTTTATTTTGTTAACACTGTAAACTTTACAGCTTTTTAACCCAAACCACCTACTGGTTAAAGCACGTTATTACATGTTTAGAGTAATTGCAATGCAGGTAGATTGTGTTGCTTTTTAATGACTGTTTAAAATGCCTTTTTCTTAATGTCTTTCATTTTTGTAAAGCACTTTCTTTTGAATGTGTTATATTTTATGAAAACATTTAAATATCAACAGTACATACAAAATAGGAGAAAAGTAGAAGGTCAATGATAGAAATATAGATTAGAAAATATCAAGAAGATACTGTAAATTATATCTAGAATAAAACAGTTTAGTGCCAGATGTACAAAGATATTAATAGGAGGATGTGCAAAACAGAAAAACTAATTAGGCTGTATTTAAACATTAATTAATTAAAAACTTGGTCACGTTTTACTTTCTCGTTCACACGCTTTATTAACTCGTGCGCACGAGTTAATAAAGCGTGCGCACGAGTTAATAAAGCGTGGCCTCGGTGCACTCCGGCAGGACTATAGCACTACATCGAGATTAAGATTAAGCGAATTTCTTTCACTTGGGAATACACATATAACTATGGAGAACCAGATTTGTGTAAATTACTGTTCGTGGTAATTTGAAAACAATATGCCAGTGGTGTCGGACACAAACAAACACACCGAAGACGCACACACAGAGCGCAGCTGAGCACAAACACACACACACACACACATCATGCACCAGGACATCTCCTTCATAAAACGAGGGGGAATACTCTGGTAGTTCGATGTGTGTAGAGGTGTGTGTGGTTAAACCTCTATGGGTTAAACGTAGCAGCCTCGATCTCTATTCAGCGGTTCTAATGAAGGGAAACACAGTGAAGTAACCAGTAAAAGGCACAGCTCTTTGCAGCTGGTGCTGCTCTTCTCAGATTCTGCTGAGTTACACGTTGCTGCCTCCAGTGCCCTGTAGGACGAAGCCAGTTCAACAGACCCTGGATATGTTTGATTTACCCGGCTTAACCCACCCTAACAAACACGATGTCGCTAAGCGGTCCTACGAAGCTGGTTATCAACTCAGTAAATCAAATGTCCGGCTGAGAGCGCGTTCACGTGAAAGGGACGGGGTTAGCAACATTTGACCAATCACAAACATGGAGACGCGTGCTGACAACGCAGCGTCACACTTCATGAATGAATATGTAAATAGCAAATCCTGCTTCGTAGTACAGGCCACGTAATGCTTTTAACGAGTTAATAAAGCGTTTAAAACGTGGCCACGCTTTATTAACTTGTGCGCACAGGTTAATAAATCGTGGCCTCGTTGTATTTAAAGCGTGGCCTCGTTGTATTTAAAGCGTGGCCACGCTTTACGTGGTGTAGTCCCAAACGATAGCTGAGGATTCTGGGTAGTGTAGTGTCTTCTGCCATCCTAAACTCCGAAAAAATATTTGTTTCTCCGAATCGAAGGGGAAAAATTCAAAAGCATTGAACACAATTTAAACCAATCAATGTTGTGTAATCAACAAGGATAATCTGGTGTTTTTGAGTTGATGAGAAGTGCAGATATCACTGTAAAATCAATCGACAGTAAAGAGAATACTTACTTCCGGGTGTAAAATCCTCTGTTATTGTTGGAGCAAGGAGTGGTCTGAAACCCACCTCGGCTCCGCGTGTTCTTTGATGAGCTGGTCAGATTTATAAAAGAAGGAAGTCAAAGCACCAGATAAAGGGTTAAACAATAATCTGCTTTAATGGTTAACAACAATACAATACAAAGGAGTACTCCTGCTCTTTTTCCCCTCTCGGAGATCTTACTATCTGGACCGCCTGAAGACAAAAGAGAGCGGACTAAGGACACAACAGGGCTTCATGTAGTCAGAAAGGGAGGAGTTGTGTTGGATGCTCCTCCCATACAGGTCATCTATTGGGCGATATAAAAACGGTGGGCTGTTGTAGCGAATCAGCGCGAGCCAGCCAAGATGACCCGGAAACAAGAGTCTCTTACGTTTGTGGCAAAACAAACACATCTGGTGTTCGCTGTCTCACATTCTTGCAGTTTGGACACACACACATTCCATAGACTTCCTTCTCTGCTCCCCCTCCCCCATCAGTTTAACCCACACACAGTCTCACATACTCTTGGCCTCTTTTAAGATATGTCTAAAATATAGTTGTTTATAGTTGGCCAATACAAGCAATACATGTAAATTACCTTAATATCAATAATAACGAGGAAAACATTACCTCTGCTCTCAAGCAGTCCTCTAGAAATGCTTCTGAAATAGTAACGCACACTCATTTTTATCATGCAGCATTCTAGAGATCAGAGCTGTCTAAATAAAGATATCCCC
This sequence comes from Harpagifer antarcticus, assembly GCA_902827135.1. NCBI lineage: Eukaryota > Metazoa > Chordata > Actinopteri > Perciformes > Harpagiferidae > Harpagifer > Harpagifer antarcticus. The sequence continues at coordinate 6,858,634 of CADEHL010001172.1, forward strand.
TCACTCACACCTTACTTCCAAATACAAAGGTTTCACTTCTCATATTTCCAGCTTCTTGTTACACAGACTGCCATTATTGATACAAAGTAATTAAACACACATATATTTAAGACATGTAGACTTCCCTGATACTTGACATGCTGTCTAATGAAGAATGTCTCCTCCCCTACCTCTCTAGTCTTCTGTCATGAAAAGCTGCTTCTACTTCATACAGAGTAATTAAGCATGTTTAAGCCATCCACTCCACAATGTTGTAGCAATTTAGTACCCACACATGAAAGAATAAAACAGAGAGAAATCAATAAAACACAAACACAGGTATAGTTCAGCAATGAATACACATATCTTATCCTGCAGCCCCTCACGAATGTCACATGTCTTTCTTTATGAAAGCCATATTTGTAAATGTTTAAACTTCATCGTCCCATGACGGCCATAGGCTTAGTTAACTAACCAAAGTTAACTGTTCTTGTAGCCTAAGGCCATCTCTGAACGTCCTCTCTCCTCGAAGTCAGCTTACTTGGAATGAATACATTTATTGATAATTCAGGCCGACTATTGTCTCCAGGCCTCTTTATGAGCCTTGCAGGAAATGAATCATTAACTAACAATACTTTAACTGCATTATATCTGAGGAAGATCTCTCTTGGAGTTCCCCTGTTAATTGCAAAGACCATTGGTGATTAACAAAGAGACTCATGGGCCTCTCCTGATATCTAGAAACTGCATCAAGACTTTCTGAAAAATACTTAACGGGTAATCTTTTCACTCAAGGCAGAAATCACAGGCTATACTGTATCTTACCTACTCACAAATAGCCAAGAAACCACCCTTTTGATTATACATAAAAGTGGAAGAAAAGACTATTGCGCTAATCTACTTTTACTAAAAAGGGACATTGTTTCAGGAATATATAAAAAACCTCTCTATAAGTAAGAGGAAACAATGTACTTTGTCCATTCAAATTTAACACACATCTTATATAACAGGTGACATTAAAATGAATATACCAAAAATAGGCTGTATTAAACTTTCTGCTATAACACTGCTTCATTATCCAATGGGAATGGACGCTCACATTGCCTTTAAATGCCGCCGAGATGGACCGATGCGGTGCTTCCCTGAGCGTCAAATACCGCTGCTGATGGGAATACATTGCAATCAGTTGAAAGCTCTTTGCGTCCGTTTAAGAAGCTGAAGGAGACTCGGCGCGTCACAACTGCACACCATAGGACCCATCAAGCATCGCTCCTGGACGTTCAGGGAGTGAGACTGTGTTGGCTGGTGAGGAGCGACAACAGCACCACAGTGGCATACATCAACAGGCATGGCGGAGTCTGCTCCACCACCTTGTTGACCACAGCAGAGAACCTGTGGTTGTGGGCTTCAGAGATTGTGTTGTCTCTGAGGGCCTTCCACATCCCGGGACTGGAGAACAGGGGGGCCGACCTCATGTCAAGAGTCGGGCCCCTGCCAGGCAATTGGGTGCTTCACCCGGAGGTGGTGAAGCAGATCTGGGCCCAGTTCGGGAGAGCGGAGGTGGACCTGTTCGCCAGCCGGCGCAACAGCCACTGTACCCTGTTTTCCATGGCTCAGCGGGATAATCCGCCCTTGGGGGTGGAAGCGTTTGCACACGAGCCATGGCCAAGGAAGCTGCTCCACGCCTTTCCACCGGTACGCCTCATTCTCCCCCTCCTGGAGAAGGTGAGACGAGAGCGTCTGTCAGTCATCCTAGTGGCCCCAGACCGGCGCTTGGCGCCGTGGTTCGCAGAGGTGACACAGATGATGGTGGGCCAGCCCTGGGCGATTCCTCAGTTCTGGAGGGCGATGTCTCAGGAGGCAGGTGCAATAGAGGCGTTACCCACTCTGAGCCAAGCTCTCCAGGCTTGGCTCCTGAGAGGGACAGGCTGAGACAGGGGGGACTGTCTGACAAGGTTATTCAGACTATCCAGACATCAAGAGCAGGATCCACCACAGCCTGTTACAGGCCAAAGTGGTTGGCATTCCAGTGATGGTGTGAGGAGGGGATTCTAGAGCCCCTATCGTGCACGTTGGGCTCTATTCTGTCCTACTTGCAGTTACAGATGGACAGGGGGCTTGCTACTTTAAAGTGTATGTAGCAGCCATCTCGTCCTGCCATGAGGGATTTTGCGGCAGGTCAGCCTTCAGTCAGCCGCTTATGTCGCGGTTTTTACAGAGGGTCAGGAGGCAGCACCCAGTAGTGCACGCCTCCGCCCCGCAGTGGGACCTGCAATTGTTGCTCGAGGCTCTGGTCACAGAACCATTTGAGCCTCTGGAGCTCTCCTCCCTGAAGGCACTGTCATGGAAGACAGCGTTGTTACTTGCCTTAACTTCGGCCAAGAGAGTGTCGGAGCTGACCACTCTGTCGGTGCACTCAAGTTGCTTAGTGATCCGGGGTGACCATAGCGGGGCGACACTCAGACCGAACCCCTCCTTTGTTCCCAAGAATTTAAGGAGCTCGTTCAGGTCAAGGGCTATTCAGTTAGGGGGCTTTCATCTTCCACCCCATGGTGGGGCCAGGGAGGCTAAATTGCACCTCCTCTGCCCGATGCGTGCGCTAGCATGTTATGTGGAGCGCACGGCTGCCACTAGGTGCACTGAACAACTGTTTGTGTCCAAGAAACGCCTGGCAGGATGGCTCTGCGAGTGCATCTCACATGCCTACGGACAGGCGGGGAGAGCCTGCCCCACGGGGGTCCGTGCACACTCTACACGGGGTATGGATGTGTCAACAGCCATATTTAACGGAGTGAGTGTGGAGGACATATGTGACCCGCTCTAACGAAACTGAGACACAGTTTCGTGAATATTGTTGTGTTTTGCCCCTGCGGGCAGGGGCATGGGGTTTAACAGGTTAAAAATAACACAATGGTGCTCTAGGAGGAGATTCAGGTGATAAGGTGGGGAGGTGTTACCTTGGTTGCTTATTGGCTAATGGTTACACAAGCCAAAAAAAATGTATGACATCATAAAGTAGCCAAAATCTGATCAGCTCATTTTCAGACAGGTTTTTATATAAATGTAAACAAATGTGACAAAAAGTGAGTGAATCTTTTTTCCTGAAACTTTCAGAATCTCTTTACAAAGAGGGGACACATATTTATGAATAAAAGACATGAAAACGTGGATTTTACACTTCAAAAAGACAAACGTAGAACATTGTCTTCAATCAACTGTCTACCTTCTCAATCTTTCCTCTATTCTTCCATAAACACGTGTAAGCTTGTTGCATTTGAATGCCACAGAGCACATTCCCACATCCCTCCATGTCTCATTCCCCTCCATGCAGCCTCATTAGCAGAAAACATAACGAGCAGGGCTAACGAGCTTAACAAGGGCCTAACGAGGTGTCTGTCATTGCTGTGGAGTCTGGTCACACATCGTCAGGCAGGCAAACAAAACAAGGTGTCGGGGTACCACAATAAGACTACACTTATAAAGGGTTTACGAATAGTTTGTAATTCATTTATTAATTAGGTTGTGAACACTTTATAAATCATTAATAAGCTTTTATAAGACATAAGATAAACAGGGCAACTGTGAACTACTACCATTTATAATTGGTAAAAGGGAGCCTTCTTGTAAAGTGTGACACATATCACCATTTATTAATGAGTTACTACCATTTATAATTGGTAAAAGGGAGCCTTATTGCAAAGTGTGAAACACATCACCATCTATTGATGAGTCACTAACATTTATAACTACTGAAAGGGTGCGTTGTTTTTAAGTTTAATACACATATCCATTTATGAATGAGTTACTAACATTCACGCTTACCTAATGCACATTTTTCACATGAAATGCAAATTAAGATGCAACAGCATCTAGCATCTGTTACCATCTAGCTCTCCTGCTTACAAACTTTTAGCCACCCTGCGTATACAAGTAGTAATTTTAGTTGTCTGCGATCTGCGGAGGCCTACTCCCACCTGTCGAGTACGGCTGTACTGAGGTGTTTTTCCTCCGGAGACGTCACGAAGAGACGGAGTGGCTCCACCTGTTGCTGCATGCGATCTGCGATTTACGGAGGCCTACTCGTCACGAAGAGACGGAGTGGCTCCACCTGTTGTTGCCTGCGATCTGCGATCTGCGATCTACGGAGGCCTGCTCCCACCTGTAGAATACGGCTGTACTGGAGAGGTTTTTACCCCGGAGTCGTCGCTGATAGACGGAGTGGATCCACGCTTCGGGCTTGGCCTGTTTCCACCGGGCGTGTGCTGCTGTGCGGAGGAGGATTTTGCCACCGCTGGGGCCTGCTTTCCACCTGTTCTGGTTCTGCTGTTGCAGAGGCCTGCTTTCACCCTGGTGAAACCACGGAGGGACCGGAGCGCTTCCACGCTGCTGTTTTCGCCTGTCCTTTGCTGTGCTGATTTTGCTTCAAGAACATCGTGGATACTGTGTGCTGGTCTGGGAAAATGGCCCATATCGGGATTCTGCTGTGCCTGTTAACTGTTTTGGACTATGAGAAGATCTCTAGTCATTCTGAGAAGTCTACTGGATTGAGGTCTTTTCTCCCACCCGCAGTGGGCATCCCCTGCAAAGGTTCGGATGTGTTGCTCAAACAATTACCGGTTGCCTAGTCACAGACAATCTGCTCGACAAAATATGTTTGTCTTTTTTGTTTTCCTGCGATGATGGTTCTTCAGGACTGCTTCTTAAGCTCAAATCACACTCTCACAGACTTTTCCGGTGTTTCTAAATTAGATGACAATGTATGTGTGTCGTTTAAGAGGAAAAGATGCCTGTTTTTTGTTGTTGTTATTACTGTCAGGAAATGTACAACCTAACCCTGGTCCGCCCAGTAGTAGTAGTCAGATCGCTACTCCTGCTGATTTTAAAACTAGGTCTGGGTTGGGTTTCATCCACTTGAATGTGCGCAGTCTGTTAGGTAAACTAGATTTTGTCCGTATCTGGGCGAGCTCGACTGACGCTGACGTCATTGTTTTATCAGAAACATGGCTAAACAAATCTATTTTGGCCTCTGACATTGCCTTAAATGGTTTTAATGTGTATCGTACCGACCGGCCTAATAAAGGTGGTGGCGTTGCCATTTATGTTAAGAATAAGTTCAGTATAACCACATTAGTTTCCAAATCGATCAGTAAGCAATTTGAATTTTTAGCCATAAATATAGAAGTGGCAACGGGTCAACAGGTCATGGTCGTGGGCTGTTACAGACCCCCCTCAGCTGTCAAAGACTCCTTGTCTTCACTAGCAAATCTTTTATCACAACTAGACTACAAGGAAATAGTGCTACTTGGAGATTTTAACTGGGACTGGTTAACTGCAGTGTCAGAGGATTTTAAAAACCTTTGTATCTCTTTAAATGTTACTCAGATTGTTGACAGTCCTACTCGCCCTAACATTAAGTCCCCTAATAAATCCTCCCTAATTGATCTCATTTTAACTAATGTTCCCCATAAATATTCACCTGTGGGAGTATTTGCAAATGATCTGAGTGATCACTGTGTTGTAGCCACAATTAGGGACACTAAGGTCCAAAAGGTTAAACCTCGCATTATCATTAAGAGAGACAACACTGCGCCACAACACTTTGTGGCGCAGGGTTTTGTGCATGATCTGTTTGATTTTGATTGGGGTAAAATCGATCTGTGTGCTGATGTAGAAACCGCATGGTCTTATTTTTATCTTGGTTTTATGGAGATCATTGATAGACATGCACCCCTGCGTACATTTAGAGTAAAGGCACGAGACAATCCTTGGTTTTCTGCTAATCTGTCCAGTCTCCTTCATGAGAGAAACAAGGCCTGGGCAAAGGCTAGGAAATCAGGCTCAGAGGTAGAATGGCTGCATTTTAGGCAGCTAAGAAATAGCTTCACTTCTCATATCAAAAGTGCTAAATCAAAGTACTATCTGTCAGTAACCACAAATAACCTGAATAATCCTGGAAAATTTTGGAAAGTCATTAAATCGTTATCCACCGGCGATATCCGTAATGAGCTACCTCCGTGCATTACCACAGCATCTGGCACTATATCGGACAGGGCTACTATGCTAAATTGCTTTAATGAGCATTTTGTGTCCTGTGGTTCTCTATTTGATTCTGTCACTAACTCTGCTTCTGTGAACACTACAGTATGTGACTCTGAAAAACGTGTGTTGGAAAACCCTTTTAGTTTTACCCCTTTTACTGTTGATGATGTTCGTGAAGCTTTAACCAAGTTAGATCCTAAGAAACCGGCTGGCCCGGACAACGTAGAACCTTTCTTTTTAAAGATAGCTGCAGATGTTATCGCTCCACCTCTCACTACTCTTTTTAACCTCTCCCTCAGCTCAAACACAATTCCAAAATTGTGGAAGTCAGCGTATGTCCTGCCTTTGCTAAAAGGAGGGGAGGCCACCTAATTAAATAAGTATAGGCCAATCTCTAAGTTGTCAGTTCTGGCTAAGGTTCTTGAACGCTTAGTGAGTGAACAGGTAAAGGTGTTTTTATGTACAAATGACATCCTGTCTAAACATCAGTCAGGCTTCAGAAAGCAACACAGCACCATCACTGCCACAATGAAAGTGGTGAATGATGTGGCGAGTATTTTAGATAATAAGCAGAGTTGTGCAGCTCTATTTATTGACCTTTCAAAAGCGTTTGACACCGTCGATCATCACATTTTAAAGCAGAGGCTAGCCAGTATAGGCATGTCCAGCCATGCAGTGGGGTGGTTTGTAAACTACTTCTCTGAAAAGTCCCAATGTGTTCAGTTTGATGGGCTGTCGTCTGAGTGGTTGAACATTGCTAATGGTGTTCCTCAAGGTTCTGTTTTAGGTCCACTTTTATTCTCCATCGACATCAATAGTTCAGGTGAAAATGTGGATGAAGCTACTTTACATTTTTATGCGGATGATACTGTGATGTACTGTGCAGGTCCCTCCATTAAGGAGGCTGGTGTTAAATTACAGGCTGTTTTTAACATTATTCAGACTCAGCTCTCTGAACTAAAGCTTCTTTTAAATGTTGAGAAAACCAAGGTAATGCTCTTTTCTAAAGCTAAAAAGACACCAGAGCCTGTTTTAGATATTGTAACTACGCAAGGAATAAAACTTGAAGTGGTTACCTGTTGCAAATACCTTGGTATCTGGCTTGATGATTGTCTCACTTTTAAACTTCATGTCAATAACCTGCTTAAAAAGCTGAGGGTTAGGCTAGGTTTCTTCTACAGGAACAAGTCCTGTTTCTCGCTTGAGGCCAGGAAAAGGCTAGACACTGTGACCTTTTTACCTGTGCTGGACTATGGTGATTTGATGTATATGAATGCACCTGCCAATTGCCTGGTCAAGTTAGATGCCGCCTATCACAGTGCACTAAGATTTGTGACTAACTGTAAAGCATTAACCCATCACTGTACCCCGTATGCAAGGGCTGGTTTGCTTTCACTAACTGTACGGAGGCTCAGTCACTGGTACATTTTTATATACAAAGCCATGTTAGGGAAACTTCCATCCTACATCTGCTCCCTGATCTCACGGAAAATTGTAAGTGGCTACTGCCTGAGATCGAATGCTGTGGTTTTATTAAATGTGCCAACTGCTAGGACTGTCTTAGGGAAGACAGCTTTTAGATGCGCAGCTCCTCTGTCTTGGAATAGTCTGCAAATTAAATGGAAACTGAACAATCTGGTGCCGCGAAATGTTTTTAAAGCTCGGTTGGATGCTAGTCAATCGGAAGCTATTGGTACCCGTTTATGTGGATAATTATGTAAATGATGCTGTATGATGTCCTTTTGTTGTTCTATTTATGTTTTTATGTTTCATGTGGAACTACTTGAGCAGGTCTCCCTTGAAAAAGAGATCAATGATCTCAATGGGATTTATCTGTATAAATAAAGGTTTGAAATTAAATGAAACAGAACCAAGACTTAAAATAATGATTGTCATAATGAAAGACTTGGTTAGAAATAATTGTACTGAGACTGGAAAGGCTTTGTGTATGTCCTTGAACATGCGTCCAAGCAGTCCATCAGGGTGAGCAGAGCCAAGCCAAGATGACCATTCAAGAACCTTGAGGTGTTCCTCCAACAAGCCTCCGGGCTGTCAGCCCAAACCCGTCCTCCGGACCCCCTCCACCCACCCTTTTGGAAGTGTTGGACTTTGGTGGAACGTCTTGAATCCATCCCTTGAGGGGAGGGGGGGGGGGGTTCTGTCACAATCCTAGTTTTCTGTCACAATCTTAGTTGTCTGTCTTGTCATGATTTGATGTTGAAATTCTGTTCTCCCTGTGTCTTGTCTTCCTTCCTGTGTTTTCCCTCATGCGTCTAATTGCCTGATTGTGTTCACCTGTTGCCCTTGTGTTTCTGCCTCCCCTGCCCAGCTGTGTATTGTCCTGTGATTACCCTTCTTTGTATTTAGTCTTGTCTTCCCCTGTGTTCCTTGTCGGTTCATTGTCTTTCCTGTCACCCTTCATGTTTGTCACGGTTAGTTTTGTCTGGATGCTATCTCATGTTACCTACTCTTTGGATTACCTTGTGTTACCTACTTTTTGGATTCATGGTTTTGTTAAGTATTTTTCATTGTCAACAGCTTTTTTTTGTTAATAAAGCTCGCTTTTTGCTACATTTTGAAACCTGCTTCCCTTTTAATCTGCATTTGGGTCCTACCTTTTCCCGAATCTTAACAGTTTCTAGCAATTGGAGTGTCAGCAGTGTCTTTAGTGTCAAAGACAAGACGGCAAGATGTGTTATCCATTATTTGTAATGACAGCAAGATGACTTCCCATTCGGCCATTTTAACACCTCGAAGATACATTATGCACATGTTATTGAGAGTAACCTATATCCATATGTTTGGCACTGATAGATGCAGGCACCTATTGAAAGAAAAACTGTAAGTGACATTTGGTAAATGACGCAACAACCTCAACACCCCCCCCAGGGTGTCGGTGGCTAATGCTGTCATTTAGGGTCAAGGAAATTACGAAAGACAAAAATAAAGTTAAATAAATGAAATTGCTTCATTGATTTCCGGTTAACTCTTTTCGAATTGCTTGATTGAAAGTAGTTGTTTTTTTTGTGTAATCAGATGAATTTTTTTAAGGTTACATTGTTCAGCTCTTTTGGGCATTTTAAATTAAAGCAAAACTATAAAAAACCTGAAACAAAAATGCCCTTAAATACAAATGCAAAATTGTCAGTTTAGACGGAAACTATTGATGTGTCGTATAGTTCATTATCTCCAGTGTAGCCATATTAGAGACATCTGTGTCTCCAGTGGATATTCCTGTCGAAAACAGATTTTTTTATATAAAAAAAGAAGAAGTTGGTGATGGTGAAACTATTCTTCGATTGCACAGAGGAACTTTATTTATATTTTGTTTTTTTAGTGGATGTTTACTGGAGTAAGACAGACCGTTCTGCCACCGCTGCCGTTGCTGACAAGGCCGCTAGCCTGGCTCAGACTGAGCCCGTAATCCTTTAGTAAGAGCCGTTAAACCACCACAGCTGCGACAGGCAAGCTGCCACCTCAAACCAACTGGACTGTTTCATGCCACACGCATGGAGAACACACACACTCAAATATATACATCATCTATATAAAGACAAACAAACATACTGCTCTTTCTCTCTTATCCCTTATTTTCAAAATCTTATTGTGGATTTTATTTGCAGGTTGAGCTCCATTGTGTGTGTGTGTGTGTGTGTGTGTGTGTGTGTGTGTGTGTGTGTGTGTGTGTGTGTGTGTGTGTGTGTGTGTGTGTGTGTGTGTGTGTGTGTGTGTGTGTGTGTGTGTGTGTGTGGTGTGTGTGTGTGTGTTGTGTGTGTGGTGTGTGTGTGTGTGTGTGTGTGTGTGTGTGTGTGTGTGTGTGTGTGTGTGTGTGTGTGTGTGTGTGTGTGTGTGTGTGTGTGTGAAAGAGAGAAAGACAAATAGAGCATAACAGAGTTCATGGTTTGTGGTTTTTGTCGTGCTTTATGTGATGAAACATCCACGAGGGAAGTCTCTGTCCTAATTGTGTGTGTGTCTGTATGTGTGTGGCATTTTAGAGAGATAACGAAATACAAATACAGGGGTAGAAGGGTGAGATTAGGGGGATAAGGGATAACCTGTTTATTTATTAATTTTTAGAAACACAAACACACACACTTGGACCTGGGCCAGCAGTGCAACAGCTTGCCATGAATAATCAGTGAATGATACTGTGTGTGTGTGTGTGTGTGTGTGTGTGTGTGTGTGTGTGTGTGTGTGTGTGTGTGTGTGTGTGTGTGTGTGTGTGTGTGTGTGTGTGTGTGTGTGTGTGTGTGTGTGTGTGTGTGTGTGTGTGTGTGTGTGTGTGTGTGTGTGTGTGTGTGTGTGTGTGTGTGTGTGTGTGTGTGTATTCATAGGGAGAGATGGTTATTGGCTCGTGTAATCCCACTCAACAGGAAACATGCACTCCTGGGACGGGACATTTTGTCTGGTGTGTGTGTCTCTGTGTGTGTTGGTGTGTGTTAGTAGGTGAGTATCTCTGGGACACAGAGGGTACTTGTTCCCTGAGTGGAGAAGAAAATCAGCACAGCAAAACACTAAAGGTTAGGTTTCACAGGACACATACAAAGCTTTTGGCCCCAGTTTTGATTAAAGCTGTTGTGAAGGTTTCTGCATCATGTGTCTTTCTATTGTAATTACAATCTGTGTAGTTCTTTCCTACAAGCCCTTTTTCACATTGGCCACAATGAAGTGTTTTGAACCTTGAATATGAGCTGGACTGACTCAGTTTTGAGCTCATCTGTCATTTTGAAAATGAAAATTGCTTTATGATTTGCATACAGGAGCATGCTCATACTGTTTAATTATTTTTCCTTTTACGATATTAATGTTTTTTAATGGAGTACACCAGCAATAATACATAATTTTGTTATTTAGATCCTTGAAATGCACCATGTTTTCACCTTTTAATGTATAATTTCTGCCAAACGCAGATGCAAGACCTGCAAGACCGAAGCCATGGAGTCAACATGGAGGAAAACAACTCATACCCTCCAAAAAATACATATATATTCTAAAATATATATACACTAAAATAACATACACATGGGATAACATTTTATTTGATGTTTTAACATATGTGTAGTAGTGTATTGTTTTATCTTGAATGTTCCTCGCTTACTCTGTAGCACTTTGGGCTGCATGAAAGGTGCTATAAATAAAGTGTATTAATTAAACGTTTTTTTACCTTGCACTATGTTTTCTCTCAGTATTTATTATTTTGCTTGTTTCATTGTATGTATGGCAGAGCTTAGTTATTAAAATAGCAGCTAACTTGGGAGCAGAAGCACTTTTGCTCTTCTCTCCTTCATTGTTCTTTACTGGGCCTATAATCCCTGCCCATATCCACTCGTCTTTTTCCCTCGCGCATTTTAGAATGTACCTGGTCTAAACAACAGAGAAATACATACTGACACACAGAACAGAGAGCCTGTGTGCATGCAAGCACCATTAGGAGACAGGTTCATCAGTCTTTGTTAGCAGACTTCAGGTAGCATTTGTGTCTCTAATTAGATGTGCGTGGTTTCGGAGCTTGTTTGGAGCACATTTGCTGATTATTGAGCTGGGGATCCGTGATTGGATAAGTTGACAGCATGGTAATGTGTGATCATTTTATTAGCCAGCTAGTTAACCAGCTGGTCTGTTACTCAGTCAGTCATTTAGTCCAAGATCCGGTTAGCTTGTCAATGAAACAGCCAATCAACCAGTCACTCTTCATTAATTCTGCTCCACTCAGAGGTTTACTCAAACAAACTGCCCTTTGTGTTTCAGATGTATGTTGAATTTATGCTTACTCATGATGCCGGTTGCCTAAAGATAAATACTTTTTTTTTCAATGGGGGCCATTGTAATTGAGTTTCATTTAATGACACAAGCAGAACCAAACATAAATATTATAATCTTTAACATTTTAAATATATACTAACCTTTGCCAGATTTGGTCAATACCAAAGCCATTCACATAAAGCGGAAGGCAACATACACAATCTATGGTCTCTTATTGTTGACTGTCTCCTTTAGTGATCTTTACTGAAACACTGTGGTGTGATGAATCATTGCCTTAAAGTTTTTCAAAAAGTATTCTTCTGTTGCCTTCTTTTACTCACCTTATTAAGTATTTATTTTGTCACTGCATTCCACTTGTTGCAGAGCAATAAAGTCTAGATCAGGTCACATTATAAGGCTGCAGATATGAAGTTGAATAACTATCGGCTGAAAATCAAAGAACAGTAGTGGTGGATATGCAGTGTTTTAGCTGCTGTGTATTGGCAAAGACAGTTCGGTAACTTTTCCATTTGGACACAACTGCTGTATGAAACTTGTTTAATTACAATGATGAACATCCAATTGCTTACTTTCTTCATTGAGCTGCCAGTTTAAGTTGGCATAAGTCTATGCTGTTTTGTGTGCTGACTTTAAATGGAGCGGAAACCACGCCCAACCGACCAAACCGCATATTACATTCATTTAGCATGAATAATGGTGCCCAACAGGCACCTGTAATATTCCTTACATGTAATCCAAATCTATTGTAAAAACAAAACAATATTCAAATGAAAACCTTATAACTGAAAATGACCTTTTAACTATTTTAATTGCTCCTTATTATTAGAGTATGAATTATCTAACAATGAAACTGCAAAACAAAGACAAATTAAATATTGTATTCTTCCCCTGCCTGCTCAAGTCCAATTAAAAATATACAACCGACGAGTTTAGTGTGCTTGAAATGAAATGAAATATCACTATTTGTAGTTTGTAAACAGTAAAAGCAACACTAATGTACAGTATAGGGTGACCTTGATAAAACATATTCTATATGAGCAATGCTGAACTATAATAGAGATAATTGATGACACCAGAGGTGAAAGTGAGACAGCCCTCTCTTTCCTCCAGGCATGGGAACATCAGTGTTTAACATTAAAATCCTACAAAAACCTTAAACCCTCCCTTCATGCTTCTCTTAGCCCTCCCCCTCCTTTCCTTGCCCTTCTAAATCCATCCTAGTCTCCTCTGCTATTTCTGGGCCAATTAAAGCTGTTCCTCTGCCTGTTTTTCAGATGACCGAATGGAGTGAAAGGCCTTCAATCCCAGAGAGAAGAGGGTAAGGATACATTCACAGCAGGTCATCGACAAAAAGAGGGGGAGAGGTGTGAGGTACACTGTCTGAGAGAAGCATTTAGAAAAAGAGAAGCAGACAAATGGAAAATACCCGGACCACCTACAGTACCTCCTCTGACCAGACAACTCTGGATTTATTACTATAATAACAGAAACTGTTCAGAAGTTTTGAAAATGCACACAGTTAATACAAGGATAGACAAACATGCTAATGTTTATAGAAATACTATAATACTATCTACAAATATATGGGCTTTGTAAGAGATTAAACTGTGCGAAAACCTCAAGTGAAAAATAATAATTTATACAGTTATTTAAATGAATCATGTTTCTGTCGCACATCTCAAAGAGATAGTGTGATCTGGGGTGCTGCAAAGGGTGGATACAACTGTATTAGCCACATCATGATGTGAAACAGACTCGGGCATAACACCGTTTTTTTAAACATTTTGAACTATCTGCACCAAGTCTAAAAATGTATCCCTGGGGTATGCAACTAAATTACACTTGAACCTCAGAATCTGATTGTTCAAAGACATCCACATTTTTCATTTAAGCCAATTGGATCTCGTGTAGATCTCACTGAGAGGAAGTATGTGCAATATAAATACCATTACCATTAATACAAAACACTCTCTGTTATATAACATGTGCAATATTATTAATAATGCTCTATAATAACGTGCAATTACGTATCTGCCACTACGCTTTTTGCACTTTCAATTCAATACTGCTCGTCACTGTACAGTTTTTTACATTAATTATTTGATCGTCTATGTTACTTGTAGTCAGTTAATTGCTCTGTTTACTGTTAGTTTATAGTTTTATTATTATGCTGCTGTGTTTATTGTATCTTTGTAACTCTGGCACAACAATTTCCTTCGGGATAAATAAAGTCCTATCTAATCTTATCTTATCTATCTTATAGCCAAAATGTGTGTTTTATTCTAACCAGACACATCAGCCAGTTTGTTACCAAGAACCATCGGAGAAGCCATGATTGGAAACTCTAAGGAAAAGGGCAGGCCTTTTATACACAAATATCTTGCAGGTAATTGGATAAACCATCATTCAATCAAAACCTTACCAAGGCCAGTCTGAAGAGGATCGAAAACATAATTCATATGAAAAAAAGCCCTTTGCTCTTTTTCAAATGAATCACTCTTTAGATTGAACTGATGTTATTGCAGAATCTAACAAACCCCTGAGGAGCGGCCATTGTTCTTTTGTATACTTCTTCTCTTGAGTATTCATTTCATGAACAAAGGATTTACAGAGACCTCACCTCAGACTTGTCAACATCAGAAAAAGTTTGTCTGCAAAACTGAACAAATATTAAGTTTAGTGGTGACAATGGTGCCATCTCACAAACACAGGCTCTGAATCAATAACAGAGCTGTCGTTAACCGAACATTTGCTAAGCCTTTAATACGTTTATGTCAGCTGCACGATTATTAGCCTCAGCAAAGTTATTAGATGTCCATGAAAATATCCAGCTCTGGGAGACACTGACTAAAACACTCCCAGGTGATGATTCTTTAGCCCCCTTTAATATTTTGGAGAGAGATGCAATCGATCCATAATCCCGTTCGGAGTGCTGAGGTGAGGATCTTCCCACAGTGAGACAACGATGTGTTATATAAAGCAGATTAATATCGCTGCCGTATTCAGACTGACTATAATGATTTCTCAACCTCATTTACAAGACACTCTGCTGCACTAAATGTCTTCGGTCTCTACAGTGGATTCAAGTTTGGATGTATCTCTGCTTACAGGGATGCTTGTGAGTGAGTGAAGGCGAGAATGAAGTATGTGTCTGTGTGTGTAAATTCACCACATGAATATGTTCGCGCAAAAACCAGAATGTGTGCTAATTTGAATTCCATGCCTCAGTGGTTATAGGTTGTGTTTTTTGCATGCTAGTTCAAGCTGAAGCAAGCATGTGAAAAATCATATTTCACATTGGTGATGTGGCCTCCCCACTCCAATTTCATGCAAATATGCACTTCCTGTTCAGCTCAGTATGTGACCAAATGTGGAGACAAACATACAATGCACTGACAGGCAGGCAGACATATGACTTTATGCTACATCAGTTTGGATTTGAAGACATTTCTAGCTTTACTTGAATGAGGGGCAGTTGTTTATACTAGCTGAACATATATTTAAATGAAACATTCTGGGACTAGTCTGGTCGACTAGCGACTTTAACCTTGAGTAGGCCCGAACAAATCAGAACCAGGACAGTAGAGAAAAAGAATATGAGACTAGAGCAGAAAAGGAAAGAGCAAGGATGTGTATAATAAACTGGCCTTGGTGGGTGGAGGACACACACTCAGTTCTATATGTGGGAATGGTGCTGTGTATGAACACAGCACCATGAGCAAATGCAAAGTGTGTACTATATGTGTGTGTTTAGTCAGTGGGTCAATATCAGTGGAGTCAGCCTTATCCCTGTGTAATCCAGCTACTCTGATAAAGTTGTTCTCCTATGTGTGTGTATGCATGTGAAAGTGTGTACACATACATGCACTAAGGCAACACACTTTATCCCTGTGTAATCCACTGACCCTGATAAACAGAAAAGGAAAGCGATATCTCAAAAAGGTTTGTGTGAGTTATGAATTCTTTAATTAATTCATGTTTCCCTTCCACTTGCATCTCCCTGTGAATGTGATTGCAATCAAGGACACAGATCGATGGTGAATAAACCGTGGGAAAATCAACATCAATTTGCACTGCACTTTAACAATTAACACATTCATCGGCCACAGAGCAATTGTATTTGGAGGAAGTGAAGGTCAGACGGCCAATTTTAAAATCTCTGCTCAGGATTAGCTTGTGTTCTTGAATCTACGGTTTTATGTTGACTCATGGGTAAAGCATAACATATTATTTTAAAAAGTATTGGATGTTACATCACGCCATGCTTGAAATGCACTTCCAAAATTCTAAGGGACAAATAGATTCAATATTGGCTAAGAATCTTTTTTATTTCCTCTAAAAAATTCAATTGTTAAACCATCTATCCATCCATCCATCTTCTCCCGCTTATCCGTGGTCGGGTCGCGGGGGTAACAGTTCCAGCAGAGAGCCCCAAACTTTCTTTTCCCTCCACCTGGTCCTAGGTCTACCCCTTGGTCTCTTCCTAGCTGGACGTGCCTGGAACACCTCCCTAGGGAGGCGCCCAGGTGGCATCCACCTCCCTAGGGAGGCGCCCAGGTGGCATCCTTACTAGGTGCCCGAACCACCTCAACTGGCTTCTTTCGACGCGAAGGAGGAGCGGCTCAACTCCGAGTCCCTCCCGGATGACCGAACTTCTCACCTTATCCCTAAGGGAGACACCAGCCACCCTGCGGAGAAAACCCATCTCGGCCGCTTGTATCCGCGATCTCGTTCTTTCGGTCATGACCCATCCTTCATGACCATAGGTGAGGGTAGGAACGAAAATGGCCCGGTAGACAGAGAGCTTTGCCTTCTGGCTCAGCTCCCTTTTCGTCACAACGGTGCGGTAAAGCGACTGCAGTACCGCTCCCGCTGCTCCGATTCTCCGGCCCATCTCACGCTCCATTGTTCCCTCACTCGAGAACAAGACCCCGAGAAACTTAAACTCCTTCACTTGGGTAAGATTAACAATAACAAATTAACAATTGTTGATCCATCGACCTAAAATATTTACAATTAGAAATTGGCAAATCATGTGTCAATTCAGATCATTGTTGCAGAACATTGGTGCTCTCTCTTCTGATATCCTATAGTCTATGGATGTCGGATTGGATTGGTCTTTGTTATTTTTATCACTTGTTTGTTGTTGGCTACAATAGCTCATTAGCAGTACACTGGCAAGATTACAATACATTCAATATGCAGCTGCCTGTCTGCCCACCCACTCCCCAGCAGAGATCAGATCCAACCAGTTCTTCAAAACCTCCATTGGCTCTTCATTAATGAATCGTGTTCAAATTTCTCCTCCTCATATACAAAGCCCCCCATTAACCTAACAGCGCACCTCAGTACAGATAAAAGTACCCATAACTACCAGCTGTCTTAAAGAGTAACTGACCTCACTTTATATTAATAGAACAATAATGTAATTGTTAGCTAATGAATGTTTCGATGCTGAACAACGGCAAAATGACAAAGTTTTCAATGGTCTCTCTTCTATAGAGAAGACCAGGAAATCATGGATACACGGATCGTGTTCAAATCAATAGGCACGCAATGACTCTAAATAATAATGATCACGCCACCAAGCGCAGATTAAAACTAAAGGAACCAGCCTGTTTGGAAAATGTAAGAAGTACAAAGTACAGGTATTTGTGTTAAAAAGGTAAGAAGTAACAATAAAAAGTCGTCAGAAAAACAAGTAGTGAACCGATAGATTTGTTTGCAGTCATCGGTCCTGAGAGGTCCTGGGATTGGGGGTGGGAGGGTTTATTTTTATTTTTATTTATTTTTTTCCTTAGTTTTGTCCTCTTGTCTGATTGTTGTTATTGTTTGTTTTTCTGTATTTTTTGTAATTTGTGTTGTGATTGTACATTGTCATTTAATAAATGTGTGTGAATAAAAACATTTGATCAAAAAAAAAGAAGAAAAATAAGTAGTGGAGTAAAGTACTGATACCAGAAAAATGTACTTATCTACAGTAACGAAGCAATTGTACTCCATTACTTCCCACCTCTGATCGTCACACTTCTACCTGCAACGACCAATCGGCTGACTCCAACCTCCTCACCTCTCTCACCCAATCAAATCACCTCCCCCTCCCTCTGAAGCTCACTCCAACACCTCAGACATTCCCTTACATTCTTTTTATATAATATTGCAAATGTTCAGTCATCATTAGGACCGTGAACTACTTCTTGGTAACTTTAGTTCACACAACTATATCTCTCTCCAGGGAACTGTGGCTTTGCTGTAGATCTTCCATTGTGAAGTACCTGGCAGCTTGGAAGATTCTTCTTCAACACTGCCTTCTCTCCGGGTTGTGTCTCCTCCCATGCCATCCGGCTGTCTGTCTGTTTCCGTCTGTACCCCTTGGATGGATCCAGCTGTATCTGTGTGTCAATCAAATGTTAAATCCAAGAAGCCACTGATCTAATTTTGACAAAACAGGAAGGGCACCATATTCTTGTCTAAAATTCCAGGTGCAAAACGTACTCAAACAGATGGTGAGGTGGATAGACACAGTTGGCCACATCAACGTTATGTGAGGATTGTTTTGTCATCTACAAATAAATTGTTAAATTGAACACACAGATCAGTGGAAATATCTTCTCATCTTCCTGGAACTGTCTGTCAAATTCCCTGCCCAATAAGTACTTTTACTTTTGGTACTTTAAGTATATTTTGATGCCAATACTTTTGTCTTTTACTTGAGTAACATTTTGAATTCAGGACTTTTACTTGTAACAGAGTATTCCTGAATTTGGTACTTCTACTTTTATGTAAGTGCAATATCTGAGTACTTCTCCCACCTCTGTCCCTGTGACATGAATTCACCAATAACAAGTATGGCAGTGATTAAGGAAACATACAAGAGTACTTCAAGCAGAGACACAAACACACACACACAACTGATTTGAATACAGATTGAAGGTGTTATTGTTTGGCTAGCAAACTCGCCAAAAAAGCATCCCAATCATTAACTATTTTTCCCAGAGCTAATCCTAAAATGTGAGAAAAATAACTGCATGACTTCCTCCCCCGACACATTTGAACCAAACAGTCTCTAACTTTACACTCACACTGAGATTCTGCTGTCACTTAAGAGAGCCAGGATTTTTCAGAGAGTTAAACTGACGCACTTGGAAAGTCAATGATGTCTTCAGGAGCCAAGGAGAAGACTGTCACACACACATGCACACACACACACACACACGCACGCACACACTCAAAGAACACAAATCAAGCTGTGACAGTGAGAGAGAGAGCGTCAGTTGCCTCCACAAAGCAGGGAGCCACCTACAGCTGAACAATCCCACAGAAAAAGACTGACAAGATTGACGGCTGGAATTGGACACAAATCTAAATGTTCATGGCGTTCAGCCCGTATGGCTTATATTTATGACTTCAAATATGATTCATGTATTTCTAATTTCTCTACCTTTCTTTTACTTTCTTTGTTCGTCTTCCTGTTTCTCAGCTGCTCCATATTGCTTCCCCTGCCCAACAGATTGTTGGGCTTTCTTTCTGTCTTACATTGCTTTTCATCCTCTTTCTTCCATGTCCCTGGCTCCCGTCGTCTCTCTCTGACAAAGTTTGCTGAAAGCAGATAGAAAAATGGAGATGGAGGATTTAGCTGCATCAGATAGTGCTTTTTCTATGTTGCATTTCATTGTTTCAAGCAGCAAACAGATACATCTTGTTCCAAAATTGCAGAATTGAGGCTTAAACAAAGTTTGCTTTTTAAAAAAAATAGAATGCTATTCAAATACAATAATATGGGATTTTCTTTGGAAAAAGGACACAATTGTGACAGTCAAGATTGTATTTTTCTTTACACTGCTACATTTGGATTCATCGATGAACCACTATTCAAACACATGAAGGTTGCTTAAAGGGCACCTATCATGCAAAATGCACCTTTGTACGTCTTTTATACATGATTATGTGTCCCCGGTGTTCCAGGGAACTCGCCAAGTGTCAGAAAACACAACCCTCTCTATTTTCCTCCTTCGCCAATTGAGTAAGTTATAATAACAAACGTAATCTTCTGGAGGTAAGTGCCGTTTTTTCCAGCGTTATGTAAAGCTTTTGTGATTGTAGTCTGTAAGAACGATCATATATCATCGATCTGTAAGCTAAGCTACGCTAAGCTAATGAGACATGCCGTTTTTTGCAGCGTTATATGGAAAAGCTTTTGTGATTGTAGTCTGTAAGAACGATCATATATCATCGATCTGTAAGCTAAGCTACGCTACGCTAATGAGACATGCCGTTTTTTGCAGCGTTATATGGAAAAGCTTTTGCATGTTTACTTGTTTGCGCACATGAATATAAATGGGGGTGTGTTAGGATACAACACTGTATGTATGTATGCGAGGGGACACACACCACGAGTAAAACGGAGCTAAAGCCCTGGTATGTTGTTGTTGACGACATGCATACTAATCTAAACCACTTTTTTGTTGTGCTTTTTTTAACATTGCACAGGCTACGTGGCCAACTTGATGGACCTCATCTTCGACCAAGTCTTTGTGGACCCTGCACCATTATGAGCAACCTGACAGGGAGGAGGTCATCGCCGGGTATGCCACACGGTTCAATTTGGCTGCTGTCTGAACCCAACATAGACATTTCACGGATCAGAGGACAACGCAGGCCGGAATCACCACTCTGATCCTGATTCAAATAACCGTTGATTTTGACAATAAAGTTCCGAGTTGATATCAAGTGTGTCGTGATTATTCATGTTTGGATGGGTAAAGAATATTCTGATTTCAAAAGCATAAGGTTGTGTGTGGACTTGTTGTCGTACACATGGGTGTGTTATGCCATTGCTGTGTAGTATATAATAGTACATGTACAATGACAGAATGAAAGATTGCATAAAGCCATATACACCAGTATTTATTTCCATGAATAATATTAGCATTCGTTTTACAATTTCAGTCAAAACCAAATCCAGGATGGTCCACCACACAGGTTACAGAGTCCTCATGTTCCTGCATCCGTCTTTACACCCAGTGTGATAAACATATATTGAATGACATGTGAAAAATGTATTCTCTAAACAGACAACTTAGTGAAGCTAATGTTACGTGTGGTATCTCCATGCAGCACATGCTCCGGTTCAGAAGGCATCGTGGCGCAAGTTGCACATGTACCCCTTTAGAAAGAAGTCAATAACTGAGCTTTTAAAACACATGAAACACATAATGCTGACAACTGAGGTGTTGGAGTTATACTTTTTATCACCCTAAGTTATTGAACTTTCCAACGGTTGTTGCACGATGTTGGAAGAAAAGGACTGTAAACTATTAAACGCAATGAGGCCATTGTATATATGCTGAAAATATGAATGTCTCCCTTTATAAATATATATATGTATCGCTGTGTTTGCGTTACAAACTCTAAGTTACAAACTGTACACATTGCATTCTTGCTAATTAGCCAAAATATGAATGGAATAAGTAGCAAGCATCGTAACAGAGTAAAAATAAATAGGGACAACAGCTTGTCAACTAACCATTCAGAAACGTCCTGCTGCAACCGAGATGTTTGCACCTCCACCAAAACCTCCGCTGCTTCAGTTTCTGGATCAAATTGATAATATGCTTGAACACATGCATTGCTCTGAGATGACATGTGTATTCCACACTCGTAATCACAGCAAGCATGGTAACGTGACTCTCGCCGGCTCTTCTGCTGGGGGCGTGGTCAGCTGCTGCTCAGAATTTTCATAGGCAGGTTTGGAATAAAGCGAAAATGAGCGAAACGAGGCATGGCTAAAAAATGATCTGTTTGGTATTTTGAAAAATAAAATGTATAAATATACCTTATATAGGTATGGTCATACACTATATCATTTAAATATAGCATGATAGGTCACCTTTAAAGTCGGTTGGATGTTGTTCTTGTTATCCCTGAAATTGAAATGTGACCTATTTTATATCAGAGCATTACGTCTTTGTAATCTGCACAGGAACCACAATTGTGGAATTAAAAGTGAAAGGATAAAGATCTCAGAAAAATAATATCGTTTACCATATTTCTGAAATAACAAAAATGTTGCAAGTTTCCCAACTCATCACATCTTGCGCGAGTTGAATAGAAATTCTTAAAAACTGCAGAGAAGCATCCGGAAAAAAATATTATTTTGACAGCATTGCTTTAGAGCGCTGATGGGGATGTGGTGATGTTTTGCATTTATGTCCAAATCTTTTCTCAGAAGATGTTTTTGTTCAGATGCTTTTAAAAAGGATGACATTTCTTTAGTGTTGAAAATGAATTGAATTGTGTATGTATTTGTGTACCACCATTGGTTTGCCTCAAAATAGTTTGTATTCTAAATGCATATTCAAAACATATATCTATAAGTATATATATAAACGTATATCTTAGTTGAGGCCCTTGCCACAGTTTCTCCTCCCCTACCAAAGTTAAAGGGTATTGATTCGTCTCATGTCACAGGAATGTTCCATACTTTGCCCCGATCTATCATGACGGCCAGACACACTCCATCAATATTTGATATTTATTCTCTAAATTATTTTCATTATTGTCTTCCTCTCCTCTTGCCTTATTAACCTTTTTGTGTACCCTTATATTTTTACATTATTCTGAAACAATGGATGTGGTGGTGACAGAAGTGACATGTGAAGAGGGTTAGACCACACTGTGAAATGTGACTGCTTCATTGCAGCTGGATGTAAAACTCTCTCTTTCAAACACATTGCACTAAACACTCTGTTAAATACAACCATGTCTGGGAGCTCAGTTTTTGAACAGTTTTGGGTTGGAGACCTTATGAAAGCCTTAAGGTGGACAATAGAAACAAAAGAAATGCAAATTCATGAGCCCAAGGTTGCAGGTGGACTGTACTGTTCCATTAATCAACTCTGACAACCAGGAATTTAGACTTTTCAAGTCATACCTGTTATAATTTCAGACCTCAAAATCCATTGGGACCATTTCAGTCCAGCTCTGCACTGGTAGAAAGAAAGACTATTTAATACAATGCTTAAAACAGTTGGATCTTTATACAATTTGTGGGAAATATTACTTGAATAATATGACTAATATGATTACACTTTACACAGTGAACAGGACACTAATGCATGCTCGCTGTAAGAAGGAGAAGCAAGCTATGTTTGCAAACCTGCAGCAGCTCAGTTATTAAATGCAGAAAATTGCAGTTGCAAAGGACTCTGCATAAAGTTTCGCGGATAATATCTGTCAAATTTAAGCCATAAACTCATTTATACAGCACAACCTTAATGTTTTATAAAGTCATAATTGCCATTCCAGAGGACACAAACATTGTTTCCCTCTGCGGCGATAGAGGAATCTAAAAAAAGGACCGGAGCAATTTGCACATCTGCTCAACACAATTTGGTCCACTCTACCCAGGCACTAGTCTCTGAAGAGATTATTTTCCATTTGCATGCTTTTCATGTCAAACTCAATTGAATGACCACATAAAACACATTTAAAATGCATTTGTTTAAGGGGGATATGAGAGAATTGCTACGAGAGATACAGAAGTTGGAGAAAGAGTCTCAAACAAGTTGTTGACAGTGAATATGAAATCAAAGCCACTGTCAGTGTGTTCCTCCGAGGATCAAATTGAAAAGGGAAAACAAAGCAGATTGCTTGTTTAAGCCAGTTTATTTTGATGACTGAATATCTACCAAACAATTACTGTGCAGGCTATTGCTTCTATCTCTGTCTCTCTGGAATTACTCCCTCTGGTTTTTGTTTGGCATAAATTACACACCATACGTAATCAGGCACTCGTGATAATTGCATAGATTCAAACATTATTTGTATTAGTGACAATAGAGTAGGCCTAAAATTAACAACATTTCCAAGGAGCAATATGATCTTTAGTGTAGCCATAGAGTACTTACAGTAGATAAAGGCTGAAACATGGAAATCTAACCTTATTGATCTAAAACCTTTGATATTCTAAAGTATGGTATAAAAGCTGAGATTATAATGTATAGCCTAAGGCCATGGCAGCACAGACATGCTTTGAGCTAAATGCTAATGTTAGCATGCTAACATGTTCACACAGAAATGTTAAGCTTTTGATTTGTATCATGTTCCCAATGTTTGCAAGTAGAAATGAAGACAAAGGGCATGATTCTTCTGCTGATATTACAAATTGAATTGGACTGCAAGATGTTGCTTGACGAAATTAACAATATTTCTAGATATTCTGGTAGAGAAGTGCCCCTTAGGCAAGAAGTTTCAAAAAATGCAGCTAGCTACATTATGTCATTTGTTTGCTATTTTGCACAGGCAAAGTCAGTTGTGATGTGGAACCAGTAATTGATAGGAAAAGGAAACCCCACCCACCCAGTGCTGCCTCTGATTCAACATGCTAAGACATAAAGAGAGATTCTTTCCCTTATAGACCCCACCTGGAGCTCATTCCTGCTAGATTCAAGTTTGTAGAATAAATAAAGCTCTCTCGTTCTCCCCTACTCCCCGAGGTGATCCTGTTCCCTTTGACCAGTGTAAAACACAGGCATCTTTCAGTTCCCGAGATTTAAAAATGGCAGCGAGTTGGTGACAAGCTTCAAGATTGCTCTTCCACCTTGATCTCCTACGTTCCTGTCAGCATGGCGGTTGCACAGAAGAAGTAAAGCACGTGGAAACTCTATTAATGATGTGATCAGCCTTTCAGGAGAAAGTCTCTTTGGGATCCAATTTAAATTGAACAAGTCTCCTAGTGGGGTAACAGGGGGGGGTTGAGCTGCAGTGAAAACAAGTCACCTGGGGATCGATGGGAACATGGAAGATAGGTTACAATACGAAAAAATACATTCCCCACTTCTGGATAGGAAGAACTGATTCATCTGAGCTTGAAGTGAGGCTTGGTTATTTCGACAGTGAAAGGATTCAACTTCTTTTTTTGGGATCAGGAACATTACGTGTTTGTTCGAGGAACTCAAGGAAATGTTGGTGAACCAAGGGAATCAATTCATTCATCATGATTTAAGTCATTTTGAGAAACCTAAACATTTATTTCCTCAATTGAGAGAATATTTAAGATTTGTAAACCTAGCAACATCTTCTAAAAGGGCAAATAATTAATGAGTAATACTGAAGTGATTATCAGACATTTTAGGAAATGTGCTTAGTCTATTGAAAAGTTTGATGAGACGTGAAATGTGAGATGTGTCAATAGATATGTAGTTGATGCCAACATCCAGTTAGCTCAGCATAAAGACAAGAAACAAGTAAAAGGAAGAATAGTAAAAAAAAAAAAAGGTAATATAATCCAACTGACATCACCCCCCCAGTTTATGATAAATGTCATCATGCAGTCGCTGTTATAGCACATTCTAGTTTGTTTTACATAAGATAAGCTGTGAGGAGACAGGAGTCATTTAGTACGTTCATTTATTCTCAGTATGGAAGAACATTAACACAGGTCCGTTTTCAAAATAATGACTGACTATAAAAACATTGGTCCGTTCATTTTAATTGACATTTTAAATTGGTTGCACAGAGAGTGAATTAATCGTCAACCCCTGTAGTACTCAGTGTACAATGGAGCCGCTATCATTCATTTTATATAGCTTTTGAGGTGCTCAGTTACTCGTATAACAAAACAAAGTCTCTCTGGGGAACTGCAAGGCAATTACCACTCATCTTCATTTGATTGTTATTATTTGTGAATTTGGTAAACACTTTCATTTTGACAACATTCCTACATTCAACCCTCCCCTTATTTTTCCTGTTTGAATGACAAAAGGTAGGAATAAATAAAATACTAGGACACTAGAGTGTGAAACGTTTCATACGGAGGAACTGGACTCCTACTAAGACTCACTTTTTCTATTTTAATATTTCCTCACTGATACATTTTCAAGTTTGGTTGATTGGCAGGTGTGAGTGTTCACACTTATAAAGGTTACAGGGAGTCTGAAATCTGCCAAGTTTATTTTCTGAAGTAGATGTCTGTCAAAATGACTGGCTCGCACACACACAAACACACGCACACGCACACACACACACACGCACACACACACACACACACACACACACACACACACACACACACACACACACACACAACCACATTTAGAGAGGCAGATACTCAAACAAACTGATCTGTTATCCCAGCCTGTCATTTGTTTATTCTTCACCCTAAAGCAGAAGTGTACATGCTAAGCTGGTCAAGACATCACAAGCTGCTACGTGCTGCAACAATGCTAATTAAGTGATAGTATATATTACTGCCTGCTGAGAGTATTGAAACTTAAAATTTAAGCTATACACCACAGAGAAACAAGCAAGGTATTAATATAGACTTACATTATTGTTTAAAGAAACGGTTGGTGAGCTTTTGGCAACTTCTTTTGAATTGCTTGTCGTTTTTGTGTCAAAACTCAAACATTAATAATATATCAGTAGATCTGTTAAAAAGACATATGTTGACTCAGCATATCTGACATGAGGGCTGTGTCCAGAACGCATGGGTTAAAGGGTCTCACAGTGTATCCCGGAAAAACAATGTGGATGCATGGTGTAAATCTGCAGGCTGAAGTTTTGAAACACGTTTGTTTGTTTGTTTGTTTGTTTGAGCAAATGTGCTCTCAGGGTGGCTCTACTTTATTGGGTAGCTGACCGTTGTCAACCAGAAAATATATCCTGCTGAAAACAAAATCTCTCTTTGTACACCACTGAAAATTCTTGCAATACACCCCTGAAAACGGAACATCACTAAGGTGCGAAGAGTTCACATCCATTCATGGCTCCACCAACTTCCTACATAAACTAGACATAAACAATGACCATTATCAAGTTGTCAGGTAAAAGAGCAACACAAATCTACCGTAGAAATACACAAAAATACAATCAACATATTATGTGACACCCTAGAAGACCTAACCTGCATACATACTGCAGAGTGGAAGAATAGATCTGCCATCTTTCTTCAGATTGCATTATAGACTATGTCACGTAGACTCTAGTATACATTACTAAAGTGCAAAGTGTACAGTTATGATAGCCATCTCTGCAAGAGAAAGCATACAAATCTTTGAGACTTTTAAAAGACAGTACCGTGCAGGATTTTTTTAGTATTTCTTACTAAAAAGCTTTATGTTTATCCTGGAAGCCTTGTAAACGTCAGCATCAGAAGACTTAAACCCTGCATTGTTTTCATTGGCCAGTGTGCAGCTTGTCTTCTTCATGCCTACATCTGGCTGGACCATTGGTACTTTTTATGCCCCCAGCCAAATAGTGGAATAGTGTGACACCATTAATCACACATTGACAGGAATATTTATCTCGCCAAGTTTTTTTCCAACAGGAAATGGAACCAGTGATATTTTGCATTGTTCACTGATAATGCTGAGTAGTGATACAAGTGACCTTTAACACTGCAGCTCAACTTTATATAATTAACTAGCCTTCAGGCATTGCCTTACGGGATTAGGACCATTTTAATAATTCAACCAGGGTAGTCACCTTCAGTATATGATTCAGTTATTCTGATTTATTATTGTTGTTTGTATTTTCTATTAATTATTGAATAAACACTTTACAAAAGGTTTGGGATATTTCATTTTTGTTTGTATCCCTAGTTAAACAAAACAGAATCTTACAATTGAATTTCGAATACCTGCCAAACAAACAAACAAACAAACAAACACACAAACAAATACATCACTTAGCTTTGCAATGTAAAAAGCAAAAGCAGGCTGTTCTGAAGCAGGTAACACATTTCTCTTTTGTTATGAACAACAATGAAATAACAATAAGAGGTAGGGATGTAACGATATACCGAATATCGCGGTATCGCGGTAAATAAACGTCCCAATACCGTCATGAGACTGACAAAATCTACCGCGATAAAAAAAATATATATTTTTTTTTAAAACACTTTTTTTTGTTTTAAACCTTTATTTAACCAGATGGTCCCATTGAGATCATCGATCTCTTTTTCAAGAGAGACCTGTCCAACATGGCAGCAAGTAGGTTACAACATGAACATAAAACAACAGAAGACAAAAGGACATCGTATTTATATGGGGGTTATTCCCTATCGTTATTCAAGAGCGTGGTATTTAAAGGTGGGGTAGGTAAGTTTCAGAAACCGGCTCGAGTGCACTAAAATTTGAAAGTACACAGCCGAAAAGAATCCGCCCCTTCCTTCAGACTTCCTTACAGAGCACCTCCTCCAACACACATGAACGTGCACATGACTTAGCTTGGCTATATAGTTCAGGGGAATTGTAAACCATACAAAACAGATAATTACCTGTCCAAGAGAAAAAGAGCGACCACGGCGTCAGATTTCAACTCGGTGTGTATGGGGGTTATTCCCTATCTTTATTCAAGAGCGTGGTATTTAAATTTGAGAGCATACTTTATTGATTTCCTTCACTCAAACCCTGTCATCGCACCAAAGACAAACCAAAGAGTAACCGCCCTTACGGGACGCTGTAATAAGTAAAGCGAACGCACCCGCAAGGATACCTGGCCTCCTATTGGTTGAGGGATTTTGACAGGATTGTTGCACAAAAGTTTCGAGTGCGCACAGAATAAATCTGAGAGCAGAACAAATCTGTAAACAGCAATATATCTGAGTGCAAGCATACAGTTTGAGCAGAAGCAGAGCAAATCTAAGTGCAAGCAGGCACTATTTGAGTGCCTGGACAGGGTTTGAGGGAAATAAATACATAAAGTATGCTCTCAAATTTAAATACCATGCTCTTGAATAAAGATAGGGAATAACCCCCATAGGTGTGTTCCATCAGTAGTCGCCATCGTTGAAAAGCAACTCCGATATTGACTCTGGTTTGAATTCTCCTAGTTTCCACTTTGTTTTTGTTCCTAATTTGCTCCGTTACATTATTTATTTTGCCACCAGTAGACGATGTTGAACCTTACTCTGCCATGGTGAAAGTGGCCGCCTGTCGCTGGCGAGTCATTGAAGTACTGCTGCAATGCACGCTCAATGACGGCACGCCCAATGAGGGCACCAGATACATTTGTGCGTGCACGAGATGGAAGGCTGACAGACAGGGCGGCAATCCAATCCATTTAGCCGGGTCGTACTTTTTACAGTATTACGGCTTCCACAGATGACATTTTTTTATGGATTTTTTGTCAAAGCACTCAAGATATTCATTGCTATCGGGATGTTAAGAGCATTCCATGGAATATAACAAAAAGTGTATCTCGAGCCGGTTTCTCAAACGTACCTACCCAACCTTTAAATTTGAGAGCATACTTTATGTATTTATTTCCCTCAAACCCTGTCCTCGCACTCAAATAGTGCCTGCTTGCACTTAGATTTGCTCTGCT
This sequence comes from Harpagifer antarcticus, assembly GCA_902827135.1. Taxonomy (NCBI): domain Eukaryota; kingdom Metazoa; phylum Chordata; class Actinopteri; order Perciformes; family Harpagiferidae; genus Harpagifer; species Harpagifer antarcticus. The sequence goes on from CADEHL010001172.1 coordinate 6,887,743, forward strand.
TCTGCTCAAACGGTATGCTTGCACTCAGATATATTGCTGTTTACAGATTTGTTCTGCTCTCAGATTTATTCTGTGCGCGCTCGAAACTTTGTGCAACAATCCTGTCAAAATCCCTCAACCAATAGGAGGCCAGGTGTCCTTGCGGGTGCGTTCGCTTTACTTATTACAGCGTCCGGTAAGGGCGGTTACTGTTTGGTTTATAAACTCCCGCCCTCCACGGCTTTATAACACAACATGTACTGTTCACGAGAGAGCACACTCGTGAACTGTCAACGGGGGTGTATGATGCACCTCGCGGGAGCGCGCACAGCTAAAGCAAAACCTCGCAGACATGTATTGATCTGTACGGCAAAGTACGGTTTGGAAACTATATCATTTCCTTTTGGAGGGCATGCATAACACGGCATAACACCAGAGCCTCGCTGCGGGGAAACGTTGGCGCTGTTCTGAGTTTGTTCTAATCTGTCAAAATGACAGACTGCTTTCAGATTTGTCTGTCATTGTTAAAAAAAATATTCGGTTAACGCGACCACTGCTGTCCCAGCAACATCAGTACCAAGCAAGAGAGTTTTTTCCAGAGCAGGGGATATTGTAAATGCCCAAACAGCCCAGCTTATAAATACCTGGAAATGTGGACATTCTCATATTCCTAAAAACCTGTCTGATGATGCTGAGTGAGTGACAAGTGAGTTTGAGTTTATTTACTTGAAAAACTAAAGTGAAACTTGATTTATTTTATTTCAGGGTCTGATTATTAAATGTCCTTGTTTATTTGTGAGATGCAGTGGCACAAAGAAAATGCCTACTTTGTTTGGTAGTACTATAGGTACAAAACACTGGTTTTCTTGTTCCAGTCTGTTACTGTCACTTTGTTTTTGACAATACTGCTATCCTACTAAAATGCTGTACAAATCAGATTTATTATTTAATAAAGAAACATTTTCCGAGTAAAAAAAATTTGTATTGAAAAAAAAATTACATTTTTCAATATCTGAATGAAAGACACAATGGTTACAAAGTCAAATTATTTTTCAAGGATCTTAACATGTTTTATTTAGGCTTGGAAATGTTCAGTAGGTTTTAATTTCAATCTAAAATCTCCTGACATGTTAGAACCCTTTACATCCGAGACTCATTTGGTTAACAGAAACTTCAAAATGCATAATTATAATGTTATAACATCATTTAACAGTCTGAAAAATATATACCCATATATATACATTCAATAAAGTACTACACACCACGTAACAATGATATGATGTTAATCCCAGGTGTTTGTGTGCGACTTTATCTGCACACTTCTATGGATTTTAAGTGTAGGAACCAACACTCGGGTTATAACAGGTGACACACGGAGATATGGCTCCTCACTGGCTCATAGCATCTAAATTACACTTCTCCATTATGGTGGTTTTAGAGCATGAGCTTATTCCCAAATACTGCTGTGCACATCATATTACATCAGGCATCCAACATTCTCCTGCACAGCATGGTAGACTAAGAGCAGCTGCTGAATCACTTGATTGAAATCTAGCCAATGGAGCAGTACGACTCTTCTTTCTGATACCACAGACTTATTTACATATTTGTATCAAGTTTACATTTTCCGACATACATATGTAATCTTTTTGTTATTCCCTGTACAAAGATCAAGGTGGCTTCCTTTCCAAACAGTCCGTTCGACGCACTTTGCATATCTACCTGCATCTGTAAATATGAATTAGGTTAAATTAAAAGCTAATGTCAGGTGGTTTTATTTTCTGCTCTCCAGCTCAGTGAAGCCTCATCTCTAAAAGTTCTGCAGTTCAGGAAGGTTCTTGAAGAGATCCAGTGAATCTGGGTTGGAGAAAGCTCCTCTTTGCGCCACCTCCCGGCCAGCGATCACCTGTTTCACGGCCACCTCCACCTTCTTCCCGCTGATGGTGTACTGCAGAGGGATGAAGAGAAAAAATGGCTGTCATTCAAGCTGGAACTGACTTTTACAGTTGTGACAGGATAATTGGAGAGGTTCTCTGGTATCTGATGTGATATTCATGTTTCTCTTACAGGAATGTCTCTGGTCTCCAGCATCAGAGCGGGGACGTGTCGGGCAGACAGAGCTATTCTAATGGCTCCTTTAATCTTCCCCACCAACTCCGGGCAGAAGGGCTTACCAGATGCCATCTTTAAGAACAAAATAACTCGCTCTTCTCCGTCGTTATTGTACTGAGGAACGCAAAGACTGTCTGTCACCTCCTCGAACACCTCCACTGCAGAGAGGAGAGGGAAGGAAAGGGCAGAGTAGAGGACGAGGAGAAGAAGATGAGAGACGAGGAGAGGAGGTAAGAGGTAAAGAGAGTGAGGGAGAAAAGTGAGTTTGACAGAGGCAAGAACAAACAGCAACAACTTCCAAACTAAGCACAGCATGAATAAATGTTGCCTTCAAACAAATGATGAACATACTTCAAAAAATGGGATGATGGAAGGGGAAAATATTTTTTTCACTAACACAAAAACAGTGTCCTTTCATCATATCATCCTTTCTTACACCCATATTCTGCACCTACATCTACTGTATATTGTTAAAGACTCACCAATGTTGTAGATTTCTGAGCTGCCAAATCGGACTCCGTTGGGGTTTAATGTACCGTCACTACAGAAAAAACACAAGTTAAACATCTAAAAGACTAGAAATAAATAATGTTTGGAAGCTCTCCCCAGAGTAAAACAGTTAATGGCTGACCTTCTGCCCAGCATGACAATGCCTCCTGTCTTTGGGTTGATTTTACAGTAGTCTCCATGGGCCCACACCCCTAGGGAAAAAGAAAGTAGTGATATTAAAAACACATTAAACTAAATGTTTAATGCATTATATCCTATGACTGTTTCCATCTCTGGGTTCTTTGTATAATACGGTCATTTCCTTTGTATTAAGATGTTTCTGTACTAACCAGGATATGTAGAAAAGTACGCTTTGTGGTATTTGCTCCTGTTCTCGTCATTCCAGAAGTGTGTTGGCTGGCAGGGGATCGGTTTCAAGCAGACGAGCTCCCCACTCTCCCCCCACACGGGCTTACCTGTCCACACACACACAGATTTCACAAGAAGAAACAATAAAGTTCGAGGTTTACAGATACACACACCTACACTTGGACACACACCTATGAACACACACATAAATCATTCTCGGATCAAAGAAAAGGAAACAGCTGGTAATGTATCCCCCACTCAGAGAAAGTGATCACACAGACCACAGCTCCTCCCTCAGGATGGTGTTATAGGCTTAAAGGCCCACTCAAATAATCCCAAACTCTTCCAACAAAACTGCCTTTAAATTATCCCTCTATCCACCCTCCTTTGAGGTGGTGGAGACGTGCCAGTACAGCCTGCAGCGGGAGCAAAATCAATGAGAAAAACATAAAGGGCTTTCAAGATGAAAATCTCTCCTTTTTCGCACCATAATGAAAAAAAAGTATTTCTTTAAAGTTTGAACCTATATTTACACAGGGAGGGTTCACTAATTACTTACTTCAGCATAGCTTCAAATTCATGCCATTTCGTATGTACATCGACATATGGATGCAACCAAGTATAACTACAGTCTGATTCTGTTAGCTTCGAAGCAGTTCCAGAAGCAGATGGGAAGTTTGCTCAAGGGCATCCCAGCAGTTTTATGAAAGGCTTCTGATTACATTTCATCATTAATATTCTTTTTAATTCCTACTAGGATGCAAAGCCACTTTACAACAACTCAATGTGATCCCTAGACTGTTGAAAATATAGATTCAAAAATCCTCTTGATACACTTTTGGTTGAATAGAGAGAAAATCAATGGCTTTACATTTCAGAGCAATTTCAGCCACTCTGGGAAACACACACACACACACACACACACACACACACACACACACACACACACAACACACACACACACACACACACACACACACACACACACACACACACACACACACACACACACACACACACACACACACACACACACACACACACACACACACACACACACACACACACACACACACACACACACACACACACACACACACACACACACACACCATCTCTTACCATCAGGGCTCCAGGCTTCCACAGCAATGCCAAGGTTTCTGGTCTGGATCTCACCACGGTACACTGGAACTGTTGGGTTCTGACCCATGAAACATGACACTATGTCTGTGCCGCCTGCGCAGGAGGAGAAAAGCAGACAAAGAGGGAGAGATTTAGTGGCATGATGGTCTGAAATGAAAGGGAACATCTGCACCTTTAAAAAAGTGTTTTGTTTAAAGTGGTTGTAGTGTATTACATCGCCATCATTAACAACTTTTCCAGGCAAGGCTGTTTTCAAAAGGGTTCCAGTCGGATAATACTACAATGCCCAGCAACTGAACCCTAACCCTAACACTAACCCTAAATAACCAGGTATTCTTCTCAGTAGGTGAAGAAGACCAATACAGAGCTAATCATCATTTTGGAATCAAGACATGATCATGAATGATAAACTTGTATCATGTCTACTGGACCTTTGATGACATATTATCCATAAAGATTTATTAAAGTAAACAGTATGTATATTCAAATTCAAAAGCTTGTATTGTCATTGTACAGAATTCAACGAGATTTATAGTTACTGCTCCAGCAAGTGCTTTAAAAACAGACATATTAAAACACAGATAAAAAGGTCTGACAGTTACGCCCAGCAAGTAGCACACACAGCTTCGGATTGTCATGTAGATGACCAGGATTAATAAATGAATAAATAAATGAATATGCAAACCTCAAATTGCATGTTTGTTCCAAAACTCTAAATATATACAAAATACTAAAATGTACCATAAAAGCTGGAGCAAAGCAAGGTCACATTATACAAATTACAAAGAATATCTAGGATTCATCGACAAACTGGGAAGTTAATAATCACATACGTACTAATAATGTGAAAACATGTGAGGCAGTTCTTCACCCTAGTGGCAATACAATCAATTAATGTAGCTTTAAGTTGAATAAAGCTGATATTATATATATTTCAAGAAATCAGTCTCAAACGGAAACAGATTTTTATACCAATGTGGTAAAAGCAGGGGTGGGAACCTTTTTCCTCTCAAGGGCCATTTCAATTTTTTCAACATCCTCCGAGGGCCGTACAAATTATTGACCTCTGCTAAAATCACAGCCCATTCATTTCGCCTTTCTTTCATGCTGTGCAAAGAAAAAGCAACCTCTTAATCCAGATATCTTACCATGACTCGCGCATGCATGCACGTACATTTTAAATGTTAAAGTGAAAAGCATCAATCTGGTGCACTTTGAGAGCAACATTAAGAGATCTATGGAAACATCTCTCAACACCCATATGAAACAGAACTGTAAGCAGATTTATTTTTCTTTATGGATATTTAACAAGTCACTCCCCTTTCAAAATGTATTCTTGTTTATTAATAACAACTCTTTTTTACTGTCATATAGTATTTTATACCTGTTAACTTTATTCTCTTGTTGTTTTATAACTATAATGATCATATAAAGATGTGCCTTTACCTCACTGGTAGCTAGCTAACCAGATGCTAATAACAACAAAGTTATTGACTGTATGATCAGTATGACAGATGAGCAGATCGCCACTGGGCTTTCAACTGCGGCATGTGTACGGCTCCTTATGGGTACTGACATTTGTGGAAGTGCCTGAGCGGCCTTCTGGTGCTCTCCGTCAGCACTACACCCCTGTCAGACGAGACATGTACCACGTAATGACACGTTAGGCTCGTGTTGTGTTCAAGGACCCTGACCTTGGCCAGGAAAAACAGGCACTCACTTGTTTAATTCTTTTTTTTCTTTTTTGCGTGTGTTTATAAATTACCTCGAGGGTCGTACCAAATGGTCGGAGGCCGGAGGTTCCCCACCCCTGTGGTAAAGCATCACATTGACTGTCGACATGAAACATTACTTAACTATTAAAAAGGTATCAATCCTGCATTTTGACAACAAAAACTAGCAGTGTTAGTAACCTGCTACACCTCCATCGACCTATATAAGACTGCTATACTGTTGTGGCACATTCTTAAATCAGTCACACACACACACACACACACACACACACACACACACACACACACACACACACACACACCCTGCCGCACCATGCATTTGTCTCTTTCTACCTTCCAATCATCTACTTTTTCTGACATTTTCCATTCATCTCCCTTCCCATTGTTTCATCTCTATATCCCTGTTTCGTTCCCTCTCTGTATCGCAGGCTCCATCCATCTTGTTCCCTTCCTCTCTCTGCGCTTCTACCTCTCTTTCCTCCTCTCTTGCTTTTCATTCTGTTCTTTACACTTGTTTTCTCTCTGCCAGATTCTTTATCAAGCTATAATTGGCTCCCAGGAGGAAGTGGATACGTCTTTTGATTAAACACACACACTTATAGTGCAAAGACACACAATTATTTTATTATTACACTCATTTAAAAAAGGTGTGTACATAAACAATACACACAAGAATATGTTGTGGCCAAGCAGCCTTCCATCATCAGCGACTGTGTGCACGTGTATTGTGTGTATACACACTTGTCACACTGATCTGATGTTTCAAACACCACTCTGTTCTGAACAGTGAGAAAAAAACAAAGTTTGAACTCCACAGATTGTGTGTTCATATTTGTGCGCATGTGCTTTCATTGTGTAGTGAGGGTACTTTGAGCAACCTCTGGCGCAGTTTGGGGTCAGACAAAGCCCCCGACAGAGACAGAAAAAACAACCAGCTAACCTACACATGCCTTCATGTACTCAAACATGATTTATAAAAGGAATGCACATAATAAAAGTCACTTCACCGCCACTAGTTCAATACTTGTGCAGACATTCATGTATAGCATCAGCAACTCAACTAAGGCTTTTTACTTTTCATAGTAAGAACAAAAGAGACGAGAAAGGGAAAGTAGAGAAGAGGCGAGAAGAAAGGAGAAGAGGAGAGAAAGAAGAGGAGAGAAAAGGAAAGAAGAGAAGAGAAGAGAAGAGAAAGAAGAGGAGAGAAAAGGAAAGAAGAGAAGAGAAAAGAAGAGAAGAGAAGAGGAGAGAAAGAAGAGGAGAGAAAAGGAAAGAAGAGAAAAGAAGAGAAGAGGAGAGAAAAGGAAAGAAGAGAAAAGAAGAGAAGAGGAGAGAAAAGGAAAGAAGAGAAGAGAAAAGAAGAGAAGAGAAGAGAAAAGAAGAGGAGAGAAAGAAGAGGAGAGAAGACGAGGAGCAGCAGGGAAGAGGAGAAGCAAAAAGGAGCAGAGGGCTGACATATGGGGAGTCAGAAGGAGGTATATTAGGATGGAGGAAATCCAGGAAGGAAAGTGTTAACATTCCCCGATGAGAAGCAGAGGGGGTTTGGCATCCCTGCTGAAAGGATAACACACACACACACACACACACACACACACACCACACACACAGGGTGAAATCGGCAAAGGGGTCTATCACATATGTCACCGTGACCACCAGTCAGTCCCATATGCTGTGATAAATCCTAAGAACACACACACACACACACACAGAGTGAATGTGTTGACATTGCGGGTCAAGGTTAGGTCGGTTGGCAGCCAATAGAGTTGGAGCCTACTGTTGCCCTTGGCGACAAGGAGGAAAGTGATGGGGCAGGACCTGCTGCTCTTAAGTATTTACATAAAAAAACATCTACTTTCCATGGTAGAAAACCAAAAAAGAGAATGCCAAGTTGAGTCCTTCCCTTTCATCTTACATTTTCTTCTGCCCTTTTTCATCTTTTCATCCTACTAGTTCTGAGCTCGGGATTTTGCTGGACTTTTACCCTTCTATTCCTGCGCCTCAGCTCAAAAGAAAAGTGATGCATAAATACCCTAAAGACAAATATATATAGATGTAAATTAATAAGTCATCCACTCTTTTTCTCCGAAGTGACATTTTAGTCACAGCTTGCGTGTCCAATCCCTCGAACTGTATGTAATTGTGTGTGTGTGTGTGTGTGTGTGTGTGTGTGTGTGTGTGCATCCACCGCTATATGTGCACGTGTGATGCTCCAAGCTGCTACTTGATTTTTACATCCCTGTGTGTGTGTGTGTGTGTGTGTGTGTGTGTGTGTGTGTGTGTGTGTGTGTGTGTGTGTGTGTGTGTGTGTCTGTAATACGTCAGTCACCCAGGCTGTGCTAAATGTTAAACGTTTCAGGACTCACAGAGAGACAGATAGCATTCTATATGCCTGTCAACACAACAATGGGCTGAGAGGGCCTGAGTGTGTGTGTGATGGCATTGTGGGTGGTGTGGAAAATGTACAGTTCTATGCAATTTTTTCTTGCTTTGACTTTCCTTTGTGTGCGTCAGTCCCTTTGTATCGCAGATGCTTTGTTGCTTTGATTTGTATGTATGCGTGTAGCTGATGGGTTTATGTAGCGCACAGCAAAATCGTTTGGAAAAGCTGCTTCTATGTGTACCTTCAGATGGAACTGAATTCTTAGAAAAATGACAAAAATGTGTCAACAGCCTGAATCCGTCACCTGAGATGGAGCCCAGCAGCACGTTGCTCTTGATGCAGCGGTACACATAGTCGTAGCTTTGAGGTTTGAGAGGAGATCCAGTAGACAGGATGGTGTGGAGAGACTGGAGGTTGTGTGTTTCCGCTGGGGGGGGAGAAAGAAAAATAATCAGAATCAGAAATTGTTTAGTTGACTGTAGAACATTTGAGAATGTCTAGCCTGTTTTGAAATACTGGCAAGAATATCCCCTAGACGTCAATAGGAACAAATGGCATTGAATGATGGGTTGCTTTTTAAAGGTCTCCTATTATGCTATTTTTAGGCATATATTATAGGACTCAGATATATACAGATATATAAAAAACCTGTCTATGAGGTGTTTTGCTAAAAATACCAAACAGATCACCTATTCTAGCCATGCCTCATACCCCTCTATTTCAGCCCTGTTAGAGAAGTGCTGATTCTGGGTGTAAAGCTTTAAAAAAACATTGAGCTGAGTATCTGATCACGAGAATTCTACCCAGATACAGCTACTAAATGCTGCCGTGATTAAACGCCCTATCATGTTCAAAACCACATTAAGGATTATTTCTGAAACAGTATGGAGCTCAAATGCTTTTTTTTTATTACGTCATATCGGCAGCAAATCTGGATCAGCTCCATTGTTCCCCCGTTTTTAGAGATTTGGGTACGGAGGAAAGAGAGAGAGTTTGTTTTCTTACAATTTGTCTTACGTGTTTTGTTAATGTATTTTCCCAGCTTGATGTCACACCACATACACTCTTGCATGCACTACCACACACACAGTGGGAACTCTTGCTACCCCCCACCATGCCTCCAGGTGTCTGGTCCAAATGTCAGCCCAGGGAAAAGGGCCCATCCGCTGGGGCAGCGAGGGGAGAAGCTCCCCCCGCCCTTCCCAGCTCACTGGAGGCATGTGTGCACAAAAACACGCTCACACACACATTATGCAAACAAACAAAGAGACACAAACATCTCCCTCTGCCCCTTTTCTCTAATAAGAACACACACACACACACACACACACACACACACACACACACACACACACTGTGCCAAACGGAACAAGTGGCTGGCTGACTGAAGAGGGTGGAGCAGAAAAATACATTTAGTTTGTTGTGTCTGTTTAGCCACATAGTAGGGGAGCTAATGTGGGAACCTAATTTACAAGTTGCCGTCAGAGAGAAATACAAAGCAGGCAATATGAATATGGATTTGTGTTGATTAGAACAGCACACAGGGAATCGCGATGCAAAGAAACTGGTTATGCTATGCACATCGATTCAAGAGCTTATTTAATTTAGGAGGACAGAAAGTAAGAAAAGGTAAGGGCAAGAAGGGAATGTGGAGGAGAACATACAAAACATTTGAGCAATAAAGAGCGAAAGCTTTGATATATAATTATGTAAACCAAATGCCAGCTTGTGTTATTCAATTATAACTAGCATTTGTGTTTTTTACCAGAGAAATCACACTGCCATTGGTGAAAATCAGGGATGAAAGGTTAAAACTAAAGGTTGAAATTGAACTAAATTGATGATTGGACCCTACCATTCTGAAAAGTATGTGCCTTGATCTGATACATTATAGTTTGTATCTTTTTTTAAAAGAGCACAACACAGCAGCAATAGTTGTATCATGCACCAGAGGCACTTTGTTGTCACAGACATAGCAACGAGGCGGTGTCATGTATGAAAGTTAGCAGGAAATCTAATAAGTAGAATTATATGTAGAGACCTGGTTCCCTCTCTGGAGAGGCGTGACACTTAGTTGGCCCTGTCCATGACTCCTATGGATTATCACAGCCTTTGTATCCATTTGATTTAGTGTCAAACACCTAAACACAGGCCTAATAGTGATTTTTGCAGCAAATGGCATATGGGACATTTGGAGTTAAACATCACTATTATAATGATTATTGTGACCATCCCATGCATGTCTGACTGGGTTTCTGCTTATCATCTGTTGTGTGTCTGTGTGTGTGTCTGTGTGTGTGTGTGTGTGTGTGTGTGTGTGTGTGTGTGTGTGTGTGTGTGTGTGTGTGTGTGTGTGTGTGTGTGTGTGTGTGTGTGTGTGTGTGTGTGTGTGTGTGTGTGTGTGTGTGTGTGTGTGTGTGTGTGTGTGTGTGTGTGTGTGTGTGTCCACAGCTCACCTGGTTTCAGGTTCCTCTCCTGCAGCACTGACAGCCACTTGGCCCCGGTACCAAAGATAGTGATACTGAAGGAGAAAGAGAGAATTTTGTTTCAAATATCAATATGAAGGATCAGTAAAGCACTATTTCTATCAAATCATGCAAATAAAAATACATTATTTTGGGGGTAAAAAAGGAATTTGCGTCATCGTTGAGAACAATGGCAGCCATTGCCAAAGCCCTCCTACATACTTGGTCTATATTCTGTATTATGACAAGTATAAACTTTTAACAACAGAACAAAATGAGCAAACATTATGACTCATCCTTTTGTATGGCAGGAATGTTGTTGCCAAATTCCATGGCAATCCGGCCTGTTATATTTAGAATATTTAGCTCAAGACCAGAATATTGGACAGTTAATTGGATGAACAGAAAGGCAAACAAACTTTGTGACATCTGTTTGTAATCACTGTTTACGCTGGGAATTCAAAAAAAAAATCTAAATTAAACAAGTAGCAAAGCTCTACTCCAACAAATACATTGACTGCATTAGGGTGGGGACGAATACTATAGTATACATGGTTCCCAAAACTTCTTAGACATCAAATTCAAGGCACAACTCCTTCAATTTCAAGGACCCATCATGGTAAAGTTTGTCTTTGGTAAGACAAGGATCAAGGATCATTTATGTTGCACCTTTTAAAGTCATGTGACCGCTGATACAACATCGCAACTGTGAGGGACATGCATGCAGACATATCTACTAAGGTTAAGTTACAAATAATATCAAAATAACTTGCATTTCTTTTCTTAGACAAAAACCTATATTGACCATGTTTAATGGCCCATGCCATTGTATGTTATTCTTTTCAAAAGCTTTCAGGGACTTTATTATTTTCACTCAAATCCACAAACTTTAAATGGGGGCCAGGTGTATAGCATATAAGAGAAAGGTTGAATGAAATGTTTTTCTTTGCTTTGTGTCATGGTTCTAAATGAAACTATTGTTTGCAGCATGTGGATAACATAATTCATATTCTTCCTGTCAACAAACCAATGTGGGAAAAAAATAATTCTGATAAAAGGCTTTTATTCTTAAGCTCGAAAATGACATTCCCAGAAGAAATGACTATATCTTCACTTCTAAAAAGGGGTAAATTAATAATCTTTGTTCTCAAAGCAATGTTCCACAAGGAGATGGTTCAGAGTGGAAACTGTATTGACAGGATGTTTGCACACGGCAACTCTGTAATGAAATGATGTTTGAAGGTGTCTTTCTTCTGTGTGAATGGAAGTCCTCCTGACAGCTGACAACAGTTGGACAACATGTGGAAAGCATGAAGTGACAAAACGTCACTTCTGTGTTCCCCTGCAGTTTTAATTCTAAAACAAAGGGCCCTTTAAAGTCTGCCTCGGTGAATGGGTGTGTTTGTGTCTCAGTCTGTGTCTTCAAGTTATTTTTGTTGACATCAAATCAATCAAATTGCACCCTATCACAACGGTAACCATGTCTGTCAATCAAAACAAGATCAAAAAAAGAATCCGTCTCTGGGATACAAAATAACTGTCTGATGCTTGATTGGTCAATGACCAGGAATTGGTTGGTAGTGAAAGATGTGATTTGCTCTCAGATGTTCAAATCAATAAGTGGTAATAGGGTGAGGGAAGCCGTGGGGGGGTTAGATACGGTGAGAGGGCAAAGGTTCAAAGAAGTAGTTTCTCAAAAGGAGTGGTGTGAATGATGCGTTCACTGGCCCAATACACACACACACACACACACACACACACAGATCTTCCATGCTGGCTCGCAAGCCTCACCTTTGGTCAACAATTATCCTAAGCCAAAGTATTGTTGTTGAAATCATTCAATAGGTCATATTACTTCTTATCTTATTTACTTCCAAATCTCTGTGGATTACTCAGAAATGAATGTCTGTGTTGTCAAACTCAGCCAATAAACAGGCTTAGGGAGTAATGAAGTCACTCTCCTTCCTATCCATCATCCCGCACACCACCCCCCTCTTACACGTCTGTCTTTGTTCGTTGCTAGCGACAACTGATCGGGTCAGTGTGTTCTGATTGGAGGCAGGTGGCCAGGTGTGGCTGATAATTGGATGTTTAGGATGGACGGTTGAATAGTAGCTGTGTGTCTCTTGTTTGTGAGTGTGTCTGCACTTGTAAATGTACCAGTGTGTCTGTTTCAAGGGAGACATGTTGGTGGAAGCTACCGGGCCAATAAGATACACTCAAAGCCAATCAAACACAAGAGCCCCTCGGAGCAGCTATAACGTTAATGTGTCTCTGTGAGTGTCATGAAGTACAAACTGAGGTCCCTCTTCTCAGTGCATGCTTTCTAAACTACTTTCGCACTTATCGTTCACCCCGGGAAGAATTGTAATATAAAAATGCACCATTACTTTCTTCTCAGACATCAGGGGCGATGAGGAAGTTTGAAACCTACGTCTGATGGTGTAATTGTTTACCTATTTGCAATATTACAATTTTTAAGCTCCTCATCAATTTTGAGAATCAATATATGGAAAATGTACAAGAGGGATTGTTCAGTATCATTGACAGCCTCCATAGCAGGGTGTTAGTGCTTTTGTTTCTAAAGTTAGACCAATTTCCTAAGAACCCTGTTGCTTTCACTCACTAACGTGATTCTAATACTGAGCCCCCCTCCTGCCAAGTAAATGTTCTCTCTCGTGAGTTTCTGAAAGGACAGACATGTTAAGAATGACTTTTCCATCAGCCCTCAACTCTTTCTGTCATCTAGAATTGTGAGGCCTTTTCTGTTTTGTTTTATAAAATATTCTCATTTTGTGCTACAATCTAACCCGGTGCAAGAAAATCCAAAAAGGCAAAGCAGAAGACAATATGGCTCAAAATGAATGTAGACATGTACAGTAAACCTAAGCACTTACAAAAGAATGTTATTGTTTGGTTTCTGAATAAAGATTTTGTGTAAAAGAATTGATGAAGACTTGAGTCTCTAGTTTACAAAATGCAGAGCTTGAAGACACGAGGATATCTGAAACAGGGTTGGTAAGATGCAATCTGCTCAACTTTATCTGCAGTCATGTCCTTCAAACTGGGAATTTTGCATTTGCAAGACACAACACTTGTATCGTTGTAAAGGTAAAGGAATGCTCTTTCTGACATCTTAGCTCAACATATATTGGACAAAAGATGGAAGAGACAAGAAGCTCCTCAGAGAATACTGATGTCTCATTCAAAAATATAAACCTGTCACAGAATACATTTTGTAACCTTTTGCTCGCTTTTCAATCGGCTATTTCACACATGTTTGTGTTTTACATGAATATAGTTTATTTTAGAGTCATTGAAATCCATGTTATATGTAAAACGTTAATACATGTTGTGGCTTATGTTCTCTATATACAGTAAGGGTCTTTCTGGAAATACCATTGTGGACAGAGAACATCCTCAGTGGCTTGTATTAGTCTCTCTCAAGCATCCTTAATATGTCGTGAAGCACAGAAAACTACTGGAGAACTATAAACAAACACAACTCTCCTGAGACCTTCCCAATTTGCAGGTTACCAGACTTTTTTTCCAAAAGCAGAAAGTCTGCAATAATCAATTTTTAGCAAAAGGGGCTTGTTGTGTAAAAGTACAGTACCAGTCCTTTCCTATAATTGAAAATTCAATCTTCAAAAACGTATCTATAAAGAGATTTAAATCTGGCAATGTCAGTTTTAAGGCTTGACTGAGCAGAAGAATTCAACATCGGGAGTAGTTATTACAATTCGGTAACTAACCAACAAAAGTCAAGGCTACAGAAGAAGCCTCAATGTAAGTTTCAGACTCTGACAGATTTAGCCCCAATTAAAATGTCCAACCCCAATTCAGAGGAAGGTGTAAAATATTTCTTGTCAGCCTCCCCAGAGGGTCTTTCCACATAGCGTTAGAATGTGGAAAATGTGTCTGAGGTGGCAACATCAGCACTTAATTGGTTCAAAGATCTCACAGCTTAAATGGTTTGGTCTGTTCATCGGTCATCCTGGCAGCCCTCCATTGAATTCCTCTGTGAGGATTCATTTTCCTTGTGTATGTTAACCTTGAACACACTTGTTTTTCCAATTGAAAATATTTGAGGGAACAAAGCAGAGAGGTTAAATGCTTTAGACATGTAAGTGATTAAACAGCTACTACAAACCAATCAAAAATGTTGATGTTACCTAATCCTGACCCAATCCCAGTTATTTTAATACCAATAATCAATGGAGGTTCCTAATATATTGTATTTGATGTTAAAATCGACTAGTAAAGTTGTGGAAGGAGCTCATTATATTTGGGATTTACAAGCAGAGTTTTTGCAGGAGAAGTATTTCTGGTCTTTATTTCCCACTACTCTTTATATGCGTCACATTTGTATCCCCATTATTCCCTTCCTTACTTCCTTCCCTTCCAATATGCCACTCCTGCTGCACTGTCTATGGTACCACTTCCTTAAAAGGGTATTACTTTTGCTGACCACAGTGCAAATGGTTTGTCATAATTTAACTACAGGTTGACTGAGATGGCTCTCAGGTTGCTTAAGGCGGTGGGTTTAAGGGGGAGAGAGTTTCTCATGCAATTCTTCCACCCCTTTTTTAAAGGATAATTTGTTGAAAATATCAAAAAGGTTAGCAGAGGACACACAGTTCTTCATTCCAGCAATGTTGGTAGCACTTAATTATAAATTAATCATCTGTATATAAATATAAACAAGTAAATGGTTTGCATCAATCTGCGCTGGCAAACTGTATCGGTATCATTCCATTGAATTTTAGGCAATCTGGCCACTTTTATCTGGAGTCATATACTAAATAAATGACTGAGTGAATGCATTCAAATTGTGAAAACCATATGACACAAGGACTTTCTTTAAAACAAATGATAAAGAGAAAGCGTATGGCCTTCTCTGGGGAGAACTAACACACTTACCTATCCACCCTTTTAGACGTATATAGACCTGAACAATGGAACACATTAGATCTGAGCCAATTAATTGCCTGCCTGCACACATTCACTCACAGACACTTTTGTCCTTGACCGTTTCCTCTCTTTTCTAAAGACAATAGAAAATCAATACTTGGTTTAGAATCCGCTGTTTATGTTGGCGATGGGGGAGGATTTCAGGACATTTACATACTGTTGGGATGAACACCTACAGTGTCTGAAAATATGTCTTGAATTTAAAATGAAAGGGGATATATAGTATTAAACAGTACAGTAGTGGGTTTAAAGTAGCATCTACTTCTCAGGACTCAGTATCACAAGTATCTTTTTAATTGTGTTACATACATTTCTACGGTAGATTCTGCGTAGGAAAAGGGAACATTTTTCTCAAATATGGAATCTGTAAAGTCCCCATTGAGCCATTTTATTGTGTGAACAGCCTCTGTCTAGATTGTAAACTTTAGGTTTCAGCCGTCTTGTAGTTTGACCCGGGTTTCACTATCAATCTCAATAACAACAGGCTCAATGGATGGCTGACCCTGCTGCCTTAAAGCAGCTTGTTCAGCTAAATACAGCACATCAATGCTCTTTCAAAATAACAGCCAGGCAGCTCATATGGGCTTATTCAAAGTTATAAATAATGTATTTGTATGCTTGATTTGTTTTTAAACGTGTGGAAATTAATGTCGGATTATGTTTCCTCCAATTCTCAATGCAGAGACACTCTCAAAACTTCTTCCTGGTGACTTCACATCCAGTTATAATAAGTCTGTTACTATTTTCCAACCATACACCAAAATAATAATCGTTCTTATCTTCCATTTCCCCGCCTTTTTCATTCATTGTCTCCTTTTTGTCTCTTTAATGGCCAAGACATCCTTCCCCCTCTGTTACATTACATTGCATTTAGCTCACGCTTTTATCCAAAGCGACTTACAATAAGTGCGTTCGACCAACAAAATACAACCTTGAAGAAAACAGAATCATATAAGTACATCAGGTTTCATAGAGCAAAAACATTTCAAGTGCTACTCAACTGGCTTTAGGTAAGCCAGTCCTTTATTAGTATATAAGTGCTTTGTTAATAGTTATATTGCTCGAAGTGGATCCTCTCATTTAAATAAGGAGTGATACATTAATAAGTAAATAATGAAGGGTTATTGTATGATCAGTTGCTGTGGATCTCCGTTCTCCATACAAATAATAACCGGCAGAAATCTTTATTCATAGGTCGGCTCTTGTATGCGTGTGTGTCCAAGTTGTCAATTAGGCACACACATTACCAATTCTGTGGTTGAAAACAAAATCTCCAAGGAAAACCTTACCCTTTGCTTGTGCTGTCTTTCCCTCTCTGTCAGTCTGTCCAAATCCCTCCTTCTCCTTTGCATTGTCTGGGTTTCTTCCATTCTTTCTCTATGAGTCTCCTTTCTCTTCATTTAAACCAAGTATTAGATTAAAGGAATATATAGTGGTCTAATGTCAGGTGCACCATTTGTGTTGACAATGAAACATGGGTTGGGCTACGCTACACTTAACAGAAGCTACACTATCTATCGGTTGAAAACTGTTGGATAAAAACAGATAAATTGTATTTGTATTCAAAACCCCTTCATTCAAAGGGATTTTATTTCATTATGTGTTATCTAATAATCATCTACCGATAGAAAGCAATAAACAGCACAACAATTCAGTTATTGTTTTTTTTGCGTGTGTGTCTATGTGTTAAACTCACCCCAGCTGGTCCGTCAGGTCCCACAGTACATTGGGTGTGGGTATTAGTGGTGAACCGTCATATAAAACCACCGAGGCTCCCACTGCCAGAGCAGACATCAGCCAGTTCCACATCATCCAGCCAGTCTAAGGACAACACACACACACACACACACACACACACACAGGTCAGTTTATCTGGTAAAAACAGTCCTTTACCATCAACACGGATAAATGGGTAGCACAATTGAAAACCCCTGCAGAAAGTGAGTTATGCTTCCGTGATTCACATAATTACAAGCATTTGGGTATTGTTTCCTACCTTTTTCTCTGTGTGTGTGTGTGTGTGTGTGTGTGTGTGTGTGTGTGTGTGTGGTGTGTGTGTGGTGTGTGTGTGTGTGTGTGTGTGTGTGTGTGTGTGTGTGTGTGTGTGGTGTGTGTGTGTGTGTGTGTGTGTGTGTGTGTGTGTGTGTGGCCTAGCATTACTATACTTGCGGGGACCTAAATCTGTTTACACAGTCACGTGTGGGGACTGGCTTCCCTCATGGGGACAAATTGGAGGTCCCCATGAGGGGGATCATTCATTTTAGGGTGAAGACTTGGTTAGGTTTAGGGCAAGGGTTAGGCATGTGTTGGTTATGGTTAAGGTTAGGATAAGTCTCCAGGAAATGCATGTAAGTCAATGTAATGTCCCCTGAAGTGATGTATACATGGTATGTGTGTGTGAGTGTGAGTGTGAGTGTGTGTGTGTGTGTGTGTGTGGTGTGTGTGTGTGTGTGTGTGTGTGTGTGTGTGTGTGTGTGTGGTGTGTGTGTGTGGTGTGTGTGTGTGTGTGTGTGTGTGTGTGTGTGTGCATAAAAAGCAATAAACTCTACTATGGTGCAGTTGAGATCAAATTGAATTCAGATTTTTTTTTATTTTATATAATACAATTATTGTAATTATAAAATTACAATTAGTGGTGAAACAATAGGTAATTTAATATATTAGTTGACTGAAATAAATGCAATAAATCATTTTTGGTCTTTTATCAACAAAAATGTGCTGGGTCAAGCTTTTGACACGATTTGCAGCTTTTCTATCATTTCTATAAATAAATAAATAATTTGACTGACGATTGCATAAGGCAAGAAATAAGTCTACGTTATTTCATATTGAAAACAAAACTGGTATATCGTAGAATAAACTAATAATCAGTTAAATGGAAATCAAGTGATTAATATATGACGAAAATAATCCGTAGTGCAGCAGAAAATACTTAAATACGTCAATAATGTTGGATGGGCAGATATTTAGACACAGGTCGACTTAACAGACATACATGGGTCATACTTTATTTTTAAGACATAAGGCAGTAATCCTAAAACTTGACAGAATCAATTTCTTAGTCAAGATAATGTGAGGTTTGCCCATTTATGTATTGATGTGTAAAAAAAAAACATGACCACCATGAATTTAAAATGTGCACTGATCATGTGTAAAACCGACAAACACAACCCCAAACAACTGATTCAGCTTTAATCAACATTACATGATGTTTCTCAGAGTGTATCATCAAAAGGAGTTAGATTCTTTGAGTAACAACAAGAAATGATGCGCAGCTCTGACCTTCTGTACTCAATGCTGCTCATTAGACAAGATCGGTTTGTGTGTCTATGTGTGTGTGTAACATTTTCCTAACTTTCCCTCAGTTTAATAGAGAAGGGATTGTGTACATACCGTGGTGTAGTAAATGATGACATCACTGCTGGTCATATTGCCATGGAGAATGTGTTCTTTCAAGTGCTGGATGAGTGTTCCCTGCAAATACAGAAAAGGACAGATTATTAATCGTTTTTAATTGACTAGTCCGTTAGTCATTCAATAGAAAATAATAACTTACTGACTTTGTAGATGATCTAGTAATCATGGGAGTAATGATTCCTGTAAAAGTGTCATGAAATGTTTTTTCGGGCCTCTCCAATATGGAGAAATTCTGCTCTTGCAATAAGACTGCTAAACACCTGAGCTCTGTTAAGTGCCTCGATAAACATGAATCTGTTTGTCATCTTGCAATCTACTTATTTATATATATATATATATAAATAGTTATCACCGCAATAAACCATATTTAATTTTGTGTTAATATTCTCTTCTTGTACATATTATATTCTATTTAAATGTATATAGACTTCTTGCACTATTTTTTATTTGTTAATAACAATTGTATTGACTGTTTAAGGTTATTGTTAATAATTTCATTCATGACATGAAAGATGCCTCTGTCGGACCAAGACTTAACACACAGCACACAGTAGCACTTCTTTTGACAAAAGGGCAATTGGTTTGAATTGTCCCGTAGTCACGAACCTGTCACAGTTGGATAGGTTATTATTGCTGGTGTTGAGTATAAACTGTGTGTGGCTGTGTGTGTTTTAGTTTTGAGCCTTGATGTGTACTATCCTGTCTGCATTAACAGGTGCTCCGTGTGTGTGTGTGTGTGTGTGTGTGTGTGTGTGTGTGTGTGGTGTGGTGTGTGTGTGTGTGTGTGTGTGTGTGTGTGTGTGTGTGTGTGTGTGTGTGTGTGTGTGTGTGTGTGTGTGTGTGTGTGTGGGTTGTGTGTGCATGTAATCTTTGGCAGGACTCATCTGCCTTTTCCCATTCGTTGGAGTGTGCCATCTTGCTACTGACAGCATGTTAACAGAGCCATAACAAAGCAGAAAGCGCAACAGTGCCCGAGCTAATTGGTGGAGCCAGAGAGGACTGCCAGCCTCACACTACGACATGTTTTTACCAACGCATTACTGTCCAATTATCGGCAGCATGGGGAGAACGAGGGGGCAGAAAATAAAGAGATGGGAAAGGAAGACAATGATGGAAAGTAGGTCTGCTTGATTAAGGCAAAAATCATAATCACGATTATTTTGGTCAATAATTGATATCACGATTATTAAATACGATTATTCATTGACTTTGAAAACATCCATTTATTGTACTTTAAAACAAATACAAATAATAATTTGAACAGTATCTTTTTAACTGTTGATTACCCTGAACGTATAATTCAACTGAAAATAAATAAAATAAATGATATATGTATATCTACATTTAAATAAATAATATCAAAAATAATAAATACCAATAAACAAGATCAACAAATATTTTGGAGCGCACTTCCACAAGCTACTAAACATATATAAATATGATTAGATCAAATATGTTGCAGTGCACTGTCACAACCTAGCAAAGCAAAATAATCGATTATGTTGTTTTCGTAATTGTGGCAGGCCAAAATCGTAATTGCGATTAAAATACGATTAATTGTACAGCCCTAATGGAAAGAGAGCTCAAGTAAGGGGAAAAAAACATTATGAGGGACGATGGAAATGCATGAAAACTAAGGATAGAAAAGCAAATCTGAAACGGTGAAAAACATTTCAGGTGTGTCAAGGAGGAAGACGTTTTGTGAGAATGTGAGAATGAATTTGTTTGAGAGTGTTAACCCGTGTTTCAACGTTGAGTGTTTCAGCTTTCAAAGTGTAGTGGTCCTTTTAAAATCACACTTTCATCTGGCTGTCTCCCTGACTCAGATGTGATATGTAACAGGAAAGAAAATTGTCATTTGTGCACTCTCCCGAGAGAGGACAACCTTTCAAAGATCTGCTGATGGAGGTCTGCTGCCATCTTGTGGTGAAACATGTTATTTAAAAGACATTTAGAGTATATATATATACACACACACACATTAAGCTGGCCAAGAGAGTGTTACATGTTTTATAGTTTGATTTAAAAGATACATTTTCTTTCAAAAAAGAAAAAGAAATACAGTTAAAATGTATGTTAAAAAAAGTATTATATATTCTCATCAGTAAACAATGGTTACGCTCCTAATGTGTCAAACGATGGTATCATGCGACAGCTATAATATTTAAATAGTTTAAGCTTCCATGAGCAATTTAGGAATCATATTCTCATGAACTAAAGCTCCAGAAAAGCTACTAATAGACATTTTGGTGAAGTTTTCTTTCAACCCTTTTTTCCAAGGTCAAGAACTTTTCACTCTGAAGTCAGAAATAAACATGTCTCATTAAACATGTCTCTGTTTAGAAATAAATACTTGACGATCTATAATGCATGAAGTACTGAGCAAACTGTCTGCTATCTGCAGAAATGCCAATAAATTAGATTATCTCAACATTACTTGTCAATTTGTACAGATATCCTCTATGTCTTCTTCTTGTACACGCTAGGTTTATTGAGAACATCCTCTTCTATCTGACTGTTCATGTGTATTAATATAAATGGTGTGCAGTGAATAGCAAACTGTACATGTGGGCCAACCCAGGAGAGGTGACCAGCGTGTGTGTGTGTGTGTGTGTGTGTGTGTGCGTGCGTGCGTGTGTGTGTGTGTGTGTTTGAGACAGCTGTGGTCCATTTAACCCATCAAAGCAAGACTGCCGGTATTACCCACTAAGTACAATCTGTCCACCTGGTGCCCTCACATTCACACTCCATTCTGTTTAAACCATCAGGATTCACAACAACACCTAGAATCCATTGCACACATAACAAATGGATGTAATGCATACAAACGCCTGTACATAGCCCGTCATGACCGTATTGTGGACATTGTGTCTGATGCGGTACAAAACATCATAACATCTAGCGCAGTAATGTACAAGCACGCTAGAGTGTTACCAGAATGGTTTGGTTTTACCAATGATGTCTTTGCTAACATCCCAAATACACCTGATGTTGCTTTTGTTGACAGGGAGGTGCTAATATTAGAAGTAGGCTGTGCCTTTGACCTGTACATGGACCAGGCTTTCCAGGACAAGAATATCAAATACCAACCACTGCTCGATGTGATAACCAGCTTTGGGTACAAGTGTAGATATAGCATACTTATATTCGGAAGTCTTGGCCATGTATATAAATGCACCATGATTGGTCTGAGAATTGCTGGAATGTCAAAGAGAAAAGCCAAACAAATTGCCAAATATTTCTCCGTTTCAGCTATTATTGGCAGCTTAGCCGTGTGGAGAAGGAGATGCTATGTGTTCCCTTAAAGCTGCAGCTTAGCCGTGTGGAAAGGGAGATGCTATGCGTTCCCCTAAGTGTGCTGTGCTGCTTAGCCCCGATATATTTGATTCCCTGTCTTATGTAATATAATTTGTGGAACCAAATAAAGTATTCAAATGTGTGTGTGGTGTGTGTGTGTGTGTGTGTGTGTGTGTGTGTTACTGAGTGTGTGTGTGTGTGGTGTGTGTGTGTGTGTGTGTGTGTGTGTGTGTGAGACAGCTGTGGTCCATTTAACCCGTGTGGAACAGCAACAACAAATTAACAAAAATGCCAACCAAAGGTGTCTCTTTGTTTTTGAAATGTTAACATGTTCCTTATTCCAAATGTTTCTACATAATATAATCAATGATTAATTTGTCAGTTACTAAGATGCTACATTCCTCACATTATTTATAAAATGATCAGCAGAGTGTGAAGAAATTGTGTGTGCCTACCTAACACATGATGGACCTCATGTAGAAACATTATCTCTAATGTTGCTCCTAAATTAAATCTGCTCTTCCCTCAACACGATAGAATAGCAGGTGGTGTGTCATGTAAAAACACTCTGGCACAAGAATTAGTGAGAAGAAAGGCTGGAAGAAGAACTTCAGCAGTAGTGAGATCGATGTAAGATGAATGATACATTAAAGGGGACCTATCATGCAAAATGCACTTTTTGATGTCTTTTATGCATAAATATGTGTCCCCGGTGCGTCAGGGAACTCATGCAGCATCAGAAAATAAAACCCTCTCTTTTCCTCCGTACCCAAATCTCTAAAAACGGGGCTACAACGGAGCTGATCCAGATTTGCGTCCGATATGACGTCATATCGGAAATGTATGCTGGCTTTACACCCACGGCCCTATCAGAAACATTGCTATCAGAAACAAAGCCCGACTGTTTTGGACGTAATATGGTCGGTGCATGTTCACATTAGCATCGCTAACACTCAGCTAACCTGTACTGCACAGAGCATGTGTGTGAAGAAGCAGGAAATAAAAAGGAACTCACCTTGTGGTATAACCGGCAAGAGAGAAAGCCTTTGAGCTCCATACTGTTTCAGAAACAATCCTTGATAATCCATGATATGGCGTTTCATCACCGCAGTAACTGCCGGTAGCATGAGCTTAGCCCCCTCCTTTTTTTTTTTTAAATCAATTTTTTATTTTTTTAAAGCTTTATAGCCTACCCCAAATCAGCACTTTTGAAACAGGAAGTGAAATAGAGGGATATGAGGCATGGCTAGAATTGGTGATCTGTTTGGTATTTTGAGCAAAACACTTCATAGACATGTTTTTTTTTTTATTTGTATATATCTGAGACCTATGCTGTTGCCTAAAGATAGCATGATAGGTGACCTTTAAGAGAAAATAAAGATGTGTTTTTGGGAGATCCAATAGTGACTTAATATGAAAATCAATAAGCATTAAAGTGCCGAATGTACGCCATTCAGAAACTGAATCTACCCAATATCATCCTCATAGAGATTTTATATTCTTAAAATCTTAATGTGATATATAGTTATGCGTTTCTTTACATTTTAAAATAAAGAAAAATAAGTTTCCTGGCATTGGCACCAACAAAAAATAATGAATTGTTGATACTGAGAGGAAATGTGTTTGTATATTGCTTATTGCATGAGACCCAAAAGGAGGGTAAGTGAACCATATTAATGATTAAAAGGAAGCCACTGTTTTCCTTACCCCAGCAGAGTGCACCATACATTTAGGAGCTCCTGTGGTGCCAGACGAGTACATGATGAACAAGGGATGATTGAACGGAAGCTGCTCAAACTCCAGCTGAGGAAAGTGCTCGGCCTCACCACCGCGCCCAGAAGCCAAGAAATCATCTATAAATACACTGTGAAGATACAAAATAAAAAAAAGAGTCAGGGAGGAAATGAAAGAAAACGATCAATATGATATATGAAAGAAAGTATATCTCTGCTCTCATCATAATAATAAAAAAACAGTTTTAGCTTCTCAGTTTTATTACTTGAGCGAAGCTGTATTGAAAGACACACACCTGTTGGGGATCTTGGAGAGGTCGATCTCATGTTTGGAGCGAGCGTAGGGAACCACCACCACTTTCTTCAGGTCAGGCAGACCTACAGAGAGATTCAGATTTTTAGATATATTCAAGATACTTTGGTCATGCTTAAATGTAGAAGGAGCCATAAGACCAGTAGAGTAAAATGAAGTTCCTCTACTATTATAAGTGTTAAAAATTAGATATAAAATGTACAAATGTATGGTCGGTCACATAGTGTTGGTGCTAACCTTTGACAACACTGGTCAGCTTCTCCATGTGGTCGTGTGTTTTTCCATTGTAAACCACAGCGGCAACAGAGAAGATCAGCTTGGGCTGGATTTGAGAAAACCTGTCAAGGACACCCTGACACAAAAAAGGAGAGAGAGAGGGTTAAATCTTAAAAATCAGAACCCATGAGTAAGAACACAGGAATAAGGGCAGTTCATGTAAGACTAAAAAGGAAATACTTGATCTTGCTTTTAAGATAAGACAAGACAACATTGTTTGTTACAAAACAGAAGCAAATTCAAGCAGAGAATGAAGGGAGCAATGGAAGAGAACAACGTGATTCAGATGGTGGACATAAGCTCAAGACAAATGCATGAGGAATGTAAAGTATAATTGCCCCTAAAATACCTCTATATTGTTCATCCTCACATGACTAGCAACATTGAGCGTAACATGCAGTGAATAACTTCTAACTAAAGGTGAATCAAATCAAATCAGGTTTTATTTATATAGCACATTATAAAAACGATTTTTGGTCGAGCCAAAGTGCTGTACATGCAAATAATAAATAACACATTACTACAATCACAAACAGAAGACAAATAAATTACAATAGCAAATATAAAAATCATACACAGGGAAATGTCAGGAGTCGTGTTCCGCTCTGACTAGAAGGCCAGGGAGTGGGTCTTTAGTGTTGATTTAAAAACCCCTAGGGTCTGGGCCGACCTCACATGGAGGGGCAGAGTGTTCCAGAGCCTAGGGCCAGCTGCTGCGAAGGCTCGGTGCCCTCGGGTTTTGAGCCTGGTCTTGGGCACTACCAGCAGCAGCTGGTCAGCAGACCTTAAAGCTCTGGCTGGGGTGTAGCGCTGGAGGAGTTTGGCTATATAGGCAGGAGCCAGCCCATTTAGTGCTTTAAAAATAAATAAAAGGAGTTTAAAATCAATACGGAACCGAAATGGAAGCCAGTGTAATGAGGCCAGAATTGGGGTGATGTGGTCACGTTTTTTGTGGCCAGTCAGAAGATGTGCAGCTGCGCTCTGGACTAGCTGCAGGCGTCTAATTGAGGCCTGGTCCATACCCACATACAGAGCTTTGCAGTAATCCAGTCTTGAGTTTACGAAGGCGTTAATAACCCTTTCTAGGTCTTTAAAAGATAAATACGACTTGGTTTTGGCCAATAGTCTTATTTTAAAAAGCAGGTCTTGACTACAGTGCTGACCTGCTTATCAAATTTAAAAAGCGCTATTGAAGGTCACTCCAAGGTTCATAAGAGACGGGAGGATGTTTTATTGAGGGAGGCCCAGAATATCAACCGGAGAGGCTTGGAGTTTGGGGTCCAAAAAGATGAACTCAGTCTTGCTCTCGTTGAAGTTGAGGACATTTTGGCTCAGCCAGGATTTGATCTCGGTCAAGCAGTCCATCAACGGCTGTAATGAGTTGATATTAGAATTGAGAGGCAGATAGATCTGTACATTATCAGCGTAACAATGGAAGGGGATGTTGTGTTTTGTGAGGAATTGAACCTAGGGGCAGTATGTACAGTAGAAAAAGGATGAAGGACATGTTTTTATTGTAAGTGTAGTTCTCTGATCTGCACACAATAAACAATAAGCAGAGATGAGGGAGACAAAGGAGCAAAAGATGAAAGCGTTTCTCTGGGATCACACACGAACTGATGCTTTATGTTAGTTTGCATATGTGGGTGGATTGATAAAAGACCATTGACCCAGTATTGCTCAGTACTGTAGCTGGAGCTATGAGTGTTGTTAGGATTAAGAGATAAAGACTGTTGTCTGTAGTGCTCAAGATGTGCTTCAGAGTCCACATGCCATGCCTAAACCAGCTGATTCCACAGGTTTATAGAAACAGTTTCTCTTATAACATATAGTGCACAAATAAAGAGTTGATAATACAATGGATTAAAAAACTCAAATACAGACTGCAAGGAATCTGGGAGTAATCCTAGATAACAACCTGTCCTTCACTGCAAACATCGCTGCTACAACCCGTTGCTGCAGATATACGCTGTACAACATCAGGAAGATTCGTCCCCAGCTGACCCAGAAAGCCACACAGGTTCTGGTCCAGGCTCTCGTCACCTCACGCCTAGACTACTGCAACTCCCTCCTGGCTGGTCTACCTGCATGTGCCATCCGACCTCTGCAGCTCATCCAGAATGCAGCGGCTCGTCTGGTCTTCAACCTTCCAAAATGTTCCCACACCACACCGCTCCTCCGCTCCCTTCACTGGCTTCCGGTAACTGCTAGAATCCACTTCAAGACACTGGTACTTGCGTACCATGCTGCGAATGGATCTGGCCCTTCCTACATCCAGGACATGGTTAAACTGTACACCCCAGCGCGTGCACTAAGCTCTGCATCAGCCAAACGACTCGCTGCAACCTCGCTGCGAGGGGGACCCAAGTTCCCATCAGCAAAAACACGTGGGTTTGCTATCCTGGCTCCAAAATGGTGGAATGAGCTCCCCATTGACATCAGGACAGCAGAAAGCCTGCACATCTTCCGGCGCAGACTGAAAACTCATCTCTTTCGACTCCACTTCGAGCGATAGAATTACTAACAAAGCACTTATATACTAATAAAGGACTGGCTTATCTATAGCCAGCTGAGTAGCACTTGAAATGTTTGGCTCTATGATACCTGATGTACTTATATGATTCTGTTTTCTTCAAGGTTGTGTCTTCCTGGTCGAATGTACTTATTGTATGTCGCTTTGGATAAAAGCGTCAGCTAAATGCAATGTAATGTAAATAATAAAAAGAAAAGCCACAAACAGAATGACAGTCCTTACGTTGACTCCAAAGTCCACAGACGTGGAGCTCCAGATGGCTCCAATGCTGGCTGCTGCTAACATGCCCTCCACTGCATGGATACCATTGGGCAGGTAGCCTAAGGGGCAGAGAGAACAGCACGGAATGGGTTAAATTCCATTAAACTAGATATGTAAGGTTGTTTCTCTGACCCAACATCATATGTGACATGAACAAAATGCAGATTATTCAGCATGTACAGAAATAAAGTACATCCTTGTTAAAGGAAAGTCAGAAATACCAGGACGTATTCTATTGTTGTATTTTAAGTCAGGTTATATCATATCTAAAGTAAAATAAAGAAATGTGACTTGTTATATGTATTGTGTGTCTTGCAGTATATCACACAGTAGGAAACCTCACTGAGAGAACAGTGGAAGATAGAGATTGGAAGAAGAAGAGGTAGATATGGAGGAAAAGTCATGTAGAGAAAATGAGGAGAGAGAAAATGAGAATGTGAAAAGAGCGGGGGGGGGGGGGAGAGAGAGAGAGGGGTTATGAATATCAACCAGGGGCCGTGACCACTATTTCATTCTTAACAAGCAGGGCTAGAATCATAACTGCTGTCTCGCTGTGATTTACTATCCATGATCAATACAGGAAACGGTGCCCAAGGACACTACACATCTTTTCACTGGACAGACATAGAAAATCACAGGGGTGAAGGGAGAGGGAGAGGGAGAGAGAGAGAGAGAGAGAGAGAGAGAGAGAGAGAGAGAGAGAGAGAGAGAGAGAGAGAGAGAGAGAGAGAGAGAGAGAGAGAGAGAGAGAAGCTTTCAATTCAGCCACTTAAAGCCTACTATAAACTATGTTTAAAAGGGGAAGTTATTTGTTTTCAAGTAATACAATAATTGCGAAATAATTTCATATGTGAATAATCGCTTCGAGTAAAAAAACGTTTTCTGAGATATTTTAGACAATCAATAGATTCATTGATGTAACTGCAACCCTTCAATCATGGCACAAGTTCAAAGGACCTAAATGCAGTCAGTAAGTAGAGGAAAACGGTGGATAGAAGAGGCTCAACACAGGAGCTCCCATATCATACAAACTCATGCTATAAAACCTTCTAATCTAACAAGATAAAACCATAACACAGCCACTGACTGTGAACAAAGGCAACAGTCGCTTCATATGGATATGACTAATAAATGATTTATTGGTTGCTAGATTAGATTAGATAGAATTTTATTAATCCCGAAGGAAATTCTTGTTGACTCCTGCCGTAACCAGGAAGCTCATCCTGGTAAAGTGACGTCTCAGGCTGGCAGATCACCATCCTGATGATCCGGATCTACAGACACTCCCATTATTATAATGTTTGGACTACCTCTGTCGCTCCTGCTTCTCTTCAGATCTCTTGTCTTTCGACAATCAACAACCCTGCTTACATGTCAATACAACACACTGCTATTTTGATTAAGCATGCAATAAAATAAACCTTTTTGTTTTTGTTTTGTTGATAACCACTTGCCCTTCAAGACATTCATGTGTATTATAAAATGCATGCACCATATCTTAGCTATTGTTCTAACATCTGGCTGTTTATGAAACACAATATCATTTCAAGCACCCATAAAAAAAAAACAGAAAATGCAGAAAATGACTTTGTTGACTTTGTAGTAGTAGTAGTAGTAGTAGTTTTAATAGTAGAGTAGTAGTAGTAGTAGTAGTAGTAGTAGTAGTAGTAGTAGTAGAGTAGTAGTAGTAGTAGTAGTAGTAGTAGTAGTAGTAGAACCTTTATTTATCCAGGAAAATCAATTAAGAACAAATTCTTATTTACAATGATGACCTGACAGGAGGCGAAGGCTTAACTGAGGGGATGGGTTTGGGAGGGAAAAAAAATAAAAAGAACAGACTCCGGCACTACAGAACCCAGGAGACAACACAAAACAATAGAGCAAAGATGACAGGCATAGCAGTTAAACATATAAAACTCTAAAACAATATTGCTGTGGTTCAACCAGTCATTAAAATCAGCATCAGGCAAAGCAGCTGCATGTGTGTACCAGGGTGTCAATAATAGTGACATTGAAGGGTGCGGGGGGAGACAAAGGTTTTCATTTTCAACGTTTTTGAATGACATTCCAGCTATCAGTTGCTGCACACTGAAAGGCGGTGCGGCCAAAGGATGTATGGGCTTTGAGGATCTTTAACAGGATGCTTGTAGCTGACCGGGTGTTGTGCGTCGGGGGGTGGCGAAGTTGCAGTAATTGTGTGAGGTAGAAGGGGGTGAGGCCGAGGAGTGTTTTGTAAACAAACAACAGCCAGTGGATGTTGCGTTCTGGTCTCAAGAGAGTGCCAGTTAGCCAGAGAGTACAGGTCACAGTGGTGTGTCCTGTAGGGGGCATTGGTGGCGAAGCGGATGGCGGAGTGATACAGAACGTCTAAATGATCGAGAGCTCCTTTACACACGCCGAGCGTAGATGGTATCGCCGTAGTCGAACAGAGGAAGGACAGTCATCTGGACCAGAGAGAGTTTAGGCAGATGAAGTGAATGAGGAGCGATTCCTATATAGAAGCTGAGTCTAGCTTTAACCTTGGGTCTGAATTTTGGAGAGATGTTCTGAGAATGACAGATTACTGTCAATCCAAAATCCAAGGTATTTATAAGATTGAACTATTTTGAGGTCCCGGCCATCGGCGGTCACAATAGTGCCAGTTGGGAGGCACCACTGCGGCCCAAACCACATGATCTTGGTTTTAGTGGTGTTCAGGACCAGGCCAAGGGCAGAGAGATGTGACTGGATTCTCTGAAACTATCCTGAAGAGTTTTCAGGACAGTATCCGGGGAAGGGCCAGCAGTGTACAGAATCGTGTCATCAGCATATAGGTGGATAGAAGAGTTGCCCACTGATTTCTCCATGTCATTTATATGTATTGAGAATAGAATGGGTGCTAGAATAGAGCCTTGTGGTACTCCCTTAAAGATGGATAGGGGCTGTGTCATCAGATTTTCAGATTTTACACACTGGGTGCGCATGGACAGGTAGTTTTCAAACCAGGCTATCGATTGGTTAGTGACACCAATGCATCTAATCTTTCCCAGAAGCAGTTGGTGATCTACAGTGTCGAAGGCTTTGGCAAGATCGATGAAAATGGCAGCACAGTATTGTCTGGAGTCAAGGGCATTGATGATATCATTTAGGACTTTGAGAGTCGCCGTCTCACACCCATGTCCTGCACGGAACCCAGACTGCATGTCAGATAGTATGTTGTAAGTCTTCAGAAACCATGTTAGCTGTTTGCAAACTAACTTTTCGAACACTTGTCTTCTTCCATTCATTTAATAACGGTTACAAAACCCTGATTTACAACTAAAGGTTTTATATCTGCTGAGAATAACAAGTGACGGAAATTCTTCTGGTCCATTTCTGTCCAATTTTCTTTACAATGTATTGAGCAATATTTTTGAATTAGGAATCGTGATATGTTTTACTTCATAGCTGTTTTAATCAGCACTCCCCTTATGTATGTTGAGACATTACCGCCAGCTAGTTGGTTAACATTCTGAGGACTGTGTGAGGTTTGTCTTTTAAGAGTGAGTGAAGAGTATCATGTCCTGCCGCTGAGCTTGTTGTTATAAATGCAAAACAAAACAAATCTGAATTACATGCTTTAGTGTTTGCATGATCACATTTGGAACAACACACTGACCTGCTTAACAACCAACATGTGTCACATGGTGTCACACTACAGCAAAATGTGTCCAGCTAGCTTACAATCTTCATTTTAGCTCCTTTAATGTTAAAACATATACTCCATTTTGTGTTTCTATTCCAGTGGGTAATTTCTACAGCTTAACTATAATTAATTTGTTACATATACGTGCTAATGCTGTTACAGTTTTGTTTAGTATTACTAAATAGATACAAGGCTATGGCTAGCTACAAGCTTGGAAACAGACTGAATGTTGTAGCTGATAGACCAAGGAGAAAGTGTGTGTGTGGTGTGTGTGGTGTGTGTGTTGTGTGTGTGTGTGTGTGTGTGTGTGTGGTGTGTGTGTGTGTGTGTGTGTGTGTGTGTGTGTGTGTGTGTGTGTGTGTGTGTGTGTGTGTGTGTGTGTGTGTGTGTGTGTGTGTGTGTGTGTGGTGTGTGTGTGTGTGTGTGTGTGTGTGTGTGTGTGTGTGTGTGTGTGTGTGTGTGTGTGTGGGCTCTTTTCCTGCTATAAAGCTTGGTCGGCTTCATCAGCTAAGTGCTAATATATCTCCTGGATTGCGAACACTGACAAGAGATTTTAGTTACTACGTGGGGACAAGGACATCTATGAGGGGTCGTGTAGGACAAACTAACCTCGCGCACACACTACTGATAACATCTGGCCTTGCACACACACTACTGAAATACTCTCACATTCACTACTGAACACCTCACACACACACAACTGAAAAGTAAACCTACACACATACTACTAAAAAGGAACTTCATACACACGCAACTGAAAATTAACCTCAGACACACACTATTGAAATCCTCTCACATTCACTACTGAACACCTCACACGCACACACTACTGAAAATATCTTGCCTTGCACACACACTACTGAAATACTCTCACATTCACTACTGAACACCTCACACACACACAACTGAAAATTAACCTCACACACACACTCCGCAAAACATTTTACTGAAAGATTCTCAGTAGGGAATGTGCATGTGTTTCACCTATGTGTGTGAGGGGGATTCTTGCTGTAACGGAGGTCATTGTAATGAAACGGAACTAACAAAGAACAATGCTGCAGTGATACAGTAGGTGGCGATAATTCTCGTCTACTCTGTTTGGAAGTCGCCATTAAAGAAGAAGAATAAAACAGAAGGTCCAATTCAGCATGGATTTATAGAGAAACAGCACCGCAGCCGTAGGCTGGAGCCTGGACCGAGCAGTTTACAAACTGAGACGGTCTGGTCTATGGAGGTGTTCTTGTTTACATCACCTGGCGCAGCTCGTGAGGTGGCCTAGCAACCCGCTAGCAACATGCACAGCTGCAATAAGCTAACTAAACTGAAATTGAGCCAGAACTAGGGGTGTAACGGTATCCGTATTCGTCCCGTACCGTCACGGTTCGGACGTCACGGTTCGGCACATGCAGTCACACGGCGAATACGCCTTTTTTACGAGTGGGAACAAAGTCTGTCACTCAGGGCAGTATTACACTATATATAATCCAGGGAGCGGTATTGCGCCTAAAAGCCAGCCGCCCGTAAATAACAAATGAAGAACAAGAACAAAACACAACAAAACGAACACAATATATGAAGAAGAAAAGTTGGTATCTATGGCGAGTTCACACAACACACAGCTAGAAGACCCACCTGCTTCTTTTAAATCAGATGTGTGGGAACATTTCGGGTTCCCTGTGGACTACAACAATGATGGGGTGCGAGTTGTGGATCGGACGAGGACGGGGTGTCGGCGTTGTTCGACAGCGGTGCGGTATGCTAATGGTAACACGTCAAACATGCTCAATCACATCCGAGTCAGTTTCAGTCCCCAGCGAGAGGGTTTTCTCCACGGCAGGTAACATAGTTACAGCCAACATATCTGCCCTCACTACTGACAACGTAGACAAACTCATCTTTTTGAAGACAAACTTGAAAATAGA
This sequence comes from Harpagifer antarcticus, assembly GCA_902827135.1. Taxonomy (NCBI): domain Eukaryota; kingdom Metazoa; phylum Chordata; class Actinopteri; order Perciformes; family Harpagiferidae; genus Harpagifer; species Harpagifer antarcticus. The sequence continues at coordinate 6,920,803 of CADEHL010001172.1, forward strand.
GTAAAGCTTGAGTACCTTTATTTAGGCATAATGGCCTCACACACTCACAAGTTAATTACACATGTTAGACATTGCTCCTAAAGGTACAGATTTTATTTTTGTTTTATATTATTGTATTTATTTTATATTTTGACATGAGGAGATGTTATACAGTTCTGTATTGCTTTTTATTGATTGTGATTGAAACACTTTCTTATTATTTATTTTTAATATTTTCAAGACATTCTTTTTAGTTGTACAGCTTATCTAACCTTTTAGTTTGACATCAGCCATTATAAATAATATGGGCAATCTGAGTGTGTGTGTGTGTGTGTGTGTTGTGTGTGTGTGTGTGTGTGTGTGTGTGTGTGTGTGTGTGTGTGTGTGTGTGTGTGTGTGTGTGTGTGTGTGTGTTGTGTGTGTGTGTGTGTGTGTGTGTGTGTGGTTACTGTTTGTGGTTTGTTTTTAACTGTGTAATACAGTTAATGATTCCAAATGTTAGAGTTCCTTATTTTAATACCAAAACTTGCACGACTGTTAAAAATAAATAACAGCAAAAGAAATTATGCATTTGTGACTTTTCTTTGCTTTTCCTTGTTATACCGAAACCGTACCGAACCGTGACCCCCAAACCGAGGTACGAACCGAACCGTGACTTCTGTGAACCGTTACACCCCTAGCCAGAACCTTTTCTTTTTTGTTTTACCATTTATTGAAGTGATTGATATTTCAGGCTGAGAGGACAATGGCCAGTTAAATATGGTTGATTAAGCTTAAAGGTCCCATGTCATGCTTTTCCGGTTAGTACCCGTCCCCTTGTGTGTTATGAAGGTTTTTCTGCATGTAAACGGTCTGCAGAGTCAAAACCCTCAAAGTACACCCTGTAGCGAGTAAAACTCTAAAACAGAAAATACCTCCCCAAAACGCCTCGTTGGAGATACGTCATTGTCCATTTGATTCTTCCGGGTATGCATGATGTCCACCGTACCCCGAACGAAATAGACCAATCCGTGGAGCCGTTACGTTACGTCCGCGGAGCCGTTACGTTAAGCCCCCGCTGATTGGTCCAAATTGACCAATCCACGGACTTCCTCACACACACACACACACACACACACACCCACACACAGTGTAGGCAGCTCTGGTGATTTCTCCTCCCTGGCTGCAGGCTGATAATAGACAGTTGGGATCGCGGCGAAATTCTCTCTGCAGACCCATTCTCACAGCGTTTATCAAACTTTGTCTTACTCAATATCAAGCCACACTTATTGTTTTTACTTCGGCTGTGACTTTGTGTGTGCTCAGGATGAGTTTGGCTGTGTTTCGCTGTGTATCGCTAAACAAGGAAACAACACCTCCACGGAGCTTAGCGCGATTCACAACATCCCGACCAATCAGAGCACACTGTGCTCACAGGGAGGGTGGGGGCTGGAGCTATTGGAGCTACAACGAGCCGTTAAAGGCAGAGAGTGAAATTCAGTGAATACACGTAGTTTACAGAGATGCTATATGAGAAACCAATGTGAGTTTGGAAAATTGCACAATATAAATCTATTCTAGTATACCTCAACAATGGAATTATGATCAGTGGAAATGGCCATGACATGGGACCTTTAAGCATATCCCTTTTACAGTGTTTTATTTAGTTAATTAAGGTGTATTGTAAAATGTCTTGTTTCAGTGTTAGGTTATACTTAACTTCAGCCTCTCGTGTCATATCTGCTTCCAAAAAAACTACATGTCAACAGTCCAAATGCCAAACCCAAGGCTTATTCTGCAATCCACTGACTTCACCGTGATTATTTCCAATTCTTATCTAAAGTGTATTGTGCTTTTCCTTAAACACACATTGCCAAACAATCTCTCAATAAGATTTCCATCAAAATAAGACACACAAACTGTAGCTTTTACCAGTTAACCTCTGCATAGATACGGGCAATCTGAGAAGTCTTGTCAACTACAAACATTGACATTAGTTGAAAGACCACTGTTTTGGTCAAAATGAGATTAAGTACCTGATAAGAGAGTGATTTATGACCCCCATAAACCTTAGTCCCACCTCCAAATCCCTTTGATGTGGCACCTGTCACTCTGACATCTCTGACCCTATTATCTTTTATGACTTGTTTGTTTATTGTTTTATTGCCCCCTCATAAAGGATGTTGCTCAATAGTGGGGTGATAAGACTTTATCGCCCCTTTGATGTGAAACCTGTTATAGTGTACTTAGTAGGTCATTATAGTCAACGATGGAAACATTATAGTCAATGATGATAGTATGACTTGTTTAGCTGTTTATTGTTTTATTGCCCTCCTCATAAAGGATGTTGCTCAATAGGGGGTGATAAGACTATTGCCCCTTTGATGTGACACCTGTTGTAGTATCCCCCTAGTAAGCCATTATAGTCAATGATGATAATATGACTTGTTTCGGTCACCTGTTGTGGTTGTAATGCCCTCTATAAAAGGTAATGTTCTTTAATAGTGGGTTAATATTACTTATTGACTCTTTTGTGGTAATATAAGGTTATATGACATTTAGGTATGTCAGTTTTGAAGTTGTATAGGTAGGTAATAATACTTTGACCTTGTTTGTGTTAATATGGGGTTAAAAGGGTAATCTTTGCTAGTTTATTTTTTTTTTAAATCCCCATACAGTGGGGCAAAAACGTATTTAGTCAGCCACCAATTGTGCAAGTTCTCCCACTTAAAAAGATGAGAGAGGCCTGTAATGTTCATCCTAGGTATACCTCAACTATGAGAGACAAAATGAGAAAAAAAAATCCAGACAATCACATTGTCTGATTTTTAAAGAATTTATTTGCAAATTATGGTGGAAAATAAGTATTTGGTCAATAACAAAAGTTCATCTCAATACATTGTTATGTACCCTTTGTTGCCAATGACAGAGGTCAAACGTTTTCTGTAAGTCTTCACAAGGTTTTCACACACTGTTGCTAGTATTTTGGCCCATTCCTCCATGCAGATCTCCTCTAGAGCAGTGATGTTTTGGGGGCTGGTCGCTGGGCAACACGGACTTTTAACTCCCTCCAAAGATTTTCTATGGGGTTGAGATCTGGAGACTGGCTAGGCCACTCTAGGACCTTGAAATGCTTCTTACGAAGCAACTCTTTCGTTGCCCGGGCGGTGTGTTTGGGATCATTGTCATGCTGAAAGACCCATCCACGTTTCATCTTCAATGCCCTTGATGATGGAAGGAGGTTATCACTCAAAATCTCACGATACATGGCCCCATTCATTCTTTCCTTTACACGGATCAGTCGTCCTGGTCCCTTTGCAGAAAAACAGCCCCAAAGCATGATGTTTCCACCCCCATGTTTCAACAGTAGGTATGGTGTTCTTTGGATGCAACTCAGCATTCTTTCTCCTCCAAACACGGCTAGTTGAGTTTTTACCAAAAAGTTCTATTTTGGTTTCATCTGACCATATGACATTCTCCCAATCCTCTTCTGGATCATCTAAATGCTCTCTAGCAAACTTCAGACGGGCCTGGACATGTACTGGCTTAAGCAGGGGGGACATGTCTGGCACTGCAGGATTTGAGTCCCTGGCGGCGTAGTGTGTTACTGATGGTCCGCCTTTGTTACTTTGGTCCCAGCTCTCTGCAGGTCATTGACTAGGTCCCCACGTGTGGTTCTGGATTTTTGCTCACCGTTCTTGTGATCATTTTACCCCACGGGGTGAGATCTTGCGTGGAGCCCCAGATCGAGGGAGATTATCAGTGGTCTTGTATGTCTTCCATTTTCTAATAATTGCTCCACGGTTGATTTCTTCACACCAAGCTGCGTACCTATTGCAGATTCAGTCTCCCAGCCTGGTGCAGGTCTACAATTTTGTTTCTGGTGTCTTTTGACAGCTCTTTGGTCTTGGCCATAGTGGAGTTTGGAGTGTGACTGTTTGAGGTTGTGGACAGGTGTCTTTTATACTGATAACGAGTTCAGACAGGTGCCATTAATACAGTTAACGAGTGGAGGACAGAGGAGGCTCTTAAAGAAGAAGTTACAGGTCTGTGAGAGCCAGAAATCTTGTTTGTTTGTAGGTGACCAAATACTTATTTTACCGAGGAATTTACCAATTCATTCATTAAAAATCCTACAATGTGATTTCCTGGATTCTTTCCCCCCATTCTGTCTCTCATAGTTGAAGTGTACCTAGGATGAAAATTACAGGCCTCTCATCTTTTTAAGTGGGAGAACTTGCACAATTGGTGGCTGACTAAATACTTTTTTGTCCCACTGTATATATATATATATATATACACACATATATGTATATATATATATATATATATATATATATATATATATATACACACACACACACACACATATATATATATATATATATATATATATATATATATACACACACACACACACATACATATATATATATATATATATATATATATATACACACACATACATACATATACATACATACATATATGTATTATACTACATGTATATGTAATATATACACATACATACATAGGTATATATACATACATGTATATAGACACATATGTCTATATACACACACACACACCACATATATATAGATAAAACATCAGGGTTTCCGTGAGCCGGTAATTACGGTTTTTAGCTGGTAAAAATTGAATAAAAACCGTAAATTCAAAACCTGCCGTCAAAAATGTCCGATGCTCCGATCGATTGGCCGCCGATCATATCGGCCGATATTCACGTCTTAATAGTTTGATCGGTGCTCTCTATCAGGAGAGCTGGATCTGATCGATATGGACATAAACGCGAGTGAAGTAACAGCTCCTATGTTGTTAATATTGACCGCCATCTCCTTTATGAAGTAAAGCAGCCTCCCTGTCTGTCCTCGTGCTGTCCTGTCCTCGAGCTGTACTAATGAAAAAATGTAACAACAAACAAAATGTAAAAATAATATGTAAAAAAAAAAAAAAAATGTTTGTAATGTTTTCAAATATTATTTTTTATAATATCTATCTTAGGGCCTAGAGGGACCTGACGGCTCGCCACTGCTACTCAGTAAAAAAAATTCAGGAGTGTGTGCAAGGTTTACTTTTCAGTTGTGTGTGTTTGAGGTGTTCAGTAGTGTATGTGAGAGGATTTCAATAGTGTGTGTGTGTGTGGGAGGTTCATTTTCAGTTGTGTGTGTGTTAGGTGTTCAGTAGTGAATGTGAAAGGATTTCAATAGTATTACTAAATAGATACAAGGCTATGGCTAGCTACAAGCTTGGAAACAGACTGAATGATGTAGCTGATAGGACCAAGGAGAAGTGTGTGTGTGTGTGTGTGTGTGTGTGTGTGTGTGTGTGTGTGGCCTAGCATTACTATACTTGTGGGGACCTAAATCTGTTTACATAGTCACGTGTGGGGACTCACCTCCCTTATGGGGACAAAATGGAGGTCCCCATGAGGGGAATCATTCATTTTAGGGTGAAGACTTGATTAGGTTTAGGGTAAGGGTAAGGTTAAGGGTAAGGGTTAGGGTTAGGCATGTGTTGGTTATGGTTAGGATAAGTCTCCAGGAAGTGCATGTAAGTCAATGTAATGTCCCCTGAAGCGATGTATACATGGTGTGTGTGTGTGTGTGTGTGTGTGTGTGTGTGTTGTGTGTGTGTGTGTGTGTGTGTGTGTGTGTGTGTGTGTGTGTGTGTGTGTGTGTGTGTGGTTAATTTTCAGGTTTTTTTTCAGATCTCAACCCCATAGAAAATCTTTGGAGGGAGTTGAAAGTCTGTGTTGCCCAACAACAGCCCCAAAACATCACTGCTCTAGAGGAGATCTGCATGGAGGAATGGGCCAAAATACCAGCAACAGTGTGTGAAAACCTTGTGAAGACTTACAGAAAACGTTTGACCTCTGTCATTGCCTACAAAGGGTATATAACAAAGTATTGAGAAGAACTTTTGTTATTGACCAAATACTTATTTTCCACCATAATTTGCAAATAAATTCTTTAAAAATCAGACAATGTGATTTTCTGGATTTTTTTCTCATTTCGTCTTTCATAGTTGAGGTATACCAAGGATGAAAATGACAGGCCCCTCTCATCTTTTTAAGTGGGAGAACTTGCACAATTGGTGGCTGACTAAATACTTTTTTGCCCCACTGTATGTGTTTGAGGTTTAATCTTCAGTTGTTTCTGTATGAGGTGTTCAGTAGTGAATGTGAGAGTATTTCAGTAGTGTTTGTGCAAGGCCAGATGTGTTCAGTAGTGTGTGTGTGCGAGGTGAGTTTGAATTTAGGCCTACACGGCCCTTCATAGACATCTATAACACACACTAGTACGCACAAACACATTCAAAACACACACAGATTGGAGGGGAGATGGGGGGGAAGGAGGCATGAAGTACCTTTCTCTCCGTCTATCTTTTCCTTTTGACCCTCCCTCGCTCCCTTCAATCTTTCTAATGAGATTTCCCACAGAGCTTGAGTCATTTAGCTAATGGATTTCCCTCCCGCAATATCCAACACACACACACACACACACACACCACACACACACCACACACACACACACACCACACACACACACACACACAACACACACACCACACACACACACACCACACACACACCACACACACACACACACCACACACACACACCACACCACACACACACACCACACACACACACACACACACGTTGTTTCTGGGCACTGTAAGGCAATATGAGCTATTGAACCGCAACCATAGACTTTCGTGACTTTGCTGCTTCAAAGTAAAAGCAAGAAACATGTAAGGCCCTGGGGAATTTAGGAAAGAGAGGAAAACATCTTTATTTTTTAACTGCTATTTCATGTTTTGATATGACTCACGATATTGGAGGGTATGTTCACTTTTGCATCACTATCCTCTTTCTCATTGAAAATTAAGGATCTTTTCCAAATAAAGATTGTGTCTGAAGTTTGCATAATACGATTTGTAGGCTTTGACATTTCTGCATGACCATAATACTTAATTCAGAATACTATTTTGATACATATTTTACCAAAATGGAGCCTCCAGGGATTTGGATATTGCACTAGTCCATATAGTGATGTCTATAAAATTGCTATTAATTGTTCAGCCCTAAATTTGGGCTTCAACTACCCCTTTTATGAAAATAAATTAATAATCACATAGTCATCCCAGGTGTAGTCAGGGTTCATACACTTTTTCACCAATGATTTTCAATGACTTTTCCATGACTTCTCAATTACCTTTACCTAATTTTCCATGACCACAAAAAAATGACCACTGAAAATGGTTTATTTTAAACATGGAACAGGAAAATAAGGTCTACATATGAAACATGTTGTGCCCATCTAAAACAAATAGTAGGCTTACTAGCTTCTACACGCTAAAGCAACTGTAGTCAGGGATGCAAACTCATCAGGTATGAAAAAGGTGACAAGGATCCGAGCCGCCCCACCCCACGGAATATCGGCTTTAAAATGAGGAATAACAGGATGTTAGCAGTCAGAACAACTAAAGCAGCAGGTAATAATAACAGAAACGCCAAAGAGTCACATCTAATAGAAATATATAAAAGCATTTATTTTAATTGTGTAGCAGTCAGTTTTTAATTCTGGCAGCACTGTTGAGCATTTTGAAAATGTATTGTCATGCCTCTGTGCAAGGCTTAGTCTTTCTATCTGTATAGCCACTGGTGTAACTAAGTTCATAAACTCAAGTACTATACGTGGGTACAATTTTGAGATACTTGTACTTTATTTAAGTATTTCAATGTTTTGCTACTGTGTACTTCTACTCCACTACAGTTCAGAGGTACATGGTGTACTTTTCCTCCACTACATGTATTGAATACCTTTAGTTACTTCACAGATGTGGATGAATGATGTGAAATATAATCAAGTGTTGAATCAGACTTTAGTTCCACCTGGAGTAAATTCACCAGCTACCCTGCAGTATACAAAGTCATTCAAACTAGTTGCACCTTTACCAGCTTTCATGATCAATCATTATAAAACATATCATATATATTATTCTGAAATGGACCAATCTGCACAACGACTACTTTTACTGTCGCTACTGTCACTATATTTTGATGAGAATACTTTTCTACTTTTACTTGAGGAACATTTTGAATGCAGGACTTTTACTGTAACAGAGTATTCCTACACTCTGGTACTTCTACTTTTACTCAAGTACAAGATCTGAGTACTTCTACTTTTACTCAAGTACAAGATCTGAGTACTTCTACTTTTAATCAAATACAAGACCTGAGTACTTCTACTTTTACTCAAATACAAGACCTGAGTACTTCTACTTTTACTGTCGCTACTTTCACTATATTTTGATGAGAATACTTTTCTACTTTTACTTGAGGAACATTTTGAATGCAGGACTTGTACTGTGATAGAGTATTCCTACACTCTGGTACTTTTACTCAAGTACAACATCTGAGTATTTCTAATTTTACTCAAGTACAAGATCTGAGTACTTCTACTTTTATTAAGTACAATATCTGAGTACTTCTACTTTTACTCTAGTAGGCCTACAATATCTGAGTACTTCTACTTTTACTCAAGTACAAGATCTGAGTACTTCTACTTTTATTAAGTACAATATCTGAGTACTTCTACTTTTACTCTAGTAGGCCTACAATATCTGAGTACTTCTACTTTTACTCAAGTACAAGATCTGAGTACTTCTACTTTTATTAAGTACAATATCTGAGTACTTCTACTTTTACTCTAGTAGGCCTACAATATCTGAGTACTTCTACTTTTACTCAAGTACAAGATCTGAGTACTTCTACTTTTACTCAAGAACAAGACCTGAGTACTTCTACTTGTACTCAAGTACAAGACCTGAGTACTTCTACTTTTATTAAGTACAATATCTGAGTACTTCTACTTTTACACCAGTACAAGACCTGAGTACTTCTACTTTTATTAAGTACAAGATCTGAGTACTTCTACTACAGTACAAGATCTGAGTACTTCTACTTTACTCTAGTAGGCCTACAAGATCTGAGTACTTCTACTTTTACTCAAGTACAAGATCTGAGTACTTCTACTAAAGTACAAGATCTGAGTAGCCTACTATACTTTTATTAAGTACAAGATCTGAGTATTTCTACTAAAGTACAAGATCTGAGTACTTCTACTTTTACTCTAACACAATATCTATACTTATACCACCTCTGTTTATAGCCTATGAAAAAAACTATTGGAAAACGAAGGCTAAAGCTAACGTTAGCAGATAGTGACAATGTATGCTAGCTCAACGATTAATATAATATATAGAATATAATATAATATTGCGACAGAAAAACGTTTCAGTTCTCATCACGCTCTGCCGCTCTGCTCTGAACACCTGAACGGCCCGTTCTAACAGCTGTTCACCAGCGGTGCAGTCTGTGCAACAGTGACTCCGCACAGTTAACGAACGCACCGTAGATAATGTAGCTGACCCTCATCCCGGAGCAGCAGAGTTCAGCCGACAGGCAGGAAGACTCGAGCACACAGCTCGCGCTTCATATATTAAAAAATAACACCATGCCGTCATTATGGCATACATAGCAGCTCGCGACCGCAGAGTATTTCGGCGATTAGATAAAATGTAAATTATATTTGACGCAACTTTAGTTACATTTCCATGACTTTTCCAAAACTTAGGGAAAAATATTGTTTTCCATAACTGTTCCAGGGCCTGGCATTTTGAATTTCCATGACTTTTCAATGACCGTACGAACCTACTGTGTAGTAGTTGACATTTCCCATTTCCTTTAACTCTTACATTTTCTCCAGCCCCGCATTTTTACCCGTAAGATAACCTCTGAACTATTGAGCCTGTTCTGTCATCTTCATCCACACAAACTGTTTGTAACAAAGGCTTGATATAGGACAGGGTCAATTCAACGTGAGCAAAAACAAAAGTTGCTTCAAAGATAGAAAGGTTCAGACATCTTAGATGCTACTATTTGACAACCTCAGTGATACTGAATCCCCAGATACTGACACAGCACAAACAGCTCGATACACAGCGAGTTGTCTTGGCTGGAAATGTGTCACAGGAAAAAAATGAAAACGAGACAGTGATCGATAGGACTCGGTGAAGTTAGACATTCATACTGGGTTCATACAGACAATGTACAAATGAATAGCTGAAGACTACTTTAATGCGTTTAATATAGGGCTGTCAAGTTAACGCGTTAATAACGCAAAAAAAAAATTAACGCCACTAATTATTTTAACGCGATTAACGCATGTGTATTTTTTTTCCTCGGCCGCCCCGTAGTTTCAGAGAGCATCAAGTTTAAAATACCATCTACAAGCTGATGCTGACAGCCCCGCTCCTGCCGCCCGCTTGTGGCAGACCACACTTCCACGCTCACCGGCAGACACCGACTGGCTATCGGGAGGACGGGGAGGGTGTGTGTATGTGTGGCCCGAGCGACCGAGAGAGAGACCTTACGTGCATTGTTGTTGTTAGCATCTGGTGCTAGCTAGCTGCGCTAACGGATATAAGGAGCTGTTTAAATGAAAACAGAGGAGTGACATTTCGCCACAACTGCGCCGAGCACTTGACTTTATGCAGGCAGCCAGACAGCGGGACATTGTACGAAAAGTCAGCACACTCAGCACGGATAGTGGGCGCAACATGATCGCAGCGTCCAGGCAGCTCCCGTTCGAGCATATGCCTTGAGTTGCACATAGCTCCAACACACGCACGCGCACACGCGCACACACACACACACACACACCCACACAAACACACAATTTGTATTGTATTATTGAATGAGAGAGGTTCCAGATTGAATTGAGGCGAATATTTGTAATGTTCAGAGGTTGTTGTGTTTAATATTCATGAGAATATTTGTCATTGTTCAAATGATAATAAACATTAGCATAAAGCATATTTGTCCACTCATATGTTGATAAGAGTATTCAAAACTTGAAAAATATTCCTCTAAGGTACATTTAGAACAGATAAAAAATGTGCGATTAATTTGCGATTAACTATGGACAATCATGCGATTAATCGCGATTAAATATTTTAATCGACTGACAGCCCTAGTTTAATACTTTCTTGGGACAAACTGCTACCCTTTTTAAATGTTAAGCGTGTGGGAGACATTGTTGTTACAATATAATAATTTGGGTCTTGTAAATGACTACTATCAAAATAAATATTGTTGGCAGTACTACAAGTGGAATATATGGTAAATGGACTGTACTTATATAGCGCTTTATCAGGTATTTTCAACCCCTCAAAGCGCTTACTACAAGTAATTTACCCTTTCATACCTCATTCAAGCAGTACCACTTGCTCTAGGGAAGATAACATTCACACACACTGTTGGCCATGCCCTCAGGAGCAACTCAGGGTTAAGTATATTTCCCAAGGATCGACATGTTAACTGCAAGGGCTGGGATCGAACCCACAACCTTCTTGTTGAAAGAAGAATGCACTCCCTCGCAGCCACATTCACTCTTAGATAGGTGCAGTATACATTCATAAAAAGTTAGATCTAAACTTGAATTGAGCTTATTTACCAAACTAGCTAATTGTTGATGCTTCTGACAGGCATTATTTTGACCACAGTATGTTGGCCATTACATTACATTGCATTTAGCTGACGCTTTTATCCAAAGCGACTTACAATAAGTGCGTTCGACCAACAAGATACAAACTTGAAGAAAACAGAATCATATAAGTACATCAGGTTTCATAGAGCTAAAACATTTCAAGTGCTACTCAACTGGCTTTAGATAAGCCAGTCCTTTATTAGTATACAAGTGCTTTGTTAATAATTCTTTGTTAGTAATTCTATCGCTCGAAGTGGAGTCGAAAGAGATGAGTTTTTAGTAGGCCATCTTTTAGTAACTTAACTCTAGATAGCTGGGCAGTTCGAACAGCTCATTATGCATTTCCACACCCGGCGATATGGCAAAATACTACGAAAGTGAAAGAGATAAGCTCTTCAAAACGTACACATTTCAATAACTTGCATAAGTGCTCCAGTTGCTGCGTAGTGCTGCTCCATGGCAGTTTATACTGTTTAGTCTGCAGGTATGTGTAGCTTAGGATGAATATACTGTACATTGGGGTGTTGCAGAGAAACATACATCCTCAGCCATTCCTCCTTGTACAAATATAGACTTTGAAAAAATAAATGGAGACTTTGAGAAAGAGCAGCGGCATGTGCCAAGACACACAGATTCAAACCCGAAAGAGCCAAAGTTTAGGTCGTGTTGCAACACGTTTCAAATAATGAGGCAAAAAGGAAGGAGAAGATTAAAAAAAGATTAGATACAAAGGAGAACAAAGGAGAGCCCTTAACCTCTCTTTCTGCTAATTCTGTTGGTTATTAACTATCACTTGGCTAATAGAAAAAGTGATATAGAAATGGCTGATGCAATTCCTCCATACTCTCTCGTTTCCCTCCGTTACGTCAGAGAGCAATTTAGAATAACTTTAAGAAGGGCGTAAAAACCTTTCTCTTTAAAAAAGCCTTTTATTAAACTTGTGTTTTTAAGTAAGCCTTGTATGCCCATTGTAGCACTTTGGGATTGCTTTTAGCAAAGAAAGGTGCTTTACAAATCAAATGTATTATTATCGTTATTATTTATTCATCTGAGACTCACCTACGACCCGGTCTCCAGTCTGGATCCCCATCTTCCTCATGGCTGCAGCAAACAACGCCACATCGCGCCTCATCTCCCCATACGTCACCTTCACAATCTCATCATTTGCCTCCGCTGGTAGAAACAAGGAGTAAGTGAGACAAATGCACAGGAACAGATACAAACATATACATTTCTAAAAATGATTGTGGAAGCCGAGGAGACTTTTATATATATATATATATATATATATATATATATATATATATATATATATATATATATTCTGATTGGTTTAGATGTATTAGGATCTGTGTAACATTTGATTTAAATTCTAATAATACAGTTAAAACTCAAATCCAAAACACTGACAAATAAAAACAGGTAGACCGAGATGGAGACAGTAATAGAGATTGATAGTGTGCCAGGACAGAGACAGGCGCAGTCCTCCTTGTCTCTCTAAGTAATAGTTTCCTGACATTCACCGAGGCTCCACAGCATTGATACAAATGAGCCATCCCATAATTACATTACGGCTCCTGCAGAAGGTTGTGTGCATGTGTATATATACACACAGATAGGGCAATAAAGAAAAGCCTGTCCATTATAATATGTGACAGCCCTGAGAGATAGAGGGAGCAGTGGTTCATATAATGACAAAGTGACATATGCAGCCTTGTGATTCTGTGCTCAATTCTGGTATATGTTCTTGACTTCTTTCTGTTGATTTTATTTGCAAATACTAATTGTAAAGATGACAAAGTAGAAACCTCATCTCTTCCTGTATGATTTGAATGTGTTTTTTGCAGGAATATAACAAAAAATGAGCGCTGTGTTGTGTGAAATGTTTTTTTTATGCATGGAATTATCACTGATCGATAAAGTCAGCATGCAGCACTGTGTAAGATTCATTTGAATCTGCATCAATTTCTTTCAATACTTACTTGCAGCATAGAGAGCTACTTTGTCCTGGTCTGCATGTTTGAGCAAGTTCTCAGCGTAGTTGAGCCGAGCTCCTTTAAACCACTCTGGCACATCTGAGACCCGTTTGGATACATCCACCACCTTGTACACACACACAAACAAACAAACAACAAACACACACACACACACACACACACACACACACACACACACACACACAGGAGAGAATCAGCACTGTAGTCAATCAAGGCCATATATGTTAAGCGTTGGTGACCTTGCCATCACAGAATTTGAGTAAACAAATGGGATTGTGAGATAAAAGCACTCAAATCAGAAAGTAACTACTCTACACAAGTATCAAGTCATTGCAACAGCTGATCTTTTTATTGGACAAAATCAGTAAGCGATATGACAATTCATCATGGAAGTGAATAGCCCAGCCCACTGTGCATTCATGTTAAAAACAAGCAGATAACTTATCTGCTGGGACAGCAAACCTAACAAAGGGTTAAGTGGCTGACAAAATGAATGCTTGAAAAAAAAAGAATATGTGACGTGGAATTATCCATGTGTGCAAATGAGGTGTCAACCTTTATTACATAACACGCCCACCAGAGTGGCTTTATCCTGTTTCTAAACAGCATAAGGAGGCTAGACAGTAAATGAAATAATTTAAAGATAATATTTGATAAAGATAAGGTCATTTAAAAACAGTCAGTGAAACCTACTTTACCAAACAGACTTTTCATGTAGCCTTGATGAGGTAGGTGCAATGCTAATGTGAACAAATGCCATTATATTTCTATATATTTATTTTTCTAGAAGCCCTTGATTCAAAAATATATTTTTTTTGAAAACTACTGGAAATTATGATAATTTATTTTAATTGTATTTTTAGATTTGAGTTCTTCATGTAATACTGAAAGTGACTGTTGGATGTATGGCTGAGACGACCCTCTCTCATCCAATGCTCCAGCAGAGGTTGGACTCACCTCTTCATAAGGTTTGGAGCTCACTACTCCACAGAAGCGCCACACTTCTGACCAGAAATCTGGGTAGCTGTCCACCGACCACTGGTACAGGTCATTGTAGTTGGCTAATGGACAGAGAAACAGCAATTACTACAGATTCATAACACAAATATATTAATACACAGGTATGACCATCCTCTCAAATGTGAAGTTTGTACAGTTTTCAAATCAGATATAAGAACAAGTTAGTATAAGGCCAAAAAGGCAGAGTACCAGATTGTAATTCACTGATTTAAAGGAAAAGTAGTTCCCTCTATCAGCTTCTATCGGCTTTGATTACTAACCCAAATACAAACTCTACTAATAGCGTTGATGCTGGTAAAAAGAGAATCTCCCATAAGGAATACACACACACACACACACATATGCCACAGCTGTCCACTGCTCCCATCTTTCCCTCATGACATCTCTCTCTCTATCTCTTTCTTGATCAGTACCCAGCAGAGGCCGGCTCTTCTGCATTCCTTCAAAATATCCACCTATTTGACATGTACACGTTTCAAAGATGCAAATTAACTATGCCAATCTCTTTCATCATGAGCTGAGAGTGAGCGGCTGTGTGTATTGTAACATTAATAATAGCATTAGTGTTTACGCGTGCAGTTTACTATCTCTTGTTTCTCTTTCTTAAAGCTGTTTTACAAAATGTAGAGAGGCTTTTATCAAGCAGGTTTTTATCCTGGGTTTAAAATACACAAAAACACAATTGACAGCTGTGTTTTAGGGCAGGCCATGATGGTGGAAGAAAGTGTTGACTTTGAACCTGTCACTGTCAGTATTAACATGATGAAGTTCAGATTGATGGTTGATTTTAATTTTTTTATAAAAGTACTGGAGATCTGGACACATTCCAGCAGGTCTGGGGTTTCGAGGAAGTGCTCTGCTCTGCATCAGAGAACAACACTAATAATGGGAAAGGTTCTTACGTAATTAATTTGGGGGAACTGCTTTTTTATGTGGCGTATTGTGTTTTTGTACACTGTGCAAAGACAGAGTGGCAAATAAGGTTGACTTCAAAAAATTTAACTAAATATGTCTCTTTCTCCCTCTCTTTTCAGTACCCAGCAGAGCAGGTTATTTATAATTCCTTCAGAATTCCACCTAAATTAACACGCTTCAAAGATGCAAATAAAAAATGCTGATCTCTTTCATCAGGTACTTGGAGTGAGCTGCTGTGCGTATTTTAACAGCTGGTTTGATCAAAAAGGGAATGCTGAGTCACATAATTATTAATAATACCATTACACCTGCAGAGAGTGTGTGTATACCGGTGCAATATCTCTACAACTGCAACCTTTACATGGTTGCAAACCAAAGCTAGCTTGAAAAAGCACTGTAAATCCGCTTTAGACAGTGGCAATTTAGAGATATTGTAAACCAATTGTAGGTACGGTTATTACAGTAGATAGCAGGAGGAGGACACTGTTTCAAATTGTATATTTGACTCAGATATCCAGCTTCAGACGCTCAATACTAGCCGACATGTATAACACACTGTGTCTCTCTGTCTGTCTGGGTCGTTGTCTGCCTCCTCCCCTCCTCTCTACTCACCCAGATTAAGCCCGTAGTCCTTGTTGACCTGTATCCTAAATGTGTCCATCTGTGTGTTCTTCTTGGAGTCCGGGTACCACAGCACCTTGCTCTCCATGTCCATAATCTCCTCGCTCTTCCCTTCCGTGTCTTTAGACATCTTTTACTTTGTCACGTCCCTTTGTCAGATGAGAAACACCGGTAAGTGCGAGCTCCTTGCTGAAGCTAAACTGTCCCTGAGGAGAGCGCTTGTGTTAAATAAGATCACCGGCTAGCTGCTTAGTTTGAAATGCTGGGGAATTACTGTGCGCGACAGCTAGCAGGGCTCTCTGTCAAAGGCAAGCGTGAGGCGGCCGAGGAAAACCGACAGACCACGCCCCGGCGTCATGACGTACCAGAACGAGCTGCGTTCAAGAAAGCAGTGTTCAAAACGTTCATTATGTACATATGGAAAAAACAAATGTCTGTACAACAGTGTTCTGAAAAGCTCAGATTCTGAAACAGGGGAAAAAGTATTGTTTAATGGAGCTTTGAGAGGGTTCCGAGCACATTAATGTAAGTACATGTTCCAGAAAGATATCCACCTTTACTATGAACCATTTTTAAATTAAAAAATGCTAAACTGAAAAGATGAGTTTGGTCAATTAAAACCAATCATTATCATAATGTCCTTATATATTATATATTTTTTTAATTTATATTTCCACATGTCGACTATTTCAAGAAGCCTATAAGACACCCAGAATATGAAAATAAATTACAGATATTACAGATAAAGTGTCACTTGAAAGCTAACTATACTTTTATGTATTCAAATGTTTAATGTAAAAAAAATGTGTATCCAAACAAAGTATACTGATAAATTGTTGAACTGTACGGCTTCACATTTCCACAGTATCAATCAAAATATGAAAAGATTTAGGGGGGAAATGTAGGTATTGTGAATTATTACAATTATGTGTGCCTACATTTCAGGGCAATTGTTATGTTTCTTCTAATTTGCTTAACTTTATTGTATGTGTATACATCTAAGAGGGACGCTTTATCCAGTAGAAGTCTTGAACATATTCCACACGTGAACGCGCGTCTGTTGTGCACGCGGGAAGCTTGCCTGTCGAAACCAAGGTCTTTGATTGGTTCTCAGGACTCTGGTTCCACATCAGCCGACTGATCGGTCTATGCAGGAGGCGTACCAAAGCCGTTCGACTGGCGTGTTGTCTGATCAATGGCAAGCTGGCATTGGGTCTTCATGAGCCAATCAGAGAGTAGGAGGTATGAACGTTTTAGAGGTGTGCCCAATCAGTGAGCGTAAAGAACCACCGTCCTAACTATTTGATGGCACCATCTCAACTTGGATGTAGGCCTAGATGTTCTTTTAAATCAGAGCCCATTGCCAATCACATTGCCCTTGAACTTTTAACAGTCATCAAGTACACATTGAAGTCAACATTACAGATTTCATTAAAACCACCTGCAAAAGTGTGGGGTTTCACAGAGAACAACTTAAAGAGAAGGTTGCCAATACATCAGATTCCCTCCAAAATGAACTGCATTGGATGGGCATTTATTTGCTGTGAACAAAGTCTTTGTCTTTAGTCTTAGTGCAGTGCTGACTTTGTGATGGCTCACAGGGAAGAGAATGACTAAGCTAACCTGAATGCTGTAACTTGTGTGATTACATTTTGTAATGTGGTATCTGTGTCCTTAAAAGTTTCCAAGGACCTAGAGAGTCCAAATTGCCAATATGGAGGTCTTGTATTGTATCTCCCACCCAATGTCTACCATAAATTCCAAGCATGAGGGGCATACAGCTACATTCTGTGAAATCACAGTGTCAGCTCTGTCAAATTATTTCACAGTATGTCAGCAGCTTAACCACACATGTTTTGAATATGCCTTTCTCAAAGAGGCTGTGGTTGGACCTTGATAAAAGCATTAGTCTAAACATAAAGGGTGTAAGATATGATGATACCACAAATAAGTGTTTCCAATTATGTTGTTGCTTATCAAAGAGATGAATTTGAGTATCCGCAAAGATCTTCAGGAACACCAAACAAACTATCAGTGCAGACAAGGCAAGGCAAGTTTATTTATATAGCACTTTTCTGTACGTGACAATTCAAAGTGCTTTACAAAACAAATTCAAATACTTTTAGGAATAAATACATTAAAAACACATTATACAATTTTACAACAGACATTACAAAGCAAAGATAATAAAATAATAAAAATAAACACCACAGGTAAACAATACATGTTTAAAAGGCATACTGTAGTTCGAATATGAGCATCTCAATTAAAAGCAGCGGCAAAGAGATATGTTTTTAGTCTCGATTTAAAAATAGTAAGCGTTTCTGCGGACATGCATGATTTGGGTAGTTCATTCCAGAGTGTCGGGGCATAATAGCTAAATGCTGCCTCTCCATGTTTTGTTTTTACTCTCGGAGCCGATAGCAGACCCGTCCCAGAAACCTGAGGCACCTTGATGGCTCGTAATTATGCAGGAGTTCAACAATATACTTTGGTCCTAAACCATGTAATGATTTAAAAACTAGCAATAGTACTTTAAAATCAATTCTTTAGCCGACTGGAAGCCAATGTAGAGATTTCAGAACCGGACTGATGTGATCCACTCTTTTAGTGTTAGTGAGGACACGTGCAGCAGCGTTCTGGATCAGCTGCAGTTTTCTGATGGATTTTTTTGTCAGCCCTGTGAATACACTATTGCAGTCGTCGAGTCTACTGAAAATAAAAGCATGGACAAGCTTTTCTAAGTCCTGTTGTGACATTAGTTTTTTAATCCTCGATATGTTCTTCAGGTGATAATAAGCAGACCTAATGACTGTTGTAATGTGGCTGTTGAAATTCAGGTCTGAGTCCATCACTACACCTAGATTTCTGGCTTTATTAGTGGTTTTGTAGTCTGCTGACTGAAGCTCTGCGATTACTTTTAATCGGTCCTTCTTTGATCCAAAAACAATGATCTCAGTTTTTTGTTTGTTCAGTTGGAGAAAGTTCTGAGTCATCCAGTCAGTGATGTGCTCAATGCACTTGCTCAGTGTTCTAATCGGATAACAGTCTCCTGGTGTGATTTTAAAATAAATCTGGGTGTCGTCTGCATAGATGTGATATCTTAGATCGCTCTTTTTAATAATTTCAGCCAGAGGTAGCATATAAATATTAAAAAGCAAAGGTCCTAAGATGGAGCCTTGAGGAACCACACATGACATATTTGTCAAAGTTGATGTGTCGTTGCCTATTGAGACAGTTTTTTCTGTCCTTTAAGTAGGTACTAAACCAATTTAGAGCTGTTCCTGAAACTCCCACCCAGTTTTCTATACGGTCTAGCAATATGTTGTGGTCAACAGTGTCAAAGGCAGCGCTGAGATCTAATAATACTAAAACTGATATTCTGCCACTGTCTGTGTTTAAATGAATGGCATTTAAGACCTTGACAAAAGCAGTGTCAGTGCTGTGGTTAGGTCTAAAGCCTGACTGAAACATATCAAAACCGTCATTTAAAAACATGAAATGACACAACTGTTGAAAAACAACTTTTTCAATCAATTTGCTTTTGGCCTGTAACTATTCATTACGGTTGTGTCCAAGTTATGCTTTTTTAGGAGCGGTTTAATTACTGCAATTTTCAGGGCCTGTGGAAATACACCTGATTGAAGAGAGTCGTTTACTATGTGTAGTATATCTGAGGCCATACAGGGAAAAACTGTTTTGAAAAATCCTGTCGGAATAATATCGAGGCTACAGGAGGAGGATTTCAGATGTTGAATAATGTCCTCCAGGTCTTTATCATTTATCAGACGGAACAGACCACACTCAATTTTGGTCCACTGCTTCAAAAAAAAAAAAAAAAACTAGGAAAATGGGGGAAGTTATTCTGTTAAACTGATAATGGTAAATATATTAAAGAAACTAGAGGTAAATTAATTCAGTATAAAATTCTCTACTAGAGCCTACTGGACACCATCAAGGCTTTTCAAAATAGGACTAATAAATACCAACACATGCTGGAAATGCAAGAAAGAGATCAAGGTTCAAGGTTCTTTATTTGGCGTACGATTATGTCGATGAAAATCTTAGGTCACAGGCTTCTCCAACAGTGCAACACAATAATACAGAAAAACAGAAAAATATAGTGCAAGTAAATACAAAAAGAAAAATAGTTTTAAAAAAAAGTGAAATAGTGAAATAGTGCAATAAGAGTCTATATGCAAGCTATTGGAATGATATATTAGATAAATAGATAAATAATTACTAAGTAGCAGATGAATGTTATGGATGTTGTTACAACAGTTCAGGTGTTTAACAGTCTTATTGCCTGTGGGATGAAACTGTCTCTGAATCTGGTGGTTTTTGTCCAGATGCTGCGGTAACGCCTGCCAGATGGCAGCAGACTGAACAGTTTGTGGCTGGGGTGATGGGGGTCTTTTATAATCCGGAGGGATTTCTTCCTGAGCCGCTGGGAGTATAGGTCCTCCATGGATGGCAGCTCCGTCCTGGTGATGTTCTGTGTAGTTTTCACCACCCTCTGTAAAGCCTTACGATTGAGGGCGGTGCAGCTGCGGTACCAGGCCGTGATGCAGCCAGTCAGGATCCTCTCTATGGTGCACCTGTAGAAGTTGCAGAGTATCCTGGAGTCCATGTTGAACCTCCTCAGCCTGCGGAGGAAGAAGAGCCGCTGTCGATCTTTTTTGGTGATGGTGGTGGTGTGAAAAGTCCATGTCAGGTCCTCAGTGATGTGGACCCCGAGGAACCTGAAGCTGCTGACTCTCTCCACCGTAGTCCCATTGATGGCGATGGGGGCGTGTCCCTCTCCCTGCTGCTTCCTGTAATCCACAATCAGCTCCTTTGTTTTGCTGACGTTGAGATGGAGGTTGTTATCCTGGCACCAAGATGTCAGGTTTTCGACCTCCTCTCTGTACGCCGTCTCGTCGCCGTCTGTGATCTGGCCGATGATGGTCGTGTCATCAGCAAACTTCACGATGGTGTTGGAGCTGTGTATGGCCACACAGTCGTGAGTGAACAGAGAGTAGAGGAGAGGGCTGATCACGCAGCCTTGAGGGGCTCCGGTGTTGAAGATCAGGGTGGAGGATGTGATGTTTCCCACCCGCACTGTCACAGTCTGCTTTCTCACTCACCTATTTTCTGCATTATCATTCCTTAGTCACCTGGTAGTCACACCCTGTCTCTCTCTCTCTCACTCTGTTACACCCATCAGCTCCAGTAGTATTTAGGCCCACTTCACCTTCACCTCAGTGCCAGATCGTACTTCGCAGCATGCTTGTCTTTCCCGCACTACTCCTCAGATTGCTCTCCCGGTTTCGACCCTGCCTGTCCCTGACCAGCCTGCCTCGCCTGCTCCCTGACCCGTTCTGTACCTGCGACTCCCGTCCTGCCTTCTCCCGGAACCCTCGCCTGTCCCTGACCAGCCTGCCTCGCCTGCTTCCTGACCCGTTCTGTGCCTACGACTCCCGTCCTGCCTTCTCCCGGAAACCTCGCCTGTCCCCGACCAGCCCTTTGCCTACTATCTGCCGTGTTGTCTCCTACCAGCCGATTGCCTCTAATAAAGCTGGTTACCGACTATCTCTGGTTTCCCGTGTTCTGCATTTTGGTCCTCAGCTCGTTTGTGACAGAACGATCTGGCCAGAAATGGACCAAGCAAACACCGGGTCTCCTAGAGACCGCTTTGAGAGGGTTGAGGATGCCATCCAAAGACAGGAGGTCACAATAGCTACCTTAGCTATCGAGACCCACCAGGTAACCTCAACCCAGGGACAAACGCTGGCTCACCTTACCTCCCAGATGCAAAAAAAAAAATAAAAAAAAAATAAAGGTCCATCTAATCTAATCATCTAATCTAAACAGATGGCCGCCACCGTACAACAGCTAGCCGCTACCATGGCTGCTACCGTCCCTCCGCCCGCAGCTCCGATGCTCGCTCCAGCCCCTGGGTCGACGGGATACGCTCCGGAGCCTCGTGTGGGAACGCCGGAACGCTACGCTGGTGAGCCGGAGGGATGCAGTCCTTTTCTCACAAACTGTTCCATATTGTTTTCACTGCAGCCACACACCTTCGCCTCCTCGGCGGCTCGGGTAGCTTTCACCGTTAATCATCTGACGGGGAGAGCACGTTTATGGGGAACTGCTGAGTGGGAGCAGCAGACACCAGCCTGCGCCTCGTTTGCTGCATTTTCCGCGGAGATGCGGAAGGTGTTCGGTCCCGTTCGTCTGGGTCCCGACGCTGCTGGAGGCCTGCTGAGTTTGTGCCAGGGTTCCGGCACGGTGGTGGATTACGCTATTGACTTCCGCACCAGTAGCCGTCGCAGCAGCTGGAATGAGCCGGCGCAGTGTGACGCATATCTGAGAGGATTAGCGGATTATATGAGAGATGAGCTGGTTTCCTATGATCTCCCTGCTTCCTTGGATGGGTTGATAGAGCTCACCTCTCGGATTGACGGACGAATCCAGACTCGGAGAGGAGAGCATCAGACGCGAGCGGCGGGCCGCTGCTCGCGACAACAACTTCCGGTTTCCGGGAGATTTCGACTTCCGGGTTCGGCGGAGAGTTCCCACTCCTACTCTGACTCACGGTACGAGGTCGAGCCCATGCAAGTGGGTCGTACCAGTCTTACCTCTGAGGAGAGGGAAGTACGTCGAAGAGGTAATCTTTGCCTTTACTGTGGTCAGGCTGGACATAGGGTTTCCCGTTGTCCGGTAAAAGACAGAGCTCATCAGTAATGGGGAGTATACTGGTGGGCCAAACCTCTGAGCTGATCCCCAATCTAAGACCCTTGTGCCATGCTCGACTCCTCCTGACAGGCAAATCTCAGGCTCTGGCTGTTTTTATCGCCTCCGGATCAGATGTTAGCATCATTGACGAGGAGCTCGCACGACAGCTGGGCATCCAACAGGTTCGGCTGCTCCAGCCGGTACCGGCTAATGCTTTGGATGGTCACCTGCTGGGAACAGTGACACACCAGACGACACCAGTCCGTATGCTCATGTCGGGGAACCACCATGAGACAATCCAGTTTCATGTGCTACGGTCCCCCCAAATCCCTCTGATTTTGGGTTATCCGTGGCTCCGCCGCCACAACCCGAACATTGACTGGGCAACTGGGTCCATCCTAGGTTGGAGTTCTTCCTGTCATCAGGTTTGTCTCAAGCAGGCCGCCGCACCTCAACTATCTGTGGATATGAACCTGGTTCCGGATGTCACAGGGGTTCCGGCGGAGTATTTGGACTTTAAGGAGGTGTTTAGCAAGGCTAAGGCGACATCTCTCCCACCTCATCGGCCCTATGACTGCGCCATTGAGCTACATCCAGGCGCAGTCCCACCCAAGGCCCGGTTGTACTCACTTTCGGCAACGGAGAGGAAGGCCATGGAGACCTACGTCAATGACTCTCTGGCTGCGGGAATTATTCGTCCTTCCACATCACCCGCAGGAGCAGGGTTTTTTTTTGTGGCGAAGAAGGACAAGACCCTGAGACCCTGCATTGACTATCGGGGTCTGAACGACGTCACGGTGAAGAATCGTTATCCCTTGCCACTCATCTCGTCAGCATTTGAGTTACTACAGGGGGCTACAATCTTCACTAAGCTGGATCTACGAAACGCTTATCACCTGGTACGAATCCGGGAGGGGGACGAATGGAAGACCGCCTTCAACACCTCTTCGGGACATTACGAGTACCTGGTGATGCCATTTGGACTTACCAACGCCCCTGCAGTTTTTCCAGGCGTTGGTGAACGACGTACTCCGAGACATGTTGGATCGTTATGTTTTTGTCTATCTGGACGACATCTTGATTTTTTCTAAGAACCTCAAGGAGCACGTCCATCATGTCCAGACAGTCCTCCAGAGACTTCTGGAGAACTCACTGTTCGTCAAGACGGAGAAGTGCGAGTTTCACACTTCTTCGGTCGCCTTTCTTGGCTACATCGTGGGTCAAGGAAGTGTGGAGATGGATCCTTCTAAGGTCTCAGCAGTTACCTCGTGGCGGGTCCCTGATTCCCGGAAGGAGCTGCAGCGTTTCCTGGGATTCGCCAACTTTTACAGACGGTTCA
Source organism: Harpagifer antarcticus (assembly GCA_902827135.1). Classification (NCBI taxonomy): domain Eukaryota; kingdom Metazoa; phylum Chordata; class Actinopteri; order Perciformes; family Harpagiferidae; genus Harpagifer; species Harpagifer antarcticus. The sequence goes on from CADEHL010001172.1 coordinate 6,944,946, forward strand.
TCCGTGGCTACAGCACCGTGGCCGCCCCGCTCACCGCCCTGACCTCATCCAAGGTGACGTTCCGATGGTCCCCTGCAGCCGAGGAGGCTTTTCAGGACCTCAAGGGCCGGTTTACGTCAGCTCCTATCCTTCAAGTACCAGACACCGCTGGTCAGTTGGTGGTGGAGGTGGATGCTTCTGACGTAGGGGTGGGGGCCATCCTGTCGCAACGTTCTGGTGAGAACCAGAAGCTCCACCCCTGTGCTTTCTTTTCGAGGAGATTGAGTCCGGCGGAGAGAAACTATGACGAGCTTCTAGCAGTCAAGTTGGCGTTGGAGGAGTGGCGACACTGGCTTGAGGGGACAGAACAACCATTTCAGGTATGGACCGACCATAAGAACCTGGAATACATCAGGTCGGCACAGAGACTGAATTCTCGGCAAGCCAGGTGGTCGTTATTTTTCACCCGGTTTAATTTTTTTCTCTCCTACCGCCCGGGCTCCGTCCCGGCAGTTCGGGAGGGAGGGAGACACCCGGGGTATTCCGGACACTATTCTTCCTGCTCCTCGAGTGATCGGCGTCCTCGCTTGGGAGATTGAGGAGAGGGTTAAGACCGCTTTGGTGGACCAACCCGGTCCTAGTTCTTGTCCTCTTAACCGCTTGTTTGTGCCTCAGGTTTTGAGGGCTGAGGTGCTTCAGTGGGCTCATAGCTCCAGACTTTCCTGCCACCCTGGAATTCAACGTACCAAGGGGATGGTCCTACAACGGTTCTGGTGGGCCACGCTGGAGGCTGACACCCGGGAGTTTGTGAACGCCTGTCCTGTGTGCAATCGGCACAAACCATCTCACCAAGCGCCAGCTGGCCTCCTTCATCCATTACCGGTCCCACGTCGCCCTTGGTCACATATTTCATTGGACTTTGTGACTGGTCTACCACCGTCCCACGGACATACTGCCATCTTGACGGTGGTAGATCGGTTTAGTAAGATGGCTCATTCATACCCCTGCCTAAGATCCCGTCAGCTAAGGAGACGGCAGAACTGATTCTGCTCCACGTGTTTCGCATTCACGGACTGGCGACTGATGTGGTTTCCGACCGGGGGCCCCAATTCACCTCTGTGTTTTGGAGGGAGTTTTGTGAGCTCATCGGGGCGACGGTTAGTCTCACCTCCGGTTTCCACCCACAGGCCAATGGCCAGACCGAACGGAAGAATCAGGAGATGGAGACCACTCTCCGCTGCATGGCTTCCGATCATCCCACGACCTGGTCAAAACAACTCCTGTGGGTGGAGTATGCCCACAACACCCTCATCAGTTCCGCTACTGGTCTTTCCCCTTTTCAGTGTGCATACGGTTTTCAACCCCCATTGTTCTCTGCATTGGAGAAGGAGGTTACCTGTCCGTCTGTCCAGGCTTTCATCCGACGTTGTCGGAGGACTTGGAGGCAGGCTCGTACAACTCTGCTTCAGTCTGCTAACCGGTACGCCACATCAGCGAACCGCCGACGAACCAAGGCACCTGTGTACCAGGTAGGCCAGAGGGTGTGGCTTTCCACTCAGAACATTCCCCTTCGGATGGAGTCTAAAAAGTTAGCGCCCAGGTTTATTGGACCCTTCAAGATTGTCAAGGTCATTAATCCTGCAGCAGTTCGACTGAGTTTGCCCCGGAACATGAAAATCCATCCCACCTTCCACGTCTCTAGGATTAAACCTGTCCGGGAGAGTCCTATGGTTTCCGCCGCCCCTCCACCACCACCCCCTAGGATGATCGATGGGGGCCCTACCTACACCCTTCGTCGTTTACTCCGTTCCCGTCTCAGAGGAAGAGGGGTTCAATATTTGGTGGACTGGGAGGGCTATGGTCCTGAGGAGAGGCAGTGGGTTCCGGCTCGTCATATCCTCAACCCTCAGCTCATCCGAGACTTCCACCTGCGTTACCCGGAGCAGCCGTCTAGGACCCACGCTCAACCAGGCGTTAAGCCAGGGAGTACTCGTCTGCTACGGACCAGAGGCTTCGTCGAGGAGGAGGGGGAGTCGTCATCGGGCGAGGAGGACGAGGATTTCCAGGAGGAAGAGGCCGAGAGAGCAGTCTCAGACGAGTACTAACCTTTCCCATACCTCCACCTTCCACCCGGTGTCTGTAGGGTTTTTTTTTCTTGAGTCTCTTTTTTTGTTTTTTTTAGTATTGTTTAGACGTCTGGAGCCGTCCATTAAGGGGGGGGTTCTGTCACAGTCTGCTTTCTCACTCACCTATTTTCTGCATTATCATTCCTTAGTCACCTGGTAGTCACACCCTGTCTCTCTCTCTCTCACTCTGTTACACCCATCAGCTCCAGTAGTATTTAGGCCCACTTCACCTTCACCTCAGTGCCAGATCGTACTTCGCAGCATGCTTGTCTTTCCCGCACTACTCCTCAGATTGCTCTCCCGGTTTCGACCCTGCCTGTCCCTGACCAGCCTGCCTCGCCTGCTCCCTGACACGTTCTGTACCTGCGACTCCCGTCCTGCCTTCTCCCGGAACCCTCGCCTGTCCCTGACCAGCCTGCCTCGCCTGCTTCCTGACCCGTTCTGTGCCTACGACTCCCGTCCTGCCTTCTCCCGGAAACCTCGCCTGTCCCCGACCAGCCCTTTGCCTACTATCTGCCGTGTTGTCTCCTACCAGCCGATTGCCTCTAATAAAGCTGGTTACCGACTATCTCTGGTTTCCCGTGTTCTGCATTTTGGTCCTCAGCTCGTTTGTGACACGCACTGCCTGGGGTCTGCCGTAAGGAAGTTCAGGATCCAGTCACAGAGGATGCTTTTGAGCCCGAAGTCTCTGAGCTTGATGACCAGCTTGGAGGGCACAATGGTATTGAATGTTGAACTGTAATCAATGAACAGCATTCTCACATAGTGTTCCTCTGGTCCAGGTGTGAGAGGGCAGTATGGATGGTGAGGGCTATGGCGTCGTCTGTGAACCTGTTTGCTCTGTAGGCAAACTGCAGGGGTCCAGAGAGTCAGGGAGGGAGGAGGTGATGAATGATTTGACTAACCTCTCAAAGCACTTCATTATGATGGAGGTGAGTGCTACTGGGCGGTAGTCATTAAGGCTGGCGATTTTTGTCTTTTTGGGGACAGGAACGATGGTGGAGTGTTTAAAACATGTGGGGACTACAGACTGCAGCAGGGACCTGTTGAAGATGTCTGTGAACACCTCTGGCAGCTGAAATGCACACACCCTGAGAACACGGCCAGGGATGCCATCAGGTCCAGGAGTCTTGTGTGGGTTAACCCTTTATTTAGATGGGCACATTTGTACATCTCATAAGGGAATGTTCTATGGTCAACCCGTTTTGGCAAAGAGTGTTGGAATTCTTAGAGGCATGGGTAGGAATATCCTTGCCATTATCTCCGTTATGCCTATTGGGCGATAAAACTAAAATTCCAAAGCTGACAAAAAGTGCTCATTCAGTTTTACTGGTTGGGATAACCTCAGCTGCCAGAATGATATTGAGACACTGGAAAGCACCCACAATCCCAACCCTTAACGAATGGGAGGCTCTGATGAGTGAAACAGCATCATATGAGGATATGTTGGCAAGAATGAGGGGCAGAGGACCTGTGGTTCTAGGAAGTTGGGATCGCTTTGTGGAATACCTGACCTCTAACTATAGCCTGACTGTAGGACTCTCACAAAAGGGCCTTTGTACAATTATTCTAATCAAGCATCATTTGTTGTTATTATTTTATTTTATGATCGCTGTAGTGTCTGATTGGTAATCTTACACCTTTGTATTTTTCTGTTTTTTTTTAACCAGGAACACTTAACTAACATGTTTTGTAGCCTGACCTTCCTCTTTCTGTATGCTACACCATATGAGCTATGTACCATATATGTTCATAAATAAAAACTTTAATAACAAAAAAACATAAAAAAGAGGCTGAGGCACTTAAATTATTGTTCAAAAACTGAAGGAAATATTGCTGATGGGTTCCCTGCTTGCCACAAACGCTGGCTCAGCCACTAGTATTTTTTTCTTTTTGGACTTACCAAAAAAGGTTTATGCATGATGTTTATTTAAACAACCCTACCGCAGCTTTTTTACTTTATCTCTGTACATTGAGGTGATGGGTGTATTTAAAAGTGGCTGTACATGTTTGATTCAATGAGCTCAATGGTGCATATACATGATAGTTTTCAAAAAGAAAACATTGCTTTGGATGTTATCTTTTCATAAAATAAATTGATTGTAAATGTATGTGACTAGGGCTTTTAGATAACATATAGTTTATAATGACTGTATCCTCTATGACCCAGTCTCACTGATCCAAACCTTTTTGTATTTGAATGATTCTGAGATGAAATTGACCTAAGTAGACCCTGGCTGATCTCCAAAATAAGTTTCTGTTTTATCTTTTTGGCCATCTCCACATTAGGCCATATTTCAAAAGGTCCAGCCAAATTTAAAATGTTGTAACATGCTATCAGTGATTTTGTTCGTTTCCCAATGCTGCCCTTGTTCTGTGATGTAAAAGTGTAACTGACACATGTCTTTCCAGCATTAAAGTCATGCAGCATGATTTAGTATATTACAGCAGTACAACTACGTATGTCAATTGAACACTTTGTATTCTTTGGATTTGATTAGGTTGTGAACACTTTATAAATCATTAATAAGCTTTTATAAGACATGAGATAAACGGGGCAATTGTGACCGGTTGCTTGCCAAATAGTGAGCCCACATTTATCTGTACTGCTAAGCCTTATATTGGCTACCTAGCTTACTTCATCTTCTTCATCAGCCAGCATCATTGGTATCTGTTGTTCACTGAGTTGATTCTCCCCCTTCCATCTTGATGTTTCTTGGCATCTCTTATGACCATTTATGAATGAGTTACTAACATTTATAACTGCCAAAAGGGAGCCTTATTGTAAAGTGTGAAACACATCACCATCTATTGATGAGTCACTAACATGTATAACTACTGAAAGGGTGCGTTGTTTTTAAGTTTAATACATATGTCCATTTATGAATGAGTTATAACATTCACGCTGACCTAATACACATTTTTCACATGAAATGCAAAGTAAGAGGCAACAGAGCCAAGCAAAACATTTTATTCCCACATGAAGAAAATTAGGACTCAAAATAATGACTGTTTAGTATGACTGATACACATATTTAAACATAAAAGCTTTTCTCAGAAATAAATGAAATACTTGGTAAGACATAATGGTACTCAGACTGGAAAGGCTTTGTGTATGTCCTTGAACATGCGTCCAAGCAGTCCATCAGGGTGAGCAGAGCCAAGCCAAGATGTCCATTCAAGAACCTTGAGGTGTTCCTCCAACAAACTCTCTGTACGGTTTCCTCTCAGTCTACAGACATGTCCTTTGACGGTCGACCTAGCTCTTTCTATATGTTGGGTATGACTGCCAGTCTGGGGGTTCACAAACCACCTGCTGTGGTTTATGGTGTAGTGGTTGTACCCCATGTTACTCAGCACTCTCCTGTAGGCCCTCCACTCATCACTAATAATGCTACTTCCTGACTTAACATGCTGTCTAATCAGAGGGACAAGGTGGCATCTTGATCGTTTCTCCACTATTTTCAACCCTAGTCTCCGCCTTATGTCTTTAACTCCCATCATTCAGAAGGCCCATTTCTTACTTCTCCAGGTATGTCCAAAGTGTCCACGTGCATACTAACAAAAAATAAATCATAACATCATCTAAGTTAACAACAAAATGCACACAAATTACAGTAACAATTGTTGTACATCATGTTTCAAAATGCCATACTTGTTTATTAGTGCATTGTATAACATAATTTAAGGATAATTATACAGTAATGGTCCATATTGATTTAAAAAAATTAAATATATTCTCTTCGTTCAGATATGACTGTGACGTTAACGTGTAAGCTCAATAATGAACTCCAGCTCAACCAACCATATTGTAATATCTAAGTAATCATCTTGAAATATGACATTAATATTTGTAATATACACACATCTTATTGTGAGGTTAATTTCACATAGGCTGCTCGACACTACTTTGACGTTAGCTTGTCTACATAATTGATCATAGCAAATTTAAATTAACCTTATCAATGCATAAAGTTACCTAATAAAATATCTCTCTAACTTACAAGGATGACCTTATGACCCTAAGAAGCCGTTCGTTCTACAGTATTATCCCACTTAAAGGTGGGGTAGGTAAGTTTGAGAAACCGGCTCGAGAAACCATTTTTGTTATATTCCATGGAATGCTCTTAACATCCCGATAGCAATGAATATCTTAAGTGCTTCGACAAAAAATCCATACAAAAATGTCATCTGTGGAAGCCGTAGTACTGTGAAAAGCACGACTAATCATTTTAGCCGGGCCGACTAAAATAACTGGATGGCCTGCCTGTCAGCCTTCCATCTGTGCACAAACTTATCTCGTGCCCTCATTGGTCATGTGCACGTTCGTGTGTGTTGGAGGAGGGGCTCTGTAAGGAAGTTGCAGATTTTTTCCTGCTGTGTATTTTCAAATTCTAGCGCACTAGCTGGTTTCTCCAAAATTACCTACCCCACCTTTAACGCTTAACACTTCTCTATAACGTTTTAACTTGGAGGCTACGATTAGCATCGTTAGCACAGATGTAGCTACCACTTGCTTACATGCTAACCCAAGCCTTAACATTAATTAACGTTAGCTGACTAAAAACATAAGCAACACATAAATGAAGTACTCGAATTTCACTTACCGTAAAACTTTGTTCATGCACCGTCTGTTTTTAAACGCGGAGCGAGTCACAATAGTCCGATATAAGCATGAATAATTGTCCACAAGGCACCAGCACAACAAACATGGCCGAGTTCAAGTTATGTTCCCCGGATGAGCTGAACAGGCAGAGCCCCTGTAGCATCACGGAGCTGCTAACAGAGCAGAAAGCTAACAGCAGCAGTCACTGGACAGACCTGTCACTCAATGTGACCACGTCACCACGCCCTAATTTATGCATAACTTTAAGGCTTAATATAACTTAAACTAATTAAAAATTCATAGTAACTCATTAATAAATGGTGATTTGTTTAACACTTTACATTAATAATTGGTACCAATTATAAATGCTTGTAACTCATTAATAAATGGGAATGTGTTTTACACTTTACAAGGCTCCCTTTTGGCAGTTACAAATGTTAGTAACTCATAAATAAATGGTCATAAAGAGATGCCAAAAAATATCAAGATGAATGAGGGTGGAATCAACTCAGTGAACAACAGATGCCAAGGATGTTGGCTGATGAAGAAGACGAAGTAAGCTAAGGAGCCAACATAAGGCTTAGTCATCTTGCCAAATAGTGAGCCTGTGTTGATGTATGAAAACTATGTTAGAACTGGTTTATAAATGGTTCTTAATGATTAATAAAGTGTTTACAACCTAATTATAAACCATTTATGAATCCTTTATAAGGGTAGTCTTATTGTAAAGTGGTACCAAAAACTCTCTTTTTCAGTGGGGACATGATCTAAATAAGCCGAGAAGGCCTTGTATATAGTTATTATACGATCATGACAAATAATTAACTTAATTGAAAGATCAAAAGTTCCATGAGAGCATATGTATACCTTAACTGTTACCACCGATTTAAACTGAAAATGTCAGATCAAGGAAAGGTACTTGTGAGAAATTACCAGGAGAAATCCAACAGAAAACAAGTTGTGTGATAACTTAATAATTACCATGATCTCAAGATAATGGCATTACAAAAACATTATAATGGCATGCAAGGAAGTTATTCACTCCTGTATTAAAACTACATGTATGCTTTTTTACGTTGATATTTTTTACAAAATGAGCATTAAATGGAAGGAAGTTTGATAAAACACATTGGATCAAGAAAGCTCCAATGCTTCATGATACACATTCTAACATGGTAATCCATCGAATTAAATTTGTTTGCATTGATGGACTACTTGAAAGTGTTTAGGACCCTAATCCAAAACCCTACATACAGTTGACAGATGATGTCCAGTAGATGGCGTACACATACATGGTACACAAACGTGGGTATGGACCAGGCGTCTATATGGCGCATTTCCACTGCAGCGGGTATCTCGCTTTAAGCGCGCCGAGCCGTGCGGGGCCCGTTTTTGGTTGCGTTTCCACTTGGCCTAGTTTTGGCCCGAGGCTACTTTTTCACCCTTTTTCTGGCCCGACTAAATCGTGGTTCTATCGAGGCCAACAACCGGGCGGAATATGCTAAACTAGTGACGACTGCTGATTGGTCAGAGAGAATCGTCACAATTCTCGCGCGACTTAATCCCTAGTGTCGCATATATTAAGGGACGCTTGCAGCATTTTTGTAAACCTAAGAAAAATGGCAAAGAAAAGCATACCGTGGTCGATTGACGAAGTTGCGACATTCCTTCAGCTGATTGCAGATGAGAAAATCCAGCGGGAGCTCGACGGCACAACTCGCAACCTAAAGGTTTTTCAGGAGGTCTCTGCACAGATGTCCGAGCGTGGAGTCCCTGCATGGTAAGTCTTTGCTAACGCTCTGTTATTTGCTTGAAAGCGTTGTGTCCCTATCTATTCTAAAGCTCACTTCTAACAAACAAGTATTTTATCCTTACATTTATGTTCGACAACCCATGCTTTTATGGAGTCCCGAAGTGCTACATAGCTAGCTAAGGCAGATAGCATTAGCTAGAGCTATTGTTTGCTAACACCACACGCGCCATTGTTTAGGTTCTTCTTTTCTACAGTTGTTGTTGCTATTTAGTATTGTGCTACAGTAGTTTGTGCAATTAACAAGTCATGTTGCTCTTCTAGATGATGCCATTGGGACTAGTGAGGTGTGTGTGTGTGTTAGTGTGTGTCTGCTGTCTCCTGTGTGTGTGTGTGTGTGTGTGTGTGTCTGCTGTCTCCTGTGTGTGTGTGTGTGTGTGTGTGTGTGTGTGTCTGCTGTCTCCTGTGTGTGTGTGTGTCTGCTGTCTCCTGTGTGTGTGTGTGTGTGTCTGCTGTCTCCTGTGTGTGTGTGTGTGTGTGTGTGTGTGTGTGTTAGTGTGTGTTAGTGTGTGTCTGCTGTCTCCTGTGTGTGTGTGTGTGTGTGTGTGTGTGTGTCTGCTGTCTCCAGTGTGTGTTAGTGTGTGTGTCTGCTGTCTCCAGTGTGTGTGTGTGTGTGTGTGCGCGCTGTCTGCAGTGTGTGTGTGTGTATCTGCTGTCTCCAGTGTGTGTTAGTGTGTGTCTGCTGTCTCCTGTGTGTGTGTGTGTGTGTCTGCTGTCTCCTGTGTGTGTGTGTGTGTGTGTGTGTGTGTGTCTGCTGTCTCCTGTGTGTGTGTGTGTCTGCTGTCTCCTGTGTGTGTGTGTGTGTGTCTGCTGTCTCCTGTGTGTGTGTGTGTGTGTGTGTGTCTGCTGTCTCCAGTGTGTGTTAGTGTGTGTGTCTGCTGTCTCCAGTGTGTGTGTGTGTGTGTGTGTGCGCGCTGTCTGCAGTGTGTGTGTGTGTATCTGCTGTCTCCAGTGTGTGTTAGTGTGTGTATCTGCTGTCTCCAGTGTGTGTTAGTGTGTGTATCTGCTGTCTCCAGTGTGTGTTAGTGTGTGTGTGTTAGTGTGTGTATCTGCTGTCTCCAGTGTGTGTTAGGAGGAACAGTCCCGAACAATGGTTGGTGGCAGTGTTCCGTCCTCAACGTCATCAGCACAGACCTCAACTCGACCACAGACACCAGTCGAGGAACCAACACCAACGGCGAGTGCCATCACGACACCGCAGCGTGTGGTTCTAGGTAAGAAATAGGCATGGCAAAACGACTGGAATTGTGACTTTTTTTTAAACTTTAGATCATCCATCGTCATTAAATAAATTGTGTGTGACATCCTATTATATACATATATTTATATTCATTATCAACAGGCTGGACATAATGTAATTCACTTTCACAATCATTGTAAACATCTAGGGCATAACTGTCTTTAGTTCATCCTTACTGTTGTTCTGCTTATACATTGTATTGTATCCTTGTGTGACCTGTCCTGTGTTTTTCATTGTTATTGCTAATTCTTATTGCTATAATTATCTTATCGTCATACAGGCAAGAGGAGACGAGGAGGAGACGAGCGCCTAGCACAGCAGGAACGGCACCACGAACAGAGCCTGGCCCAGGTGGATCGGCACTGGCAGCTGACCATGGAGGCTGTTGCCCGGGCGAGGGAGGAGGAAATGGCCTTGAGAAGGGAGGAGAACGCTCAAACTCATGCGTTTAACCTAGCCTTCCTGCGCACTGTCGGCCAGGTTCTAGGGGGCAGCCGACATGGCCCGTCTCCACAGGAAGACGAACCACCTCTGTAATAATTGTAATATTATTCAGTTTCATCTCTTTTGTTTTTGTTAATTTGTAAATGCAACATTTATACTTTCTTGTTTATTTCTTATCTTTCCTTTTTTGTTTTATATAATGCCATATATTTTTATGCTGCTGCAATACAAACATTTTTTTATTTTGTATTTGTACAATGCCATGCCTTTTTATGCTGCTGCAACAAATATATATATATTTTTTTTATTTCTATTGTACATACAATAAAGTTCTTCTCATTTGATCTCTTGTTGATAAATGCATCATCTGAATTCCTGCCATAATCTGATTAACAAACTGATTTTCGTGAGCATGTAAACAAAGTCACTGGGTTGCCACTCACACACTGAAATGTACAATTAAAGGGCTTTAAATCAGCAGAACGAAAACTCAGATTCACATGAGGCAGAAGTTATAGGCGTATATTTTTCCTAAATAAAAATAGTCTACAACTAATACCATTACTAATAATATTTGTGGATCTTTAAAAAAACAAGCCTAAAAATATCACTCAAAAACAATTGTAAAAATAGCCCAATTAAGATCTAGAGATATAAACATACATGAATTTATAAAGCAATAAGAAACACCATCAGTTAGGAAAAAGCCCATAAGGTAAAAGTTAATTTTAAGAAGAGATTTAAAGCAAGAAATTGAGTTTGCTTGCTTGAGGTCCTCCTAAAACATTATTTGGTAACTGACACATTACTTAAAGTAAAATATTTCCTTTTACAAATAAACTGGAAGGGGGTATGATCATTTGTATTTGTTTACTTTCATATTTGCTCAAATGTTCATATTATGGGGAAGTACTTACTGGTGCTTGAAAATCAAATATTTACCAAATAGTCAATTCTGATAACATTGTTTTGTTTAAATCATTTGACAAACACATGTGAAAGAGAAAAAATGATTTATTTATGTTCAATACAATGTAGTAATAATAAAAACAAAACAATGGCCTTAATGGCCCACAATCTTCATTCAAGTTTCCTGTATACAATGAATATTTAGCTATTCAGGTAGCGCATCAAACCCTCTCGTATTTCAGTGCCCTCCTCCTCTGCACCGTGTGTGACTGCTACCCCAGGCTCTGCTACTGCTGGTGCATTCCACCCATCATCATAGGCCTCTCCATGATTCTCGCAGAGGTTATGCAGAGCACAGCATGTCAGCACCATTGATTTAACAAGTCTCACATCACAGTCATTTCTTTTCATGAGGCAACGCCACCTTCCCTTCAGTCTACCAAAAGCATTTTCTACCACTACCCGTGCTCTGCAAATCTTCTTGTTGTATACCACATGTTCTGCTGTCAGCTGTCCATTGTCAGGGAACGTTTTTATGAGCCAGTTTTGCAAGGGATAGGCATTGTCTCCCAGGATGTAATAGCCAGCATTCACCCCACCAATGTCCCTGGTGCAAGGTGGAAAGTAGTTGCCACGACTGGCTAACTCCCACAATGAGGACAGCCTCAAAACCCGAGCGTCGTGCAAGTTCCCAGGCATTCCTGCAAACACATTCCAGAAATGTCCCTTTCCATCTACAACTCCCTGAAGGATGATGGAGTGCCAGCCTTTACGGTTGAAATAGTCGCAGTGGTATTCCTGTGGTGCCAAGATGGGTATGTGTGATCCATCAATAGCACCTACACACTGTGGGAGCCCCCACCTGTTCTCAGTGTAGGCAGCCATTTCTGCAAACTGCTCCCGGTCTGGTGAACGAATTAGTTCCGGTGTTGTGTCACATTATGCCTCCCCGTCATGAAATGCCCCCCCCCCCCCAAAACAGGTTTCTATGAATCCCACCCTCAAGCATTTTTCAGGGTATGGTTCTAGGACTAGTACCAATAAATGGAGCAAGTTTCATGAATGTCACACTTTTACTTTGTACGCATATCGTATATAATAATATGCTGACAAAGACTATGTAACATTTGTAAACATATATTTTGATTATTAGATGACAACTATGTAAAATTAAACAATACATTTTAAAGCACGTTTATACAGACAGGACGTAACAATAATGATAAAAAAAAAGATTTCAAAAAACAAAAACTGAAAAGGAAGTGACGAATGAATTTCGACACCTACGGAGCGAAAAGTTAAACCAGAAGAATCAAGACTATACCACTAAACAACTTTATTATTACCATGAATAAAAACCCTGAACGTTTACTTTTCGTTTTAAACATCGTTTTAAGGTGTAAACCTATGGTGTAAACGTGTCATTTAGAGGTGTAAACGTGTCATTTAGAAATGCGCGTTCCCGTGACAAGGGGGGCATTTCATGACGGGGAGGCATAATGTGACACAACACCGGTACTAATAACGTCTCTGCAGCAGCACAGAAGTCTTGCACACACCGGCACACAGTTGTGTTGCTCACTCCGAAAAGATGTCCAATGCTTCTGTACTCGGAGCCGGTCGCAAGCTTCCACAGTGCGATGGCCACCCTCTTCTTTAGAGGTATACACTCGCGGAATGGTGTGTCCTGTCTCTCCATCGCAGGCCGCAGTTTGTTGCACAGGTATATGTAGGTTTCCTCAGACATCCTGAAGTTCTCCACCCACTGAGTGTGTGTGAAAGATGGAACAATCACACCCCACCACTCGGTTGCTCGGTCAAGCATCCAAACACATGGTCTGCGGTGGCAACCTAACTTCTGAAATACACAAACAAAAGCATACATATTTTAATACGTAAAAGTGGTAGCTACAATTAATTAAATACTTGAAACACTTTTGTCATATAATGAGCGTGAAACACTTTGGTCGTATAGTGAGCGTGAAACACATTGCTAGTTAGCGAACGTTAGCTTACCGAGTAGCGTTGTCCTTGAGTCGTCCTGGAGTAGTCTCTGCCGCGTTGTACGATTGCCATAAGTCTCCCCTCAGCTTCTTCTGTATTACGTCTTGCTATACGCAGCCTTTTCCGAAACAAAGTTTTCCTTCTTGCTGTGATAAAAAACCACATACCAAGAAGCAAGGACACGATGGCTTCCACATCCTCCATTGTTGTTGTGTGTTTTGTGAGTTGTGTCGCATTGAAGATGACGTCACGGTAGTTGTATGCCGCGTCGCTCCGCCCGCCAAAAAGCTGATCTCCCCGCCTACACTGCGTTACTATAGTAACTACCCCAGTTCCTAAACTGTAATGGAAGCGCAGCATAAAGTGAGCCGGCTCCTAATAAGGCCTAACCAAACCGAGCGAGGCCGAGCGAGGCCTGCAGTGGAAATGCGCCATAATGGCGCCTGCAGTGCAGCTAGTCCAGAACGCAGCTGCGCGTCTTCTCACTGGCCATAAAAAGCGTGACCACATCACCCCAATTCTGGCCTCATTGCACTGGCTTCCAATTAGGTTCCGAATTGATTCTAAACTCCTTTTATTTGTTTTTAAAGCACTAAATGGGCTGGCTCCGCCCGGTGTATAGCTGAACTCCTCCATCGTTACACCCCAGCCAGAGCTCAGGTCGGCTGACCAACTGCTGAGCACTGATAGTGCCCAAGACCAGGCTCAAAACCCAGCAGCTGGCCCATACGCTCTGGAACACCCTAGTTTTAAAAAAAAATCTGCACTAAAGAAGACTCTTCTCCCTGGCCTTCTAGTCAGAGCGGAGTACGACTCCTGACATTTCCCTTTGTTTCATTTGTACATTTGCTGTTGTAATTTATTGTCTTCTGTTTGCTATCGCAGTGAAGTGTTTTTATTGCATGTAGGCTACAGCACTTTGGTTCGACTAAAAATCGTTTTTGTGCTATATAAAACTTGATTTGATTTGAGTCTGTGGATAAGACTTGAAATTAAAACTTTTCTTCTGTGTTTGGAGGAATATTGTAAGTTTGACACCATAATAAATACAAATAATAAAAACAATAGCCAATACAAAACAATATTGTCTAACAATGCAGACCTGCACAGGTGATACCATACCCACCTGCAACACCTAACACAACAAAACATTCTGCTAACACATTTTTATAGATTGTTTACATTTGAGACTCCTCAAAATGTCTTTCAAACTTTTTGTATTGGACGTTTTTCTCTATGGTACATCCATGGGTACATCACATGATTTAATCGTGTCCTGACGTCATCATCCTTCACGGAAGTCAGCGCTGGCGACGGTGGCGGCCTCTTCAGCCCAGCCTAGCAGCAGGAAGAGGATGTTCGCTTCCAGTGAAAGAATAATATCACCTGATTATAAGCCTTAATAACAGAACAAACAGCCGTGGAGTTTTCTGCTGACTCTGCCGGGATCTACACAGCGGATTTCCCCCCCCTTGAGCCGGCCTCTGTGAGTCTGAAGCAGGGCGCTGGATAAAATGTCCCTGTTCCAGTCAGCACTGGATTTCCTAGCCGGGCCCGGAGCCTCCGGACTGGCAGGCCGGGACCACAATGACTTCGTGGGACAGGTCGTTGAGCTCGGTGACATGAAGCTGAGGATCAAGAGGGTGATCGCTGAAGGTGAGACGGTGTGAGACAACGAGAAATGTTGATAACGTCGGTCGCTGCTAGGCATGCTAAGTAGCTGAGGCTAGCAGTGACATATTTCTACTGGTAGTCAATGACAATAGCGTTTGCACCTGCAGAGCTATGAGTCACCGTGTAAACACCAGTTGATAATGTGGCTTCGATCGTTCTAAAAGTATTACTACATTTCAAGATTGTGATACATAGAAAACCTGAAGTTTCAGGTTGCTTGGTCCGTAAACGTAGCTGTATCTCCGCTGGGCTTCAAATCATGATCTGCAGCAACAGCATAGCTGCATTTTACTTGTCCACCAACTCCCAACCCACAGATTGCTACAGAGCCCAAACCGTATCATCTTCCTTGGCTAAAATACATTTTAACCCACAAGAAAGAACATAGTATAGTAGAAAGATATGAAGTAAAAATAGAAATGATGGCAATGTTATTACCAAATCTCTTACTTTTTGAAACAGTGCAAAGACTTCTGCAGAGCTCTGCTGGATTCCTCTAAGGGAGATAATGGCTGGGTGCATGTACTTTTTGATAACATGTGTTCTTTAACTGTGTCCCATCATCCTATTCTGCAAAATTATATGGGTCCACTATTACTGCGACATTAGATCACAATTAGGTGTCTGAGTTTGAATCTTTAGAATCAACCTGTATTTGTTTGTCTGCAACAACTCTGGTTACAAGGCACGTGTAACCCAGAGATCAGGTTCCTTCCCTTCTGGCAGGGAATAGGGATTCTTGCTCTCATTGTGAAGTTGCACGACATTCTTACTACACTATCATGCATCTTGAGTTCCTTGCATAGAGGTCGAGCCGACTGTCATTGTGGAATGTAGACCTTTATGTTGGGTGTACTATGTAAAAACAAACTTGTTTAATCAAATGTCAATGCAAACTGTAAATGATCTAACCAGGAATGCATTTCACAGAAAATCTGTTTAACATGCAGTGAGATGAGTTAGTTCCATAAATAAGTAAGTCATTGTCCAGTGTCAACAGTTTTCAGCATGGTCAAACCATTTGGAGTTGAAGCAATCCATGTTGTCAAGTTTATTAATTATTATGTAATTCAACACAAACCTGCCAAAAGACATAACCAAAATTAGCCATCTCTAATTTAAATGTGCCTTTAACAACTCTTAAAAAGTCTAAATGATTCCCTTATACTAACTGTTGACTAGTCGCATCATGTAGTCGGTGGAAGAACTGCAACAACAAAGTTTCCATAGAAAATAACGGCAAGTCTCTTTGTTGTGTCATTTGAAAAAGTGCAAGCTCTGTTCACTTTAACTTGCTGACTAATTCTGACAGATTGCTTCAGGACCCTAAGTGTAAGGAAACCAGTGTTTCTTTGGCAGACAAAGTACCCACTTCCATGTCCTCTTTGTGCAACCCTCTGACTCACTCATAGGTATTCAGTCCCTACAGCATTTTAAATAGACATACTGTATGTAGAAAACAATGTTTTCTTTAATATATGCATATGCTAATAAAAACATAAAGGTATATCTGGAGAAAAATAAAACTAACTGGGCTGCAAAAACAATCAAGTTGATTTTTAAAAGTCTTTAAATTGTCAGTATCTTGTGTGAATTGCCGATCCCTAAACTCAACTTACAAGGATATTAAACTGAAATATATTCACAATTAAGAAGCCACAATTAATGCTTTTAGAGAGAGATGCACAATTGGTATAAGTTGCATTAATTACCATACCATCTATTTTGTTATTGGTTGTGATCATATTCTAAAGATGTTTGGATTATTGAAAAGTACAGCTCCCTTTCATATGAGTGTTGAGAGCTGTATCCATAAATTCATTTTGTGCTCAAAGTGCACCAGATTGATGCAACATTTAAAAAAAAAATCTTCCCGGGGGTGCATGCCCCCGGACCCCCCTAGAGGAGGTGAGGCTCATCCACCCCCAAATAAAACAGGTTAAAATAATTAAACTGCATACATGTTCTTTTAGTAAACACTGCAAACGGGTCCCACAGACCCAAACATAACACAAATGTTCAAGGTCAGCATATAATAATGTTAACATGTGCTAAATATATACACTGCAAAAAAAGAGGAGTAAAAGTAGCTCACGACTTGTTTTATTTTTGAAAGTAGCTCTCATCCTAAAAAAGGTTGGAGACCCCTGGGTTAGACGATTCACATCTGCCCGGCTCTGCCCTTTTCAAACTCCCTTTCTGCTCTTTGAAAGGTGTCTCTGTTGTGTTTCCTCAATCTTTGGGGAGAGAATACAATGGATGGCTATAACAAGCTCATCCTATTTTCTTAGGGCCATCACTAGTTTGTCTGTCAATTGATGTGTTGCTTGTTGCAAAAAGTCATCACACAAGTGGTGGTTGTCATCTTGTTTGAGCTCATTCTTTTGAATTCTCTCAATGAATATATCCACCTGAATGAACAGTTTGTTTGGGAGCAGTGGCCCTTAGCCTTCCATTTGGCCTTCATGCCCTCATCTGAGCAGGTGGAACTGTAGACACGACTCTTTATTAAGAACCAGAGTGGAAATACTGTGCTTCATTCCTTACTATCTATTCCTCTAATCATTTTCCCAAACCACAAAGGTATTGTCATAGCAAGATTTAATCAATTCTGTTGTGATGGAGTAGGATTTTTACCCTCATTCGTAATTAGAGCAAAGAAAATGGAGCATTTCAGATTTCAGCCCTTTTGGCAGAGAAAGACAGAGGAAGCCATGTGATCCCCAAAAGTGGCGTCTATGAATCCTCACTGCCAAGCATGGCATATTAATGTTGCTGTAATGGACAGTAAATTGTGTTTTTTGATAGCCAATTGTTGCTTTGTGTACAAAGGTAAAGTGTGTGTTTTAAGCGTAGGCATGGGCGTCGCAGCCATTATATGAGGGTGGGACAAGTCCCCCCCCACTTTTTGAAATGATTAGTTTAGACCCCCCCACTTCTACCATGTGGAAAATCCGTGAATCGGCCTATCCACTCGCCGCACTCTGTAGAGCGCTGTGTCAGTGCTTCACAATCAAATCCATTCCACTTGCTTATTGAGAGAATGCCCAAATTAATGAAACTCCGTGTTTTCACTGCTACTTTGTACCAAGGCAGATTCTCCCATAGCGCGCGCATGTTCAAGGAGTGTTGTCATAGTTGGACAGCTCAGATCTGTTGTATGAAGCGATGTCGGTAGCGGAGGTAAGGCACACACACCAAATGTTCAGGACATTGTTAATACAGCGAAAATCAAAGCTGGCGATCTCTTGGTTTGATATGTTTTCTCCCCCAGACAACATGGACATAAGAACATTATTTTCAAAGAAGAGGAAAGTAAGTCATCAGCTGGTAGCAGTTCATCAGTTAACAGTGATGGTGGCGGTGGCGTCTCACTTCTGGAGAGGAGTTTCGTCTTTATGTCATGATGGAGAGATACAAATACTGAATCGTTTAGATGAGAAAAGGCATCGAAATGCCAGGTTACTAGTGTAAGCATTGGGTTGAGAGGTCATGTGTTGTGAGCATGCGCAGTCTGTCCTGGTGTGGTGAAGGAGAGCGTGGTGTGACTGTACAATAATAAACGGAGGCGCTATGGGACGCTCCAAAAAGTACTAAGTTCCTGAGTTTTTGTTACACAGAAGTATCATTGAATCTTTAACACCTCACACATTGCACTATATTTATCATGTAAACAGGGAACATGAATAACCCGATCTCTCTGTGCTCATGTAAACACCATGATGTCCATGTAGAGATGCAGTCAGTGGGTTTTACTGGAGCCTCAGTTCGATAAGAGATTATTTTCTGAGTTCTTTAACTTCGGTACTCTCTCTCACAATGATAATGTGCATCATGTTTTAATTATACTTCTTATCATTCAGAAGCTTTTTGTGTGTGTTTATGTCAGTGGCGAACCGTGTCTATCACAACTGGACCTTCTGTAGACTAGACACACACCCCCTGCCACCGCCCCCCCCCCCCCTCCGCGGAATTATAATATCCGTCTTTTCACTGAATTGCCGTCTTGAAAAGGGTACTCGCAACAATTCCCCAACAACTTCATCTTCACCTGTTGGCAACAGGTGAAGATGAAGTTGTAGAAGATTAACAGGCTGTTGCACTTGTCATTTCAACATTAAAAACAATAAAACGGCATGAATTGCTTCGTCGCACTCATCTAGATCCTCTGTCTCGAGCCTGTTAACTAGCAGGCCTTCTAGAATATCCTGGAACTGAGGGAAACTCTGAAAGAATACGCCCATTGGCTACAAATCAATATATGATTGGTTGATCAAACTGTCAGTCCAAACGTACGCTCTCATTCAGTGAAACGGCCAGGGCATTCGATCAAGGATGTAGAATACCTTGTTGAAGGATATTCTACCCAGAGACCCAGAACAAGATCTGATTGGTTGCTTTCTTTTCTAACACAAAACCACTGAAATGCATTGTCCGAGAAGGACAAACAAATCAACGTAACACTGTAATATTACAGATCAAAAAACACAGATACGATTCTCATTTATTCATTTTATATACATTTTATATACATTTTATTTATATAATTAAATCGATTTTTTGTTTGTTTTATCTGAGTGTTCCAGGGTATTCTCTGAATA
Organism: Harpagifer antarcticus; assembly: GCA_902827135.1. Lineage (NCBI taxonomy): Eukaryota > Metazoa > Chordata > Actinopteri > Perciformes > Harpagiferidae > Harpagifer > Harpagifer antarcticus. The sequence continues at coordinate 6,964,339 of CADEHL010001172.1, forward strand.
CCTTGACGGCCCTGACGGTTCGCCACTGGTTTATGTTTTACTGAGTGCTTATAGGCAATTTCCATCCCAGTATTCAGTTAACTATTTATTTTCTGTGCACATTACATAGACTAGCTAATATTCTACCTACTGCTTGGGGCTTTGAGTCTTCAAAATGTCCAATGTCACAGACTGGGACTTACTTTAGAGTCCGTTGTATTTACATTCAGTATAACTTGTTATGATTCAATGTGAAAGAGTATACTGCTCAATAAATAATGATCACTTCACCACCTCTCTTGACATCTAGGCGCTTGAGAGTGAGTCAGAGGCAGAACACAGGGACAGTGGAGAGAGGTCCATTTTTGAGGTGAAATTACAGTTTAGAGTAAATTGTGATGTGGACTCTCATCCCAGAATGTTAAGGAAATCAGTGGGGATATTGAACCGGAAACATTTCAGTCAAGGGGCCAATATAGACAGAAGAGCAACATTTATTTGAACATTTAAGTCGATGATACCATCCCTAGGTGAACTTAACATCCGCTCCCCGGGCGCCTTACATAATGGCAGCCCACTGCTCCTAACACTAGGATGGGTCAAATGCAGAGAAAGCGTTTTGTACTGTGTAATGACAATAAGTTGAATCTATTCTATTCTATAGTATGGAGTCAGATCAGTCTCAATGTTAATAAATGCTTACAGAAGGATTCACAAATGTATTTTGCGATTTATATATAAATGACTCTCCACAACAATATCTCTCAATGCACTCACAAATATTTATTGTTGTATAAAAATGTACAAAAAATGGGCATTTAAACTGCTTTTTAATAATTCAAAGACGGCTCTGAATTAATAATCAAATATGTTTCCTTTCTTTACTACTGGATGAAATTACAAAATGTACCCATCATGTTCCTCATGCAGCCACATAAAAGTATCAAACCACCTGTTAAAATGCACCAGAATACAGGAAATCTATTTTTAACCGTTAAAAATTCCCCCCCACATTCAGGATGCTTCCTACGCCCATGAGCGTAGGGCATGGACTCAGAAATGCAATAACTCCAGTGTTTTCCTTTCATGCTTAAGTCATACGTGTCAGTGACCATAGGGTGGTTGGTCTGAATCCCTGGTGAGGTTAAAACAATTAGGACTACTTCTCCTGAGCAGAAAAGGTTTAAAGATTAGGATCCTGAGTGTGATCATTCAAGATTTTACGGAGCAAAGCAAGGCTGGTTGTTGATTTACTCATCACTATGGTAACCTACCCCTGGCGGCAGTGGCTCAGTCTGTAGGGACTTGGTCTTGGAACCGAAGGGTCGCCGGTTCACGTCCCAATCGGACCAAAAAAAAAGATGGAGTGAGCTGGCAGCTGGAGAGGTGCCAGTTCACCTCCAAGGACACTGCCAAGGCACCTAACCTCGAAACTGCTCCCTTGGCGCCAGGTACCTGGCAGCCTCTCTGCTCTGCCACCTCTCCTATCTGCATGTGGTTGTGTGTGTGTGCATGTATATCCTCTGTGTTTGTGCATGTGTATCCTCCCCTGTGTGTGTAATGTGTGTAAACACAACAGAGTGGGGAAACACATTTCACTGTAAGGGATTAATAAAGTATATCTTCTTCTTCTTTGTTTGGACTGTTTAATACAAGGACATATAAAGATGGACCCACTTGAAGTTAGGAAATTAAAGGTTCTTGTCCGCTTGCCACAGTGGCTTTTAAATTAATATAACATTTTGAGTTATCACGAAAAATTAATTGAAACTACACTGGCAATGGCCCATTTTAATTAACTTGGCTTTCAGAGGAACTGATTGTTCATCAATTATGTTGTAATTAGAGCAATGTGCTGCTGTTCTATTAAAAACTCGGTCTCTTACCTCCCATATACAGTTGCAAGAAAAAGTATGTGAACCCTTTGGATTCTCCACACATAGCGTTGTGTGTTCCTTCCAAACAACTCAACTTTGGTTTCATCTGTCCACAGAATATGTTGCCAGTAGTGCTGTGGAACATCCAGGTGCTCTTTTGCAAACTTCAAGCGTGCAGCAATATTTTTTCTGGACAGCAGTGGCTTCCTCCGTGGTGTCCTCCCATGAACTCCATTCTTGTTCAGTGTTTTACGTATCGGAGATTGGTCAACAGAGATGTTAGCATGTGCCAGAGATTTCTTTAAGTCTCTAGCTGACACTCTAGGAGTCTTCTTCACCTCATTGAGCATTCTGCGCTGTGCTCTTGCAGTCATCTTTACAGGATGGCCACTCCTAGGGAGAGTAGCAACAGTGCTGAACTTTCTCCATGTATAGACAACTTGTCTTACCGTGGACTGATGAACATCAAGGCTTTTAGAGATACTTTTGTAACCCTTTCCAGCTTTATGCAAGTCAACAATTCTTAATCGTAGGTCTTCTGAGAGCTCTTTTGTGCGAGGCATGGTTCACATCTGGCAATGCTTCTTAAGAATAGCAAATTCAAAACTGGTGTGTATTTTTTATAGGGCAGGGCAGCTTTAACCAACACCTCCAATCTCGTCTCATTGATTGGACTCCAGGTTGGCTGACTCCTGACTCCAATTAGCTCTTGAAGAAGTCTTTAGCCTAGGGGTTCACATACTTTTTCCACCCTGCACGGTGAATGTTTACATGGTGTGTTCAATAAAAACATGAAAACATATAATTGTTTGTGTGGTATTAGTTTAAGCAGACTGTGTTTGTCTATTGTTGTGACTTAGATGAAGATCAGAACACATTTTATGACCAACTAATTGTAAATGTAATTACAATTAAACAAAATAACAACCTGGGTGCTCTCTGTTTTTTCTCAGGTGGATTTGCCTTTGTGTATGAAGCCCAGGACATGAGCAGTGGGAAAGACTATGCCCTCAAGGTAAGACACAAGTGGACTCACTGAGGACATTCTACCTGCTGCTTGATACATGTGGAGCCACTCTCCGTTTCTTTCATTCATTCACTCACTTGTACAAGGCATGGCATGGCAAATAATGATACATTGGACTCTGTCCACATAAACATTCTTATTCTCAAATACATTGTATGCAGTGAATTGTACCTACTTGTAGTAAATATCAATCAGTGCTAAGACTGTGTATGTTCTGTGTTACCTTTATGACTGGACTTAAACATCCAACTGGACATTACCCTTTACAGTAAAACAGTACAAATACATTAAGACACTATGATATGCTAACTATACATTAAGATACTACTTCTCTATGTATGTTGTTGATAATATTGCTCAATAGACATACCCTTAACTAAGTTGTCCTAGTCCTGTGACGGAATGAAAGAAGAACGAACAAAAGAAAGAATGAATGAATTATGGAACAGTTTGGATTTTGTTGGGACCATCTGCTTCATGTTTTAATATTCTGTCCATGTTGATTGTGTACTCGTGCATTCATCAACTGCGTATACTCTCTTCTGTGGAATGCTGCTGAAAGGTCAAGATGTTGTTTGTTTTGTATTTACGTTCAGCAATTGCCTGTCAACATTTTTAATGCAGGACAAAAAAATGATAACTACCGGTACATGATTGAGGAAAGCAATGTGATGCTTGCTAACTTCCTTTCTTTCTACTGGGTCTAAACCCAGACTGAATTGTGTAAGTGGCCATTGAACTCCACACTCCACATAATCAGCAGGGGCAGTCGATCGGTTATCCTGTTTGACTTGGCAAACACCAGTCTTCTCTCATGTTCAAAGCAAATACTTTATAGGCGGTTTATTGATTGTATATGTAGGGACAGTCATGTTTGCCGTCTCTCTTTAAAAGATTATGTCTCAAAACAAACAACAATAACAACAAACGACTGTTCTTTGTTTGTGTGCTTTTGTTACAGAGGCTGCTGTCCAACGAGGAAGAGAAGAACAAGGAAATCATACAGGAAGTCTGCTTCATGGTATCCTTAATCATTTCCACACCATGATGAAAATACTTGTTATTTTCTTCTAATCAGTGTTCTGTAAAGTGTGTAACAAAGGCAACTCTAACCCATTCATTTAGAAGATTGTGGAATGTTTGTCCAGCGTAGTAAACTGTCATTATTGGATTATTAGTAGTTTACAGGCAACACCACACATTGTCAGAATGCTCAATGCTAGCACTAATACATATTTACAGTGTTTAGTTTCATAATAGCATTGTGGTTTGTCAAGTTACTTTTGTGAATCTTTCCTGAAGCACTCCAGTCTGTTTCTTGTGTTAGATGGTGTGACGAGCAGGACAGAAACTAAATACATTTGAAGGCTTTTATTTACAAATGTGGTTTTCAGTGGTTGTCAAGATCATTTAAAGATACGTTTCTGCATCTAAATGTCAAATCACTGAAGCATCCACGGTATTGTAATGTTTCAGGAGAAGTTTTATTTCGTGGAGGTTTTCTTTTTTTAAATGACATAACTGTAACTGTTTTGTCGAGCAGCTAAAAATGCTCGGACATCACTTTTACTTGTGGTTTGAAGATGTATAGCACATTGGGGATTGGGTTCCTCTTACCATTACCACATTGTGTAGATCCTGACTATTTGCATAATGTTTAATGCCTCATGCAGATGAGACAGAATAAGAGTCTGAAGCCAACAGTAAATTCTTCCTATCACCCAACCATAATCTCTTCCTGCTGTCACTGTGTTAACAGCCTGCTACAGAACTGTTTTACTGTCTGTGCTTGGCTCTCTATCCGGGGGTGGCAGACTTGGAATAATTAAGTTAGTGATCACAATAATGATTCATCTCACTAAGTCACTTTTATCATATTAAAACACCCTCCAAAGTATTTGTTGGATTCAACAAGCCACAGGTGAACGCTGCTCCCATCTTCAGAAGATGTTTTGCGTTTGAGAATCCAAAGTAATGTTTAAACTGTACGCTCCTTGACCTGCTGGCTCTGTAGAAAAAGCTGTCGGGTCATCCCAACATGGTTCAGTTCTGCTCCGCTGCCTCCATCAGTAAGGAGGAGTCGGACACCGGACAGGCGGAGTTCTTGATCCTCACTGAACTGTGTAAAGGTAACTGCACACATTATCTCACTGTTTTCTACTTCTATCTTTGTTTACTTCTTTACAACTGCAACAGTACTTATGTATTCATCAAACCAAATGAGATATCCCCATCGCTCAGCTATTTCAAGAAAAATACAACTGAGAATACATTTTTCATGAAAGATAAGTTAGCTAAAGGAAATACATTTGGAATCGGAAAGGTAAACTGAAATTGTAACTAGCCAAGAAATTTGCAACCAGTGCATCTTTACTGATTAGTCAGAAGTCGCTCTAAACGAAAGGCAGTCGTGATGAAACCATTTCCTGTCAGCGATATTTCAACTTCCTGCTCTACTCTGTGAGCAGAGGGGCCTGTTAAGAGTCCGAGGGAGATTAAAGGGTTAACCCCAGCCTCAGCCTGTCCCCCTGCTGCCATCTGGCACGAGATACAGAAGATATGCTGAAGTACGTCCAGACTACAGAGCAGCTCTTTCCCTCAGGCTGTGAGCCTTCTTAACTTGGAACACAAACACTTATTTTTTACCTGTTTTTATTATGTAGCAGAATGGAACTAACTGCATTTTGTTACCAGCATGGTGTTGTCCAATAGGAATACATTATACTTCCTTTGTGTTCAACCTGGCTCTTCAGATTTAGTTTTCATTCTGTAATTTATTAATTTTTTTTGCACCAGTCTGCATTTTTTAATTAAAACATTTGTTTGAACACTTTTGCATCATTAATCATTGCATTTGGTGCATTTCTTCATTATTTGATAATATTTTACACAGAGATAAAGAGGCATCTGTGGAGTGAGGGGTCTTACTGTATGGTGTTATATCTCCCCCCCCCTCAGGTCAGCTGGTGGACTTTATAAAGCGGGTGGAGCAGAGGGCTCCCATGTCATGTGACACTGTGCTGAAGATCTTCTACCAGTCGTGCCGCGCCGTGCAGCACATGCACAAACAGAAGCCTCCCATCACACACCGAGACCTCAAGGTTTGTACTGAGTGAATGATGAAGTTTCCATAACATGCAGCAGCAGCAGCAGCAGCAGCAGCAGCAGGAACAGGATTGAGTGAAATTAATGGAACACTGCATTTTGTCTTATGACTGAGATTGAACCATATCCCACTGCAATCTAATGGCGCATTTCCACTGCAGCAGGTAGCCCCGTTTAAGCGTCCTTAATCGTCCTCAAGCAGCCAGGCCAGTTTTTGGTGGCCTTTCCATATAGCGTAGCACCGGCTAGAGGGTACTTTTTCCGGCCCCATAAAATCGTGGTTCTATCAGGCCAGGGCCAAGGCTGAACTAGTGACGTCAACACTCTCGACTGCTGATTGGTCAGAGAGAATCATTACAAGATCGCGCGCGAGATCATCCCTAGGGTCGCATATATCTAGAAGCAAGCTTGCAGCATTTTTATACACAGCATTTTTGTAAACGGAGGAGCTACAAAAATGGTCAAAGAAAAGCACACCGTGGTTGACGGAGGAGGTGACGACGTTCCTACATCTCATTGGGGATGATAAAATCCAGCGAGAGCTCGACGGAACAACTCGAAATGTGAAAAAAAAGCCGATCGCCCCGCCTACACTGGTTGCTACCCCAGGTCCTAAACTGTAATGGAAATGCGCCACGGCCAGCGAGGCAGCCCGAGGCCTGAGCGAGGACGCTTAGGGACGCTTAAACGGGGCTACCCCGCTGCAGTGGAAATGTGCCATAAAGCACAACAAATACTTGTACTATAAATAAGTGGCTACTAGGGATGGGTTTCTTTGAAATGTATCGATTCCGATTCCGGTTCTGCTTATCGATTCCGGTTCTTATCGATTCCCCGTTTCGATTCCAAAATTGTAAAAGAAAGAGGTCAAACGTTTAGATAACAAAAATATCTTTATTCTTTTAAGCTTTAACTGACATTTTTACAAATAAAAAAAAGACATGCAATACAAATGTATTGCACAATAGCTATGCTTTATTTTAAGCTATGCCTGTGGCAAGCTATTAACAGGCATTACACTGTGCCTTGTCTTTTTCTTTTTTAGTGTAGCGGAGCCTCACTTTAGAGCGTTTACCGTGATCCATCTTTGGTGTTATGAAGTGACTGAGCTCTCTGTCGCCTGTCAGCGCAACTTGCATGATGCCGTTTTAAAAAATTAAGGGCGGTGCCGGCCGCAGCGTATCGAGCCGGCCGTCAAGCCAGTCCGCCGCTGAATTCCACCGGGTCCCCGGGGCGCAGACGGACCCGGTGGAATACAGGGTCTACCGTGTTTAGGAACCGTTAAGTAGAACCGAAATTGTGTATTTTGTATGGGTACCCGGCATTGTCTTATCGGTTCTCATCTGGAACAGAGTTTCGGTTCCCAACCCTAGTGGCTACCACATTACTAATTGTTTATTACATGTGTACTAATGGACATTCCAACCCTCTGCTGACTTGATTTGTTGCAGATTGAGAACCTCTTGATTAGTAACCAGGGCACCATCAAGCTGTGTGACTTTGGCAGCGCCACCACAGTATCTCATTACCCCGACTACAGCTGGTCGGCCCAGAAGAGGTCCATGGTGGAGGACGAGGTACATACTCGCACAAGCACACACACTCTCTCAATAATCTATATAATACAGTGTTACATACAGTACATCCTCTCACATAATAGGTCATTTCATATCTCTTTAAACATATCGCAAGACATAGCAGAAGTTGTTGTCACAAAGGTCAGGATTTGTTGCTGTATCAATTTGCTCAAACTCTGATACTTCTAGTATATTTGTTTTTAATAAAAAAAGAAAATGTGATCAATTTAAAATAAAAGAAAATGTGTTTTGTAATTCATGTTTCCAGAATCAAGTCTCACACTACATACGCATTCTATTTGAGGCACTAGTTTTAATTTGTCATTTTTTTTAAGACAAAAGGAACTGCCAGTTTTCTTAGACTGCATAATAAATACTCTAAATTTCCATAAAAGAGTTATTTCAATCAATCAATCAATGTTTATTTATATAGCCCAATATCACAAATGTTACATTTGTCTCAGTGGACTTCACAGTTTGTACAAAATATCAGTATGACAATACGACACCCTCTGTCCTTAGACCCTCACATCGTACAAGGAAACACTTCCAGAGAAAACCCACAGTTTAAAGGGAAAAATGGGAGAAACCTCAGGGAGAGCAACAGAGGAGGGGTCCCTCTCCCAGGACGGACAGACGTGCAATAGATGCCGTGTGTAAATCGAAGAGATAATACATTTTACAGCATAGGTAGACCAAATGTTTGGCAATGCATGTGTCTATAATAAGAAGATGAATCCACGAGGATGTCAACAATCCTGTGGGAGCCATCAGCCATTCAATTATTTCTTTAACTGAATGGGGAAAAACACATACACACGTTTCAAGATTCAAGGCTTTATTGTCATATGCTACAGTAGCGACAGTGTAGATATGGCAATGAAAAGCTGAATTCCCAGGCGCCTCCAACAATGCAACATGAATATATAAAGGACATAACACAGATAAAACCAATACAAATAGTGCAAAAAAGGATCGGTGACAATACTGACGTCATGGTGTCGAACTAAAACCAGAAACGTTTAATTTAATTAACAGCTCGAGGTCCAGGAAGCACAGATCAACCATGATTATATTTATACCGTAATCACACGACACACAGGAGCTTTGACACAGATGACCTCAGTATGCAGGACCCCAGGGATCCTGGATTCTAAATGTAATAAGATGCACGTCAATCTGGCACCAGTTTTCAGGCTCCATTTTAGGATGGACTATCTGAGGCATGTGTTTATTGGAGTTCAAATAATGTCCTTCTCAAAAGCATGCCCAGCGTGTGGGAACAAATAACTGTCGTTTTCATTTAAAAAAAAGAAGAAGAATTAAGTCCCAAGGTTCTCTAAAAAAGTTGCATACATGAACATCATTTAAAGATTCACCAAACAAGCCTGATACTTGGATCTATTACAAGACCCATGGTTGTGGAAAAGGTGTTTGTTTGTTTATTTTATTTTTCTATTTGTTTGTAGATCACAAGGAACACCACTCCAGCGTACCGAACGCCAGAGATGATCGATCTCTACTCCAACTTCCCCATCAATGACAAGCAGGACATCTGGGTCAGAGCTTTTTCCTTTTCTTTCCCTCAAAGTCACAGCTAATCCAAGACCATTTGTAGTTAATATGTTACCCTTGCTACTGCAGAGCTTTATAGGACAGATTGTGCGTGAAGGCAAGATGAGCTAAGATCAGAACATCTCATTTTCTAATTGGTAGTTATTAGGTGAAAGCGTAAAAAAAAAGAAAAAACTTGATATTTTAGTCACACAACAGAAAGAGTTCTACAGAGCCTGTTGAATCTTTTTATGTAGGGTCAACAGACATCCTTCCTACTAAAGTGAATTAGTCTTCTGACATTGATTTGTGTAAATGACTTTCTCGTGACAGTTTTATGACTTTGTTTTTTCTGTGCAATAAAAACATTGGCTTGAGAGTTTATTGTTGTTTTCTCATTCCCACTCTGCTCTACAGGCCCTCGGCTGCATCCTCTACCTGTTGTGTTTTAAGCAGCACCCGTTCGAGGAGGGGGCCAAGCTGCAAATCGTCAACGGGAAATACTCCATCCCTCAGAACGACGTCAAGTACACTGTGTATCACAACCTCATACGTATGTACTTCTTTGTGTTTGCTAGTTTCTGCCTGTCAGTTATTCTTCCATCTAGCTATTTCCCTCTACACGTTTTGCCTTCAAATCAAAGTTGCCGCATGTCAAAATGACTGTCACCTTTTACCAAAGAAATGTGTTTAGAATTGCACCTTTTTAAACAACCTTCATTTGACTCGGCATAAAGAGATATGCCATGACATGTAAAATAATAGCAGTATCATTAGCTAATCTAATCGAGTTAAACAGCGCCACCTGCTGGGAAATGTAAACCTGCAAATGGTGGCACAAACAAATGCATATAACCTCTATATTTAAATAGTACATTTTTATCATTTTGATTATTCATGTTGATTGCTGTGCATATGATACATGTTTTTTTAATTAATCATACAATTAAAATTGTCATTTGGGCTGTTACAATATTAGACTTTCATCACACAATCATTAAGCCTAAAATAATAACAGTATTTTTTAATAAATAAAAAAATAAGTCTATCAGTCAAATTACATTTTGTTGAATTAATTTCTTTACACACAAAAATAAGTGAAGTCTGTGACCATTTAATAGTATCTGGATTATTTACACAATTATTAAATCTGCTATATTGACTGGATGTCAGTATTACATGTTTTCATCAACAATGTAAAGGATATAACTGTTTCGGGTCCTTGCTTTCTTTATGCCTCTGCATCTTTTTGTCATCCTCATTGTTGGGTCTCTTCAGATATTTAACTGTGATTTATGTTTCACTCTCCCGCTCAGAGGTTGCGCTAGACTTTTTCGCTGCCCGTCATTTTGACGGACAGGATCGTAAAACTTCCGTCAAAATCCAGAATTACCCGTCGGCCTTTACACAACTCTGACGAGGGGGGGGTAAGTGGGGGGAGCATGCTCGTGAACTGTCAACGGGGGGGGAGGGACAGTTCACATGCGCCGTGTTATGCATGGCTGCTGCACCTCGCGGGAGCGTGCACAGTGTAAAGCCAAAACTCACAGACATTTCAATGATTTGTACGGCACAGTTAGGTTTGGAAACGGTATCATTTCCTTTTTGGAGTGCATGCATAACACGGCATAACACGGCATAACACCGGAGCCTCGCTGCGGGGAAACTTTGGCGCTGTTCCGAGTTTGTTCTAATCTGTCAAAATGACGGACTGCTTTCAGATTTGTCCGTCATTGTTAAAAAAAATCCGTCATAGACGGAAAATATTCGGTTAACGCGACCTCTGCTCCCGCTCCCCCTTTCTCCTCCAGGTTCCATGTTGAAGGTGAACCCAGAGGAGCGCCTGTCCATCACAGAGCTGGTCAACCAGCTCCAGGAGATAGCTGCAGCACGAAACGTCAACCCCAAGTCCCCCATTACAGAGGTAGGGGTGCGCATGGTTGTGTTCTGTGCCGTTTTAATAATACAAAAATAATACTGCAGCACTAGGCTCCATAAGTGATGCAACAGCAAAACTCTGTCTCTCGTAATCAGGTTATCTCTAGTTTATACTCTGTCACTGTTGGTGGTACTTTTCCAACCCCTTCTTTGATGTTATGAGGCGCATTCACACCGCAGTACTTTTCCCACAAAGGTTCATGAGAACTCTTTAGTTCTCATGAACTAAGTACAGATCGCGTTCACACCGGAATAAGTCCCTGGGGGAGGATTAGGCAAATGAAGCCGCTGACGTCACTTCTTCTTCTTCTGCTTTGGGTTTACTGGCAGGCCGCAAGCCACTTCACGGTGTATACTGCCGCCCAAAGTCCCCGGCCGGAAGTCCCCGGAGTTGGGGACTGGCTTCAGTAGAAGCTGCTGGGACTCCCAGCAGCTTCTACTGAAGCCTTCCGAGTAAATCGCCAGAACGCCGAGACCTCCTCATCTCCACCGCTCCCATGTTTTATTTTGTGTTGCCATAAGTTAGTCTCTCTGCGTTTCTGCGCTGTGCTAATGCTAATGCTAATAATGCTAATGCGAGTATAATAAAATGGTGGCTTCACAACACTTTTTGGGAGTTTTACGGGGCGTGGTTTGCAATCCGCCCAGCCAATCAGAAATATAGCTCTTTTCTCACAAGAGAGCGGTAAAAAGGTTCTCATGAACTAATACCGGCTCTTTTTGGTGTGAACGCGACACAAGAGTTCTCATGAACTAAGTTCTCATGAACCTTTGTGGGAAAAGTACTGCGATGTGAATGTGCCTATGGTCTTTAGGTCTAACATTTACAATTCATTTCAAGTATCCAGGCAGTTTCCAATGATGCCTAAAATGCATTTGTTTTCCTTGTCTCAGACTGTCTACAGTGGCTTCTGCTTCAGTTTTCAGTAGGTGACAACCAAGTGCATTTTAGAGTAAACAAGTTTATTGGCCGAGAAATGGGGGCATATCCTCTCTGTCCGCCAGCCTGAGAAGAGGCTATTGATGGGCCAACTCAACGCACAATTGTCAGCATTCAAGTTGGTGTTGTAGTTACACTTACTCAGTCTCACATGCAACCAACACACACACACACACACACACACACACACACACACACACACACACACACACACAATTACACACACACACCACACCCCGCACACGCACAACACACAGAGGCAGGATCAAAGGAGTCTGTATTCTCTTTCCCAGGCTCCTCTCTTCCCAGCTGGCATGGCCCAAAGAGACAGAGAGGTGGAAAATGGGTCAAACTGAAATAAAAACATTCCAACACTTTAGTAGTAAAGCACATTTCAAGTTGGAAGCTTAACTGTTCAGGCAGAAATCTGTTTTTGTATTTTATTGTATCTATCACCCAAACTAGCTGATTCATTATCATCAGATTTATAATTTGAACCAAGGCTTGGGAACAGCAAAACATTTGACTTTGCATAGTCGCTGGTCATCAGAAACTAAGAAGCCTCTAACGCTTCTTAACACAAATCCTGGTACTTATCACCAAATCTGCATCCACGGCGATTTAAGTGTATGAAAAGCTCATTTCAATGTCAAATGTCATAAGGTTTACAGGAATTCCTCTTTATTCCTACAACCTCCTAATGTGCACTTGACCGATTCTACAGCTGAGCCAGTGAATGTATCCTATGATATAAATAAAAAACAAATGTTCCTGTCTTTCAGTACTGCAGACACTAGCTTTTCCTTCTTATTCTAATATTGTGCCATTGCTAAAAACAAATTGTTAATCAACCTTCTTATTTTGTATTGCAACCAATTTCATACCAAACTGAATCCTAATATGTCTGGTGAATGTGGCAGAGTGAAGGCAGATCTTGTGTTTGCTGATCTGATCAGGGTTTAAAGGGGGTTTCCCTGGAGATAAGAAGATTATAATCCTCCACCTTCTCCTCCTCCTCCTCCTCCTCCTCCTCTTCTTCCTCTCTCTGCTGCTTCTCGGCACACACATAAAAATGGAGCAGAGAGGAAGGAGAGCAGAACACTTTTGAAGGAAGCAGCACAGATGGAAGTGAAATAGTGAGAGGGAAAGACAGAGAGACGCAGAGGCTGTCTGACTGTCTCAACGCAGTCTTAGACCCTCCAGTTCTCATCCAAAAAATATTTCACTTTGCACGTCTGATACAAACTATGTGTTTAGGATTGTGTTGGTATTTTTTTTATTTCGAGAAAAGACCTGTTGCTTTACACTCTATTGAGGCTCTTTTTCTGTTCCTCTATTTGAGGTCACCTGACTCTGTTTTTCTATCAAGGACTATGTTTACCTTTGCTAAAATGTATTTTGGCATTTGGTGTTGTATCCATTTTTAAGGATGACATGTTTTTGCATCAGTTTGGAACATCTTAAGCAAAATTGTAGGTTGCCAGTTTTTTGTTTTTGTTTGACTAACTTGGGACAATGATGAGTGCGTACTATTGTTGGCGTCCGGTGTTTGACGGCTATGAATGTCTGCAGCTGCTGGAGCAGAACGGAGGCTTTGGAAACAACGGAGCCCAGCCGCCCATGCAGATCCAGAACGTCCACAACAATGCAGGTGAGGGTTTGTTTTGATGACTATAATATACTGTACTCAGGGTTATGTTTGTTTAAAGTTGTAACAGTTGAAGTAATGAGGGCGAATTTGAAAACTATCTGAAAACAAAGCGATAGTGTTAGGGTCATGTTTCTAAAAAGCACAATGTAACAACTCATTGATTTGCTGAAGGACAACTTATCCAAACATATGATATGATGCATTTTAACAATCTGGCAAAAATAACAACTTTTTCAATTCAAATAATCATTCATAGAGCTGTCCTCTTTTTTCTGCCTCTCAGGTAAATTAACTAAACCTCTTGTTTATAATTAGCCAGATACACTATTCTTACAAACACAGATAACAAACCTATATCGCTAAGAGTTATACATGGTTTTAAGTAATGTTGTAGTTCCCCTATGACCAGCCAACAATAACAATATCCTCCTCCTTTGGTTAATTTATTTATAGAATCATTTTGCCTTATGACTGCGATTTCACATCTTACAGTATGTCCAAAGAAAAAAGTTGAAAGTATGCACGCTCTAGGAATGGAACACTCTTATTTTATGGCTATTTGAAATCAGGATCATCAAACAAAAGTACTTAACCAGAACGTGATATTTCTGTTATTTATCTGTATATTTTCTATAAATGAGCATAATGGGTGTTTCCAAATACTCAGCCTCACCTGTGCACGCTGCTATTAAGAGGATTTCTGCACGCAGAGTCACCCATCTGTCAATATGTTGCTCTTCCTCCTGAGGAGCGGCTTCAGTCCTCCTGTACTTCATACTGTCAGACCTGGGCTATAGATGACTCAATCTGAGTCATTTGCCTGTTGTAGTACATCAGGGGTGCCCACACTTTTTCAGCTTGGGAGCTACTTTTAAAATGACCAGGTCCAAAAGATCTACCTTCAGGCCCAATCTGTGTCGTGAGCGCGCGGGGGGGGGGGGGGGGTTCTAGTGGACTAAACGGCGGATAAACTGTGGTGCGCTTACACTAATTGCAGCGCATAATAGTGCACCACATTTGCGCTTCAGATGAGGAGGTGAGGCCCCCCCCAATATGGCACAATACAACTCAGATTGGCTTACCTGTACGTCAATACGTACGTCAAGTGGCAAATGCCATAGTAAGGATGGATGATAGGCGGCTAACTTTAAAACAAATTAAATTAAAAAAATATTATTTCTTTTTTCTTTTGCAATGCCATGCAATCTACCCACACTACCTTTGCGATCGACCGGTCAATCGCGATCGATGTATTGGGCACCCCTGTTGTACATCAACATCCCACAGCTTCACCCCAGCTGACGGCAACCGATTTCATCCAATGCATTTACAAACAATGCATTTGCAAGTAAAACAAACAATCCTTTTGACCCTCTTCTAAAAAAGACGTGTATCATGAGTGTGGGAATTGATACATTGTACCCACATATACAGTTATAGAATATGTATTTTACGTTATTTATAGCTTGGCTTTGCTAAAATATTTAAGTCCATTCGGTGATAACAATTTAAAGATTTTAAACTTCCAATTATACACAATGTTTTTGTCATTGTTGGTTAAACTGCGACCTCGATGAACCCGCTGTCAGTGCTTTGACACATCTGCAAATCTATTGTATTCAGAATTCTCTCTTTCCCCCCCCCATGATGCCATTAGGCATATACGATCCTGACCAGGCGGGCAGCGGCCTCTTTGACATCTTAAAGGGAGGAACCGAGCGCTTCCTGACCAACATCAAGGACACCTCCTCTAAGGTCATCCAGTCAGTAGCAAGGTAAGGTGCACCCACCTGTATACCCTTTTCTAAAAATCAATGTTTTATTTATTCATATTTCATTTTCAGTTGTACGCTTTTAACCAAATCTTTACAAAAGATTAAAAGTGGGAGTAATGCAGCAAATATTGAGAATAAGCAAAGTGTTCCTTTAATAGCCTCTCTCTCTCCATATCCATCAAAGTTTGATGTTTCATTTGGTTATTCCACCATCGGTTTGTTCCATTTGTTTGGTCGTTTTGTTTATTTTTTTGTTGTTTCTTTTCTCTGTCCCAATCCCTCATGGTCCCACTATGTGTCCATCACCTAGCAACCCAAGGTAAATATGGGTCGGTGACGTGCGTCAACTCATGCGTTGCTCTGTGTGCTCCCGTAGTGTGTGTTTGATTTAGAGGAAAGAATAAATCCTTACTAAGCCTTTTTGCTGTGCTGTGTCCGCCATCGCAGCTTGCTGATCCTAACATAACACATTCAATAATAGATAATTGAATGAATGCAACGCCTGATGTGAATGGACAGGTGAGAATCATTTGGAGTGAATGGAATGATCATATGATTAGAAAATGATATCAGCGAATGAGAAAACAAGCAAACCATATTCCCTGTGCATGGTACAGGGAAAGAATGGGCCAGTCAATCACAAGAAACGAATCAAAGAGCTGGTGCTGTCGCGAGGGAGGCATCATGACCTAAAATAAGCAGCCCTTGGTATACTAATCATAGCCTAGCCCTTTTAGCTACATTTAAGTAACATTCCCTGACTCCTCCATTTATTTCAAATAAACTATTACATTAGTCAACTATGGGCACCATTTATCTTTCATTTTAGTTAACAATTTTCAATTGTTTTCCATTAGCTTGAGCTATCTATTCAAACCATTAATCCGGTACTTTGGCTAACTTGGCTAACTCTAGCTTACTTTTGAACCATTACTTCCCATTTCATCAATAATCTATCACTTCAAAAACTGTTGCTACGGTTTATTGATTACTTTGAGCTTTATATCTTAACCATTTTGAAATGACTGTCAGCTGAAATGTGTATCCATAAATGTACACTATTTTAAACATGTATTTATTGCTTTTAAGCTACCTGCTTGTATGTCTCTGATCAATTGCTACCTTTTCATGCACTCGCCACACATGGCTTTTGAGTGCTTGAGTCGACTGAAAATGTGGATCGTTTTTTGTTTTGTATTTAGTTGATCTATGTGCTCGAAAGCACCTTAGGATGTTTAAATATTTGCGTATATGAATGGTTGTTTGAAAGAACGAGAGTATGGTAGTTTAGATGTTTTAATATAACTCACTGCTTACTAAATCACCATGTTTTAGCTATAGGTGTGTCCTAACCAGCGTCTCATGTCTGTCCTGATACCATATCATTGAGTGTCATCAACTCATATCGATTAATTTATTTTGCTTATGCTCAATTTTAATATTTGGTGGGAATCATGTTGCATTTTGTTTTTGCTTTTGTCGTACAATATGATTTAATTTGCTGTAAAACCAACTGTAGCCTAATTTATTCGTCAATTAACTCCAATAATACTAAAACAAAAGGAGCTATTGGCAGTATTGGTCCTCTTCAGCATATTCACATGCAACTGCCAGATGCGTATAATCTACATAAAGGACAGATAAACTGGGTTATTTTTAATTTATTTATTGTGTGGATGCTCTTTAAGGCATCATATAGGACCATCTCCACCCTGCAACATTGTGGCTTTTGTTATTTATCAATTGTATATAAGTGTATTTTAATACAGCACTTCCTTTCTGCAGTGTGGTGGATATTAGTCCACTTTATTTCTTGTAGATAGTTTTCCTCCCGACCATGTTGCACACGTACTCTTTTCATTAGTGCACTTGTAATTTCTCTTCCAGCTATGCCAAAGGGGACCTTGATATTTCCTACATCACCTCCAGAATAGCAGGTATGAATTTGACCCTCTATAAAACCTTCTTTAATCCCCTTTCATGTCATCTAGACATTATTCTATATTACATGATGTACATGATTTTAGAAGTTATTTCATTCAGACATAGCTTGAATAAAAGCCATGTCAGGTAATATCTTAGCTTCTCTTTAACATTTTGATGAAGGGGATAAACCTTTGATTTATTGGTTACACATATTTCTCTTTGTAGTCATGTCCTTCCCAGCAGAGGGGGTAGAGTCAGCGATAAAGAACAACATCGAGGACGTCCGTCTGTTCCTGGATTCCCGTCATGCTGGCCACTATGCTGTCTACAACCTCTCCAAACGATCATACCGGCCTTCTCGGTTCCACAACAGGGTACGTTTGAGTATGCATGCCAATAGATGCTTACTAGCGGTGGGAATCACCACGCTCCCCACGTTACAATACTATCGCGATACTTAAGCCAAGATACTCTTGCGATACGATATATTGCGTATATTTATATCTTTGTTTTGACTAACTTCCTGCCAATCCCACTGACTTCGCCCATGGCCATGACCACACAAGAAAAGGCTCAGCACCAGCTAGTGGATTGAAAAAGCAATTGTTACCAAAAACTTTCATTTTGATTTGTAATATGAATAGTTTTTATAATAAAATATCGATACTTGGCGTCCGTGTATTGATACAATATCGGCGGCAATACTATGCTGTATTGATTATTTCCCCCACCCCTAATGCTTACTTTTTAACAGTCACAGTGTCAGCAGTGGTGTCGTCTTTTTGGCACTCTAATATAGAGGTTTTTATTAGCAGTATTTGCCCTTGTTTACGTTTTGTGCAGCTTTACAATATCCCTGTTGTATTCAGGTGTGTGTCTTTATCTGTGTGTGTAGGTTTCAGAGTGTAACTGGCAGGTGCGCCGTGCCCCCAACCTGCGCAGTCTCTACAGTGTGTGTAAGAACATGCATCTATGGCTCAAACAAGACCAGAGGAACATCTGTATAGTACACTGCCTGGTAAGTTGAGATGAGTTAAGATGTCCAGCATGCATGCTCAGATGTAAATACATGGTAAGGGCAGCTTGAATACATTTAAATGTCATCCCCCGTCTTTGTTTCTGTAGGACGGCAGGGCAGCATCAGCAGTGGCAGTCTGCTCCTTCCTGTGTTTCTGTCGCCTTTTCACCACAGCTGAGGCGGCCGTCTACATGTTCTCGATGAAGCGCTGCCCCCCCGGCATAGCACCCTCACACAAGAGGTAGAGTCATGGCAGAGATCCCCACCAGAACCCAAGTTATTCCTTTTTAAGCTTAAAGCACAGGATCCTGATTTTGCCTTTGATCGTTGCAGGTATATTGAGTATATGTGTGACATGATGGCAGAGGAGCCCATTGTCCCTCACAGCAAGCCCATAACCATTCACTCCATCGTCATGACACCAATGCCGCTGTTCAACAAGCAGCGAAACGGCTGCAGGCCCTTCTGCGAAGTCTATGTTGGAGACGAGAGAGTCCTCACCACATCGCAGGAGTACGACAAGATGAAGTAAGTCCATTCACTAACAGAATTATACTTTCTTAGAGGAGTAAATCATTTCCATTATTTATGACATCTGTGATATTTTTGCTCTTTCCAGGGATTTCAGGATGGAGGATGGGAAAGCGGAGATTCCCCTCAATGTGACAGTCCAAGGAGACGTACTGGTGGTGATCTACCATGCTAGATCTACGCTAGGAGGACGTCTACAGGCCAAGGTACATGCACAACGACAAGCGTAAATGCACATTGAGTATGATTTGTAAGTTGCACTTTGTAAACACAACTTTCAAAGTTGCCCCTTCCTCCCTGGGAGGATGAACAGGGTGCTCACCAGCAGGTCATTTAGTAACAACTTTGGTCCACTTGCCATTTCCTCTTGCTAAATGTGTATTTGTCAGCACTGTGTCCAGCATTTGCCTAGCTTCCACCTGGATGCGTACTTAGGTTCTGGCACCCTGCCACATTATATACAGTATGTTGACGCCTATAAACTTCCCTAACCCATGGTCAATGCAGCCACACATTTGTAGAGGGTCATATGTAATGGTGAAGAGGGATTATACTTTGGTTTTTAGAAAAATCATTTTGCCTTTTTAAAATGCATCACTGCACATTCTTCACCAAAAACTAAGTTTAAACTCTCTAATGTTTGTGTTTCAGTTGGCATCCATGAAGATGTTTCAGATCCAGTTCCACACAGGCTTTGTCCCCAGAAACGCAACCACTGTCAAATTTAACAAGTATGTACAACAGTTTGAGAGATGCAGTACTTTTTGACTAAACAAGATCCTTGTAATTCAAGCTTCACATGTCTTGTTTCTTGAACAATAATATCAAGTCTTTCATTTTTTTTTTGCCTCTTGACATGTTCTTTTTCTAATAACTTCCTGTTTCCAAACTACCTTTTCACCTGGCAGGTATGACCTGGATGCCTGTGATATCCAGGAAAAGTACCCAGACTTGTTCCAGGTCAATTTGGACGTCGAGGTGGAACCCAGAGACAGACCCAGCGCCAAGACCCCTCCCTGGGAGGGCTTTCAGACCAAGGGTCTGAACCCCAAAATCCTGTTTTCCTCTCGAGATGAGCAGCAGGAGATCCTCAGCAAATTTGGTAAGTGGCATTGCTTTACAAGAAAAGGGCTTTTGGATTACTATTGTTAGTTTTCTTTTTACATTTCTTTTATCCATCGGCTTCTCAGTTCACTTTGATATCAGACATCCTTCTGTTTTTCTCCAAAGTATGTTCTCTTTGTAATTCACATGTAACCTAACCATTACATTGTAATCCTCACAGGTAAGCCTGAGCTGCCTCGTCAGCCCGGCTCTTCTGCTTTTTATGACTCCGAGTCGCCACAGCCGGCTCAGACTCCAGAAGGCATAAACCCAACAGAAGTAGAATCTCCTGCCAGCACTGATAGCAATGCCAACAACTTCTTCCAGACACTGGATTGGGAAGGTATTGTGCTTTTGTTCTCGTCATAATTGCATGTATATTTTATCTTGTGAACATTGGCAAAAAGAACATTGCCCTGGTACTGTAACTATTATCATCTATTCTGAATAAGGAGACAGTGCTATTTTTTGTGTCCTGCTCTAATTTTCTCATACTGGATTTAAAACATTCCCTGACCTCTTAACCTCTCAATGACTGTCCCACCTAATATTTGACACTCTTCTTGTATTTGTAGATGTGGGTGGCCATCAGGATGCCTCAGACATTCAAGGGGGGGGGTACATGAATGAGGAGGAGGACCTGAGTGATCAGTCAGAAGGAGAGTCCTACTCTTACTCTGCCCCTGGGGGGGAGCCTCTGTCACGGGACCCCAGTGAACCTCTGTTTGATGCTGACTTCCAGGTACAGTGTGACTGCTATGAAGTACAGCCCAAATGCGTAATTTCTACAAACATCTCATTCATTTCTGTCTTTGTGTCCTTTCCTCCCCCCAGAGTTCCCCGCCTGCAGCCCAAGAATCTACCATTGATGACACAGCTGACCTCTTGGGTTTGAACTCTGGCCCTTCCATGTCCTCCACCTCCTCCACCTCCTCCTCTGCTCCTCTTCCAGGAGTCCAGGGGGGAATGAAAGCAGCATCCAGTAACAGTGACCTCCTCAACGACCTGTTTGCGCCCCCTGCTGGTCAGACAGCAGCAGTGCAGGAAGACTTGTTCTTCAGCGGGCCAGCCAGTGGGAACACATCAGACTCTAAATGTAAGGGTGGAGGTGTTAGAAAAATACTCGTCACCGGCTTGAGCTTCAATATCAGGATGTATTTATTACCCCTGCAAGAATGGAAGTAGTCATCACATACAGAGCATATGATACAACTAGTTCCCAGAACAGTGTCCTTCGCATGCTTATATACAAGAGAGGGTGTTTCACTGTCACAAGATGCAGAATACCGGTTCAAAGCCGTATTCAATGTTTAGTTTAGATTAGCTAAGGCCCACGTAAGCAATAAACATGACAGTCATATGCCTATCTCCCTAGGGGCTGAATCATCATGTTTAATCGTTGGAACATAGCTATCGTATGTTCAACACTAGGGATAGGTACCGAGCCCCGGTATTAAATTAAATTAAATTATTGAAGACCGTGGTACCGTTAAGCTCCGACGTTAGTGGTCTTTTTATCGGTACTGGAGGCATCTAAAAAATATGTCATATGTATTATTGCTACACAAACATTATATTGCAGTTTTAGTGTCGCCAACTCCGTTTCTAATACGAAATAACACTACAAAATGCGTCTATGATTATTTTTAGTATTTTCGATCTTTCCAATCCAGACGAGAGATCTCTCTCCTTGCTTGCGAGGGGGCGGGGCAGTTTACACACACGCAGCTGCTACATGCAGCAACACACACACACGGAGGAGATGGCGGAGAGAACACGCTCCGAGGTGTGGTTACACTTTACCCGTCTCGATGCTCGTTACCAAAAGTGCAATAAGAGTTTAGCATGTAAGGGCGGTAACACGAGCAATTTGTCTAAACATTTAGCAACAGTGCTCCACATTCAGACGGAGAAATGCACCGGGTTCGACTGTCTTTCTAGCAGCTCTGTAGCCCCATCCACGAGTAACGTTTCCACGTCAGGTGTTCTGTATGCTAGCAGCAACACACAGAGTTAACTAAATGATACAAACATGGGTTAATGATTAGAGGAAACTGAGTTATTTATTTTGTTAAAGTTTCAGCTATTCTGTTTACAGTTCTGTCATCAGATTATTTAATACGATGTGTTAAAACATTGTTGTTTCTTTTGATGTGAAATATTATGTATTTAATTTAAATAAAAAGCAATGTTAGTTTTGTTCACAATTTGTTTAGTTAGTTTATCTTATTTTTTTCTCAAAAAGAAACCGATAAAAGTACCGTTAAAAGACCGGACCGATAAGCGGTATCGATAAAAGTAGTAGTACCGTTAAAACCTTAACGATACCCATCCCTATTCAACACAGTGTCTCATGAGCTTCTTCTATGTAATCATCCATCCGGTTACGTACACAGCTACAGTTGGGCCTTTTATATCATGTGCTACTCTGATATTGAAGGAGTACATTCAGTATTTTCCCAACAGGAGGCTTTATATTTGCTTGCTGCATTGTTTAAAAAAACTTCACAGCCATCTTTAATGCATCATTATTTCCTCCTACCTCGCTGCAGCAATGGGCGACCTGTTTGATCCGTTTGGGGTGGGCTCTGGCTCCGGGGTGGGCCCCACTGTGGGCTCCTCTCGGCAGGCCTCTGGGCCGGACCTGTTTGGAGACCTGTTGGGCTCTGATGGTTCAGCTCACAGTAACCCCACTCCTGCTTCTAACACAAGCCTCTTCAACCTCAGTGAGTAATACTGTGACATCACTCAGCGTTATGTCTGCTTGGAGGAGATATGATTTACACACACCTTGCACACAGGCTAATATGCCTATATGAGTGGCTTGTGTGCAGGCTGCGTCTCTTGTAGAGCTAAAAGGTCCGCCTTTTTTCTGTATGACAATGAAAAGGATTTTTAATATTGTATTGACATCATACCAACAACATTACTTCAATTGAATTGATTTATTTTCACATGTCACAGACATGGAATTAAGTAAATATTTATTTTCTACTCAACCCTTAATGTTTCTGTTTCAAAGCAAAAGCTCTATCTGTGGACGGAGCTGCATAGCTCCAAATACTTAAAGGGAAAAAACAAACTAGTTTCGATTATTATTTGCAAATGAACATATGCTTCTCTTTCCTAAATATAAATGACATTACTTTTTAAATTAAAACTCTCCAGCAACAAACCTATGTTTTTTTTTCTTAGTTTTCCTGGACAAAAATGTCCCTAGTTTCCACAAAATCTAATGTTGCCATCTCATTGTTCCTCATTTGGCAACAGGAAATAGAAACATGCAACAGAATCTCAATTGGTGATACTTTTGATCTTTTTATTTACAGATAAGCTAGTGAAGGATGTCCCTAAGATGACATCATCGGCCAGCCAACCAGACCTGCTGGGTGGGTGGGACAGCTGGGCGGCGGGCTCCACCGCTAACATGAGCGCCACCGCTAGCAAACCCAGCTACACCAACAATGGTGTGTGGAGGAGCCTTTTGAAGAGACTCAACATTAACTGAGCACTTTGAGTTTGGTGTATTCTGTGTAGACCATATGGAACATTTTAAAACAAAACAATTATTAGTAATTGAAAACCTTTATTGACACTATAGAAAAAAGCAGTGAGAATTTTCATAATGCACCCCGCCCCCCCCTTAGAACACACAAATACAATGTTTATTGAGACGAGGCTGTTCAAATTTAAAGATGTAATTGATCCACAGACTTCTTTACTTATGCATAAAGCAAAAAAAGAATACTGCCAGAAAACATACAAAAATAAATTGTTTTAACTTCAGTGGATGAGCATCAGTTTAAAGCAGATGTGTATCTCTGTAGCTGGTGTTAAATTGTGGAATTCATTACCAAACTATTTAAATGGCTGTAAGAACATCTTTAGGTTTAAGAAAAATGTATAAAGAAATACAAACGTGAAAGTATGAAGATGTCAGGCAACCGTTGTTGCTGAAGGTACACAAGATTGTTGTGTTGACATTTGATAGTGTTTTTGGTAATGTAACTGTTAGTCTTTGACAACAGCTGACTGACATACCATTGATTTACATTTAATTAGATTTTTTGAACAAGGGGCAGGTAAAATAAGCTAATCAATAATACCTCCCATGTTGTTGTGTCTGTAGCTTCTGGTGGGGCACCCATGTCGAAGGCCAAGTCCCAGACCTTTGATCCTTTTGCTGACCTAGGAAACCTTGGCACCAGTTTACCAGGTGGGAGACTCGGTCAGATATCTAATCGCCTGTAATGATGATACCGCTCAGTATTGCGAACAGTGGAAAACATGACCTTGTTTACTATCATCCTTCTGTGTTACTTGCAGGTTCATCCAGCAGTAATATTCCGGGGCCTTCGTTTAACTCAAAGGCTCCTCCCCCCTCTGCTAAATCTCAAGCCCAGTCCTGGCAGGCTGGCAGACCCCCCACAGCCCAGAGCAAATCCTGGATGGCTGGATCTGGACCTGGTTCTGCCCCCAAAGCCCCCTCTGCCTCTCAGCCCGCAGGACCACAGTCCACCAAACCCAACTACAACCTCAACTTCTCCAGTGTCATTGGTGGGAGGGAGGACAGAGGAGTTCGCGGGCTTGGATTTGGTAAGAAAGGCTATTGATCATTTGAATTGAGTTCTTTCTACAATTATCACGCAAATATTGTTTTTCTCAGCAAACTGAAATAAATAAATGTGATTAGTTGTGAGCACTGGAATTCACTATCTACTGAAAAAGGAAGTGAATTCAAGAGATAAGAAGATAAGATAAGAAGTACTTTATTGATCCCAATTTGGGTTATGTTTGTGTTGCAGCAGCATAAAAAGACACAGCATTGTACATAAGAGAAATTAAAAGACTAGAAATAAACAATCCAAATGTAAACATCTCAAATAGCAATACAAATTAAAATGTGGAGAATATACATGTGGAAATACAAATGTACAGTAACAAAATATAAAGCAGGATATTATATATACATTAATTGGGCAAGGAATGGATTATTAAACATTAACTTGAATATAAATGTTAAATGTATAGTGGAAGTTTAAATCCAGTTATCCAAGAGAAGCTATGGAGCAGAGAGGAACCTGTCATTTGTAATTATTTAGGTCAAATATTGCATTAATTCTATGGTCTGAATTGTTTTTGGGAATTGAGATAACGTTCTCAAAAAAAATGTAAAACCTATGTTCTGTGTTTTAATGCAGGCGCCAAGCCCAAGGTAAAGGAGGACGATTTTGAAGACCTGCTGTCCACTCAGGGTTTTGCCTCTAGGCCTGATAGGAAGGGACCAAGGACAATCGCTGAAATGAGAAGGCAGGAGCTCACTAAAGACATCGATCCACTCAAATTACAGGTGACAATTTAAACACACATGTGAAAGACATACAAACCCCTGAAAACACATATTATTCCAACCAAATTCTAAAATGTTTGTGTTTTCCTGGTAAAGTGGTAACGGTTTGTTTTTGTTGTCATGCTGCAGATCTTGGACTGGATCGAGGGGAAGGAGCGGAACATCCGGGCGCTGCTGTCCACTCTTCACACGGTGCTGTGGGAGGGGGAGACCCGCTGGAAGCCGGTGGGCATGGCTGACCTGGTGACCCCTGACCAGGTGAAGAAGTTCTACAGGAAGGCTGTGCTGATTGTCCATCCAGATAAGGTACAGTAAAGAAATGCTGCTTATGCATTTATTGGCATTTAAACTAACCCCCTTCCAGACACTGACAAGGCAACATTGGATACTGTTTTTTATCATTGGGCAAATATTTCACAATAACTTTTCATTATGTTGTAATTCATGTGATACCCCAGGGTAGGCCGTTTTTAGAAAATACCAACAAGTTGTACAAATATGAAAATACATCCTCATCCTGCACCACTCCTATCTCCGTATTAACCCCTTTCCAACATCTGTGGGTGTAGTGGCCGATTATGCATAATAGAATGTTCAAAGGCCACTTAGTCTACGAGGTGAATTCGAGTATTGACTCGCGTAAATTGAAGAAATCCAAATACCTTGCATCGTTCCATTCAAGTGCTTTATACAAAAGTTCAATTGATCAGTAGGCGGCCCACTACCGACTTGCAACATTTGGCATTTAAATAACCGGCGTGCGGATGTGTGCGGTCTAACACTTTTTCCGACTTCCTGCTGTGTCACGCCGGCAGCGTAATTTAAACTCGAGAATGCGCACTAAGTTCTGCTTTCTATAAATAATAACAAGACATAAAACTAAAGCAGTCCATTTAAAAAACAAAAACAAAAAAAAACACTATAATTATAATTCATAGCTATTCAGCTAGTTAGTGTTAACTTAAAAGAATATGCAATTAGCTCACCAAAACATAAATATTTACCATAAATAATGTGCCTAAATGGATCTTACAGTGGGCTTGTAAAGCCCCTTGAGATGAGATACTGTGATTGGCTCTGACTGTCTACAATGTCAGCAAAGTGTTTAAATTCATAGATGAGAAAATAAAAAAAGTTGCAGAGTGAGTTATAGAGAGCTGCCTCGAGCCTTTGGCAGCAGAAGGCTAAAATATCCTCTTAAATCCCGGAAATTTTAAGTAAGTCAGTCTTCCTTTTTGGGATGCTTTGCAATGTATTCAGTTGTTGCCAATTCTGGATTTGCATATTTTCCTGCACGATATTCCTCCGTTGACATGCACACTGCATTTGTACAAGAGTGTATACAAATGTTCTCTCCTGCTCTTTCTCTGAAATTGTCTAAAGTCTCCCTTCATGTGCTGAAATGATTAAAACCAGAAAAGAGACCCAAGAGGAGTTACAGAAGTGTAGTTTTCTCTCACACCACGTCTTACCGAATGCCAAAAGTTAATAAAATATTATTCAAGTGCCTAGCCCAGCTTTAACTGTTCTTTATTGATTGGCGAATGTATTCTCTCTCTCTGCAGGCGACAGACAAGCCTTACGAACATTACGCTAAGATGATCTTCATGGAATTGAACGACGCCTGGTCAGAGTTTGAGAACCAGGGATTCAAGTCACTCTTCTAAAACCCTGGTCTGGTTTCCAGCTAGACCAGATCAGACTGGCTGGATTTTGCCTAACCAGACGGGTTGGACTGGGCCACATTGGACAGGACTGAGCCCACATTGGGCCTTAGGGGGCCGGAGCCTCTGAGAGGTGTCCTCTCTACCATTCCCTTCACTCCCTTCTTACTTCCTTTCTTTCTTCTGTTTCTACAGTCAAGGAAAAAGACCGTTGGCCTCGTGTCCGGCTGTAGAAAAGAAATGTCCTCACTCGTTCATAAAGAGCCAGTAAAATAAACATTGTGAGACAGTAGTACTTAAACTTACTGCCTACCTGTACGACTGCCTGCGTGGTGCTGCACACATCTGGAGGGGAAGAACGAGTGACAATCACACGAAGAAGACAAAATCTAAAAAAGATATCAGATAATACAAATACTTTAAAAAAGACCCAGCTGGTTATCCTGTCATAGATTTAGATACAAAGATTTAATGACCCCCCACACTTGTAAAAATGCTGGTCTAATCATCTGTAGCTGGCAGGTTTGTCATTAGTGCCTGGCACTTTAGCAAACAACCGGTCATTTCACTGACTGGTAAAAAAAAAAAAAAAAAAACATGGCTGTACATTTTTCAGCATGCCGGCCGACAGTGTTTTTAAGCTTTGTTGCCTCAAAAAATATTGAATGTTGCTGATGAATCTTGGTAACAACCAAACACAGCATCCAACGGACAAAGAAAATATATCCTGCCTCGGATGAAGAAGCAGGATTAAAAATATCCGGAGGATTTTCAAACAAAAATACATCTAATGATAATATTAAAACTAGAAGTGCTACCTTTTGGGCTCAACAGTTAGTTGGGTTTGATGTTGAGCAATTTCTTCTCCAGAAGTACTTTGCCTGCTGAACACTACTAGTGCTGCTTCTACCATTACAGTGACTGCTACACACACTCCTCAGATTGATGTTATAATCTGCATCCCAAACTTCTGACAGAAGCTGCACTTGTTTTGGAGCCCCATATAAACCTAAGCGGGCAGTCTGTTGTTTTTTGAAGTGCTCTTTTAATTCCTACCCACTCAGGCTATACTATGTAGCTAACTGCATGCTCTCACACACCAAACCTCTAATCAACAGGGGATCGGTGTGTTTGATTTCAAACCAGGGTAGTCCGAACGGACGGAGGCTCTTTTATTGAAGTGCTCTTTTTCTTGTAGCAGATTCAGAGAAGAGTGTACCTGCCTGATACAGTTGTGTGACTTCATGCCTTTTCCAGCATCTCTGTCATTATTAACCCCTCTCTGTATCCCCCCCCCCCACCACCATCTTCAGCGCTCAGTTCATTGGACAATTATTTTTCAGTGCATAGGAGGAGAAAGTGAAGGAATAAAGAGACTTTAGTGATTTATTCTGGTTGCTAAAGTTTTCTGTGTAGGTTTGTTTTGCCCTTTTTGTCAATTAATCACCAATTCAATGTAAATATGAAAATAATATCATCCATCAAGTGGCTTTATTAAGATTCCAACCTGGGGAGTTGATTTATTATGGAGCTTTACTGTGTGAATGGTTGAGTGAGTATGTGTGAAAGTCAGTGTGTGCGAGTGTTTCTTTCTGGCAAAAGATAATGAAACCTTATTGGACATCATGCTTTCTTGTCTGCAATCACAATCTTTTCTTTCTTAATTTAATTTCTTCCAGCCTCTCACACACTTCAAACAAGTATTTCGAGCTTTTTCTTGCTTTTTTTCCCCCCTTGTTCTATTTTTTTAATTTTACATTTTACCTCATGGACCAATCAAATCACCTGTTTTTCATATTTATTATATTTTTTGGGAAGGTTGTGGGTTATAATGACATGTATTCATGCATATTGATGGCACAAGTGAAATTGTTCAGATAATATATAAGTGGAATATGCTGTAAGTGGGACAGTCGGTGGTTGATCAGTGAGCCTCTTTGTTGCTGTTTCCATTCCAAAGCATCTATTAATACGAATGTGCTTTTATTAAATATATATATTTATCCTCTCTGTTGTTAAACTGTATATGTTTATCATTTGTCTGTTCCGTTTTTTGTTGTTACCTTTTTTTTTCTGTATTCTTGCTTGTTTCGCATTTCGAACTTCCAACATGAGGGGCCAGTAAAAAATGAATAAGCTTGAATTCAGTTATTTGAAAGTATCACAGCACAAAGAGGGAGGATTGCAAACCACACATCTGCAGTGTTAACTGTACCAAATTACATCATACTAATATGAATGTAGATTTCAATGCAAAAACAAATAAAAACCTTTTGATTTGATTTCATGTTTTTTTTTTTTTTCTTGCTTGCTACGCATCACATAAATCAGACGGATGAGAATGTATTAAACATCGTAAGAAATAGCCGACTTATATGCCGCATACACTGGTAGAAACCTGGCCATCAGCGTGCTAAAGGTACTGACCATTGCACTTCAGAATCCTCACTAATCCTCATGTTACTATATGCTTGATCCATACAATTTAACTTTGAAACTGGGCCTGCTAAATGGATGCCATCAATGTGAGGTGTAACCAAGTTTATCAATGGTGCATAAACTTCAAAATTAGAATTTTTTTTTTTAATGGATTGTGAGTTCTCATTCATTACACTCCGTTCGATGTCTCACTATGGGATGCGCCTCAACGCGTATGCAAACAGAAGCATCAATCTCATTACGCCAATCCTGATTGGCTAATGATCTTGACGTCTACATCAGGGAATCCACCCACCCTTTAAGTAGCTTGCGCTAGGTCGCAGCGTCATTCAAACACCTCTTCTCGCTTCAGAGCACATCTCGAATATCAGTAGCCGGACTAGCTTAACGGTCCACAGACTGAACCCAAGCTAACATTCGGTCGACGGGCGCTTGCCGGTTACTTTTTTGCTTTGCAGAAGAATTGAACAAATATTAACACACCAGTTAATATTGTAATCTGCCCCGCCGTTTTTTTTTCTTTCGCAATAAAGGTAAGGTTTGATTTTTTTCTTCAAACAGTAACATACCTGTTGCTAGTTTATCCCTCCGTGCCGACACCACGGCGAGCGGGGACGGACTCTTCTCTCCCTCACACCAAAGGAGACGGAGATAAGAAAGATATTAACACACCAGTTAATAATTTTGAAAGAAAAATCTACCCCGTCGTTTTTTCCTTTCGGAATAACGATAAGGTTGGATTTTTTTCGGTAACATCCCTGTTACTAGCTTGTCCCTCCGCGCCGACACCCCGGCAAACGAGGATGGACCCTTCTCTCCCTCACACCTGAGGAGTCGGAGGCTCGGAGGCTCGGCTCTGCGGGTTTAGGATCTCGGGCACGGACTCACACCAGGCCTGCTCGTCCTGCCTTGGGCTGGAACACGCCCAGGAAGCTATCGATACCCCCAGTTTGTGCGGGCATTGTGCCCGCTTCACCATCAAGAGCCTCCGCCGACGGCTAGCGCGCCAAGCTAGCCTGTCGGGACGGGACCCCTTCATGTCCGTTGATTCGCAGGCCGGCAATCGGAGATTGAGCCCCGCGCTGTGTCAGGCTGGGGCTCAACAACGGCGGTAGCCGCAGAATCGAAGCCCCGCACCGTGTCAGGAGAGAGCCAGGTGGCTTACCCTGACGAACCTTCCAGACCGGGAAAAAGAGGACGTCTTGGACATGCCTATTGTTCCCGAGGGCATATTTGGCTCCGCTCTAGCTTCGATGCAGCAGCGGTGTGAATCCAAAAAGAAGGAGGATGAGGCTCTCCAGCTTTGTCTTCCCCGAAGGGTCCAGCCGCCGCCTTCAACAGCCCCGCGGCAGTCCTTCGCTCAGGCTGCCTCACGTCCTGCCCGTTTCAAGATCCCGAAACAGCAGAGGCCACAGCCCGCCCCGGGTCTCCAGCCCAGACACGAGGCGAGGACGAGCTGGCCAAGTATGTCTCCGGTTCCGGCAGCAGCCGCTCAGGCACAGCCGGCCCAGACTTTCAGCCACCAGACGAGGAAGAAGAAGAGGGCGGCCTGACAGCCTCCTCTCCTCGATAAAGGAGCTGGAAGTTCCCTGTTTTCCAGATCCAGAACACGTTCCAGTGTTAGATGCTCATGTGTTTCCGGGGTGCAACCATGTCCCCATCTTCCCGCCTGCCTCGAGTGATGTCAGAACGTCATCCTCAAGTTCGCGCCATCAGGGAAATGGACTTAACATCAACGACAGCAAGCTCCGCTGCTCGTTTAAGTCACACAAACACATGTCATCACAATTGTCTTTTAATAAATCATTTTCCACTGTCGTTTCCAGGCTTAAAGCCAAGGGCGCAGTCAATAAAAATGAAAAGAAAGACAATAAAAACAATAAACAGTCTGACGTCTACCCCCCTTCTAAGAGTGGCTGCTACCTCTCTCAGATGGACGGGGCTGTGAAGGCATCACCGCCACGCGCATGCGCAGTGTCGACCGGGGTTGTCAACCTGGGGTACCACCGTGTTCAGACACTAGAGGGCCCCATAACACAACAAATAAAGACACAGAGGGCAGACGACAGGGATGTGACATCTCCACTCGCTTTGAGAAGCGAAAAGTGGAGGATGCCCACAGATTCTGCTTGGGTTTTCAAGACAATAACACGGGGTTACAGTCTCCAATTTGCTGTCACCCCCCCTCACTTTTCGGGCATTCTGCATTCGCAAGCCTGGGGAGAGTCGGCCCATATTCTAGAGCAAGAGATTCTCTCGCTACTAGACAAGAAGGCTATATCTATAATACCCTCCGAACAGAGTCAGAGCGGCTTTTATTCCAAGTCTTTCCTCGTTCCCAAACGGGGAGGGAACGGGATTCGGCCTATACTAGATTTGAGGGCTCTGAACAAATATCTCAAAAGATACAAATTCAGAATGCTCACTCACACATCTCTGTTGCGTCTCGTGCGCCAAAACGACTGGTTCACATCAGTCGACCTGAAAGACGCGTATTTCCACATCCCAGTATATTATCCACACAGGAAATATCTGAGGTTCGCCTTTCAGGGTGTCTGTTACGAGTACAGAGTACTTCCCTTCGGTCTGTCTCTCAGCCCATGAGTGTTTGTACGGTGTACGGAAGCCGCGATAGCCCCATTAAGACAACAGGGTATTCGCCTGGCAACTTATCTGGACGATTGGCTCCTTCTCGCACAGTCGGAGCAAGAGGCTATTACGCAGACGAATGTCCTCGTAAAACACCTGCTCGACCTGGGTTTCGTAATAAACACAGAAAAGAGCATGTTGTCTCCAGCCCAGACTGTACTCTTCCTGGGCCTACGCCTGAATTCGGTGTCCTTTACAGCCCGCCTGTCAGCAGAGAGAGTGAAAGCCTTCAGGGCTTGCCTCGCTCATTTCCAGCCACGCAAATATGTTCTCTTCAGATCATGTCTGCGGTTACTGGGGCTCATGGCGTCAGCCATCCTGGTGGTACGACTGGGACGCTTACACATGAGGGAGTTTCAGCGCTGGGTAGCTGCCCTCAGACTGGACCCCGTGCGTCATGGCACGCGGAGAGTGATGGTCACTATGAAATGCATAATGGCACTGCGCCACTGGCTGCACCCGACTTTTCTAGTACGGGGCGTGCCTATGGGTGCTGTCCTATCGCGGAAGGTGGTCACCACAGACGCATGTCTGACGGGCTGGGGGGGTATATACGAAGGTCAACCTGTGAGGGGTCTCTGGAGCAGAGACCTCCAACGGTCACACATACATTATCTGGAGCTTTTAGCGGTGTTCCTCATCCTGAAACGCTTTCTGCCTTTTCTCAGAGGACATCATGTCCTCGTGAGGACAGACAACACGACCACAATATCGTATATAAACCGCCAAGGGGGTTTGCGTTCTCTCCAGTTACACATGCTGGCACGCAAACTGATCTTATGGAGCTGCGGACGTCTCCTCTCTCTGAGAGCGACGCACGTACCAGGAGTGATGAACCTCGGGGCAGATCTGCTGTCCAGAGGTGCACCACTATATGCAGACTGGACTCTACATCCAATAATTGTGAGTCAGTTGTGGGTGCGTTACGGCCGGGCCGCGGTGGATCTGTTCGCATCAAAAGAAAACGCTCAATGTCAGCTGTTATTTTCAATGCGCGATTTAAACGCACCGTTAGGCGTGGACGAGCTCGCGCACGTTTGGCCTCCGGTCCTTCTGTACGCGTTCCCACCCCTGGTTCTGATACCCCCAACTCTGGCCAGAGTGAGAGAACAACGCCACACACTGATCCTAATAGCTCCACACTGGCCTGCAATGTACTGGCTGGCGGAGATATATCAGCTACTGTGCGGGCAGCCGTGGCAGCTCCCACTACGCAGGGACATACTATTTCAGGCGGGGAGGACGATTTTTCACCCACACCCAGAGCGCTTGGCACTATGGGCCTGGCCCGTGAGTGGTATAACCTGAATACAGTGGGACTCCCTCAGAAGGTGATAAACACTATTCAGAGTGCAAGAGCTTCTCCACCAGGTCCCTTTATGACTGTAAGTGGAGGGTGTTTGAGGAGTGGTGCCTTAAAAAAGGACACATCTCTTTTCAATGTCCTGTCGGGGTGATTCTATCATTTCTACAGGACCTGATTGATAAACACAGAGCTTTCTCTACGATCAAAGTATACCTGGCTGCTATTGCTGCATGCCATGTGGGCTTTGAGGGAAAGACGGCTAGCCAACATCCCTTGGTCTGCCGTTTTATGAAAGGGGCTTGCAGGCTCCTCCCTATTTCCAGGTCACTGGTGCCCTTATGGGACTTGACAGTGGTTTTAGATGGGCTCACTCGACCTCCATTTGAACCCCTGGAAGAAGCTGACATGAAACACCTGTCACTGAAGACAGTGTTGTTACTGGCTCTGGCATCTGCCAAGCGAGTCAGTGACATTCATGCGCTCTCTGTACATCCTTCATGCACTCAGTTTGCCCTGGGGCAAACGAGAGTGTTGCTGAAACTCAACCCTGCCTTTGTACCTAAGGTGGTTGGCTCATGTACCCCCATTGACATTTGCCATTTCCTCCGCCACTGTGTTCATCTGAGGAACAGCGGCCGAATTTACTGTGCCCAGTCCGTGCTTTACGCACATATATGGACAGGTCAGAAGAGTTTCGATGCAATGAACAACTCTTTGTATCCTGGGCTAACCCTCAGAAGGACAAGCCCGTTACCAGGCAACGGCTCTCCCACTGGATTGTGGAAGCGATTGCTCTGGCTTATACGAGTCAGGGTTTGCAGGCACCAACAGGCCTGCGTGCTCATTCTACTCGTGGACTGGCTACATCCTGGGCTTTGTTCAAGGGTGTTTCCATCCAAGACATTTGTGCAGCAGCGAGCTGGTCCTCACCGCTCACTTTTGTCCGCTTTTACAGGCTAGATGTCTCTGCTCCAAGTGTGGCCCGCGCAGTGCTGGGCCCCGTGTTGAGACAGGGTTCTACCTGTTAAGTTCTGGTTGTTTTGGTGATTTTCGAGATAAGCATGTCTAGCAATACGGGAGTTTCAATATCCTATAGTGAGACATCGAACGGAGTGTTATGAATGAGAACTATAGGATACTTACGTAACCCCAGTTCTCAGAGTAACATGAAGTGAGATGTCTCACCAGACGGCCCTTCTTGCTAAGGCAAAGCGAGAAGAGGTGCTTATTTTTGAATGATGCTGCGACGTAGCGCAAGCTACTTAAAGGGTGGGTGGATTCCCAGACATCAAGATCACCAGCCAATCAGGATTGGCGTAATGAGATTGATGCTTCTGTTTGCATACGCGTTGAGGCGCATCCCATAGTGAGACATCTCACTTCATGTTACTCTGAGAACTGGGGTTACTTAAGTAACCTATAGTTTTGTAATTCTAAGGCCCAATCCCAAACCACGCCCTACACCTCCGTTTGCGCGTTCGCGCGGAGTGTCCGCCACATTAATATGGGCTCAGAACAGTCTCATAATATACACACATGCACACAGAAGGATTCACACTTGTATTTCATGATCCGCAAAAGGATGCACACTTGTATTTCCGAATCCACACTTGTGTTTGTCAATGCACACACAAATGTGATCCGTTTCATATACATGTAAATAAAATCCAAATACAGAAAAAAGTTTTACATAATGTATTTTTGATCCTCACATATTTGTTTTCCATTTAAAACCTCTGCACCTACAAACACAAACCACTTTCTGTGCACGGATCGCTGTGCATTCGTGTGTGGGTTTTTTGAGACTCCCCTGACGGTCAGCCGATTCGTACTTGTAATTTTTTCTATCTATAGCCAATCAGATGTCTCCTCAATTCTAAGCCAATCACATGAGCGCGCCCCCACGAGGGTAGATTTATTGCGTTCATGACGTAGTGCTTCATGTACGCATTTCCGAATTTTGGAACACAGGGACAAACCTTACACACTGGTGGTCGACCTGGGTGGTAAGGCTGAGTGCGTCTCGGTGGACCGGGTGAAGGCTGCCCACTTGGATTTGGACCAGCCGGTGGTGCTAGCACGGCCTCCTGCGACGGGGCCGCCCCCTGGCCTTGATCCCTGGGCCCTTCTCACTTCGGTTAAATGGATTCCTTGCGTCCCTCACTTGCGTCGTTACCCTGCGACTAGTCCCTCTCACCAGGGAAGCATGGAGAGATGCAAGGAAACCACGAGAAGCAGGGAAATTAGTTTTAAGAGCAATGGGACGTCCTTTCCTCCGGAGCGTCACGTGAAGCGACGTCCGTTTGTGATGACGCTGCACAGCTGATCGTCTGACAGCAGCCAGCTCTGTCCCTGTTATTTCCACACACACCCCCGCCTCTGTTACACATTTACTGACACACGCATGTGTATCATCTGTTGTAGACCCAAATACATTAAATGAAATAAGAACTAATTCTCAAAAAAGATAAACGCCATTCTTAAAATATAAACGAAAAAAGCGATAATGAAAATGTTTACAATAAATGAAGAAAATTATTTTTGACCACATTTACGTTCAGATATATCACATATGTGTAACTAAATTATACATTAATTGAAACAAAACACGGTATAAACTGAGGAGTGACTCCCTTGAGGTTCATGTATTTTCTTCACTCCGCTGGGAAACTGCTCTCATATCAAGAAGCATCAGATCAGTGCATGCACTGCCTCGTCCAATCAGTGAGCAATACACAGTAAGGGGGCGGGGCGAGTGTCTGCGGATTTCATCGAAGGATGGTCTGGTGGTTCCTCGGTTATAGCTCCTCCATTATCGCTCCTCGCTCCTCCCTCCTCGGCCCTCGGGCAAAAATAAGGCCATTGGGACGCTACTAGGGATGCTCCAATTTCGGGGCCGATTGCTGATCGGCGATCGCCGGAATCGGCCGATACCGATCACCGATCCGATCGAGTGGGCGGGGCCTAAATGGAAGATTTAAACATCACTTTAAATCTTCCATTTAAAATGATGTTTAAAACTCAGTTAATGGGGCTCATTCACTGGAGCTTCCACAAACAACAATCAACTTAATTATTACATTCAAATGATATACATTATTCAAGTTTACATTCACTTTGGATAATAACACGGGAGAAATTAGCGGAAGCGCTCTCTTTTCCTCTCTCCCTCTCTCTCTCCCCCCTCTCTCCCTCTCCTGACAGCCTGTCAGTATCTTATGCAGCTCACTGATCCAGTAATGAGTGAACCGACAATGAAGAATACATATATTTATAATAACTAGTTTAGCTTGTTCCAGAGGTAGATAAAATAGCTAAGTGTGTTAGGTCTAACTCTTACGGTACGTCCACACAGCAGCTTTTCAAACATCTTGAAAATCTTGGAGCTGGGCGTGTCTGAAAGCGTGGGGATTTTTTGCGAGCAACGCGACCAACATCCAATCACATGAATCTCCCGCCCCCGACATACAAAGCAAAAACCACGGGGATTTTATGTGAGCAATATATATATATATATATATATATATATAAACTCCCCAAACAGGCGAAAACCTACCAGTTTCACCCACTGTCTCTGCCACCTCCCTCCATGCCTGGTTC
Source organism: Harpagifer antarcticus (assembly GCA_902827135.1). Lineage (NCBI taxonomy): Eukaryota > Metazoa > Chordata > Actinopteri > Perciformes > Harpagiferidae > Harpagifer > Harpagifer antarcticus. The sequence goes on from CADEHL010001172.1 coordinate 7,001,349, forward strand.
CTCCGGTTTGTATCCCGTTAATAGTTCTCGTCGTAAAGAACCGGGTGATTTGCTACTGTAATTTCTCGTTTGGAATATGAGGAAATGAACTGCGGTCTGGTTCTCCGGGTGTGTGTGTTTCGCTGTGCTTACCGGTCCGGCGGGCGGAGCTGCAGGATTTCTGCTTCACACACGTTGCATACCGCTATTTTACTGTCTTTTTCGGACACCTTAAAATAATGCCAGACCGGTGAAGCCATTTTGGCGAGCTTGTTTTGCCGCACACAGAGAAAAGTGTCATGTATTTTACGTCATGCGATCGGCTCTCGCGATCGGCTCTCGCGATCGGCTCTCGCGATCGGCTCTCGCGATCGGCTCTCGCGATCGGCATGTTTAGAGAGCACCGATCAATCGGTAGAGAGTGAGTATCAGCCGATCTCGATCGGTGACCGATCAATCAGAGCATCCCTAGACGCTACTCAAGATGGCGCAGACAAATCAACTTCTGGTGAGACCGAGACCGAGGAGCGAGGAAATGAAAAATAAGAGAAGTGAGAAGGGCCCCCTGTCACCGAATTGGGACACATTGTTCAAGTTCGGCCTCTTCCGGCGACCGACCCTGCGGGGGTTGCTTTCCCGGCTTCTGTGCTCAGGAGTCGTGGTGGCCGGCCAGTTGTTCCTCCTCACCGCACAGACTTTGTTTATGGGTGAATTCTGAGGGGGGCTTGTGTGGGGGCACATTATGGGACATAATTCACCGTGGTATTATTGTGTGTTGCAACACGGACCAGTTAGGGAAGGTACCATGTTATACTAGCTTGACATGTAGTAGCAAGCAGATGTACTTACCTTGTCTTCATGCTAATGTAAAATAAAGTGTGGAGTTCCATATTGAACACACCGCCTCTGACTCCCTTTCATCGGCTCTACACGATCATAAATCTATCGATTAGATTTATGATTCGAAAATGATAAAAGTAGGGTAGACATGTGGATATTATCCGGCTGAACAAAACGTGCATTTCTCTAACAGGTTCGTTCCACAGACCTTATTTCGAGCTATTTTCCAAAATCCTATGGAGAAATCCCATTGCTTTTTTGTCGAGGGAACCAAGCCCCCTGGAAGTGCGCCGGAGTCTGATGAGAATATTCGTGCTGGTCAAACGGCGGTACTACACTTCCTTTAGTTGCTGGGCCCGGAAACACTTTTTCCCATTGACTTACATTGGGAAAGAGTGGTCTGTAACTCGTTGGATAATTTTTTTTAAACTAAATAAACTACCCAGTATGAACGTTTGTATAGCCCTTATTAAAAACATTCATTCCTCAAGTTGTAAACATTTGCTAATAACGTTATTCTGAGAGTTATTTCCCTCAGTACTACATGAGTTTCTCTTTGCACAATAACAACGGACCATATCGCCTTACTGCCAGCCCACGGAGCTGTAATAATGGATATATTGCATATGTTTGCTGTAATTCATCATTTGTAAAATATTATACTACATGGGCTGTATGATGTAAATCTTGTACCGTAAATGTTGTATTAAATAAAGTTAATATTACCGACGTAGATTAACGTTCCTGTAGCTTCTTATTGCACTTGCAATTGTTTTAGTTACTTGTGGGCTACTTAACATGAATAATCACAGTTACTATCCTTTTACTCCATCACATTTAAAAAAGAAATAGGCTATTGTTATTTTAACTCCACCACAGTAATCCATCATCAGCTTTACTTTTTAGATAAAGTTTTAACTCACAATTGATCATAACAGGCTTCAACATATACATTTGTATATATTACCAAGTGGTTTCATGTACAACCCACACAATTATCATGCTAAATGAAGCTCTGTTGCTTGGATATCACTAGATCCTGATGTCAGCGTAATATAAAAGTACATAACGATTGATGTGTAACTTAGCATAATTTACTAGCTAGTCGCTAGCTGCTAACTGCCGCCTCGTTAATATAAATCCAGTACCATGCTGTCATGAACGCGCGGTGCTGTTACGTGTACGCAAATTCACGTGCTTAATGTGAACGAGCCTTTTGGGCGGCGTGGTTAAAGTTGCGCATGCTGTATGAGTGCACATACGGGCACTTCTCAGGCATGCCGGGTAATCTGTGACGTTTCGCTCTCTCAAAAGTTGGGCCATTTTGTCATCATGCGCTAATGAGCAACTCTCATAGGAATGAATGAGGCCCCGCCTCCCACGCTGTATCCAGCTCTTATTATACATCCATGAGGGAACCCGAGCGCAGCTTACTTCCGGGTTTTAGGACGTGTCACTGTACCACATCAAATCAAGTTATTTTGGTAAAACTAATGAAAAATGTAACTAAAAAAATATATAATATTCTTTTTTTTTTTTTTATGTTTTCAAATATTCTTTTTTAGAATATCTTAGGCCCTCACAGAAGAACTAGAGGGCCCTGACAACTCGCCACTGGTGTAGGGGTAGGGCATGGTTTGGTATTGGGCCACACTAAGTAGTATAAAGACTTTGGCCGCCACTTTATGTATTTTATACATAAACATGTGTCCCCTCTGTGTAAAGAGATTCTGAAAGTTTCAGGACAAAAAGGTTCGCTCTCTTTTTGTCCTGATCCATTTATATAAAATCCTGTCTAAAAATGAGCAGATCAGATTTTGGCCACTTTATGTCATAACGTTTTTTTGGCTTGTGTAATCATTAGCCAATAACCCACCAAGGTAACACCTGCCACCTTATCACCTGAATCTCCTCCTCGAGCACCATTGTGTTCTTTAACCAAATATTTCGCAGAGGGGCGTGGCTCCTTATTTTCATCTAAAGTAACAGACAGAATCAGCACTTTTGAAACCGAGGGGTTTATGGGATGCTACAATGCATGATCTGTTTGGTATTTCCAGCCAAACACTTTACATGTTACTTGTTAGATGCTTTTATCCAAAGCGACTTACATACTCAATACTGTGGGCAATCCCCACAGGAGCAATTTGGGGTGAAGTGTCTAGCCCAGGGACACAACGACATGCTGACTGCAGTGGGGTTTGAACCTGGAACCCCCTGATCCGAACACCAACGCACTACCCACTGCACCACACGCTTCTCCTTCAGACATGTTTTGAATATGACTGAGATCTATAATTTATTGATGAACAACAGAGGGACCTTTAATGTTAGTTGAGTTTATAAAGCTGCGTTTCTCATTAACAATCATTCAAATGGCCACATCACAAGGCAAATTGAAATTCTATGACAGGATATTTAAAACAGACTTTCTAAAGTAGCCGACTACCGGGGGATGTCGAGAAATTAAATGAGTCCCTACAATATTAAGCAAAGACTCGTATCACCCAAGTAAATTGTTACCGATTAAAAATGACCATTTTTATCTCCAAAGAAAAAAAATAGCCACACTATTCTTTACAGGTTGCACTTCTAAGAATTTGATATTGCCAGTACAGAATTGATAGAAAATTGAGAGAATATACTGTATTTCACATTTACTAGTCATGTCCCTTATGCAATTAAATGCAAACCATTTATCCTGATGTGTGAGTGATAGTGTATAGAAAGAACAACAAGTACTCCTGCTTCACAATGAGCTACAGCTTTATTTCAAACGTGGACCAACATCATCCCATCAATCAAATCACCAGATCACATTACGTTTCCTTTCCAGAGCACAGACTTTGAGCAAAACTGTAGCACATCATAGGGTCTATACAAAATGGATTTAAAAAAGTGAAGGACAAGGGGAAAGGGCATGGCCTCTCAGCTCACCCCTGCCCCCCAAACTGTCTTTTTCCATTGGCCATGCAACCAAAAACTCCCGCTCTAGGATAGCACTTAGTTTCGGCAGAGAGAACTGGAGGACAGAAATGAAGGCTGGGGAAAGTTTGATGGTATAAAAACGACCTCTCGAAAATGTGAAGTTTTCCATTCCACATGAACAGGCCCCAGTACAACTATAGCCACATTCATCATCTTTACAGGTTTCACATGCATTGGTTATGCTGCATGGACGCAGACGTGCTGGAGAGAGGAACATGCCCAGATATCAGGCACTGCCAGTTATATCGATTTAGGAATTGTCATCTCTCAAGCACTCCTGCTTCCACTGCTAATGCAAATTCATGGTGGTTGGGGAATACTACAGATAAGGAGTCACAATATGTTTGTTTCCATTTCTGCACATTTATGACAAGTCTGTTGCCTTGAATGCAGCTGGTTTTGGCCCAGTGACATCTGGTTTGGTGTTTTGATAAAAAACCAGGGCCGGAAAGGCACTTCAAAGTGTGGATGTCCCTTCAAATGCGTGGAGTAAATCCCTAAAAAAAAATCGACACGTCGTCAGCTGTAAAGCTTTGAATACTCCGAATGGCCAAAGGGGAATCTGTAAAAGACAAAGGATAGGAGTCAGTTTGTTGCAGTTATTCAAGTGAGATGTTCAATGTGTTAGATACTTACAAAGACAGAAAAGGTCTTCCAAGCTGTGTAATGTGGACCTAGCCCTCGATGGAGAGCTCTGGAACAATGTGTCCGTTCAACGTTGCCTCCACTGACATATCCTGAAAATAAAACGAGACATTAGATCAGGCGAGTGCACAGTGAATCTCCAATATTATATATTTGGTCATTACTGTAGACATTTTTCATGCTTTGCTTCTTACCATTGAGCTGATCTGCACAGACTGCATCTGGCATGGCATGTCGCACATTTCAGTTTTGAGTTCTGACAGCACATCCACACAAGTCTGCTCACGAACGGCTTCCTGGAAAGACAAGGGTGGGGCCGGTTAATAAAAACCAAACAGTCTGACATTCTTTTTATAGTATTAGCAATAATGGTGGTGTTTTACATTACAGTCATACAAGTTTGTACAATTTCCAAGCTTTATATTAACTCACAATGATCATCTCCTCTGCGGGGGATGCAGCAGGCTCAGCGGGTGTTACCTCTGGTTCTGAGGGGGTGTCGATAACTTCCACAACTTTCTAAATAAAAGCAAACAGAGAGATGCTCGTTAAAGGAGAGCATACAAGTAGCACATGTATTGTGCAAAAAACACTTTTAACAGCAGGTTTGCATTGCTGGGAAGACGGGGGGGCTTAGTGGGGGCTTTATCCAGAACTAATTTCAATGTCAAAGAACATTTTAGATGCTCTCACCGCATGGACAGCAGCAGACTCAGCGATGGCGACCTCCACGGCAGCGACAGATTCTGTGACAACAAAGTCATCGACCAGGCACTCAGCAAGGACCTGGATAAACATAAGGGAACAAGGTGAGAACATTTAAAGATATTCCACAGGCAAGGTCAAAGAATGTAAATGAGGAGAACTAATAAGCACACATCCCAGGAGAAAATGGCAACTGGCTATGAACTAGGTTTGTTTTAAATGGCTTGAAAGCAGAGTGCATTGGCATCAATAGAAATTTCCTAATACTGACGTAAACCACATTTGTATTTCAGGGGGTTTTACAGGTAGAATGCAGCAAATCCTAAATGATCACATGACCTTGACATGCAGTTCCTAATTGTTTAAAAGTTCAGGGTTTACCTCCTTGACTTCAGTTACAGGGGCTTCAGCCTCTTCTACTGGAGCCTCAGGGACAATTTCTGGCTCCTGGTGAAACAACAGATACTGCCATGTCAATATTCAGAACACCATAAGCATGTGTGGCCCAGGTAAAATTGCTACTTTTGGAAATATTGCCAAAAGAAACCATTGATTAGGTCCAAAGAGAGAACACTCACCACTGGAATTTCCTCAGATGGGGCAGCAACATCCTGAAAGATAAGAGGACACAGCAAATCAGTCTTTGCTGTTAAGTTGCATTATAAAAGTAAAAGGAACATGCCATTAAACAAAGTTAGATGAAGTTCTACTTAATCAAGGTTTAGTATTTATGAAAGGAAAGTCTAGTGAAATAATGAAAATGATTGGATCTTCCACAAGAAGCACAACTGTGCAAACCACATGCAACATACAATCACAAATACAAACTACATAAAAGTCAGGAAAAAAAGGACATTGTTTTTTGTTCTTGGAAGGGAAATAAGAAAAACTTCAAGAAAAGGGAAAAAATATCGTTTTTTAATCTAACTGGCACCTCTGTGATAGCAACAGACTCAGCAGAGACTTCAGGTGATTCTTCAGCCAACACTTCGATTTCAGCTTCATCCTCTTGTTCTGGTACCACTGCTTCTGCGACAACCTCCACCACAGTTTCCGCAACGGCCTCCTCTACAGCGGGTTCAGCAGCAACCGGCTCACTGACAAGTTCTACCAATGGTTCTTCAGAAGCTTCAGTAATGGCGACCGCTTCTTCCTCTGCCAAGGCCTCTGCCTTCACTTCAGTCACTGTGTCGCAGACATCAAGTGTCTGGACATGCAAAGTCAACACGGCACACATTATGAAACGAATGGTAACACTTAGTTCATATGAGTTACTGACAATCTATCGGGGCAATGATATGTGATGGAATGATGACCTACATGCATGAACAAGACTACAGAGTTGGTAATGATGTAAGTATAGTGACAATACTTGCTGTCAAAGTGCTTACCAGTTCAGTTACTGTGGTTACAGTTGTAGCCTCCTCTGTCAGAATCTGGAGAACAATAAATAAAAACACTTTAAGACAAGGGCTGGTTATCTGCTAAACAGACTTGATAGAAAAATATTTCACAATTATCTTCACTACAAACTAAAATAAATCTGTTTGAGCAACCTGCCCACCAATTGCAGCACAATAAATGCCCATTACCTACATCAAAAGTAGTGCGAGGTGTTGAGGATGAAATAAAAGTGTAATCCTTTCTTTCTGAACAAAAGAAGTACAAGAGAATGTGACCTGAGGCAAGTGTGTGGCCTTTTGTAAGTTGTGAAGTTAGAAATACTGTGTTACTGTGGTGTAACAAACAAAAAAAAAAACTTGGATTAAGGCAGATGATTCACAAAACTGTTTGTAAGCCAAACCGTAGCTGTATTCACCTCGAGGATTAACAGTAAACCCAATGACATTCTTAGAAGGTTCACAGTTTACAAAAAGTTATACAGTTTACTGAAATAAGCTACAATGCACACTTTAAAAAATAAAATGCTGTGTGTTGGCTGTATGTCAGGAGAGGAACACTAAACATAGGTTTTATAAATTACATAATGGTGAGCTAGTAAGCCCATTTGCCAACCCCTTTTTGTAACCCAGCCCAGATTCATAAAATGTAAGTCTTCAAACTTAAAAAAGGGCATTTCAAGCATATGCTCTGATTTGGTCATGGAGCAAGACATTGGATCTGTATTACAAAAAAGCAGCAATGCTCTGTAGTCTGCACCACGTTTTAACATTCTTGCATTAAAATGTAATCCATTGTATTAGCATTACTCAATTAAATATGTTCTAGATACATATGCCACATGCCAAGTCATTTTACTTTGCAGGGGCAACCCGACACATTTACAGAAAACAGTTGGCAGTAACCTAAATGGCCACTGGTGGCTCCCACTGTGCAGCCAATAGGGAGAGCTATAGTGGCAGTAACAGTGAGCAGCACATAAATAATGTAAAACTTCGTAGTCAACAGTAAATTATTTAAAAGTCTTGTATCAGCCACTCTACAATGTGGGGCAAGTCTGGTGCATGCAGTCTGGTGCTAGGCAAAATAAGACCAATCATGCAAATTCATCTAAAGTTTATGCTACAGTGCAAACGGAGTGAAAAGTCACAGGAGACTTAAAATGCTTGTGGTTACGGTGAGTTAGTTAACCATCTCCACCTCTTTGCATTGTGCTACTGAAAAGGTGATGAATCCTGTTTGCCAAGATTTACACAACCTACTGAACAAAAGCCAAGTGGGCAGAAATGCATGTATGGTTTAGGGTAAATATATACTCCAGCTAAAGCCTCTGAAGGACGGTATAGGGGAGAGAAAGGAGGAGGGAAGGGCAGGAGGGAGGCGGGTGGACTATAGGCCTTCCTTTGCTTAACAGGAAAACAGGCGTGCACACAGTATAGAATGCAGACCCCCTCCAGGCTATCCAAGCATCAGAACACTTTGTACAAACTGGTCTGAGCGCAGATCCTGCCTCACCAGTCCTACTGAAAAGCAATTCCAGCCAACAACAAAGCTTATCTAGAAACTGACCATTTTTATACGGATGGTAAACTTGATCTGGAATGCAATGAGCTAAATGCAATAAGAAAACCGTTTGGCCTTTTCAGGAATCAAGAGTTTAGGGAAACTATTTTACAAAGCTCAACATAAAGCAAGCACAATTTAAAATCAAAACAGGGACGCGTTTGGATTTCTGCATTAAACAAAGACCTATTGAGCCCCCAAAACCACTCCTAAAAAGTTGCCAGGTAATGTGGGCAAGGCCCAATGTGTGCTGTGTAAGGAAAGAGGGTGGACACTAGATGGGAAGGTAGGTGGGGGGGGGGGGGGGGGGACAGCGGCCCATGTGCGTTGCCACAAGGGGATATTTTTTCCAACCAAGTCTGAGAACACCACAAACATCACGTCACCAACCTTTATAAATATGCTCATCATTTTAAAGCATGCTCTTTATAGGATGTTATGAGCAAATGTACCCCAAATCACCATCATAGACGTTTGTTACATAAATCTTATAACAATAAATAAAGTTGACAGCCGTCTTGCAAGACTACACAAATCTCAACAGGTATCGCTCGACAAAAACCCAATGATAAGCGGGGGACACATGGCAGAACAAGCACATGTGCTAAGAAGACAAGCTATTAAATGCCCATAGGCCCCATAGGGGTTGGCCGAAGAGAGGAGTGAAAGGGGGAGGCCAGATTAGGGTGAAAGGAGAGACAGAGAAACAAGTGGTGGGAGGGAAGAACAGTGATGAGGGAGAATGAATATACAAGGGAGGGAAATGGGTGAGGGACTGAAGGGGGAGGGGTCGAGGTCTGCAGGAGCACCGAGGGAGAGCAAACGGGTACAAAATGTTCAGTCTCAACATGAGCCGCACCCGCTGCCTCGGGACACGGAAAATTGTATAACATTTAACACTAAGCAGGACTTTATATTGGGTGGGGGGGTGGGTTAAACTCACCTGAGTCTCTGTAGTTACAACCAGAAGTGGTGGAGACTCCTCTCTCTTGTCCCAAAGCCAGCTGAATACAAGCCCCATTGTTGCCTGCTCTGATTCTACTGTCTATTGACCCAAGTGGAGTGCAACTCTAGTCCGACAGTGTCAGAGTAACCACTCGTGTCAAGATTATTGATTAAAGTTCATAAAACACTATACACCCAACACCATATAAAGGACTACTGTATGAGTTGCATTTAAAGCCAGCACTGAATAAATGTCAACTTTGCCAAAGTGCAATAGAGCCTGTATGTGTATATGTGAGCGTCTAAATTGTATCTGGCACATCTGCAGGCAGTGAAGGAGCAGAGAAGCAGCAAGGCAAGAGGGGAGCTAAGGAGTGATGGATGATGTTGTGGGAGGGAGAGAAGGAGGGATGTAGGAACAAAGAAGGAGGGGGTGGGCCAAACAGCTATACAATGACAGGGAGCAAGAAACATCCATTGGTCCTGTATAGCTCAGAGGGTAGGGCATAACACGCAAGCTTGAGTGACATTCTATAGCAAAGTAAACACTGTACTATGTAAAGGTACGATATGGCCCAAGAGAACAGTGCAGCCTTTATTCTATAACAAAGTAAACACTGTACCCTATGTAAACTAACTCATTTCTAGCAAAAGGCTACGTCACTGATGTACACCTCCTGTCTAACTGGTTGTTCATGCCGACACATGTCAGCACATGCATGTGCTCCATATGTGGACATGGCTCAGTTACCGAGCGCACACATGCGCAACTGTGTGTGGTTAGACACATGCATGTGCAGTATGGCGCTTGTGTGTGCCACGACACATAGCCTGCAGTGTACTGGCTGAAACAGAACATTATGTTCCCAAAATGTGCACATGTTAGTCATGTGAAGAAACAAAGGTAATGTGTTGAAATTGCAACGCAAACATTAATGTAAAGAGTTGGACTGCAAAAAAAAAAATGTTGGGAAACATGTTTAGTTATAAGCTACAACTGTGCAAGCTAGCCAAACAGCAATTATTTGAATACAGTAGAAAGCAAGCTTCAGTTCTTCTACCAACTTTACTTTAAAACTCAACGAACTCTCTTGATCGCCTATATTAAAAAAAAAGCCATCTTGTTGATTCCAGCAAATTAACATTTCAAACACTTCTCGCAGCAAAATTAAATAATCCAATATTTTAGAGAGCAAACTCCATTAAAGTACTCCCAGCCTATTCAAAAAGCAGTTGCATTTTAATCAAAGCCATGTGCTTCATGACACAGGCATGTTTTAATGTAGGAGATAATGTATAATGACTGCTGAAATGGCTCTGCCCACTCACTCTCCAGTGATGTAGCCTACAATCCCTCCCATACTTCCCACCTCTTTGCTAAATGGAACATGTTGTTCCCTTTGCCTCTAAACCCCCCCACCAGCCCCACCCCCCTTCTCATATAAGAGCCACAGCATATACACCGTTTAACGGTCTTCCACAAAACCAAAATAGCAGACTTTAAGATCCACAATGTGTGGAAATAACTTGAAGACCATGCGACATTCAAAGTTTGTAGCCATGTATACATTGGTTGGACAAAGTATATTCTAGAGAAGCACATGGATTTCATCACAACATAAGTGTCAGAAGTTACTATGGTTACAGCTTGCTGGCGGTTTTTGTTGATAGCCAAAAAGTATGGCACTACACAGAAAGCCTATCAAAAGATAACCAAGGCTGCCATTAAAATGTACAGGATGTATTATAAGGCCTTCCTAGAGTCACCACATCTCTACTTAAGCCATTACCATATTACAAGTGCCTCAGGTACTCATTTGTCAACTATGGAGGATTAACCACTATAAAAATCCACTGGTACACCCCTTATCAAATGATACAGTCAAGTGTCTGCATATGAACCAAAGCAGTTATTACCTCTGTTATTGCTTCTGTTTCAGGAATGATAGGTTCAGCTTCTCGTTCTATCGCAGCCTCAACTTCAGCAGGATGCTCTGCTGGGGTCTCAACAACTGGAGCTTCTTCAATGACCGGGGCTGGGGCTTCAACCTCAACTTTTGCTGGAGCTTCTTCCACCACAGGCTCTGGTTCTGGCACGGCCTCAGGCTCAGCTACTTCAATGGGCTCTGGCTCAGGCTCTACCACTGCAACGGGCTCTGGCTCCACCACTGCAATGGGCTCTGGTTCAGGCTCCACCACTGCAACAGGCTCTGGTTCAGGCTCCACCACTGCAACAGGCTCTGGTTCAGGCTCTTTCACAACTGGTTCTACTATGGGGACTTCCACAATAGGGACTGCAATTGGAACAACCTTTGGGATCTTCACTGGAGCTCTAGCCAGTTCTCTAACTGGTGCTTTAGCCGCCTTCTTTGGGACGGCTGTAGGGGGAGCACCAACTGCAATCCCAGGAGTCCCTTTGGCTGGTGGGTTGGCCGCATGCTGCTCTTCAAGGATTATCCTCTGGGCCTGCTGTAAGAGGGAAAGCACAAAAATGTGGGATTAATGATTGTTGTCTTATTGTCATTTTCATGCATTAAAGTAGCATTTTACAAGGTAGTTAATATAAATAAAGTACTTAGAGTTAACGCAATTCAATTACGTAATATCTATCTCAAACAACTCAAGTTTAAATTCTTACATCTTCTTTAAAAAAACAAAGGTGAATTGAGGCTCTTGCTGCGTTTAGATACTGTTGTTGTCGTTTTGCAGAGCATTTCAGTACATTTTGGTCTGCAGGAATACAGGCATGCCATCCAACATGTTTTTTCAGCTTGGGACAAAACCCCCCCCAGGGTTTAAAGAAGATTTTAGGAGCCCAACCACTAGAGGGAGGGGCTGGGTTTCAGGGACAGGGACCATCAAAGCTACTTGGATAATGGGAGTTCATTCGTTGAATCAAAGCCATCCTGACAGGTCTGGTGAAGCGGGAACAGAAACAGTGAGAGTCAGCAGCACTGATGTGTGCCCAGCACGCCAGACAGTGGGCCTAATCACTTCATAATAAGGTTATAATCAGGTTACAATCACCCCCTGAAAAGGCTTTTGTTAGATAGACAGCCAGTCAGTTCATGCGTCTATACCCGTCAAGCTATGCACCATCAAAACAACCCCTCCCTTACCTCCAACAAATGGCTGGCAAAATCTTCACTACTACATCACCAATAAGGCCTTGCCACATGTGATTGAAAATGCTTAGGAATGTGTAAGACAAATGTAGCTTTACATCTTCAAGCAGCACTTTTTAGCTTTCAAGAGGGAATTGCTTATAACATCCAGCTGTAAGGGGCTTTAGGGGCCCGTTGTTATCCTAGTGTCACTCGGAGAACAAGAGATTGTGCAGGCGCTGGCAAAACAAATGCAAGACATTCCTCCAGTCAACACACTACCAAATACAGTTTTGTGGGGCCTAGAGTCAGCAAGAGAGTTTGAGGGGGAGGCGCTGAGAAACTCCATACCTACAACCCTTTAGTGGTGAAGCAAGTTATGATTTTAAAGTTGTAAATTAGGTTAAAGAGCACAGGTTAAAACAATTAATCATTGTGATTGGGAAAAAGATGACAGTGTTCAGTGACTGAGTAACCTTTGCCCTCTGAGAATTGCAAGCATCTGTTACTTTCTTGCTAGTTATCCATCACTCCCACATACCCCTTCGCCACACCCACTCCTCTTTGGGCACTGAATGTTCAGAAGTAAAATGTCTGGCAGTTACGAAAGTGTGGGGAGGGGGTTAGGAGTCAGATTTTTAAATAAGCATGCTATTGGCCAACTGCTTCGTAATAATGCATTGTGATGATGATGATTCATACATTATGCATAGTTTGATGTACGAAGACAGTGAGTGATGCATACTGAACAGAGTGTACCTGTTTGTGCATTATGGGGGGGGGGGGGGCTACTTTATGCTTTGCTGGCAGATAGAAAAAAAATATATTTCTATATTTGTAATAATGTGGGCTTATACATCTTTGATGACCATAGAGGTGTAAAGATGGGAAATATAAATCCCAGCACTTTATAAATTGTGTCCATATAGCGCGCTGATACCGCACGTGGCGCTCGGGAATCCACAGGAACCATTTTCTTTGACTCTTGCACAAATGCCACATGTAATTAATCTAACTAAAATCAATTACGTTTTGAAAGTATTACATTTCAGTGCATTTGTGGAAATGTTTTCGATCTTGGCGGAATTGAACGCACTAAGCCTAATTGGAGTCACTCAAGAAAAAAACAAAACAAAGTAAAAAAGAAAAACATCGTGTCCATTTTTGTCACTTAAATTGAGATTTCAAATTGTTTCAAATCATAAGGCTCATTTAAAAGGTTTTGCATTGGTAGTGGACACGTGCTTTTTTTCTTCACTTTTTTAAATCAGGTTTTGCATCTTAGGGTAAAGACGCACATCGTTTCACCCATCACTCCAATCACAAACTGAACAAAAGTACAGTGATTGCAGCAGCAGTGCACGTGCGCGCGTCAAATATGTGTTCACGTAGAGAAGGGCCACACTAACTGATAGAAGTTCTAAATAAACAAAATGTAATTGGTCGTGATGAGAACAACATTGAAGTGGTAAGAAAGGCCGTCTAGCATCACTTACTGTCCGCCTCATGCGACGCTTATTCTTCTTCCTCTTGCTGGGCATTTTGGCGATGAGTGGTGATGGAAACAAGAAAGACCGGAGAAATAAAACAGGAGCAGAGAGATCCAAGGAACAAAGCGGGTCTTTATAGAGCCCCCGTCTATCTGGTACCTTTGCATGTAACCTATGGGATAACTGGGATGAAAGATCGGGGGCGTGTAGAGACACACCCCCCACCCAAAACACACGCACGTGCACGGCTGCTCAGAGATGATTGAATCAGAGTGGAGCTACGCTGGCTGGATGTTATGAAACCACTCCATCAGCGCGAGGGACAGAAGGAGCAAGAGAGTGGTCCATCCAGTTTGCTGAGTGCCACACCCCCTTCTCTTGATCAGTTTCTTACTTAAGCACATGGCAACAGCCCCACATACTCCAACATGTCTGTTCTACCCTCCTTTATCTACTTTTAGAGTCCGTTTGGTAACATACAAACCATAAACCCAGCCAGCAGCCAATTGCAAATGCCTTTTTAAGAGAAACCAAACCAAATGAAAAAAAAACTGCCACTCTTCCATCCTTCAACTTTCCTGAATTCATTAAAATCATGAAGCTAGAGAATAGTTTTCATTGTATGTTTCCCCCAGGGGAAAAGGAGAAAGAGAGCCTGTACATGTGTCAACGCCCCCCCTGCCAGCCTGCACTGCATGAGTTGTGAGCACACATTGTGTCCAACTCTTGGGTAAGCCATATGCATAATCAGAAGAACACATTTGTTGTGTCATGTGTTCTTTTATACATGTAGGAAACACAAATGACAATAACATGCTTCTGAACTTCACTTTGCTTGTTCAGTTGAGTGAAAGGTGTGTTTTTTGGCAGGTTTTATTGTAAATCGGATGCTTTTGAGTTGACGATAATGTGGCAGTCTCGCTTGAAGGCCTGCAACGTGATTTACTGTATGAGTGCAGATGGATTACACATCCACATAGAGTGCTTCTACATGTCACCAACACTTCCATGTTGAGCTGCTGATCTTTCCATTATAGTCACTGTAGCTCCCGAAAACCTTAGTTGAGCATACAGCTGCTGCAGGAACTGTATCAGTGTGACATTTGACCAGCTGTAGTTACTGTACAGCAACTCTTCAAATATAGTTGAATTAATACAGTAAGTGTTGCTATGAGATGTCAATTGTGATTTATGGAAGTCTTAGACCCCGTCCACACGGAGACGAAACGGGTTGTATCCGCTACAGTTCGTATAGACGGTTCGTCCACACGAGGCCGACACGGAAACGCGGATAACGATAACGGCTCCCAAGGTGTGTAGAGTTGCGGACGAAACGCTCTGGGGGGCCAAACGGCTCCGTATGTACGCCCTATACGATCATTTCTTGATAACGATGAAGCCATAGCTCCGCCTCTCCCCACCTCTGCTGCTCACCCCCGCGTCACCCGCATCATTACTGATGTGTTTCGCCAACAACAACAATGGCAGATCACAGAATTGCTTTCGTGCTCCAGATGCTACTGACCATGCTACAGATGTTAGTGCAAAATCTACAGCTCCTCTACCACAACCATCAGCAACAAGTGGAAATGGAGAACTACATGAACTACATGTTTCTAAATCCACCGCGGATAATAAACAGAAGGGCAACCAGGCAACCATGGCAACCATGCTCGGGGGGTCTTATTCGCTGCTTTTCGTGTATTTTGTGGCGAAAGACAGCGCCACTTACAGGCCCGGCATATGTACAACAGCATTTCCAGCGGGTCGAGCGGTCTCGTGTGGACGGACACGTTTCTTGAGCCGATTCCGTTTGGACCAGAGGTCGCGTTAACAGAATATTTTCCGTCAATGACGGATTTTTTCTAACAATGACGGACAAATCTGAAAGCAGTCCGTCATTTTGACAGATTAGAACACAACTCGGAACAGCGCCAACATGTCCACCAGTGGCCCACATTATATTACATCCTTAGTGGCCAGGTCGACTGAGGGCGATCTACCGTACTCTTGCAGTATGTAACTATTATTTAGTAATTCGCACCCCTGTCCAGTTGGTGGCGAGTGTGTGCATATTAAGTAGCTATTGTCTGGTCTTGTTTTTGACCTCGTTGATTACCTCGTTGTTTAACCGGCTTTAGCAATCCAAAATGTCACGGCAGCTGATCGTCCGAAGCTTTTTAAGAAGCCCAGTAGTTGTGATGGTGTGGATACACGAGGTGAAAAAAGAGGGATTGATGCGGTGGAGGATGAAGGACAAGCCAGTAAGACTCAAACTGACAACATTCAGCCAGCGGCAGAGGGGCAAGCAAGTGGCAAGGAGTTCAAGCCGGAGTACCGGGTTCAGTGGGAGCAAGAGTTTAAGTGGCGGAGGAGGGAAGATGGCAAAATGTTCTGCGACATCTGTAGAAAAGCTAAGATGAGTAACGGATTTGTCCGAGGGTGCACGATGATGCAGAAATCAGCGTTCAGGCTGGGCTACAGCAGATCAATTGAGTTGTTCTTGTAAATGTTTTGTTCATATTTTGATTGTAATTGTCTCATTTAAAACGATGGCATTGTTCACATTTGCCTGTTTAGGCACAATGGTCGCGGTGTTTTTAGCAGCCACAGCCCCCATCTGCTGTCAGTGCAGGAAAAAAGAAATCATTCATGTTCGTGTTGACATGAAAAGTGACCACACGGTCGGTGTCTCTGTTCATCTTCTTTTTTCTCCATGCCCTTAAAAGTTCTGTATGAATCATTAAAAAAAAAGAATGAATGAGCATTTGCTGCTCAGTACCCAAACATAAATATGAAATATGTCTCATCTCATCATTAAAACAAAAAAATTAAATGACGGGTAATAATGGATTAATGACGGAAATGTGACGATCCTGTCCGTCAAAATGACGGACAACGAAAAAGTCTAACGCAACCACTGGTGTGGACGGAAGACTTTTTTTGTATCGACATTGGTTCGTTTTAATTTTCGTTTCCGTGTGGATGGGGCCTTACTGAGGTAGTTTGAGGGACTTCACCGTTTTTGGGATCCATCTTTTTATCACAGTTGTTGATGGCAAGATTTCTAGTCTTTGGCAGAATTGAAAATCAGAGACAAAATGGGCAAAGAAACAAAATGTGGCCTAATGAGTTTTGTTCTCACTAACATGTTTGGGGTTTATAGGTTGGGTCTCTTAGGCCACGGTTCATACTTTCATCAGCATTGCACTACTTTGTGAAGTCAATGCTAAGAATATATTTTCACATGCTATTGTCATCATGTTAATAGGAAATCAGTGTTGGACAACTGGGACATTGTGGCCTCTGTTTGACTGGGCTGCATAGCAATGCAGCACAAACAGTAACGTGTTTTTATGCATTTATTCTGTGTTTTAATTTTGCTTTTATCAGGACATGTTAAACCACCATGCTGCAATTAATTGTTTTGGTCCTGAGAGAAAATGATCAAAACATTTAAGACAATTGGAAATATTCTTTGCTTGATGAAAACTCAAATTATTAACTTAATCCTGTATTTGAATCATTAGAATTCATTATTAGCTTGTGCCCATGTATGTTAGCAAGGGACAGAAGTCAGTTTTTCTGTGTAACTGTTAATGTATGTAACAGTCAGTCTGTATCACTGATACACACAGTCAGATGCCACATATTCTAAATGTCCCAGCCTTTTAAATTTACATTCTGAATGTTGCAGTCCCATGCAGATTTACAACATGCTGGCCAAACTGCTGCTGAGCAAAAGGAAGGTTTTTTTTTTTAATGCAAAACACTGATCTTGTTCACTTTTGTTATATTAATTTGCTCCGGTGTAAACTATCAAGAGGGCATCATGTCTTCTTTGGAATATCCTTCATTGAAATGACTTGCTTTGGTCTTTATCTACATTCAAATGTTAATTGTAATCTCATCAGGTTAACTCAATCAATCAAAAACACACAATGCAGTTATTTAGCCACTTTGAGAGGTTATCATTCTAACATCCTCATCACACGTTTTTTTCTTATTAGTGAACACAATGCTAAAAACTAGCATTTCAAGAGTTTTTTCCAACCTGTGTGAACTTGTGTCACGTAACAATTTGCTGCTGCTGGGTGGAGTCAGTTAAGCAGGTTTGTCAGGTCATACAGCCAAGGTTAACTGCTGCTTCTCCAAACACATATAGCTAAAGAATAGTTTACTGAACTTTGGGGCACGCTGAGGGTTTAGATCAGTGTTTCTCAAACTTTTTCATACCAAGGACCACTTAACCAATAAAAAAACACTCGCGGACCACCTAACTTCACAAATATCCAAAATAACATCGTTTTTCTAGAACAGATTACAAATCGCCTGAATATGGTACAAACAAGCAACATGTGTGATGAAGGTGTTGTGCGGGGCTATATCATGCAATTGAAAGTGAAACTTAAGCTTGCTCCATTGCGGAGATATTCCCGCGAGAGTGCGGAAAACTCAAATTAATTAATTAATTTCAAATGTGAAATGTTACCAATATACTCACGGACCACTAGGGGCGCTCACGGACCACCAGTGGTCACCCATAGGATTCTGCAGAGTTGCCGTGAAGCCCTTAGTAGACGGAGTCGGCCACTAACGGCTCGACTGTGACGTCAGAGTCTAATCCCGCCTGCTCCAAATAAGGGCAAAGAGGCGGAGCCGAGGCGGGACCTGCTCCCTCCGAACTGGAAGTAAACAGAGCTAGCTCAGGCTAAGAAGCTAAGCTAACATGAAATACATGCATACCAAGTTACTACTAACAGTGTAGTTCCCCTATATAAATGTTAAATTCATAATCAAATGAGACAATCTGCAAGAGAATTATCTATATTTTGTTATTCTTAATGCTTGTCATTCACACGTTAAGAAAAGACGGACTCCACCGCCCGGACCTAACGGAGCCGCAGTGGGCTAGCTCCGGGACGCCGGCTGGAGCTAGCCCCCTGCGGCTCCGTTAGCTCCGGCGGCCACCACTGGGATAATTGGGTCCCCTATTAACATTTGCTCCAGTTTAGCATTATGGGCGTCATAGACTATAAAAGTCTTACACAAGGCTGAATCATAAACTAAAATGTATATGTATGCATAAAGGGTTGCGTCCTTAGCTGGCTAATAAGTAACAAGCTAAGCTACCAAGCACACAAACACCTGCGAACGGGGTTAACATGTATAATATTATCATTTAGACTTCTTGGAAGTTCTGTTAGTACATTCAAGCGCACAGCACGACATTTTAATTGTCTGGTATTTGTAACAATATTCCCTAAAAGGCACAATCACCACGAACACGGCTAAAGCTAAAGGGTCAAGTACAGTACTATGACTAACTAACGTTGTAGCCTCTATGGTTGTAGCCTAGCAGAGTGGACAAGTTGCTGTTAGCTGACAGTGAGGCATGTACGTGTCCATCAAAGTGACCACGCCCTAATTTATGCAAAAACATTAAGACCTAATGTAAATAAAAGGGTCGTGTTAGAAAACAATTCACTCACAGATTCATAATCATGAAGGTGGAATCTAACTATATCGATAATAATATTTATTGCATCCAGGGGTAGAAACATGTTTTTTTCTGCTGTAAAGTTGGGCATTTTAACATGGGGGTCTATGGAAATCGCTCCTTTCTGCAGCCAATCCCTAGCGGCCCATGTATGAACTGCAGTGTGTGGCACTTCCATATTGGCGTCCCAGCTGTTCCCCAGAGTTTCCCACTTTGTCACGGTTGAGTGAAGGAAGCAGGACCCAAATGCAGATAACTCTGATAAACCTTTATTTCAAGGCTAATGAAACTAATACAGGCAAAACAGAACACTCACCGGTGAATTCAGTCACGAACAAAAGAAGCACCAACACTGAACACAGGACGAGACAAGACTAAATACAGGGAGGGATAATTACAAGACGAGACACAGCCGGGCAGGGGAGGAGAAACACAAGGGCCACAGGTGAACACAATCAGCTAACGAGACACACCAGGGAAACTAACGACAGGAGGAAAACATGACATAGAGAACAGCGAAAACACCCAAACCAAGACAGAACTGTGACATGACATGATAACCGTGACAGAACCCCCCCCTCAAGGGACGGATTCCAGACGTCCCTAAACCCCAAAACAAAAATCCAACACAGTCCAGCAGGGTGGGTGGAGGGGGTCCGGAGGACGGGACTGAGCTGACCGCCCAGGAGCACCGTAGAGGACCAGGAAGGGATCTCGGGCGGACGGCCCGGGGGCAAGGCAGAAGCCGAGAAGGAGGACTCGGGCGGACGGCCTGGGGGCAAGGCAGAGTCCAAGGTGGGGGACTCGGGCGGACGGCCCGGGGGCAAGGCAGAGTCCATGGTGGGGGTCTCGGGCGGACGGCCCGGGGGCAAGGCAGAGTCCATGGTGGGGCGAAGGCCACGGCGGGCGAACTCAGGGGGCCGAGCATGAGGGCGAAGGCAGCGGCAGGAAGAGTCAGGGGGCCGGGCTCGAGGACGAGAGCAGCGGCAGGAAGAGTCAGGGGGCCGGGCTCGAGGACGAGGGCAGCGGCAGGAAGAGTCAGGGGGCCGGGCCCGAGGACGAGGGCAGCGGCAGGAAGAGTCAGGAGGCCGGGCCCGCGGGCGAAGACCGCGGCTCACAGAGGGTCGGGATCGAGGGCGAAGGCAGCGGCAGGAAGAGTCAGGGGGCCGGGCTCGAGGACGAGGGCAGCGGCAGGAAGAGTCAGGGGGCCGGGCCCGAGGACGAGGGCAGCGGCAGGAAGAGTCAGGAGGCCGGGCCCGCGGGCGAAGACCGCGGCTCACAGAGGGTCGGGATCGAGGGCGAAGACCAGACAGCTCCGGAGGCCGGGCAGGACCCGGTGTCGGCCGGACAGGAACCGGAGCCGGCGGGACAGGCTTCGGCAGGATCCCCCACGGAAGAGGACCAGGAATTGGCAGGACCCCCAGCAGGAGAGCGGTTGGCGGGACCTCCAACGAGACAGGACAAAGGGTTGGCAGTACCCCCGGCAGGAGAGTAGTCAGCGGGGCCTCCAACGGGACAGGACACAGGGTTGGCAGGACCCCCGGCAGGAGAGTTGTCGGCGGGGCCTCCCACAGCACAGGACATAGGATTGGCAGGACC
Organism: Harpagifer antarcticus; assembly: GCA_902827135.1. Lineage (NCBI taxonomy): Eukaryota > Metazoa > Chordata > Actinopteri > Perciformes > Harpagiferidae > Harpagifer > Harpagifer antarcticus. The sequence continues at coordinate 7,022,108 of CADEHL010001172.1, forward strand.
CCCGGCAGGAGAGTAGACGGCGGGACCTCCAACGGCACAGGACACAGGGTTGGCAGGACCCCCGGCAGGTGAGTAGACGGCGGGACCTCCAACGGGACAGGACATAGGGTTGGCAGGACCCCCGGCAGGAGAGTAGTTGGCGGGACCTCCAACGGGACAGGACATGGGGTTGGCAGGACCCCCGGCAGGAGAGTAGTCGGCGGGGCCTCCAACGGGACAGGACATAGGGTTGGCAGGACCCCCGGCAGGAGAGTAGTCGGCGGGGCCTCCAACGGGACAGGACACAGGGTTGGCAGGACCCCCGGCAGGAGAGTAGTCGGCGGGGCCTCCAACGAGACAGGACAAAGGGTTGGCAGGACCCCCGGCAGGAGAGTAGTCGGCGGGACCTCCAACGGCACAGGACATGGGGTTGGCAGGACCCCCGGCAGGAGAGTAGTCGGCGGGGCCTCCAACGGGACAGGACACAGGATTGGCAGGACCCCCGGCAGGAGAGTAGTCGGCGGGGCCTCCAACGGGACAGGACACAGGGTTGGCAGGACCCCCGGCAGGAGAGTAGTCGGCGGGGCCTCCAACGAGACAGGACATGGGGTTGGCAGGACCCCCAGCGGAACCTCCAACGGTACAGGACATGGGGTTGGCAGGGCCCCCGGCAGGAGAGTAGACGGCGGGACCTCCAACGGCACAGGACATGGGGTTGGCAGGACCCCAGCGGAACCTCCAACGGTACAGGACATGGGGTTGGCAGGACCCCCGGCAGAAGACTAGTCTGCGGGACCTCCAACGGGACAGGACACAGGGTTGGCAGGACCCCCAGCGGAACCTCCAACGGTACAGGACATGGGGTTGGCAGGACCCCCGGCAGAAGACTAGTCTGCGGGACCTCCAACGGGACAGGACATGGGGTTGGCAGGACCCCCGGCAGGAGAGTAGTCGGCGGGGTCTCCAACGAGACAGGACAAAGGGTTGGCAGGACCCCCGGCAGGAGAGTAGTCGGCGGGACCTCCAACGGCACAGGACATGGGGCTTGAGTGGGGACTCGAGAGAGGGCTTGAGAGGGAACTCGAGAGGAAACTGGAGAGTCGACTGGAGAGGTGACTCGAGAGGGGACTCGAGAAGGAACTCGAGAGGTGACTGGAGAGGGGACTCGAGAGGGAACTCGAGAGGAGACTTGAGAGGAGACTTGAGAGGGATCTTGAGAGGGGACTTGAGAAGGGACTCGAGAGGTGGCTTGAGAGGGACCTTGAGAGGTGACTTGAGAGGGATCTAGAAAGGGGACTCGAGAGGTAGCTCGAGAGGAGACTTGAAAGGGAACTAGAGAGGGGACTCGAGAGGGAACTTGAGATGGGATGAGAGAAGGGACTAGAGAGGTGACTAAAGGAGGGACTGGAGAAGGGACTAGGGAAGTGACTAGAGGAGGGACTTGAGAAAGGACTTGAGAAAGGAATTGAGTAGGGACTTGAGATGGGACTAGAGAAGTGACTAGAGGTGGGACTGGAGAAGGGACTAGAGAAGGGACTAGGAAAGTGACCTGAGGAGGGACTAGGGAAGGGACAAGAGGAGGGACTAGAGACGGGACCAGAGAGGAGACTAGAGAAGGGACTCGAGAAGAGACTAGAGAAGGGACCAGAGATGGGACTATGGCAGCTGGGGCCAGAGCTAAGGCTGGAACCATGGCTGCTGGGGCCGGGACCATGGCTGCTGGGGCCAGAACTAGGTCTGGAACCATGGCTGCTGGGGCCAGAACTGGGGCCGGAACCATGGCTGCTGGGGCCAGAACTGGGGCTGGAACAATGGCTGCTGGGGCCAGAACTGGGACTGGAACCATGGCTGCTGGGGCCAGAACTGGGGCTGGAACCATGGCTGTGTGGGCCGGTTCTGTAGCCGGAACCATGGCTCTTGGGGCTCGGATTGCTAGCCTGGACTTGCGACTCCTTCTCTTAGAAGCCGCCTGAAGGCTCCGTGGACCTCCAAAAGCCAGCCGAGTTCCAGAAAACGACTCTTGGACAGGAGCAGGAACTGGGGCGGAAGCACTGGTTGACTCCAGACGGAACACACCGAGACGTTTATAGTCAGCAGGCTGGAAATCACACACCCAGATGAAGTTCAAAATCCAGCCAGGTAAGAATTTCACCAAGTCTGGTTTCTCCATAGCCAACCGGTGCGCCTCTACCAGAGCGGCCTCCTTCTGCCGAACACTGGACGCTCCCCTCCACCAATCATAGCAGCAAGCCAAATCAAAAGAAAAATGTTGTAGTTCCACCTCAAATGGATCATCTGCTGGGTCCATTTCTGGTTGGTGCTTTCTGTCACGGTTGAGTGAAGGAAGCAGGACCCAAATGCAGATAACTCTGATAAACCTTTATTTCAAGGCTAATGAAACTAATACAGGCAAAACAGAACACTCACCGGTGAATTCAGTCACGAACAAAAGAAGCACCAACACTGAACACAGGACGAGACAAGACTAAATACAGGGAGGGATAATTACAAGACGAGACACAGCCGGGCAGGGGAGGAGAAACACAAGGGCCACAGGTGAACACAATCAGCTAACGAGACACACCAGGGAAACTAACGACAGGAGGAAAACATGACATAGAGAACAGCGAAAACACCCAAACCAAGACAGAACTGTGACATGACATGATAACCGTGACACACTTGGTGTTAATGCACAAGTGAGGGTTAACCACATCACAATACTCTGTGACCCTGACTACAAAGCAGTGTTGTAACTGAGGGGTGAAGTGAAACTAACCTAATTCTGTTTAGAAACATACTCAACTGGTGCAGGAATTTAATACTTAACAATCTGATCTTATCTTTCGAGCAATGGTGGAATCTTCCCACCTTCTTCAGTTTCTTGCTTTGAACACAACAAGGCATACCCAGCACATGCATTTCTTCCATCAAAGGTGGGGTAGGTCATTTTGGAGAAACCAGCTCGAGTGCGCTAGAATTTGAAAATACAAAGCGTCCTCCAACACACACGAACGCGCACATGACCAATGAGGGCACGAGATAAGTTTGTGCACAGATGGAAGGCTGACAGGCAGGTAGGCCATCCAGTTATTTTAGCTTAAATGATTGGGCGTGCTTTTTACAGTACTACGGCTTCCACAGATGACATTTTTTTATGGATTTTTTGTCAAAGCACTTAAGATATTCATTGCTATCGGGATGTTCAGAGTTAAGTGTATCTCGAGCCGGTTTCTCAAACTTACCTACCCCACCTTTAATTCAATATGTATTTACTATTTCTTAGGAAAACCTTGAATTTCAATTGAAATTTCATTTCAATAATAAGATAAGATGAGATGTACTTTAATGATCCCAATTTGGGAAATGGTTTGCATTGCAGCAGCATAAAAAGACAAGGCATTGTACATTACATACACTAGAAATAAACAATTCAAAATGTAAACAGCTCAAATAGAAATAAAATAGCATTAAAAAGTAGAAAATATACATGTTGAAATACCAATTTACAGTAAACAAAATATAAAGCAGGATAGTATATATACATTAAGTGTGTAAGGAAAATAATATTAAATTGAATATATTTGTAAAATGTAAAGTGTGAATGTAAGTGATGGATAAGGCAACAATGAAAAACAAAAATATTTATATATATGTTAACAATGCCTCTCACAAGTCTGATCTGATCTTTTCTTTTTAACACAATGAATGGTGTTGAAAGTCAGGTCCTGGGGAATGTATTAGAATAGAGGAACACATTTGCATGTCTCCCTAAAGATAATAAGGAGGTAGCTGGTTGATGTGAACTTTTGCTCAACATGGGCTGCTCACTTGTAAGTGTGAAAAAATGCACTCAATGAACAATTAAAACAATAAAACAACAGCTAATTTGAAAAATATACATTTTTTAAATAAACAACAGGGAATCTTTATAACATTGCAGGAAAAGAAGAAGCCTATTTTTAACATAATGTGCCCTATTTTATGTATGCAGGCAGAATAATAGTCTGAGTTTCTGCTGAAAACTGCAGGCAACACAGCCAGTGCTCAAGAATGTTGTCTATCAGCTGTTCAGGGTAGAATCATCCTCCTTAAATAGATGCATGGTGTTTACCTGTGCTGAGCTTATCACACACACACACATCAGGCGCACAGTGGAATGTTGTTCGTCAACAAACACCCCTCCTCTGTCGGCTCCATGGCTACCAACCCTGTCCCATCAGAGCAAACACTCAAACTCACAAAAAGGCTTTCAGTTAGAGTTACACTTTAGTCACAAATAGTCACAATACATCGATACAGGAATACTAACACATAAGATACTCGGCTGTGATGCAGATACTCACTTTTATTGTTATATTATAATATAATATGTGTTGTTTTATTGCTAAAACTTGTAATTTTCTCAATCTTAAACAGTGTATTTTTGAAAAGTTATTTTTCGATGATGCCAGAAAGCATTACATATTGTAAGAAAATAACACTCCAGCAAGCAGACCTCATTTACAAACTAAAAACTCAAACTTACTTCAGCAAAGAAGAGACATTACCTCAGTTCTTCAAGTTTGTGCTATTTGCAAAATGTCAATAGGTGACGCCAAACATGTGTATTCTGTAAGCTGGGGGCTATATAAGGAAAACCCTTTGTAGGCAATGGAATGAAATCCTTTAATCAGGGGTCTATTTTTGAAGCAACGTTTCTGGACTATAAAGTTGGTTTCACTTGCTAAAGTTATCCATCAACCTCAATAATAGTGCAGGAGGAAAGCCCTTGCCCATGTGTAAGATGATACCTGTTTACCTCCACCATGTCCTCCTCTCTGGTCACCACTCCTGTTTACTATTGACCTCTGACATTCCTGAATGCCCTCCCCAGCAGCCCCCCCCCCCCAGAAAAGCTTACAACGTTTGTGATCCCATTACAAATGGAGATGGGAATATATTCATCATCATGTCAAAACACGGCGTGATCGGATAGGTTCCACTCTTTTCACATGAAGGAAAACAACATCAGATCATATCATCATGATAGTAAAAAAGTGAAAGCCTTTCCCTGCCGCTTGTGTAAACAACCATTTGTTTACATTTTAAAGCATAAACCGGAATTGGTTTATTTTTAAATCCTCCATAAAAAAGAATTGCGAATTTCAGACCTCAATATGGTCATGTAGTTGGTCTGATGTGAAAAGTTAAATAACACTTAAGAGAAGGAGTGAACGCAGGTTTTATAATGAGCTTTTAAATTGCTTTGTTGTTGTATTCTAAACACTTGTATCCCTTAATTCACCATACAAATCTAATTCTTTAGACACCTAGGAATCCCACAGCAATGATTTTGCCTTCAAAAAGCTTGTGTGTTGCTCTTTAAGCTTGTAGTTTTGAAGATATTGTCTGAGACATGCAGTGTTGCCAACCAGATGCAGACAAAGGCAGTTAAGAGTCTTCGAATAAAGAGTCAAGGCCCCAGTGGTGATGAAGGCCAGACAAAGATAGGAGCACAGGGAAAGCCTGTAATGCTAGGGGCTCTCCAGTGTGTATTCATATCCCAGAGCTGTGGGGGAGGGAGGATAGAGAGAATGGGAGGAAGGAGACGAGAGGGATGGGTCATCCTGGTAATAAAAGCAACTGTGCTCAGCCATCATTCAGCAGAGCGGCCTAAAGTACACAAACACATACCTTCAGCAGCGTTCCCGCTCGGACAATGGTTTCTTTGGCCGACATGCTCACATGCACAGAGACAAATACATCCCATCCATTCCTTTTCATATTATCTGTGCCTCTCTCTGCTTCTGCAGCCCCCGGGGGGTTTTCTTCCTCTAAATCTATTCCAGGATCCCACATGTCTCCTCCAGAGCAGCAGTTTAAAACTCAAACTCAGCAGAACTCACTCAGGAAACGTGACAACAGTCACAACCAAAATTAACTTTTGATAATGTATTTTTTCAGCAATGATGGCCAGATTTCTTTGTTGGTTTCTTTCTTTCTTTCTGAAACTGCCCACATGTGAAACTGCCCGAATATGGGTTATAAATACAAATGCACATAGAAAGTTCATGTATTATTAAAACCCACAAAACAATGTTTTAAATTGTAATGCGGGTCACAAAGACCATATCAAATCCTGCCAATGTGACAGAGAATCATCAAATAAATGTTGAATAGAATTTGAACTTTTCCCCTTTGATTTAAGCGTACATGTATGAATGGTAATTTAACAACAAAAAAAGATATAGAGTAGAGAAATTAATGCACATGAGATTATATACAAAAAAACTCACAGATATGTACAAAAACACAAGTACATAAACACAAACAATATACTGTATGCACACACACATGGAGAATAGGATTTTAAATTAGTGTAAGATATTTGTATCACTTAAAGCTATACAGTATATCATCTCACCCAATAGTTCAGAGCCAGGTAAGCTAAGTGAAATACTATTGCAGGGAGGAAATGCTTTGTGTTGCTTCAGTCTCAGGGGCCCCCATCAAGGGGGCCGGGGGGGGAAAGAGGAAGGATGAGAGGGGTGAGACTGGTTAAAACTGGAAAAAGCCATAACATGTGTAACACATAACAGTAAACTACAAGAGTTTTAACATTCAAGAATTTACCAATAGAAGCTTTACACATTTTTGCTGTAAAATAAATGCATGCTTATTGGAATATTGTTTGTTTTTTAACACATAAAACAGCATTTCAGACAAATTATTAGCAGACGTGAATCCTACACATGGCTTCTCTTGAGCAAGGCACTTACATACCAGCCAGTGGTTTAGCTGTAGGCTGAATACATGTAAGAATGACCTACACTGAAAAAACTGAACCGCTCACTTTAGTTAAGTGTATTATGTCAACACATTTCACACAACTGTATTAGGTTAGTTGAGAGCAATAATATTTAGTTTAACCTAATATAATTTATGTAAACTTAATATTATTGCTTCAAACTAACATGATGCAGCTATGTGAAATCTGTTGACATAATACATTAAAGTCAACGTTTCAGTTTTTACAGTTTAGACAATGAAAAGAAGAATTTACTTTAAACAGAGCATGAGGCGCCACACCTGCACTGCCCTCTAGTGTATAATGTGCACTTTTTCTACAATCATAGAAGCCTTTCCTCGTCACAAACACAACTATGTGTGTTTATTTATTTGTGTAAGTGTGAACATCACACTCTGAATCCAAAACGAGTTCAGGAAGCAAGATATTCTGGGATTCAAGCCAATGCGTACACACACACACACACACACACACACACACACACACACACACACACACACACACACACACACACACACACACACACACACACATATACTCCCTGCACAGTGTAAGTGATGCGTAGTAAAGATATGTGTAAGAGGATTTTCCCTTATAGAGGCTGGAAGACGACACCACATCCAGTTGCCGTTAAACAGAGAAAGGGATATTCAAGTCCACCCCCGACATACTGTATATAGGATTACAGGCAGGAGGGGCTGTCTAGGATATGTCAGACCATGTGTGGCTGTATGTCAGCCTGACCACGCAAGTGACTTTCTAGACATCCTGACATTCTATGAACTCTGACTTTCACTTGGCTCTGTCAGAGAAATGTACATGAACATAAAGATTATGAAGGAATAACTAGAATAAGATGCAGAATAATTTGTAGCCATACCTTTTCAATTAAATGAAATTAAGAGGTCATGGTTCTCAGCAGGAAACCGATGGATTGTCCACTCCAAGTAGGGAATGAGTCCTTACCCCAAGTGAAGGAGTTCAAGTATCTCGGGGTTTTGTTCTCGAGTGAGGGAACAATGGAGCGTGAGATGGGCCGGAGAATCGGAGCAGCGGGAGCGGTACTGCAGTCGCTTTACCGCACCGTTGTGACGAAAAGGGAGCTGAGCCAGAAGGCAAAGCTCTCTGTCTACCGGGCCATTTTCGTTCCTACCCTCACCTATGGTCCTGAAGGATGGGTCATGACCGAAAGAACGAGATCGCGGATACAAGCGGCCGAGATGGGTTTTCTCCGCAGGGTGGCTGGTGTCTCCCTTAGGGATAAGGTGAGAAGTTCGGTCATCCGGGAGGGACTCGGAGTTGAGCCGCTCCTCCTTCGCGTCGAAAGGAGCCAGTTGAGGTGGTTCCGGCACCTAGTTAGGATGCCACCTGGGCGCCTCCCTAGGGAGGTGTTCCAGGCACGTCCAGCTGGGAAGAGACCAAGGGGTAGACCTAGGACCAGGTGGAGGGATTATATCTCTTCGCTGGCCTGGGAGCGCCTTGGGATCCCCCAGTCAGAGCTGGTTGATGTCGCCAGGGAAAAGGAAGTTTGGGGCTCTCTGCTGGAACTGCTACCCCCGCGACCCGACCACGGATAAGCGGAAGAAGATGGATGGATGGATGGATGGAAATTAAGAGGTGTGTTTACAAAAAGGAAAATGTGTATTTTTGACTCTACCCCAACCATTCCTTGTAAGCTTTAGTAGTTTAAGGTCAGGGCATAATGAAGAAACAGTAAAAGAGGCACAGATGTTAAGATCTTATAAATCCAGGCTTGCCTAAACTTATCTGAGGTCATAGTTTTGGTTAAAGAGTGGACTCTGGTGGATTGAAGACAAATGATAATAACAAGTCAAACTGGATGGCTCATGACTGGCAATCTGACCCAATCTCCTCAGTCATCCCTAAATGTTAAAGGGGCCCACATATGATCCTTTTCAGGGCCATATGTATTTTGTGCCTCGACTGTGACATGTCTCCATGCTTTAATGTTCCAAAAGCTCTTTATTTTTCTCATACTGCCTATGCTGCAGCTTCTCTTTTCACCCTCTGTCTGAAACCAGAGCCCAGTCTGCTCTGATTGATTAGCTGGACGGATCTGTTGTGATTCGTCAACCGCTAAGAGATGTTCCGCCCCTTAGCGGGTCACGTACATGTACAATGTGTTAGAGCGCCAGCCAATAGAAGCATGAGTGTTACATTGTGATGTCCTTATGTTATGGAAGTAAACAAAGGAGTTCAATGATATACAACAGAAAAAATAAAAATAAATAATAATATGCACACATGAAGTCATAATGAATATCTTATATTTACACATGGTATAAAATTAAATATGTATACATAAAGGTAGATTTCTATTTAGCCATATTCTCTTGATATCACAGACATATCTTTGGAGTGACACAATGCTTTGTCATTCAGGGTTCTGTTTGTAAACCAGCTTCTATATATATAACTCACATTTTGTCCTGAGATTTAAACAATTGATTCAGTCATTTTCACATTTCATTTACAGTATTGTTTAATTAAAGCCTCTGATCAAAGTCTCTAGAGTTCTCACAAAAAAGCAGCTCTCTTGGTTTCAGAGCTGGTTGTTTAAACAATACTTCTCACGTGATTTAGGATTTGTGGATTTGTCAAAAAAGAACACAGAAAGAAAAGAACATGGTCCCATTTCAGCACATGACTCCTAACATACAAAGACAATACCAAATAATATATTCAAATATACAGGAAACCTCAGCTCCACCAGGTCTATCTGAACATTGTTCCTTTTTTTAAATGCAACATAAATACATCATTCAGTCACTAAAAACAAATAGAGGACTTTCATACATGTGTCTCTCTTTTTGTCCCAAGGCTGTTCCTCAGATCCGTCTTACATATTAAATGATACATAAAACACAAAAAAGATACAAAGCTCTTAACAGCATCTTCTTATCTTGTTTTTTGTAGAAAAAAATTGTGAATCAGCATCTGGATCATCATCTGAATTTTTGAACCCTATCTATAAATATTTGTTTTCTTACGAGGATAAATTGTGCACAATAAGAATCAAAGACTTGTGAACATTGAACTATGGCCATTTCAATGAATTGTGTTGTTGTGCCACCTATCAGCAGAATGTGATTACATTTTTTAGGATTGCACAGAAGGAATGTCAGTTTGCACAATACCTTTAAGAGTTATACCACTTTTTGGAGGACACAACTACGAGACTCTGGCAATCAGGAATCAAATAGCCTATCCAAATATATGGAGAAAATGTTTGATCCAAATTCTCTGCATGCACTAATACATAGGGTAAAGGAGACATGAACAAAAACAAAGTGCTTTATAAATGGCCACATAGTGGCATAATTGGTTTCACATTCACATCTGAACTCACACGTATTACTTACATACCTGTAAAGTGGCTATTGAAACCCTGCTAATGCAACATAAGACAAACAGACAGGATCAAAAGCATAATTTCCATGGTGGAGAGAATAACAAGTGGGGGCATAGAATAACATATTGGGTAAAAAATGGAATTGGCCTTGAGAGATTGCAGCATACTCATGGCATTGTTGTTTGAAACCTGGTGCCATTTACAGTATACAGATGTTATCCCCTCTCTACCATCATTACATTAATTATAACAATAATAAAAAAGGTCACATCAATAATCTTTGAAACATTATCGACTCCAGAGCGATAAACCCAGGCACAGGAGGGTGGTCCCGTCTTATTGTGGTGTTTGCGGTGTAACCATGTGATGTGGAGATGGGAGGGGATACACAGGAACGCTATAATCTGTGTAAGCAGGGGGAAGATCATCCGGCTTCAATTCCAGCTGAAATACACAAAAAGAAACAAAAAGTTGAAATCCAGATTTGACAGTAAATCTGGGGTTTCAGGGACAGGAAATGCCACAGACAAACACTTTGCTTGTTTAAAATCACCTCATTATAGGAAGGTGGGGGCCCACAGAAGGCAGCGTTGTTGTATTGGGGGGGCAGGTAAAGCTCCTGGCTGTATCGGGGCATGCCTGGAACGTCTTCGCTGTCTTGCTGTGACAGGCTCCCGTGGAAAGGGATGAAATATATCGGAGGGCGCAGCTCCTGGTTACTCCGTCTCGCCGCCTCCCGATCGATCTGCTCCTCCCTGAAGCGACTACACACCCTGCAGAAGGTCGTGCAGAACATGATGGAGAGGCCGAAGCCCAGGATGGCCAGGAAGATCCTTGAAGAGGAGGAGAAAGGGGAGAGGGGGATGAGAAAGATGGAGATGGTTGCAAGACAGAGGAAGATGGAGAGAAAAGCCAATAAATATACTCACAGCTACTTCATTAGGAACACCTGTTCAGCTGCTCGTTAAAGCACACATCTGACTAGCCTATCACGTTACAGCAATTAAACTCACCTACACATGACCTGAACATAAAACCAAGCAACAGAATGGTGAAGATAGGTGATTTACCTAATTTTGAAGGTGGCATGGTTGTTGCTTTGAGTAATTCAAAAACTATAATCTCTAGGGTTAATTGCTTTTAAACGAAAGAAAGAACTCCTTTGCGTTAACCAAGGTGTCCATAATCACATTTCTGAGTGCACAACACATTAATGTAGATCGTCTACCGCAGCAGAACACCACACTAAGTGCCACTTCCCTCAGCAAAGGAAAGGAAACTGAGTCTACAATTGGCACAGGATCTCCAAAAGTGGACAATTGAGGATTGTCTGATGTATCTCAATATCTGCTCTGCATTCAGATGGAAGTGTTAGATTTGAAATAAACAACATGAATGCTTTGGATACATCCTGGATTGTATTACTGGTTCAGGCTGCTGGTAGTGGTGTCAAGTCTCTTGTCACACTTAAGGCCCGATTGAGTATGGTTGCTAATCGTGTTAACTCTCTTTATGATCACAGGGTACTCACCCTCAAAGGCTACAGTATAACACGCCATGTCATAACGCTTTTATCATCTCTGTTGTTTTTCTACTCAAATGGTCTACACAGCCGGATTTCAATCCAAGAAAGCATCTTTAGTTTGGGAGTAACGGGGTAATAAAGATTGCAGCAACTGCGTGATGCTATCATCAATATGGCACAAAAAACTCACAAATAATGAAGGCAGTTCTGAGCGCTGTCTTAAATGGTACTAGCAAGGTGTTCCTAATAGGATGGCCGGCGAGGATTTATAAACATATAAGACTTTTTTCTTTCAACAAAAAATTATGTTAAATCTGAAACACATAGACCAACATAAAACATCAGTTTGTGTTAATTAGAAGAGTTAGCACTGCGGTATTTCTCTTTTTTTGAGGTTGAATGAAGAGAAAAAAACCATTTGAAATATTTAAACTTTTAATAGTTATCAATCAAAGTAAGGAAGCAAACAGAGAAGAAAATGGCTGAATTAATCAACAAATATATGACGAGATCGGTGCCTTACTCTAGAATGGGAATATTCATCCTCGGTGCTCTGTGGATAAACTACCAATGGTCCAAAGTGGAAGTCGAGTCAGAAACAGAACAAACCTGAAGGGGACACAGGAACAAAACATCGCACACTGACTTTGCCATTCATTACTTACTTAATTAACATTAACATTTTACACAATTACATTGCTTGCCTAGTATTCCTCTTCCTGGATCAACAGAAAATAAACTTTGAACCTAAAACCCATGAATGTTTTCAAGACCTCAGGATCAAAGCATATTGTATTGCCTGTCTCTACTAGGCAGAGAGATAATAGATCCACAAAAGTACATTGGAAGCATTGGAAAAGAGTTTGTCCTGCAGTAACCTCATACAGTTTACGGTCATTCAGTCTCCCTGCACTGATTGGCATGATTTCGCAAAGATTTTATGATTACATTTGTTCCACTGTGCTTGGGAACCTGTCGGGTGATCAACAGGAATATTGAGGTAAAGGAGGGCCAGAAGCATCGACATCAAAGCACAGTAAAGCATTTGGTCTAAATTTCATTCACTTTTTCAGGATTTTCAAGAACAACATATATAGATAGGCATATTGGAACAGGGGCCCAGTATGCATGCTTTTATTTATTTTTTGTCATGGTTGAGCTCTTAAGCTACCAGGACCATTTCAAAACTCATTAGATCACATGGAAAATGCATTGTCACAATCTGAAAAAAGAGCTGTTCTTGAAAATAGATTGTTTTCAAAGGCCACAAACAAAAAATGATACTGATCAGTTTGGCAATCACTGGCCCTCACCCTCGTACAGATACAAGGTCAATAGATAACTGGAAACACTGCTTGAATAACAAGTAACCTACACCATAACCTGGTCACTGTTAACAAATTGTAACTGCTGGTACGTGGTCCGTTCATTTCATGTCCTCTGAAGTGGATATATCTCAAAGTTATAGTATCATCTGCCAACCGTAGTTGTACAAAAAAGGAGACACATTTTGATCAGAGTTAACTGAACTTTTTCTTCATTTCACCTGAACTCCTTTGTGGATTATGTCCCTAAAGGGATGTTGAATTATCCTCATAGGTGAACAAAAACTCTATTTACATTTCAAAGATGGTCTAACATTACCATGTTTATAAACTGAATAGATTACTGGCTACACAAATCACATGAGCGGTAGGAGAGGTCAAAATTCACAATACATGATCAGTAGGCATATTGGAACAGGGGCCCAGTCTGTTAATACGGACTAAACAAATAAACGGCTACTATGTGTTTAATTTGAGGTCCTTTCACAAAATGTGTTCGGTTTTCAGGAATTGATGTAATTTACAAGACATTTCAAAACCAGGAAGCAGAAAGAAAAATGTCGACCTCTTACCTCCTGTCCAGAGAAGGCACTCCTCAGGTGTACGACTGGGTGGGGATAACTCACCGGAGCAGAGAACAGTTTCTATTGTGGGTGTGCTGATGAGGGGGCAGTGTGTGTGTGTGTGTGTGTGTGTGTGTGTGTGTGTGTGTGTGTGTGTGTGTGTGTGTGTGTGCGTGTGTGTGCGTGTGTGTGTGTGTGTGTGTGTGTGTGTGTGTGTGTGTGTGTGTGTGGGGGAACATGTGCTGGACTAAGTGCAAAGCCCAGCTTGTCTGTCAGCCCCTGATACACCCTCAGAAATTGAAGCAGTCTTTGTTATATCAACAGCGTCAGTGTTTATGTAATACAGAAGTGGTATGTGCACGAATAAATGCTCACATTTATGAATGTATACGTGTTTTATTAGTTCGTAGGCTAAAGGTCCTAAAGAAGAATTTATGGCAACACTAGAAGATTTAAAGAAACAGCTCCCTTTCTCCACAAGGCCTCATGGGAGAGGTAAGCCACAGAATCAAGAGCAGCAGAGGAAGAGCGGTCAACTTTTCTATAGAGATTCATTGAGTGACAAGTGATGTGTTTTATCTCAGACAGCTGCCACAGCACTTTGTCCTTCTTTGTAAAATTGTATAGAAACGGTAGGCAGAGATTGAGCCACATGTCACCAGGTTAAAGTGATATGGGTGAAAACATGAAATCCTGGAATGTGTATTGTCTCAATTAACTCATTGGTTTTGGACCTGAGTAAAATGGTTACCCTCGCCTTTACATAATTGGGACACTTGCAAAAGAGACAGGGACACAAACAGATTGTCAGAAATCAGTTTTAGGCCTCAGTATGCATACTTGTACTGTGATGAAACTCAACTCCCATCTGTTAAACAAACGTTCCGTTAAAGATTTCCAGTCGTCAAACCCCAGTCTAGATAACCCCTTATGAAATCAGAGGTTATTTTTTGACTTAGCATATCTGCAGAGCAACTAGGTACATTTTGTAAGTAAAGTGATGTTTTGTTAAGCCCCCCGTCATGTTAGAGTTTATGCTGTGCCAGTGTGTTTGTCTATGTGAGTGAATAGAAAGACAGGTGAACCCAATGATTGTTAAATGACCCCACAAACCAGAAAATGTCATTTACTGCTGAAAAGTATTTGACTCGCTCATCAGAGGAGTGAAAAGCACAAAGGTGCATCAATACATCTCTGTGAGCATAACAAGCAAGGATTACCAGTACTATAAAGATGCAAATAATACAATAACTGGAATACAAATTGAATTAGGTCAAATTATCTTTATTTTTCCAATATTTAATTTAACAAACACATGTTGTCCTTACAAAATAACACATTCACTGTTGTGAACAAACCACAGACTTTCTGTAACAACACATTCCTTATAGTGCAATTTATTTTGTCATCTTTCAATATTGTTGAAAATGCTACCAAGGAGGAACAGTGGTGTCATAATTCATGTTTGACAGTGAACACTCAAGCACGACTGTGTCAGATCTGATCTTACAGCAGTGTTGATCTTGAAATAGGCATCTAACGATAGAATTAGGAGAAGTACGTTTTATAAAATCATTCAGAAGAAGCTTTCCGCCTCTTTTAGGCATCTTCCTCTTTTTCGCGCAATGTAAGAAGTGGTGTGGTACCAAAATATGAAAAAAAAAAAATCTAATTATTTTGTGCAACATTAACTATTTGTACAACACTGTACACTATTTATGATGTTTCTGCAGAGATAACGCAGCATGAATGAGAAACTTCAAAAGACCTTACAAAGGAAACCACATACACACACACACACACACACACACACACAAATGTTTAGGTGTCATGACTGTTGCAGAGCTCATTCATTTCAGTTTTTCAAAAGGCCTGTTACCCCCTCAAACCATATGGGGCTTAACATCTACAATCACACACATGTCTTTCAACCTGAGAAACACACTGAACAACACTTAGTGACAAAAGCTCTAGGCTTCAGTCTGGAGAAGTGCTGACACCTCATCAGATCAGGGAAATGAATTATATGTATTGAGATTAGGGCTGAACGATTAATCGATTTTAAATCGAAATCGCGATTTGTAATGATGCGATTATGAAATCGCAAACCCTGCGATTTTATTTAACTTTTTTTTTTCTCAATTTTTTTTTTTACAATTTCTTTTTATTTTATTCTTGTGTGTCAGTCATCCACACCAATCAGAAGTGCTGTGCTCCACATGTACCATTGTTAATCAATCAGAAGTGGCCCATGATAGAAGGTGATAGACAGATTGATCCAATCACCTGCCAAGTATTTTTGAAAGTGATTGCCCTTTCCAAATGGCTTCCAATGGAGCGTTCCTAGACGGTTTGGTGAAACTGAGTCAGGTTAGTAATGCTCCATCACATGTTTCTATTACAGGGTGAATCTTAAACTGAAGCTTGACTTTAAAGCAACCTAACGGAAGTTTCATGTAAGTTTAGTTCTTTCACTCGTAGCTCGGGCTGCGGGGCTGCTAGAGACGAGAGTACGTTGATACGACCTTCCTAGCCGGAGTTATGGCCGCATTTTACAATAAACCTACGTTGGGTCGCTTAAAAATAAATATCGCAATTCGAATCGCAATATTTGTCAGAAAAATCGCAATTAGATTTTTTCCCAAAATCGTGCAGCCCTAATTGAGATCACCAATTTTTTTGTATCTTTATGTTTACGGAGTGCTAGCCAGCAATCAGTGGTGTTAATATTAAAGTGTAATTACAAGCTGCTTGGATTTGTGTTCAAATACAAAAGGCATCCTCTTTGGGATTCGGGTCTAACTGAAGAAATGCTTAGTTAGTTTCTGCCTTGAGCAAACTGATTTTCCACTCCAGACTTGTTTTGTTTCCTCTGAAGCTACAGATCCTCATGCAGATGTTTGGGTCTGCGTTTGTCCAGCCAGGCCTGCAGCAGAGGAAGGTTTCTGTCAGTCCAGCGGATGTTATCCTCGATGGTCTCGTAGGCCTGCCGGATACATCTCATCTCTGAGCCTGAATCCTCGTCCAGAGAGCCGAAGAAGCTTCTCACCTGAGAGCAGAGCAAGTGGACTTAGAATATATATTTGGCTTAAAAAATCCACATTTATCTCAATACAAGATGTTAAGACCCAGAGCAGCACATAAGCCTATCTGGGAGATGAATGTATGCTTTTTTTTTTACATGAATAAATAATAAAATGCATTTAAAATAAAAAAGGTTTTTGAGGCAACAATCCACACTTTATATAGACACACAATTCGACCAAAAGTAAGGACACGGCCTTCCTTACCTCCTCTAACATCTCCCTGGTAGAATACTGGCTAGTCACCCCAGTCACCATGAATGAAACGGTGCTGGATCCCAATTCAAATCTATAATATTGGAGCAAACAGAGACAAAGTTCAGCGTTCAGAATACACACATTTCATTGAACAAACAAGTATGCTCGGGCTCTATGGTTTTGAGCTACAGTTCTACTTAAATTCTCACCTGTCAAGCACTATATTGAACACACTTGGATTCCACACAAACTTGCAAAACGTAGACATTAAAAGTAAATGATGAGTGAAAATGCATGAGGGGCTGACTGACTTCTTGATCAGGATGTGCCAGTTTGCTCGGAGGAAGTCCCAGGCCATGTTGTAGCCGCGGGGGTTCCTGCTGACGGAGACCATCACCTCCGGAAGGTCCTGAGTCTTCATCACCACATTGGAGAGGCTGTGCTCCATCATCCTGAGGAAAAACAAATAAGGGTAAGAAGAAAGAGAAACCTAATGCTGGCAGGAGTGTGATATGTATATATTATGTACCCACCACTTGAGCTTCTCCTGCAGAGGACTGGTGGACATTGCAGATTTCATGCGGCTCTTTACAGACATTTGCAGGGAACTGCGGTACTTCTCCAACAGGAAGTCCCACCCCTCTGGTGTTCGAGCTCCAATCAGAAACACCGCCATGGTGATGTCGACAGGGAGGCTAAAAACAGACAAGGATCAATAACAATTATATGACAAACTTTAAATGGGAAATATTTAATATTAAAGACTCAGCTCTGGCAGCATTTTTTAAGAAGAATCCTTAACAAATATCTGACCTCATGGTGCCGTCAGACTCCTTCCACTTGGTAAAGAGCTCGGTGGCTCTTGACACGCAGGGAGCGTAGTTCCTGAAGCAGCCAAAAAGCAGCAGGTAGCTTCTCAGCACTCGCTGAGACACTGATCCAGAGTCAGTCCACTCCTGCCGGCCAATCAGCCCCCGGAACAAATCCACTATGTAGTCCTGAGAGACACACGCAGTTTAAAACAGTCAGTTTTAATAAGAACTATGAATCAAAGATATAAGCCCAGCTTTGTAAATTACATTTTGTTTGGTTCTGTTTGGTTGACTGGTTTGGACAAAACAAGCAATAGGAAGATGTCAATCAGTCAAAGAAATGTTGAAAATAATTGTTAGTTATAACCCTAACATCATTGGGTATTGTTTTATTAGAAAGTAAACTATGATAATACAAAACAATAACTATTTTTTTCAACTGTATGATTCCAAAACTTTTGTTGTATTCTGGTTCAATGCCTGAGAGGAACTTCTAGCAGTCACAAGCAGCACTTAACTGTACAACATGTAATGGGCACAGTACAGGCTTTTATAGAGCTTATGCAAGAACCATGACTCAGTGTGTAAACTTCTCCTGCTACACAGAAGCACTAGCAGTTCATATGTTCCTTGTGGAATGTTTGACCTCCTGCAGCTATATAGAGTCGTACTGTTGTCTTATGTCACCATTATGGCATCTGTTTCTGGGCGGAACAATGGCATCTGAATACACTACAGCGAATGGCTAACTAGCACATATCAGTGTATACCAGAAGGTGGTTGTAGTGAGTAGCAGGGGCGGCGGGTACTGTAGGCTAAGGAAGGCTAAACCTTCCCAAATATTTTTTTCACTGCATCCTGGTCAAATTAAAATATTATGTATAATGTTTGTGTCCTTGACATTAGCTTAGTTATTAGTTATCTTAACTAATCCTGAACGAGATCTCGCTATGCTGTCCTACGACGCTTGTTATCAACTCAGTAAATCAACCCAGGGTTTCTCTGACTTTCTCTGAAGCTGACTCAGATAAGGAAATATATGATATATTATGATATTATATGATCGATGATGTGATATGAATGATAAATGCGAAACACGTTGGCGTCTTCCCCGCATACGGCAGTTGTTCTGTATTTCCTTTATCCTGTAATATGACTTGATAGATTTAAACTCCGCACACTGAGCTCTGATTGGTCAGCAGGCGGTGCTTTCACTGAGAGTTGATCTCGGTTGATAGACGCCGGAGGCGGGCAGCATCAGGTAAAAAAAGTTATTTAGCCTTCCCAAACCTGAACCTCACGCGCCGCCTGAGTAGTTGTCATTCAAAAAGGGGAATGACTGGATATACAAGCCATTGTTATAATCAGGAGTGCACATAACTTTCTCAGTGAGGTACTCAGATGAGTACCTGGAGTCAGTGTTTGGTACTCCAACTTCTGGCTCCACCCAAAGTTATTTGATGAAGCCCTCTGTATCGCGAACGTCAAGGGGGGGGGGGGGGGTGGGTTGTTGCTAGTGGAGTACTTCAGGAAAGTCGGGGGGGGAACGTGAGCTTGAACACACCACGTTCAAGCTCAGTGACCACTGAGCTTTTAGCGCACAGTTCTCCAGTGAAGGGGGGGGGGGGGGGGGGGGGGGGGGGGAGTCTCCCTCCGCAGCCGGTTGGCGTAGTTTTGGTACAATTCCTTTGTACAGGCCGATGTTAACAGCAGCCCTGTCTGTGCACACGGAGACCGACTCTGTTGTCCGGTGATCTAACCGCCTTCTGGAAAAGCTTCACAAGTACGTCGGTATGCAAATGCGCTTTGTGACACAAGTGACGGTACGCATTTCAGATTGTTGCCGTGCATAAGTACCAGTTATGTGCACCCCTGCTTATAATACATTCATGATGACAAGCAGAGCAGTGTTTGCCATCCATTTTCACTTTCTTTCACCACTTAGCTTCATTTCAGATGGCAATGGGTTGTGAAAATATCAGAGAATAATCAGATGATTTCAATTGATAAGAAATGAATCCTTATGTGTGTGTCCTCTTTATTGTAGTTGTTTGGTTGCTTCCCTGACATCCGTTTATCTATTATTTAACCAATCAGAGTGGTTTTCTCTCACACACTTGATAAGTCAATAAGGGCCGACTAATGCCAACATCCAGCATGGCTAGAATCTATAGCCTTTCACTCGTATTACTACTTTGCTCTAAGTGGGTGTTAACATTGAAATGTGGGATTATTACATTCATAGACAAGTTTGAATGCCACAAAAACATTTCAAGCAGTGTGACATCCTGAACCTCCATTAAGAGTAACTTAATTAACTTTAAGCCTCTCTTCTCTTTGTAATGTTATATCGTCTGTTTTGTGCCTCGAATGCTGCCTTCACTTACCTTCATCTGATTCTCCAGAGCAGCCATGTCTCTCTTCTCCATCAGTTTGTACAGAGGCACAAGCTCTCCAAAGCCCTGAGTCACAGCCATGATCTCGGTCTCTTTGGACAGGTACAGAGACAGCTCCAGAGCCGTGTCCAGCCTCACCTTCTCCGTGCTGTAGCACACATGGAAGGCTTCAAATCAACACCATGCGGCAGTTTAGTCCATATTAGCAAACATTACATTTCAGGTTACAGTTTACAAGCCATCATCAGCAATAAAGACAACCTCTGTTGGCACAAACAAATATATATGGGAATTGTGAGCTAGGAATGTGTGATGCAGGATAAACAGCATGTTCAAATATTTATCCGATCTCTTAAAGGTCCCCTATTATACTCTTTTCATCAATATATTATAGTTCTCCATACAAAACTTGTCTCTGAAGCGTTGGTTTTGAAATACCAAACAGATGTAGCATCCCATAATCCCCTCTGTTTCAGCCCCATTTCAAAAGTGCTGATTCTCTGTCTGTTTCTTTAAGGCTCGGACACACCAATCTGACAACAAAGAACTGAGGACCCCGACTGTTGCGTCACCTCTCTGCGTTTTGGCCATGTGTCGCACTGGAACACACCGCAAAGACTTCCGTTTCACACCGTCCCTCACTTCCGTTTCACTTCTCATGCACTGATTCGCTAGCTGAACAGCCAATCAGAGCGATTTATTTGGCCAACTGCCTTTGGCCGTCTGTCGAAAAACTGTTTTCGGCCGAAAAGGCGTCGGCCCGGCTGAAAAGACCCGACGGTGCAGGACACACCAATCTGAGTAGGGCGTGTCGACGCTCATCGTCGGCCTGTCGCCCACGGACGCCGATAATCGGCCTGGTGTGTCCGTGCCTTCTGATGAAAATCAGGAGCCACTCGCCACGCCCGTCTGAGAGAGATTTGGTTAAAAAGAACAAAATGGTGCTCTAGGAGGAGATTCAGGTAATAAGGTGGTGGGGGGAGGGGTGTTACCTTGGTTGGTTATTGGCTAATGGTTACACAAGCCAAATGATGACATCACAAAGTGGCCAAAAATCTGATCAGCTAATTTTCAGACAGGTTTTTATATAAATGGATCAGGACAAAAAGAGAATCTTTTTTTCTGAAACTTTCAGAATCTCTATAAAAAATTCAAAAAGACAATGAAAAAGGGGATTTTGCATAATAGGTGACCTTTAACAGACCTGACCAGCTGGAAGACGTTGTGGATGAGGCTGGCGCGGTCGTTGCTGCTCAGGGCCGTGTGGTTGTGGTGCAGCAGTTTGATGATGGAGTTCCACCCCTCGCCTGCGTAGTGCACCATGTAGTAGCCGCTCATGTCCACGTTGAACTTCACCCAGTCCGCCTCCTCCGGCAGGTACAGGACATCTGCATGGAGGAAGAGTAGAGATGAGCAATGAGGACTTGTAGATGTAATACTGTTTTATGAATGGATGTTATGAATGTTAATCTGAAAATCAGCCTCTTCACACTGGGCAATGCACTCACCGGTCTTTGTCTTGAGCAGGAAGCGGCGCACGGTGCTGGAGGTGCTGGTCATGTAGGTCAGAGGGATCTGCCAAAGAAATCTGACACCAACCCACGATATGAATCAAATGAACAATTAAATATCAAACTACTGTACTTGGGAAGATACACCCAAAAAAATAATAGCTTGTAACAATTACTGTAACTTAATGTTAAGCTAGTCAAAATATTCACTGTTGCTTCTGTTGATTACTGCTACACTATTACATAATCATCAGAAATGACACCTATCAATTCATTATTGGATTTTTACAAGCTATAACGGTTTGCAGCGTGCTGTATTTCATTGTTTTTCCTTTGTCACAATCTGATGGTAGTGTAGACTCTAGAGTATGAGACTGTGGCTTTAAAATGTATTTTAAATGCAGGAAAAGGGACTTTTGAAATGATGTATATTCAACACTTCTGATATCTGCCATAATCTTGAATAATATGGATTATTTTGACTTGTTACCCTTCAGTGAGAGAGTAGTCGTCTGTCTTCAGGTAACGTTCCTGACTGAGCCTGACCTCCCGACCTCTGACCTCCACAGTGACCAATGGGAAGCCCTCCTGCAGCGTCCAGGTGTCCATGATGGCCCGGACATCTAGCTCATCACCAGAGTACCATTTCTGCGTATGCACAAACACAAATTTAGATCCACAATAAATGATTTAACATCATTATAAGTGACAGATTTGTGATACAGCTACATGAGATAATTATATAACGCTAGTATGTGATATGGAATTTGTGTAGCAGGGTAAAATTGTAAAAAAATTAAATTCTGTTTGCAGATGTTATTGTTGTATTATAATTCTTAGGGACTGTTTGCTCAGACAGAGTATTGGTTAAAAATTGTTTAAAATGATTCAAACTTACAGTGGCTCCAGACTGGACGTCACGCTTAGAGCAGAATTCTTTGTGCTTAATCCGGCCTTCGTCCAGATCATCTGAGTTGCAGACCTGATGGAGGGCAAACACAACTTTTACAAACAACAACACTTTCAATCCCAAACACAGCCATTGTCAAGTGTCACACTGACATCTATAATACTTGAGGGCTAAAGATAAAATGTCAAGCTGAAAAACAGGCAGCAACACTCGTTTTAGGCTCGAATGCATGGCTCACATTGGTCAGGCTCTCCCACAGGTGGCTGTTGACGGTGTTTTGGTAGCTGTAGCGCTTCAGGTATCGGATGATGCCAATCTCAAAAGCCTCAGGAGTCAGGAAGTCTCGCAGCATATTCAGAATACATGCCCCCTAAAATCAGATGAAAACACAGGCATGTAGGAAATTAACAATCTGATGTTTTATTTTACTTTTGTTTTTTGGGTAAGGCTTTCTGAAAAATGCAATTATTATACTGTTTATCAGTAAATGGTTGGTTCTTTGATAGAATGAAGCTGACCTTGTCGTATGAAACGTCGTCGAACATCTCCTGGATCTGCGTGGGGTTTTCCACGGGAGTGGAGACTGGGTGGGAGGAGCTGAGAGAGTCTACCTCCATGGCCTCAAAACATTTCCCCAAGAAAAAGTCATCCTGGAAAAGGAGAGAGGCGGGAGAGGAATGAGAACGGAAGGAGGAGATGAGGTAAGCGAGTAAGAGGAGTTCAGGATAGACTTTACAACATTTTTAAATGTTTTACAGGCACCCTTAACCACTTCAAAATAATCAAAAACGCTCTCATCGCCTGCTTGTTTCACCTAACGAGGTGATAACACAAGAGTTATTCAGCCAATATATAGTACTATAGTACATTTAACATCTTCTTTTGTATGCAAGTCATTTTGAATTTCAATTGAAAAGACAGAAATGGAGAATGAATAAACAAAATGACACTGTACAGTATGGCATATTACAGGATGAGACCTGCTATGCTGTGATCCCTTGCTTACATGTTTCAGGTAAAGTAAAAGTACGTGCTTGTCTCTCACCACTTGCAGCTCTGGGTAGGTGATTCTGAGAGAAATAAACTCCATGAACTTCGCAAAACCCTCATTGAGCCACAGGTCGTTCCACCACTCCATCGTCACCAGGTTCCCAAACCACTGCACACGAAGAAGAATGTTCAAGACCAGCATTTAACATACATATGCATCTCTAAGTTTAGAACTGTAACCACTGTGCAATTCTTGTTCTTAGCTCGACAGCAGCTTCCAACTTTAATCACATGTTCATAACTAAGGCAACTTTGTACAGCGTGATTAAGTGTGACACAAATGTTTTTCTTTTTACCTGGTGTGCGAGCTCATGGGCGATGACCTTGGTGATACCCAGTTTGTCTGAAGCTGAGGACTTGTCAGGGTCAAAGAGGAGACCCGTCTCTCTGTAGGTGGTCAGCCCCCAGTTCTCCATCGCACCCGACTGGAAGTCAGGGATAGCAGCCAGGTCTGTAGAGTACAACATCAAACACATCAATACAACTGCATAATGGTACAT
This sequence comes from Harpagifer antarcticus, assembly GCA_902827135.1. Lineage (NCBI taxonomy): Eukaryota > Metazoa > Chordata > Actinopteri > Perciformes > Harpagiferidae > Harpagifer > Harpagifer antarcticus. The sequence continues at coordinate 7,046,123 of CADEHL010001172.1, forward strand.
TCATGTCACCGGCTAATCCAACCATTTTAAAACAAATGTTCCTTTTTTTATACTAAAAAATGAATCGCGAAAATATCAGCAAATTAGTTGATCGTAGGGGTGTAACGGTATCCGTATTCGTCCCGTACCGTCACGGTTCGGACGTCACGGTTCGGCACATGCAGTCACACGGCGAATACGCCTTTTTTACGAGTGGGAACAAAGTCTGTCACTCAGGGCAGTATTACACTATTTATAATCCAGGGAGCGGTATTGCGCCTAAAAGCCCGCCGCCCGTAAATAACAAATGAAGAACAAGAACAAAACACAACAAAACGAACACAATATATGAAGAAGAAAAGTTAGCTATGGCGAGTTCACACAACACACAGCTAGAAGACCCACCTGCTTCTTTTAAATCAGATGTGTGGGAGCATTTCGGGTTCCCTGTGGACTACAACAATGATGGGGTGCGAGTTGTGGATCGGACGAGGACGGTGTGTCGGCATTGTTCGACAGCGGTGCGGTATGCTAATGGTAACACCTCAAACATGCTCAATCACATCCGAGTCAGTCTCAGTCCCCAGCGAGAGGGTTTTCTCCACGGCAGGTGACATAGTTACTGCCAACAGATCTGCCCTCACTACTGACAACGTAGACAAACTCATCTTTTTGAAGACAAACTTGAAAATAGAGTAAAGCTTGAGTACCTTTATTTAGGCATAATGGCCTCACACACTCACAAGTTAATTACACATGTTAGACATTGCTCCTAAAAGGTACAGATTTTATTTTGTATTATTGTATTAATTTTATATTTTGACATCAGGAGATGTTATACAGTTCTGTATTGCCTTTTATTGATTGTGATTGAAACACTTTTTTATTATTTATTTTAATATTCAAGACGTTCTTTTTAGTTGTACAGTTTATTTAACCTTTTTGTTTGACATCAGCCATTATAAAGTGTGTGTGTGTGTGTGTGTGTGTGTGTGTGTGTGTGTGTGTGTGTGTGTGTGTGTGTGTGTGTGTGTGTGTTACTGTTTGTGGTTTGTTTTTTAACTGTGTAATACAGTTAATGATTCCAAATGTTAGAGTTCCTTATTTTCATACCAAAACTTGCACGAACTTTTCTTTGCTTTTCCTTGTTGTACCGAAACCGTACCGAACCGTGACCCCCAAACCGAGGTACGAACCGAACCGTGACTTCTGTGAACCGTTACACCCCTAGTTGATCGTGAAAATAAACTTTAGTTGTAGCCCTATTAATAACATGGTAATACAATGAATGAATTTCCACTGACCCTGTTTGGGTAATGGGTAAGGAATATCAAAATAGTCATCGTAGAAGTCCAACAGCTTGACAGCAGCATCCAGCGCAAAGGCTGTCTGGTCAATCTTCTCAGGGACAGCGTAGACTGAAATCTGATGGTCAGAACAGAAAAGAACAAACTCATAAGTATAAAGGTAACAGAAATATTACAAACATCTGAATATGAAACAAACAAATGTATCTTGTATTAACTGTTGAAATGTGTCTTTGAAGGAAATTACAAACTATTCTAAATACACAGTTTCTGAGTCCTCCTCACCTTGACACCATGCTGGGTGGTCTTGCTCACAGAGAGGAAGTCAGACACAATGTAGGCCACCAGGTAAGTGCTCATTTTTACAGTGGTGTCGAAGTGATCCTTAAGCAAACCGCCTGGCAGCTCATCAGTTTTTACCTAAGAAACACAGGTGCATTGTGATGGAGATAAAGAAAACAAAGCAGAGGTCAAATACAGACAGTATGGTGAATAAGTACAGTTTTTGGTAGCCCTAAAAATAAAACATCTCTACAGGGTAGTATGTTTCATTATTACATTTGACAGAAATGTGAAGGCAAAGATTTGTCAACCCTTCAGGTGTACCATGGGCATGTTGGATATGGCTATGTGGCGTGGCTCTCGTGTAATCCGTATGGTGAAGTTGGCTTTGAAGGCGGGCTCATCAAAACAGGGGAAGGCTAATCGAGCAAAGGTGGCTTCAAACTGCGTGGAGGCCATGACCCTAGTAATGAAAATAGATGGTTGTAAAATGGCATGCTGTACACATATAAACAAGATAATTAAAGATTCTATATTTAGCATTTTGTCCGGTAAAACTACAATACACAATGGACATCATTACAATTACTGATAGCTTTTGTCTCACACCTGTTACAGTCAAAATGTCCCATCAACCCTTGTGTTTCAAGTTTGTATGAAAAAACAGCATCATCAGCAGAGTTTAATATTGTATTAATAAAGGCTATCAATGACCAATCTTATGGTCACTTATAGTCTTACTTTAAAGCATTAACATGTATATGTATTACTGATACAGTGATGTTAAAATGCTACATACGGCAACATCAAAAGAAAAATACGTTAAGCCTGCTCTCACCGGACTTCCCCACTGCTGGTGCGGTAGCTGCTCTTGTAGAAACCATGGTAGCTCTCGGACAAGTTGGCAGCGAACTCCAGCTGAACTTCATACCTCCTCCCTTTGGCCAGCACCGAGTCTGACTCCAGGGCGAGCTGATTGAAACGAGGATGCTCCGACACCTTGAGAGGCTTCACACCTTCAGTTGCAAAGAGCAACACATTAGATATATGCAGATGCTTGGAGTGGAGAATGATGGCGTTGGTGTCTTCGTGTACGTCCAGCTGGATACGAACAACGCCAGTGAAGACCAGGGTGGTCAGATTGGGGTGGATGGTCAAGTCATAGTGGATGGGGGAGATGGTTTTAGGGAGCCTCATGCTCCCCCAGGGGAAAGGGGGTGCTTTGAGGTCAACCTGAACTCGATCTTGATCTGGAAGCTGTGCTCCTGATGAGGGAGGAAAAGGGAGGAACAGCAGCAACAGGAGAGGTGCTGCCAACATGGTGAAAATGACAGCAGGAAATCCCCTCACCTGTAACAAAATATCACACAAATGCGTTCAGAGATATTGTATCTTTATTTTGCATTTTCTAATTTAAATAACACATCAGATCTGTGGACAGTTCTCACTGAACAAAAAGGTGACTTTATTACACATTGAGAGATTTTGCATCACACAGGTTTCACTTTGACATTATCGCATTAAAAAAAAGACTAATGAAAGCAACATAGTTAATCCTACTTCTGCTGCGCAAACACATAAGATCATACGCACCAACGTGACAGGATGGATGGAAGTGCAACAGCTTCGATTTCATACAAATGTCTATTTATTTCAAGAATCCCTAAAGTAAGTAAGTCATACTCCACCATAACTGAGGCGTTACATTAAATATAGTCCGTTATCTTACATGCTTCACACGAATCATATGTAATGTGTTAATAATCGTCAACTCACCGTGTAGTTTCTTTGCACGCAGTATTAGCACTCGGGCTATAATTCAAGAGGGAAAGTGAAAGTGTTGAAGGAAGAGTTGCATGCTGGGACGGTACAGGAAACGTAGGTAAGACAGTAGATGTCATTGACCTGCAGCTGGGGTGAAGATGAGATATAAGATGTTTTATTTTATATTTCACGACGTGTTTTCATGTCTGCAGCTTCATGCGCTCCAGGAAGTGTGAATATAAAGACTTCCGGCCGGGTTTTCAGCAAATAGACTATCAGAATATTTTATAGATTAACATAGCAGTTTCAACAAGGTCATAAAAGGATGTCAACACAAGAGCGAGCAGATTTTACAGTTAGAAATAAGATGGAACCATTTACTGTGAACAGGAAGTTCCGTGTTGTTATGGCCTGCAATAACATAGCTCACCACTAGAGTGTGCCATTGCTTTGACTGAGGGTAATTCCTGGTTGCTCCTCTTAAAAAATAAATATATTTATAAATATAATGTATGAGTTAATTAACTAAACGATACATTATTCATTATTTTGTTTCCTTCTCCATTTATTCTTATCTTTTATTTCCTGTTCTACGCTTTTGAATAAATCATCACAATTTCCCCTGGGCCCTGTGTTTAAAAGAGCCCTTTTTCTCTTCAAACCCTGAAGCTAAGTCAGAGGATGTGGGTGTTGAAGATACAAGTGGTTCATTTGAGAATTACATTGGACATTTAGGATTTTAGGAAATATATTTTAATAAGTGTGCAGTTCAACATAAAAAAAAGAATGTGAGATAAAAAAACAAGATCAAATGTAGATGTTTTTACATGATCACCTTTTACATAATAACATTGTCAACTAAAATGCAGGCATATGATATAAGTCAAGTGAATATAAACACATGCTATTCTCAAAATAAAGAATACAAATGTTTTTCTTTTCCGACTAAAGTGTCAACAAGTTTTCTAAATCAGTCCAAAGTAACCTGGAATAGGTAAACTGAAATCATTTGATTCTTTGAAGTTCTTATTTTACAGTAGTATCAAAACACATTGAGCTATAAAGTGGAAGTCATATGTCGACAAAACAAAGACTGTGTTCATTTGGCATAGGCATACAGGTACTATTAGGTCCGTAGACTCACAAGATCTATGAACAATGTTATCAGCTCAGATGATCTTAGTTGATTATGTATAGGCACTGACAAGACAAGACTCACTTTTGTTGCTATTTTCCTGAACAAATTAAACAAGACAAATGTTTTGAAGTATTTTTATTTATGTGCTGACAGAGTTGTATTGTGTGTGAAATATAGTTTGAATGTTTGTATTTATTTTTATATATTTGTCTAGTTACACTATTTCATTTGTTATGTTAAGACAACAAATCACAAAATGGAAATGCAAATGAAGTGAAGTCTTCATCATGTTCAACTTGCGGAGCAGTGTGAAGCTAAGAAGGGGGTATCTTGAATTAGATATATTCAGACTAATCCATTTATTTTTGTTAAAACATGTCAAGGCATCAAACCTGTATTTAAACGTTTGTTATTCCTCTCTTTAGCTTTTTTAAAAAGTCCCGAAATCACTTATTAAATCATAATCTAACTTCATATATGTGGTGGAAATTCCACACTTAATCACCTTCTGGTAAGAAAAGAACAAATATACAAGCTTACACCAAAGTCGTGTTATTTAATAAAGAGTTATAGCCAGTGTTCGAAATGGGGGGAAGCCAGGGGGAGCTTGGCTCCCCTAAAGAGGGAGAGGGGGGAGCTCCCGTGAAGGCCGACTTTGAGATAAATAGGGGGAGCCTAAAAGATTACACAGATTAGAAATGTTGAGTTTCTGTAAATAAAAGTTCTTGAAATAAATAATAGTCATTGTTCATTGCAGTTTTTGAATATATTTTGCCACTGCTGTGTTCACTTGCTACTACTGCAAGTCATGTTCATGTTCCTGCTGTTGTGTTTCATGTTGCTGCTGCTTGCCTGCCCCACCACCACCCCAGCTCCACCCCAGCTTCCACCTGTAGGCTCGGGGGATAGTTATCTAATCATCACTCAATGTTCTATGTACATCGGTGGAGTGATGAGGCCCGAGCCTAGACACCAAACTCAAACTATATGCTGCTTCTAATAAACATATTAAGAAACACGTGAGTTGTCTGACTGAACTGTGAAAATGGTCAGGTATCAGTCTATGGCAGACCCAGTGTGGGTGCGAGAGCTGTTTAAGTCAGTAAAGCTCTGTCAGCAGTCCAGGTCAACGTCATGTGCACTAAGATTCTTCCATTAATAATGGAATAGAAGGAGAGACTCAATAGCTTTAATATGTTAGGAGAGAGGGATTTGTCCCTCAGCTGTGATCACATATCCTAAATAGGTAACTAGTATTAGTCTGAGCCTACTGTAATTTGGATAGATTTGCTTTGTTTATTTAAAAGGGGCCTCAGATGGACTGCAAATACGTAACATCTTCAAAATACTGTGTTAATGTTGAACCTGAAGATTCATGAGGCTGCCGCAGAGCGCGCTGTGGAAAACCACAGAATATAACTAGTTCTGATGTTGAATAATTAGTGAGGTTGATGTCATAACTGCTTGTCAGACTATACAACACACCACAACACAGACTATATCACCCCTTGCTGCTAAATACCAACCAACTATGTGCAATATGTACAATATGTGCAATATATATATATGCCGTTAATAACTGTGTAATATATACCTGGCTGCTAAATCCTAAGAACTGTTACAGGATGTGTATTTTGAAAATGATGTAACTTTTTTCATTTATTTTTTTATTATATTTTTTATTATATCATAACTTAGTACTTTTTTGTATGCATGTAACATTAAGCTGTCTGTGGGTCTTTTTCCTGCTGTAACTATGCAAATGTCCCTGTGGGACTAATAAAGGTATTCTGATTCTGATGCGCAGCGCTTTTGGGATCCCACCCAACAGGCAGGAAATCAGTAAACTGCATCTGATGATAAACCAACATCCTCCAATATCCTTTCCCATGTAATTTCATAGACAAATGTGGACAAACTCCATGAAATAGTGATTACTGTAAGGGAGAGAGCAACACAGGAAGGAAGGCAATCCACAATACAGTCCTAAATTGGGTGGGGGGTGCAAACAGAAGGGGAAGCGCAGCATGTTAAAATTACAAACCCTAACATCCATATAATAATTGGGCGAAACCCTTCTGTCTGAGAACATTTTGTATCCAGGAAACCTACATACTGATATCACTGTACATTCACATCATAATATACTGGTGACGATTGAACCTTTCAAACTAAATAAATGATGCAAATAAAATCCCCTGCACACACACACACACACACACACACACACACACACACACACACCACACACACACACACACACACACACACACACACACACACACACACACACATACCATGTATACATCACTTCAGGGGACATTACATTGACTTACATGCATTCCCCTGGAGACTTATCCTAACCTTAACCATACCAACACATGCCTAACCCTAACCCTTAACCTTACCCTTACCTAACCCTAATCCTAAACTTCCTTACCTAACCCTAATCCTAAACCCGTACCCGAACCCGAATGGACCGAAACCTTACCCGTACCCTACCCCTAATCCGTAACCTTACCTTACACCCGTAACCCTGACTCCTAAACCTGACCCTTACCCTAACCCTAATCCTGAAACCTACCCGTAACCGTAACCCTAAACCGTAAACTCACCCGGACCCTAACCTAAGTCCTTAACTGACCCGTACCCTAACCCGATCCGAACCTGACCCGGACCCTACCCGTAATCCTAAACGGTACCCTTACCGTAACCCTAACCTCTAACATCACCCTTCACCTAACTCCTAAGCCTATACCTTTACCCTGACCCTAACCCTAATGCCTAAGACCTTACCCCTTACCCTAACCCTAATCCTAAAACCCTTACCCTACCGTACCCTAAACCTCGTAACCTCACCCTTAACCCTAACCCTAACCCTTAACCCTCACCCTTACCCTACACCCTAATCCTAAACCGTACCCCTAACCCTGACCCTAAACCTAACCAAGTCTTCACCCTAAAATTAATGATTCCCCTTATGGGGACCTCCAATTTGTCCCCATAAGGGAGGCGAGTCCCCACACGTGACTGTGTAAACATATTTAGGTCCCCACAAGTATAGTAATGCTAGGCCACACACACACGCACGCACGCACGCACGCACACACACACACACACACACACACACACACACACACACACACACACACACACACACACACACACACACACAGTAACACATGGATAAAGTCCATCCCATCTTCAAACATTAATGAGTAAACTTTACAATGAGCCTGTCTCTTCTTATTGGAGCTGCACTGGTGTTGCAGCGATCATTTGAAAGTGTGGTGTGAGGGTTTTCTCTTCCACAAGCCTGGATTTCCAAAGCAACGCAACAACACTCCTGACATTTGGAGAGAGCTCCTTCTCTGGTAAAGGATTCAGGTCCAAAGACAAGCAGAACTTTTCCTTTGAAGACTTCATTCCACAGAGAGGATGATAAAGCAGCTGTTGATTGGGATTGTGTGTAGTGCTGCCGTACTGACCTTCGGGATCCTAATTGGCCACTTTGGTATCAATAAGAGCAGCAACTCAGCACCGTCCTGGGTGAAGGATGTGACCAAGGATGTGGACGAGAGCTTCATTGAGAAGTTCTTGTCTGAGGTGGACAACATCCAGATTCAAGAAAACCTTAGGTGAGTTTTTTTTCTATTATCATGGTATACTGTTTAATATTGTCTATTGATGTTGTTCGTTCCACTGATTACAAGATGAGAACAGGGAATACAAAAGAAGCAATTGTTGTCATTCACATCGAAAAGACTAATACACATTAGTATGAAGCCATGGAATTCATTTAGCATTTTTCCCTATAGTGTATTAAAGTTTCTCGTAGAACAACAGATCACTTGATCCCTTTGTGGTTTACTGAAAAACCCCTCTAAATACCTCATAGCCCTTTCATATTTTAGGCATTTGAATATCCAAAACATCTTCTTTAACGCCTTCTTCTTCCGCAGGGAGCTGACCAAAGTGCCCCATATGGCCACCACAGCCGGAGACGAGCAGACGGTGCAGTTCATGCTAAAGAGATGGCAGGACCCAGAAACCGGTCTGGACCAGGCCTGGAGAGAGGAGTACATGGTCTACCTGTCCTTCCCCGACCCCAATAACCCAAACAAGGTCACTGTAGGTGAGTCAACAGGCTGTAAAATATGTTTAAACTAAAGAGGGGACAGACACACTACAGCCCTCCATTCAGGGTTAAAGATGCATTATCAGGTAGCTGTTCTATAACTCTGAATAAACAGAAACTGTTCAAATGGCAAGTTAATATATGAGATGCAGTGAAATGCTGTTAAATCTGCCGTAAAACCAGATTTAAAAAAAATTATAATATATAAACTGTGTATCTGCAGAATTATCCTAGGGAAGAACATTTATGAAAAAGCCAGCTGAAAATTATTCAATTACTCATTTTGTATTTGTCCTATCATGCTTTGAAACAAAAAAACTTATTTGTTTGTATTTGACTACATTCCATACTTAAAAGAAAACTGGAACCAATCTAAAAAGGTCAACATTAAACTACATTACAAATACATGTGTGTGATGTCTTTGCCCTGCTGACTTGAACTAACTGTACTAGCAGACCATTCACAATGAGCTGTTTATTTCAGTGAGCCCGTCGGAGACTGTGCTGTACGCTGCCAGAGAAAAGGAGAAGAGTTATACTCCTGACCAAGATGACCCTGAGGTGGTTCAGCCATATGCTGCGTACTCCCCTGCTGGACACCCGAAGGTAAAAGACTCTCTTCAGATCTCTTAAATCTCCTTTATAGTCTTTTACATTATAAACGTTTCTTTGGTTTGCACCAGGAGCATCTGAGCAAGGCCCTGCATGGAGGCCTCTAATGTAACATACAGTTTCACTTACAAACACTCTAAACGATTCAAAAAGTTGTAGATGTATTGTTTGTATGCCCAGAACAGAAACCTCCTAACATGAATGTATTGATGGGCCTCAGCAAACAGTCCCCAATATGTTCCCCATGTTGCCTTAAGACGTGGTGTCAAGTAATTTTTGTTTAAAGCGTTGCACATATATTTCCTTCCTAAGGTCAGGAAAGTAATTTCCTCTGTTAATGGAATTTTACACCAAATGATGATCTCCCCTCCTTAAGTAATGTATGTATTAGCAAAAACAAAAGAAGGCTTATTAACAAGAATAAGTTCACATCATTTGTCTCTGTAACTAAATCTGTAACAAAGTATGATGTTGAGTGAGTTAACAAAGCAAGAAAAGCCCATCTGTTGAGAGTAAAGAAACGTGTTGTTACCATCTGCGACCATCCCGGTAGGAAGAAGCCATAATCAAGCAGGTGACAAGCATAACATAAAGGCTTTTGTTAGATATACAAGCATACAGGAATAAATACATATCTTAATATATGTATATGTTTAAATGTATAAGATATGTATTTTTATTGTTCTGATGTTTTCAGGGTAAACTGGTGTACGCCAACCAGGGGAAACCCAGTGACTACCACCTGTTGAACACTACGGTTGACCTTCGAGGAACCATCGCGATCACCAGATATGGCGGAGCAGGAAGAGCTGACAAAGTGAGTGACCTGTTATACTGTTTGTGTTTGTTTCCATTATCTTTCATGAGATAAGCGGAGACAATCTGTCCCCGGGAGACAAACCCTGTGTTGGGAAAAGTGATAGTTACAAGCTATAAGCGTTGAGTCACATTTATATTGTACCTTTTAATGTCTTAAGTGTACTGCAATTTACAACTTAGGAGGAGCCTGGGATCTAACAATTAAATTGCCAAAATGTAAGTCGTAATTGCTGTGCATCTGAAATGTTATTCTTCATATGAATCAATAGAGTCAGTATTTGTTATCTTTTAATGACACTTTGTATCATTATAGTAGAGGTTGTGGACATTTACAGTCCAACCAATTTAATTAAAATAGCTTTCCTCATTGGAGACGTGCAGAGTTTATTACAACAATGTCACTGTCAGAACTAATCAACTAAAACATAGATTTTGAAAAAAGCTTTAAAAAATCATGTCATCAAGATTCAGCATTATTTCTGTATAACTCAACATGAAATATCAACAGATTCTTTGTTTAAAATCATGAAAGTATAAAATGTAAGATTTTTCGCCCAGGTTTGAACTAGTGTTCTCCTCAACAGCCACAGTTTCTTATTTTAGCGAGGGAAAACTCATTTTACATATAATATTAATATAACATTTGTCCTCCGACAAAGTATCATAAAGTAAGTGTATTTTATTTGTAAACTAACTGAGACTCATGCACTCTCTAATAGTTGTACTACTGTTTTGATACTTTAATGTACTACATTGCCTATATACAGTTGTAAACGCCTGTTAAAATAAGTTTAAAAAAGTATAAATCCGTTTTTTATGTAATTAAAATATCATTTGTGTCTCATCCAGGCCATTAATGGAGCACCCTACGGAGTGATCGGGGTTCTTGTGTACACAGACCCTTTGGACATCAATGATGGTGTTATGTCAGACCTCAATGAGACGTATCCTCACTCCTGGTACCTGCCGCCGTCCGGTGTGGAGAGAGGCTCCTTTAACACCCACTATGGAGACCTGCTCACTCCCTACCTGGCTGCCAAAGGTAACCTGTGACTTGTCTTTTTATTGTGAGTTTACTACTGTGCACTTTGGCTTCAACACAATCTGGACTTTTGCAACACACAGCTGATATAAAGATAAAATCAGGGCATTTAAATCCTTTTCATTTGAATGTTTAACTTGTTTTAACTTATTCTTTAGATGAAACCTACAGAATCCCTGTCAAGGACATCACAGGGATCCCTCCCATTCCTATTCAACCAATCGGATTTGAGGATGCCTACAAGCTAATCTGGTTTGCAATGGCTTTTTATATGTATGCAGTCTATGGATGAAAAACTTAAAATAATACATTACATTTGTTTTTCTGGCTATTTCAGTGAGCTGGGCGGAGAAGCAGCTCCAGCTCTATGGCAGGGATCATTCAACTGCATCTACAACTTTGGCGGTCCAGGGTTCAAACTGACATCTGCTTTCAACAACAGGTATTAACTGTAATACAAATTAACTTAAAAAAGTGCCTTTAACAAAGTAGGAAAAAAAGGTGAATAAACAAAAAATGAGGCCAAAGGACATGTGCCAGAGAGAGTCAAGACAAACAAAATCATGAAATCAGCTAAATAGATTAGGAATAAAACAGTATAAATACAAAAAGCGTATCAAACATTTCAAAAAGCACTCACCATCAGTTTAATACTGGGACATCTATTTGTCTCCTTTCCTTGTCGCTCCATACTTCTGACTTTGACCCTCTTCTCCAGTGATGTGAAACTGGACATCTTCAACCATGAAGAGTTGAAGAACTCCTCCAATGTGATGGGGGTCATCAGAGGGAGTGTGGAGCCAGGTGAGACTGGAGACCCAAGTCAATAATCAGCATTCACTACCATCTGAATTCAGCTTGATTCACTCTGCTCTGTGTGTGTGTGTGTGTGTGTGTGTGTGTGTGTGTGTGTGTGTGTGTGTGTGTGTGTGTGTGTGTGTGTGGTGTGTGTGTGTGTGTGTGTGTGTGTGTGTGTGTCCACAGACAGGTATGTGATCTATGGGAACCACAGGGACAGCTGGGTCCACGGTGCCATCGACCCCAGCAGCGGGACGTCCGTCATGCTGGAATTAACCAGAGTGCTGGGCAAGATGGTCAAGCAGGGTGAGGACAGTGGAAGCTGGATGAGTTATTTTTGTTTAATGTGCCTGATAAAGAGTTAATCTCTGTTTTGCTCTGTTAAAGGCAAATGGAGGCCTCGCAGGTCCATTATTTTTGGAAGCTGGGGAGCGGAGGAGTTTGGCCTTATTGGGTCTGCAGAATACACAGAGGTGGGTAATGCAATTATTCCTCCACTCTTCATGTATTCATAAGCAATCACACACTCTGTTGCTTAATTCAATACATTTAGGAGTTTTGCTGATACTGACCATTAGCTTATTGTTGCAAATGTTGGTCATTTCCTGAGTAGATTACAACATTACTTGTCATAACATTGATTTGTTTGTTTGTTTGTAAACTGACTAACAGTAACAAATATGACCTTGGTCTTGTTTTTTTTCCAGCAATACTTCACCAAGCTCAGTGAAAGAACCGTTGCGTACATCAACGTGGATATAGCTGTTTTTGGTAAGAAGCTTTTGCTGCATTACCTGTCAAAACCCTGTCTCGGAGTAATCTCACTTGGTCAACCTGGACAGCCGAAATTATTGGAAATGAAAGATGTTGCTAGGTTGATTATTGATTTTTCCGCCTTTAGATGTTTTTTGGAATGTTCTAGAAACCATCCAGTTGACAGACATGAATTATTTGGTGGTACATAATGTTAAATGCCTAAAAAACATCTCCTACTGTAAATGGTGTTGTGGGTTGTTTATGCATATAGTGATACTGATCTAAAGCACTCATCTTCCATTCCTTAGCAAACGCCACTCTGAGGGCTTCTGGGATGCCATCACTACAGAACGTCATCTTTAAAGCTTCAAAACAGGTAAGCTTTCTCTCCAGCATTTTAACTTTGGCTAAACCCTCGTCAATAATCCGACAGGAATGTGACACCTAAAAGCCTGTCTGCTCTCTAGGTGGATGCCCCTGGGCTGGACTCCACGTCTGTGTACGACAACTGGATTCAATATGCCAACAGGACAAGCCCGACCCACGGACTCATTCCCAAGTAATGAGAGTTTCTTTACTTTTCCCGGATTTTGCATTGTATTCTTGGAGAAGACTTGTCTACATGCAAGGTGTTTTATCCATTGTTGTTAGACATGAAGCTTCATCCATAATCTGTGGTGGATGGGTTTTTGTTCAAATTGAAACAATAGGATTGGCTAGAAAACGGTTTGAATCCTGAATCAAAGTGATCGATAAATGTGAACACACCTTGTAAAGACCCTTAACAAATCAGTTAATTGAAAATGAATATTTTCCATACAGTCTGTAGTTTATTATCTGTGCATTGAGTTGATTTGCATCATATACGTGTTGAAATTAAATGATACTATGTGTTTTCACAGAAAGCTCAAGTCTTGCATGCACTCCCTTCCTTAAACAGGGTGGGATACCTATCAGGAGCAGGGAGTGATTACGCTGCCTTTGTCCACTACCTGGGAATCACTTCCATGGACATATCATACACATATGACAGGGTATGAAAGACTTGCTGCATACGTCTTACTGTAATATGGCTGTCTTCCCTTCTTCCTACTAACTCAATCTTAAATGTATTGGACATTGCTTTCTTGCTGCACTTTTTTTAAGAAAATAAATAATTTTGGTGTACAAATGTTTTATAAGAAGTCAGAATAAGACTGAACTCAAGTAATGTAATTTATATCATGTTGATATTTTTCTTTGTACAGAGTAAAACAAATGCTCGGATTTACCCTGCGTATCACACAGCATACGACACTTTTGACTACGCTTCAAAGTTCATTGATCCCGGTGAGCAATGAGATTCCCAATTTTCTATAATGGTCCTCCAGATTATACTTTATTCGGTGGTAAATGTTTCAAAAAAATATACAAAAAAGTCTTACATTTCTCAGCCATGTCTCCATCTTCTGTTATTATATGTGACAACTTCAAAGGATGTCCAAACAATTTCTTGTGTAAATCCTCTCATCCCTCTCAGGGTTCATCAGTCACCAGGCTATTGCCAGGACAGCAGGAAACGTCCTGATCCGATTGGCTGACAGCCTGGTGTTGCCATTAAACTGCAGTGACTACGCTGAGACTCTGGAAGACTACCTGAACACAGCCGTGACTCTTTATGAGCAGCAACTGCAAAACAGGCATATCTCCATGGGTGAGCACAGATTTCAGTGATGCTGGGGAATATTGCCGTAACAGGGGCTACAATAAATATTGTATGGGTAAAATAAATTTCATTTGGGATTCATATCTCACCATGACAAGTTTGTGTCAAATGTGGATGTTTTTATAGTTTGGCAGCTGCAATAATCACTTGAATTACAACTGCAAGACCTGAGACTCTATTCACAGAAGAGTATGAAGGGTGAAAGCTTCGCACGGAGGCTTCATAGCTGATTTGTGTTTTGTTTCAGAACCAATTAAACGTGCAGTGGCCAGTTTCCGTAATGCAGCTACTCATTTGGACCAGGTGATTCGCTCTTCAGACCTGGCAAATGAAACGTAAGAACACAAACATACGTCATAATTGTCACATCGTCATATTATTATCTCCTCTGCTAAATGAGCCCCCTCTCTCTGTCTCTCTGCTTCAGACCACTGAAGGTCAGAAGGATCAATGACCAGCTCATGCTGCTGGACCGAGCTTTCTTGGACCCTCTGGCCTTCCCAGAGAAATATGCATTCAGGTGAGATAATGATGTGTCACCCAGGGCAATAAAGCTAGCAGTGTGGCTTGAGGGCAGTCGTATTCTGAAATATCCAAACTCTAATAGGGATTGACATGAAATTGCGTACAGGCCTTTTCTTGAGCCTTTCTCTTTTCCTCTAGCACCACCATGAGGTTTACATTGGTGGTTTTGAGTCAAATGTCTCAACTATTAGATCTGTTAAATGAATAAGCTAAATATAATGTACGTCATTATTGTAAGCATTCTGAAATGGCCTGCCTTGAGTCATTTTTTACACATACTGCATTTTCAAGGGTTCCCAGAGCTCAGTTTCTTAGCTTATAAAATATATTTTGACCTTGTTCCTCTCTGTGACTTCCCCTTACACTCATATCCGGATGCCATGTTAAGGATAACATCAGTGATATCCTGCTTCTTTGTAATTTTGCTATATCATTTTATGATTGTGGTATTTTACAACACTCTTTATACCCTGTATGTCATGCAGGCATGTTATCTGGGCCTCTAGTAGTGCCGGAAAGCCAACCTTCCCCGGTCTTGCCGATGCCTACGCAAAAGCTGAGTCATTGGTGGAGTCCAGCGCCTGGAACAAAGTGCACTACCACCTGTCCGTCCTGAGTCAGGCCATCGAGGGCGCTGCTCACACACTGGAAGACGTCATATAGAAGGAGAGCAGAGAGGAGGGAGGAATTGCACACACTCAGGGATTCTTTTCTTGTAAAGACAGTGACCTGCAGCCAATGAGCACTGATCAGCTCGGCCACGATGAGACTATTTATGATATAAGTCTGCTCTACCAACAATGACATGAATGATGTCTTATTTCCATATTCTATTTTTACAATATTTCAATATCATTTTTTTTTTATACCACTTAATTGAAGATGAACCACTTTTAATATGCTTGTATTTGTTTTTGTGTACACCAAAATGAACATGCACTTACATAAGGGGTACTTAAAGTCTCTGCATTGTGAAAACAACAATAAGAAGAACAATAATTATATTTGTAAAGCGCTTTGAGCATCTGGAAAAGCGCTATAATAAATGTAAGGAATTATTATTATTATTATAATGAAGAAAAGGTGAATTCAATTTAGACTCACTATGACATTAGAGACACAAATAACCACCTCAGTAAGTCATTTCCAAATTAATGCTGGCATTCCATCTACATTTCTAAAATGGTGGTATATAATATAAACAGCTACGTAATAGAAGAATATTTTGTTTTGCAAACATAATATTTTTTTCATAATTACCATTTTATTGTCTTGTCAAATAAATATCGTTTGTATTTTTTTAATCTCAAAGATCCAAAACAGCACATTTCTGCTTGAGCAAGAATGAGTCACACACAGTGAGGGATGATGACTTGCTTATTCTTCAGACATTTACGTCATCTATGTGTGCCAGAAATATTGAATCTGACAGGAGCATCAAACAGCCAAGCTCTGAGTCACCGGACTGTCTGGGAAAAGGGGAAGAGACAGACACTGCAGAGCCATTATTAACTTTAAAAGGACTGGGTTAATGATCCAGAAGATGGAAAGTTTAAAAAAGAACAATCCCAAATCAATGTTGCAAAAAAACGTATAATTGTATATGTATAGGAGGATCAGTCTAAAATTTTTTTACAAACTGCACCTCATAGAAAATTGGCAGGTACTGAATGAGCCACATTGCAGCCTTCTTCCCTTCTGCAGGCCTGTATGGGGAGCTGCAATAGTGTCTACTGCCACAAGGGGTCAGACAATGATGTAAATTAAAACCATTCAATGGACATAGTCAGCATTGGGGATATACAGTAAGTATAATTGTCACATAACCTTAGTGACTATTATGTCTACAAATTATTCCAAATCAAACATCTAGAAAAGAAAATGAATCGCTCAGATAATGCTGTAGTATGGATAACAGTTAATGAAGAAGTGTAAGGAAAGGGGGCAAATCTACGGAGGGACATAGGAAAGAAAGATAGCATGAAAACTGCTCACTTATTTAAAGGATTCTTCTCTACTTTTTTCCTGTTCAGGCTCTCCTGTAAACACAGGACTCAGGGACTGCTGGTTTTATTCAGCCTCCTCCCATCTGGTTAAACTTTGCACTGTTGTTAGTCACACCCATCTGAGTCCTTTGAGCCACTGCGGAAACACAACTTGGACGTAGCACTGGTGTGCAATAAATGATGATGTGTGTCTGTGTAGGTTGGTGGATGAGGGAGGAGGGTGGGTTCATGCATTTTCAACCTTTATTCTCCTGATAAGATTGGCCTCTTTGGATCTACGTTATTCTTAAAGTTAAAACAGTGTTGGGACCAAATGCATTTAGCTGCAATTAACCAGCATCGTAGGCTTTAAAATATCACAGCCACAAAAGAAACAGAACTCAGCTCTAGAGACAAGCTGCAGGTGCATCAGTCACAAAGCACCATGTCAAACAAAAAGCAACAAAATATATCAGTTAAAAGTAAATCGCAAATATATGAAGAACATATGCAGTAAATATCAGTTGACAGATAGATAGCAGCCTGATAGAAATTGTGTAAAGCAGTATTTGAAGGTATTTTCTACTAGTTTGTGTTTAAATGATATTGTCTACCAGTTTCTTAAAAGAAATTGTTGGATATTAAAAAGTCTACTTAATTACCACATAAGTGTACTCTTTGTCAAACTTCAGGATCAGACCGTAATACAAAAATGTGAATCTTGCATTAGGCAAACTCATGGCGACTCGTACGTAGCAGTAATGACTGGCAGTTTTGTTGTCGAGATATATATAGAAGTTCCTCTGTTTTTTTACCATGGGTAATATTGACAGAGGATGGTTTCTATTTTCAGCAATGCCACCCTTGACATTCACAGTTTGACAGTAATATTTTGCAGAACAACCAGAGTCTGTTCATATCCACGGAGCAGTTTCAGTGGTGCAGCAGAAGCCGGGGGAGGAAGCACTTTATGGTTTAAAGGTTCCTCTCATGCTGGTTTGTAAACAATCTGCATGAATGGAAATATAGTTATCGCTGTTTGCATCTGCTTCCATTCTTCGGTGTTATATTCCATGTGGTATCAGAGTCCTGGGTATATTTTTAGTGATAAACATTTGTATCAAATATTTTTCACCTTTGCCTCAAGTTTGGGTAGAAATACAATCGCCAAGTATTTTTTACTTGAATATTCTTTTGAAAAGTTATTTAAGTGTTATTCCATACATTTTACATGTGAAGTTTAGTTAACTTAGTCTGTGAAAACGTATAATATTAATTGGGGAACTGGAGAAGCTTTGTCATGTTGAAGAAATAAACCCTGATGCAGTCATATTGATGTCATTAGCATTGAGACTTTTAATAACAGAAGGGCTGCATGGCAAACTGGAGGTGTAGAGTTTAGAACACATTAATGTTTATCAGGCACAAAGAAGGTCTATGGAAAGATGTTGAAGAGGGTGATGCATTATGGGAGGTGTAGGTAAAATGTAGGATTGAAAAACCACAACAAAGGCAGGTCGTTCACTCGCCAGTCGCAGAGTTTATTCTTTTAAATATACATAGACTTTTTCCCCATATTAAATACCCCCCCTCCCTGTCATCCCTCCCTCCTCCCATTTCCTCCCTCACACTCAATCCTCCGCTTTCTCTGTCCCCCCCCCGCACCAGAGAGAAAGCTCGTCCGGCTTAAAAACACACTCTACTTTGTGCAGCATATTGCTTATTAAGACATTTGCGAAAACATAAATTAAAAATACTACAGCTTGTTGTTTTTTATCCATGTTCTGCTCCAACATCAGACTGCTCTGAACAGATTCTAAAAAGAAAGAAAGAAAACAACAGTGTCCCTCAGTCTGGCTACATAAGTTGAACTGGATTCCCCTGTTTTTTTTTACGACATGGTTACGACATTTATCCATGATCCTGGCTTAAAGTCTGTACCATCATAGGTAAATGTGAAGAGGAGAATTTGATTCTTCAACATGTGTCCTGAGTTTGGTCAAATCATGTTTTTGTTGGATGGCCGATTCCATTTTGCTTTCACTAGTGTTTGTGTCTCATGGCTCATCTCCTCTCTGCCGGTCAGAAAGTGTGTGGGGGGGAGGGGTCGTTATTTTCTTCACCCTACAATCAGGGATGTGCTTATTGTTTGTGGCCTCTTGACAAATCTCTTGGAGCTGCAGGCAGAGTGAAGGACAGTGTGATATGGCACTAGAGGAAAATTCAGGTGTTTAAGTCACAAGGCATGCATGTTAACACTAAACTCAGAGAGTCACCACAAGAAGTGTTTCAGCTGTGACGTGCAAAGTATGTGCTGTGTGTGATTCTTGTCAGTCTCTTTTGGTGTGTGTGTGTGTGTGTGTGTGTGTGTGTGTGTGTGTGTGTGTGTGTGTGTGTGTGTGTGTGTGTGTGTGTGTGTGTGTGTGTGTGTGTGTGTGTGTGTGTGTGTGTGTGTGTGTGTCAGTATTTTGTGCATTTCTTTTTTTCTCATACAGATGAAGGTTTTCGGAAACGTCCTGATTTTGACTGCATGCATGCTGGACTGCTTTAACACCAATATTTGTAATTTTTTTCATACTTTCAACTAATGGAAGATACAAGGAATGCTATGTTTGCTTTAGTGACGTTTGTATCACTAATGTCTTTTGACTGTCTACATTTCAATGGAGAATAAATGCATAAAGGGGGATTTGTGATATCACCACACTGTATTATGTGTGCATGTGTGTCTTGTGTGCATGTGGTGTGTCTCATCAAGTCTTATCAAGTTTTGCGTCCATCATTCTAGCAGTTTGTCTTTTCCCTCCCTCCTCGTTAGGAAGCACAGGAGGGACTGCATTGGCGTTGGGGAGGGTCAAAAGGTGAAGCTCGGGTCACACGCGGGGGGAGTATTTAGGGTTTCTTGGCACCTCGGTGAAAGATTTCAGCTCATAAGGGATCCCTGTGTCTACTTCGATGGATTTGCGGGAGAATAGCAGCCGGATATCATTGTGCAAGTAGATCTTCCCAGATTTGGAGCTCTGGAATCTGAGAAAGAAAATAACCAAAACAAATGCGTTAGCACAACACCTTTCCCAAATATTAACACTACCAGTAGGACAAAAAAGTTTGCTAGTAATTAAGGAAACATTTGCTTACAGTTGTGTAACACTGTCAAACTATTAGAAATACATCGTGATCTTGTGATGTTTTTCAGACAATCACAAAACAGGCTGCTAAAGTAAAAAAGTGAAACCTGATTTACCTGAGATGTATCAGGTAGCAGAGAATCTTCCTCCTTTCTACCACTGCGCTCCCCGAAGGCGCCTCGCCCTTCCCTTCAGCCCCCTCCTCTACGGGCACCAAGAAGATACGGTGGCGTAGGAAGGTCATGTGATTAACTGGCATGTCACTAAAGTTGTAGGTCACCAGGAACATCTTCACCACAGTTTTGTTGGGATTAAATAAGGTCTGAAAAATATGTTGGACCAAAGTCAGTATTACAAACAGCAAAAATAAGACAGCTTGCAGTGGTTTTATTTGAAGTATGCTAGAAGTTAGACTACAACTGCTCTTAGTGTCAATAATGCAAATGCCCCCTTATAGTATTGCGGTGGCACAATGACATATCTCTGACAGATTCACAGGACAGGAATGACATGAAAGAAACAAGACAAAAAACAATTTACCACTTGAATGGTCCCTGCTTTGGGTATGCTGTATCCTTTCTTTCCAAGATGCTCGAGGGAAATCACACCCTGTGAGAGTGACAGATAGAAACACACAACTGACTTAATGTCTTTGATCAATGTCATGGTAAAATAACTCATTCTTTGGTACAGTTCTTGTTTTCACATCAAGAAATGTGCATTTTCATTTCTGGTTTGATCAACTAAAACATGCTATAAAAGGTTATGCATGTAAAACCAGTTTCCTATCAAAAACAGTGAAAAATAAACTATTGTACACGAAAACTGACAGAATAACTATGTATATCATTCAACATGAGGCATGAGGTTAAGAAAGTGAAAAAAGACTGCTTTCCAAGTAGTCCAGTGTGGCAGCAAACACAACCTAAGACTTCTTGTAACAGGGACTAAAGAGATACACATATTGATGCTGGTGCTACCTTGCTATGTATTTGGTATAGATATAAAATATATCTCATTCACTGCTCACGTGAACAGACAAAAAGCTTTATATTATAAGAAGGAAAACAAAAACATGCAACATTGTTTTTGTTCTTAGTGGGCACACACATAAAAACACACACTGAGACTGACTGACTGACCAGGAAGGGTGAGGGTGCGCTGTGCTCTGAGATGTCGTAGTATGTAACCTGCACCGGCAGGGTGACGTGCTGCGGACAATAAGAGCCGCTGGCACCGATCTCCGCCGTGAACCCCTCTATCCTCCCTGAGGGGGAGAATCTTCCCTTCAGTATGGACTCCTGAAGGACACAAGAGTGAGAGAAGAAAGAATACAGTTGTTAACAGAAGTCATTTAAAACTCTTTTGAATTGGGAATTTTCGGGAAAAAACATTTTCAAACATAAAATTGCTACCTGATTTACACTATTCAAGGCCAATACGGTATGATCCTGTGTCTTTAAATTACACAAATGAGAAAATATATCTTAACCATGTCATTGTGTCCTTTTAATCCTTATAATCATAGGCCAGGCTTTGCAACAATTAACAGCTATGCCTGTTTACACTCAAATTCCAGATTTCAAAACTGCAAAGATTTTGAACTATCTTTCCCTGATATTCAGATCTACAGGGCATAGTAGGACATCTTACAACTGTAATGGTAATGATTAAAATACCATCCAAAAGTTCTCTTAAATAAAATGTATTTTTAACTGTTTTTTGAAATGGTAATGAATAATGTGCCTTTTACCCTGTCCCTGCACAAGCTTTCCATTTTCATATTATTGTTTTGCATTATGTATTTGACTGGGAAAGACTCAAAATTAGGAATACCTGTCAATATAATGTAGTCCACTGTATTATCTTCTTTATCACTGACCTCAACATACATTTGAATTTAGACATTTCTGACAATGTCACTAAAGGTTGAAGAATATATACTTCACAAAAAGTTAAATGTAATGGTTGAACAGTTACAATTACATCAGATTGTATACGTGGTGACAAGGAAGAACCAAGACTACCCGGCTCCACTTGTACTGTGCTTGTTCTTCCGTCTGTCTCTGTGTCTGTGTCTGTGTATTCTCTTGTTCTGATTAACTCAGCCAAATCTTTTTTCTTGTTTTGTATCTATATCTACGCCGGGATCCAGAGTCGAGGCTGATCCTCTTGCTGTAGTCCTGTGTCTTGGATCCTCTATCCTGAGTCTCGTCATGCTGCTTCCCTGATGGCTTCCACAGGATTGTAGCTGACATCCTCGTGGATTCATCTTCTTATTACAGACACATGCATTTCCTAACATTCGGTCTATATGTTGTAAAATGTATTATCTCTTCGATTTACACACGGCATCTATTGCACGTCTGTCCGTCCTGGGAGAGGGATCACTCCTCTGTTGCTCTCCCTGAGGTTTCTCCCATTTTTTCCCCTTAAACTGTGGGTTTTCTCTGGAAGTTTTTCCTTGTACGATGTGAGGGTCTAAGGACAGAGGGTGTCGTTTTTCTCATACTGATATTCTGAACAATCTGTGCTGTTGTATTTGCTGTAAAGTGTCTCTACTGTAGGCTATTTTTATTATATGTACAGCACTTTGGCTCGACCAAAAATCTTTATAAATGTGCTGTATAAATAAAACTTGATTTGATTTGATTTGATTACGGTTTGGGTTTGCTGCCATGTCTTTCTGTCACCATCTTCAACCTGCAGTCACTGATGTTTCTTGACGTTTTTTAAATAATGTTTAAAATGTGTACCTCAAAGTTGCCGAGTAGCGATCTGCTGATGGAAGATGAGGGCCAGGTGGAGCGTGTGGAGCGGCCGGTGTCTGTGTGTCTGCCGCTGCGCAGCTGCCGACTGAATGTGACCACAAACACACACAAAACAGACCGGTGGTGAGTGGTGTTACAGATTATACTAATTTTCTCTCAAACAACATGACACGCGCCTCTGAGTTTTCAAGTCCAGACAGAAATACTTAAATTCAGAATAACATCAAATTACTAACTCCAAACTTCTTTCCCGAGTTGACTTTGCTGAAGTCTGACTGACATTGAACTGATCCTAGCTATACAATGCATGTTCTTATAATCTCAAAACATTTAAACATTTTAATCCCTTTTTAGAAATCTTGCCATTTTAATGTTATTTTAATAAAATGGTGAAACTGTGTCGATATGATGGAGAACTCACCTTTTCAGCCGCAGTCCACTTTTTAGTCGTCTCCCTGATCTTGTGCAATCTGTTGCGGTCTGAGCAAAGAGAATAAAAAAACTATTACTTTTTTCCCAAAATAATATAAGTAACTTAAAAGAACTTTGATTGAAATCCACAAAAGAAAAACAGAAAACAGATAAAGTAAAGATACTCCGAAAAGGATTACATTTAAGTATATGTCATACGTACGTCTTTACTGTGTTCCTATGAGACTACTGTATATGTGTAATGTGTATGTGTATCTGAGTTGTCCTCTTACTTACTGAGCACTGACTTTTGGATGTTGCGTCACACACATAGACATTCCCCATTTCCAGGCTGCCGTTCATCGTAAAGGCCACACAACAGTCAGATGACTCTCCACTAGCCAAACCTATGCTACCTGCTAGCCATTTGCTCACAGCAAACCTTTCACTCATGATTAGCCTGTTTTTATTACCTAACCCTTGGCTACACTGGCCCTCCACAAAGCTTGGAGCTCTTTGTCAGCTTGCCGCCGTATCCTCAAACTCAATCAAAACCACATACAGCATTTTAGAATATCCTTCTGTCTCCCCTTTCTTATACCGTTTTTCTTTTATCCTTTAATTTAACTCTAACTTCCACTCTCCTTTTTGTCCCTATGTGTGTCCTTGAGTCTTTCTTGGATCTATCGGTTTTTCTCTGAGCTTCCCTAACACACACCTACACACACAACACCTCTAACCGCACTGAGCCCACCACCTAACTAGTGAACTAGTGAACCCTATTGTCATTGTTATCATACTCCCACCCAACAAACACACACTCCCATGTTCAAAAATTGCCAATTCACTTCCAGAACCATTTTTAAGCACCATGTATGTACATGTGTGTGTGCCTCTGTGTGTATTTATGTGTCTGCATGTGTGTGACACACTCATGTGGGGGAACAATGGGTCCTCCCTCAATGAGCTTCATTCTGGAGCTACTCAGCCTGTTCCAGTGTGGCGTGATCATGAGCCGGCCATCTCTTCATTCTTTCACATTACCCTTTCTCTTTCTCTTTATTTAGGCCTTAGCCTCTTTTCCAGGGCTGTCAAGGCTCATAGATGTATTAGCATCAACCACCGACTTTGGGCGGCCATTCCTTATCCTGTATTTAAAGTTTAAGAAGCCTCTGTGTATAGTGGTGTAAATGCTTTTTGTCTTAAAGCATGTGAATGTGAATGACCACATGCTATTTTAATGTATTCTGCCTCAATGTCGCCTAGAGCTTTTTTTCCAGTGGTATTTATATTCTGGTGTGGAAATGGAGTCATCAAGAAGGCAAAATAAAACCAAATGTACTGAGTAATGTAAGATTTTGTATCTTTTGCAACTTTTCCGTTTGCAACTGTACATCATATGCTAAGCTAGCTTGTAAAGTAGCTACTTCTACCATTGGTGTTACTGTCCTGTAATCACAGCCAGTGCATAATAGCTAACATTTGCTATTCGCTAGTACCCCAGTTGAAACTACAGACTAATGTGATTTGATCATTTCAAATTACTTAAAGAACATTTCAAGAAAAAAAGTATGTGAGTGTGCTGACCTTAGGCTGGTCCCATGCAGAGGGCAGCAGGTGGTTCCAATATGGGGCAGCTTTAGAATCAGTGCTGCGACAGGAGGTCGGGCCAAGTCCTGGAGCCAGCAATGACAGCCTGCTTCTCTTGGAAGTGGAGGGTCCCTCGTCTTCTGAGCATGAGTCCCCAGTGTCACCTGGGGAGAGCAGCCTCTTTTTGGCTGGCCAGTGGCCACCAGAGGACAAGCGGTGGCCATTACTGCTTGGAGTTTTCTCCAAGGAAGCCAGGCCGTTGGAGGATGAGGAGGCAGTCTGGGTTGCACTTCGCTCAGGTGGGGAGGATTCAAGTCCAACATCCCATTCGGTGGCCTCCCCTGGCTCCTGCAACTCTGTGTGATGTGGGGGGGAGAAAGGCCCGGGAGGGCTGGTGGGGCTGGCAGGGTTGGGGGTCTCATACGTGGACATGTCATATAGGCGTGGGCTGGGCTGGCCTCCAGATAAGCTGTTCCCATTACCACAGTTCTCATTTGCAGGGCTGCCTGGTGAGTAGGTGGGTGTGTGGCCCCCGTTAGGTGAATCAGTCCTTGCCGAGTTACCAAAGGCATGGCCCTGGTCAGAAAGAAGTCCATGTGGGTCACACATTGGGGGGGATTTAGGTGAGAGTGGAGCAAATACATCAGGAATGGGCCTGTCATGATTGTGCTGAGTTGGGCGTCGGGAGGGATTGTGGCTTGGGGAGAGGGGTGGAGACCTGGGTGAGAGTCCCCCCTCAGAGTCTCTGTGCTCCATCTGTGTGCAAGAGTATACAGAACCAGGCCCTCCCATTGCTAACCCCATCCCAACACCTTGAGCTGGGGCTGGCCCACACAGCACCCCTTCCTCTAACGCTTCTTTGTCTGAGGAATCCCCCAGGTGGGGGTGCTTATGAGTCAATTGGGGCTCCTCTAGCCCCCTTTTGACGCCCAACCGGACATGCCTCTGTTGGGTATCAGTGTGGGGTTCTGTGGAGGTAGAAAATCCCCCCAACTGGGAGAAAATGGAGAGTTGGTAGACCTTTTGGAGCCGCAACTGCTCTTGGCCAAAATGCCTGGGTGCCCCCGGTCTGACACCAGGGTCTAGACCCTGTGTTGGGGCTGTCGGTGGAGGCAGGTCCCCCTCCTGGGCTGGAAGCTCTAGTGGAGCCTTTTTGTGGGCTAACTCAACGTGAATGTGCCGCATGGTTTCTATTCTGGAGAATAACAGTCTTGATTAACTTGCAATAGGGTGAAGTAGTGCCTCACAGGTGCCAGGAGGCGGGGTTAGATGTTCCACAGGAATAGGAAGTCCTATAATTCCTGCTGTGATGTCGTCAACAAATGTGAACTATGAAGCTGAGCCACACAGCACCTGAGAGGAACAAATTACAGCATTACTCAGGACAGTTTTCTACAAAGCAATTACAAATGGCAGGCAGACTGTATATGAGTATTGGTAAACGTACAAAAGAATGATTAAATTAAAAAAGGACAAGAACTTATTGAGACTTTTGTAAGCTGGCAAGAATGATGTGAGAACATTTATTGATATGATTTATTACAGGTAATTTCATTTTGAAAGTTGTAAAGCCACATTAACGCTGAACAAGGTATAGCCTGAGAAAAGAATATTGCTACAAAATCAGAAAGGAAATCAGGTACTCATATCATTGGACATGGTTTGATTGAACATGAAATCTAACCACCATTTGGGACCTTTCAGCTTTAAAAAAGTAGTAAAATATTGCTCTTTGACTGCATAAATGAGTCTTCTGTCTAATTCAATAACATATAAAGACAATATACGAGATCAGAATCTTACCTATGTTCCAGTCCTTGTCTAATCGTGCCCGCCTGGACACCCTGCATCTGGCACAACATCTGGAGGTTGTCTCTGAAATGGTGTACTAAAGAAGTCTGTTTATCTCCATGGCAGCAGCCACAAAACAACGCCAACATACCAGGGTAGTTAATCAGGAAACGGTAAAGACTCCCGAGAAAGCAGGAGATGTGCAAAGAGGCTACGACCTGAAGAGAAATAAAGAGATTTACCAATACAAATTAAACACAATTACTTAACAACATGATATATTATAGCTTATGATTTGCGGTGACAACAGCGTTTTTATGTATAATGCATCATTGCCAGATAAATGCACACCTTATTTTGCTGGCTTGTCAAACCCATTGGGTGCATGAATCATTATAACTTATTTAACCATAAGAAGTTACAAGCAACCAACAACTTGGTGTTGTAAAGTCACGCACTGTGTTTGTTCATTTGTTCAAGAAGGATAAAAGCTCAAAGCTAAAACTTACCAGAGGGGCAGATGGTCAGTAATGCAGGAGGCTCTTAAGATAAAATATCTCTGAACTGGAATCAGAAATAACTCTATTGGGGCTCCTTCTGTAGATGGCTGATAGCCAGACACGCCCTCCTTGGTCCCCTGGGCGTGGGGTGTGGCACGGCTTTGGCATCATGACAGGGTCATTCCACCAAGTGTGACTGAAGAGACAGAAAGTAAGGAAAAAAATCATATCAGTCAGTCAGCTAATTTTACTTATTGTTCAAAGGACACTTTTAAAAATGTTTTATTAGTTGACTCGGAAGAAAAACAAAAAATTAAGGAGTCGTATAATCAATATCTTCTCCTCAGTACTCAACCAAGGGAGAAATATTACTATTTTTATTTTCCATTTTAGTAATAGCCTCAACACCTTGGGTTTGGGATTAAAACATGGAGGAGCTTCTCATAGAAGGCAGTTGATTGTTCCAGTTCTAGATGCCAGTTAATATTTTCCCGACCCAGTTGGCTTGGACCAGAACTTGGGTATGGGGGGGGGGGTCACAGTGAACTGTCGCTATGACAACCAGTAGCCCAAGGATAACAGCTCCTTTGTGCTTGGCCACAAGAAAGAGGGAGAAGCAGAGCTAGAGAGAGGGGGAGTGAAGGGGTGTTCAACAACGGGGGGGCAGTGGAAGCCCGGCAAAGATGCTCTTCTAAGAAAATATCTATCAAAATGGCTCTCCTTTATGAAGTGTGTACAGCAAGCCAAAAATCTCAACAGGCTGTGATAAGGGCCTGTTCATATACCCTGCTGGCACCTCTATAAAATCAGTAACCAAAGCAAATACAGTTGGTTCCCATGTATACCTACATTACAGAAACCAGTTACTACACTTTCCATTTCTTTTGAGTCATCATAACGAAACCACAAAAGATAACCATTGCTTAAAGAAAAGTGATGAAATAAGGCAAAAGATCAAGCAAGAGGAAACAAAACTGGTTAAAAAAAGGAAATGTACATTATGACAGTTGTTCAGTGGTTTTTCCATTACAAACCCACCTGAAATGTATCAGTATGATGAAATGTAAACAACATCCCCGGTAAGGCAAATACAATCCTCAAATTGCTATACAAGTAAAGGTCAAACTAAGTAGGTTACAGGTGGTAGCTACATTCTTCGGTACATGTTTAAATTAGTAATCTGAAAATGTATTTTACTTTTATTTATATTAACATGTATTCCACATCATATATTCTATCCAAACTACATTTTCTATGTATTCGTGACAATATAAAAGTCTACAACTTCAACAAGAGGGAAGGATGAGAAGGATCCAGACACAGGAACATAAAAGGGGAAGTAGAAATGGACTGACCCTCCCCCCTATTTACATTATAACCTATAAGTATACTGGTGTCGTCAGATAAGAATGCTATCATGCAAACAAAGAAACACATGGAGACGATGCCAGGAGTAAAGCCTTTGCAGCCTTTAATGACTCACAAGACATATGGTCCCAATGCAGTCATACACCATCACAACACTACCATTAGCAACACAACAAAGCTAGAACAGACCTACAGACTTGAGTGCCTCTTCCAAAATGAATACAACCAAATCCAATTTTAAAGTCATGCAAACAATCTAAGAATACTTTTCATTGATAATTGTAATATTAACTTAAAACTAACATTCATTTCCTAAATGCTATGAAATTGCCACTTCAACTGGATTTAGGCAATTATTAAAAAAAACTTGGAGGTATCACTTTAAGTTCTGAAAACATGAAAGGGTCACGTATAAACTGTTGCTTAAACAGGACATTTAGAAGACACGTCCTGTAAACATGATTGTTTGAGTGATATCTTTTGGGATGGGGGAAACTCCTAGGCTGAACCAGAACTACCCCAGTCAAACGGGGGTATCTGGATACACTCATTACCAAGTCAAATAAAGTTCAACCCAATGCGAGGAATCCCCTCCTCTCTCCTCTCTCTTTTTGAAGACAGGTGGAGTCTCCAGTGCAAGCACCCATGGGCAGACATGGAGTGGGGGATGGGGAAAGAATGAAAGAGTCAGCAATGATTATTTATAGTCATTGCCTATGTCATAGCTCACTGGAGATCCGAAAGGCTCTGTGCTCGGTCCCTCTTGATTTCTGGACTAGTTTTGAACTCGCTGAGCAGGAGGCTGGCCTTGGCTACCCAACCCTTTTCTGGCTTAATCCAGGAGCCAACAGAGGATGAAAAAACTCTGGCTTGCCCCCAAGATAGGCTTCAAGTTGCTGGGCATGAGTGCCAGCTCGGGCTTGAGAACTTTAGAACTCTATTACTGCATTTCTGAACATTGTTTAACATTCTCACACTCCCGTCCTGCATCCTTATGCAAAAAAGACCTGCACAGTCAGTACCAACCTACTTCTTGCCACTTCAGTGAACTAATTTAGTCAATATGGGTAGTTTCCTTTTTTTTTTGTCAATATAACATCGTTACACTTTCTTTCTAAAAGCTATTAATTATAGCTATTATTATTTAAAATATATAAATTATCCCCAACATTTCTCTTATATTCTTATTGAATTCTGCTGACATAAAGCATGAAGATGTTACACATCATTGAAAGACAATCTGGGTGTTAACATCTGCATTAAGCAATCACCCATGAAGAGAGAGCGTGAGCTGAAATGGTGATATGACAGACAAAGGAATGATAAACGCCTGACAAGAGGGAAACACCCAGAGAGAGACAGAAGGAGGGAGGATGAGGGGAACAGAGAGACACTACAGCCCAGCCAAAGACCTTGGGGAAGGTAGCATTTCAGCAGCAGCAGGTAGAGCTTGCCAGTGTCAAGGCCAACATGAGACTGATCATAGCTTTAGCATCTAAACCAGCAGGGCTGAGGATAGCATAAAAAAGAAGACGTACCCAATGGCAACCCCTGTGCATAGGAGTGAACGTTTTCAGTTTAAGAAAAAATCATTAAAAAAGGATCTGCTTCAGCGAAAAGCAGAGCTAAACAATTGATTATGATTGAATTAAAGGGCACACAAATGCTTTCATTGAGGAGAAACCCACAGAAAACACAGGATATTACGCTGAAGCTAGTCCTGTTTAATGCTCACATTTGAGGATTAGCTCTATTTCTTTATTTGTTTTTTGCGAGGAATTACGTGTGTGTGTGTGTGTGTGTGTGTGTGTGTGTGTGTGTGTGTATGTGTGTGTGCGCGTGTGAGAGAGAGAGACAGAGAGAGAGAGACAGAGAGAGAGAGTCAGAGAGAAAGAGGCTTTTTGGGCACAGAGACACAATGAAATAAAGATTCACTGAAGTGGAGAATTGGACCAATACAAAATGCATTAAAAAGAGATGCGTACAGTTTGCCTTGGGCTAAGCAGAGCTCATAATCATAATGAGCGACATGCATTCAGTAGCATTGAAATGGGAAATGAATTTCCAGAATAATTACACTAAGAAAACAATAAATATTTATTAAATGTGTATGCAGTCTAAAATCTGATTGGACTGCAAAATAATATTGTAGCATTACCTGAAGCAAAAACGTAAGTTCCCACGGGCATTCTAACAAAAGAACCCTTTGTCTGCGGCTTTCTGTCCGATTCAATATATTAAGTCAGAAGAATAGCCAGTCAATGAGAGAAATGACTGATGGCTGTTAAGCTTAAGCTAATCAAGGCTCGAGTCAGAATCAGAAATGATGAAAACAAGCAAATGACTGAAGTAAAGAGCGTTCACACAGAGGCTCTTTTTACATCCTCATCTCCACTAATCATTCTAATACACGGATATTTTCACAATGACAAAGCCATCAGGAATGAAGCTTAGGGGTGAACAGATCTACTGGGTAAATGGCCGGCAAATAAGGTATTCATCTCAACAATAATTTGTATATCTGTAATTTTAGGTCTTCCCTTTTCCGTTTTTAAGTGAGAAATCGAAACAACTGCTGCTGGTGGTATGAAGATATTTCCTCTCACGCAGACACAGAATAAACGAATATTGGCCTTTAGCATTAGTGATTATGATGTGTTCAAGGGCAACTTTTTGGCCAAGATGCAGGCAATGCAACAGTCAACATCCACCACCACCAGTTCTTTGAACTTGTGCCTGGGCCCTGAGGAGAGGCCTGAAGCCTTTGACCTCAGGCATGCCTGTTGTGGAGCTCAAACACTTTGTTCAAGAGATAGTCATGTCTTTCAAGGAGGATATTTAGCTGCTTAGTTGTATTTAAAAAAAGAAAATCAGTGTGACCCTTGAGGGCAAGGAAAGCTGGGGTCATGAGGTCAAAGGCCAAAAGTATTGGGTCAGATGACTTGTGGCACATTAGGAGGACCAGATGCAATTCATTTCGTCCTCTTTAGAGAGGTTGATTTAGGGGGCGTTGGTTAGAGGCAAACTCAGAGGTGCACAAGCTGCCGATACATGTGGCAAATGATTTGCACACACACTAAGTTAGTTTCACCAAACAGCCTATTAACAGCTTGTTAGAGTCATACACTCTTCAGTCATTGGAACATCAGTATGTTAAGCAAAAACATCTGCAGAACAGACAAAAGTACCCTGAGGACCCTGTGGCTTCCTGTAAAAAGTTGCGGATGGGTGGAATGAAACACACTGACACACACTGACACAGACTTGTCACATGAGGACAGCCCTGACCCCGAAGGCAGCTCTCTGTAAAATGTATAGGCATACATTTTGGTATCCTTAAAACAAAAGCAAAATACCAATTCAAGGGCAACCGTCTGTTAAATGTCCTACTAACAAGATGTGGTTTGCAACTGTGTTAGCTAATTAATGTCCCTTAGTGTCAGGCCTACCCAAACTTGGTGGGTTATTTCCTTTTGCCCAATGTGTCCCTTACAACAGAGAAGGGGGATTTGTCGGCATTCTGCTTTTGGATGAGGTTAAATCTCAATCCCTTTAGAGATGAATTAAAATAACCTATTTTCAATCAATGACATAAGCCCATCATCTTGAATCAGCCTTTTATAAAGAGCTTGTTTGAAGTTGCTGAACTCCACCCTTTACGTCCCCGCCCATACCGTATGATAACGTCACTGAAGTTAGACGCCTCCCAAATGCCACGATTGTCTCATCAACCTTTAGCTGCACCCCGCCCGACCTACTCCCAGGCCTGTGCTGGGCTGATAAACATAGACACTTGTGTGCAGATTCTGTAACACTAAAAGCAGAGCCTGCAACCTGTTGATTAGATTATAGGAGCAATCTAGATTAAAGAAAAAGTATGTCACAAGGGAAGGGCATGACAGCAGACTGTGTATGTGTGTGTCAGAGAAAAAGAGAGTGTGTTGGAGTCAGAAGTCAGAAGACAGGAAGCAACAATCGAGAGCAGAGAGTGACAGGAGACAAGTCGACTGTAACTGATAAACCTCAGAGCGTCAGTGTTGACACCAAACACACACACAGTGCTCGTGCAGTCTAAGCTGGCTCAGGGACAGAGTTGTTGAGAATGCTGTTTGACACGGGGACCCTTTCTCTCCCTCCCTCCTTTCGTCTGACTGTCTGTCTGTCTGCCTTTCATGTGGCCATTTTAGGAGACGTTGAGCCCAGCTGACACTATGACAGGAGCAACATTACACTTTGGCTTGACAGCAGGAGAAGTTGTGGCACTCACCCTCTCAGAAAGATGGGGTTTATCTTGCAGTCTCCCTCACTGTCTCTCTCCTTCCTCCTTTTGGTGGCTGGATGGGAAACTCTGCTGCCTTTCTTTCTGTACTCCTGTATTTCTATTTCCACTGCTGCTCTCTCTCGGGTGTGTTGCCTCTCTTTGCTTCCTTCCTCCTGAATAGTGTTGAGAAAGACGGAGATAAGTCAAGTTGTTCTGCCCCACTCTGTTCCGTAGCCTGCACTCTCTCTCTGTGTCTCTGTATTTTGTTTTCTTCCTGTCTACCTCTCTCCACCCTCAGTCACACAAATTGAAAACCCATCAACAACTCTCCCCCCTCACCCATCTCCCTCCCTCTCCTTTTCTCTTTCAAGCTCCCCCTTCCATCTTTCTTCCTTTCTCTCATTTGCGCCCCTCCAAAATATCTTGAATACAAAAGCCCCTTCACAGGCTAGCATTCCCCCTTTCCTCTCCTCCCATTCCTCCTCTATCTATTTACATGCCCCTCCTCTCACCCGTTCTCACTATACTCTGTCTCTCTCTATTTCAGTTTGCCTGTGTTTGCTTTCTGTACTTTCCTCTCAGCTGATAGAGCTAGGCGTGCTTTGCTCACTCAGCAGTGAATGCATACAGGGGGAAGAAAGGGCTGACAGCTGATTGGCTGGAGAAAAGGGGGATCAGCTGTAATGGCTGAGGTCCTGATTGGCCGGGGCAGGGAGAGATAGAGGGGGGAGGCGGGGGGAGGAAACCAAAACCCCGCCCACCTGCTCGGCCTGTTGTGCAGAAGTAGAGATGGAGACCAAACAGCACTTTGATCAAACGAAGTGTGGCAAGTGTGTGTCCTTTACAGCTTCAAGCATGTAAAGTGTTTGAACTTGTGTTATCACTTCTCATTGTGTTTCATGGTGTGGTTGTGTGTCTGTGTTGAACAACAGTTTATAAAAAGAGGTTAATTAATGGCTCAGAGAATGATGCAAACATCTATGCGATTCCGCCTCCCCCTTCCTTTGCGTCTTATTCGCTCACACACAAAAGCTCTCTGTGTGTTGCTTGGAATGTACGCAGCACGACACAAGCAGGAGGCTTATCTGCTGCTGGTCGACAGATACAGAATGAAGTGCATGTGAACAAC
Source organism: Harpagifer antarcticus (assembly GCA_902827135.1). Taxonomy (NCBI): domain Eukaryota; kingdom Metazoa; phylum Chordata; class Actinopteri; order Perciformes; family Harpagiferidae; genus Harpagifer; species Harpagifer antarcticus. Next base: position 7,079,922 of record CADEHL010001172.1, read on the forward strand.
TTTATCAGCTGAGTACCAGGAGCAGCCCTCAGCTGTGTGTGTGTGTGTGTGTGTATATTTTGCCATCTGTGAGCTAATAAGGAACAGCATGTTGACTCTGCAAGAACTATTTTGAACAGAGTGATGTGGTTAAAGTACACACAGTGCAAACAAGTGCATCACACTAGTCACCTAACACTCACAAACACACACACACATTGTGGGTGGAGATTCCACAAGTTAAAGTCCTGTGAACAGAACATACTTGAAGAGCTGTCAAGAACACATATTTAGCACACATCCTTCTTGTTACAGACACAAACCTCCCTGGTTATTCTTTATTCTTGATGTGTGCTGGTCGAGATATGTGAGAAAAAAACTATTGATAGCTCTGTGTCTTTATGTTTCAGACACTGTCTTTTTTCTCTGACCCCTTATCTATGTCTATTTCCTGCTTGGTTTCCGTCTGTTTCCACAGTTGCTTATCTATGTTAGGCCTATGTATGTCGTTTTGAGGAGTCTTAGTACACAGGGTGTTGCATGCTGTTCTGATTGACTGTTTCAGCAGTACATGCTTGTGCACACATATGGGCACAGTGTATAGAAGTGTAAGGAAGTTGTCACAGTTGTTATTGTGCGGGCGTTTGAACAGCAAAAGTGAGCATATGAGGTATTGAAAAACAACAATAAGCTTCAGCTGTGTACCTCCAAACATAGAGATGTGGGGAGAGGGGAGGAGGCATGGCAGACAGACAACAAAATAAACAGAGGAAGAAACACTGACAGAGAGATACGGTCAGATTCAAATGAGGCAATATTTGTTTTGTGAAACCTTCTAAACCTAATAAAAGGAACTTCCTGTTCTCAAGCAGCACTGTTATTCAGGTTTTTCTGTTATATTACACACATCTGTTACTTTAAGAGCCCATGTTGCCTTCTGTATTTGGGGAAAAGGGGTGTGTCTGAAGACCCTCCTCGATTCAATGTGCAGCTGAGGAGAAAGAAGCATTGAAAACACTCCACACACATTCCATCAAAGGCACACGTTGATGCAGTCCTGACACAAGAGCATTGGCAGTGTCACTTCTCATGTCTGTATCACAACATTTGCGTTGGATTTTCAGCCATTGCATCTGAAACACAGCGTAACACACAGACACATAGGCATACTTTGTTTTTCCGGGCCTCTCAAAGTGACACCAGCTGTGTTTTGGGGGGGATTTACCCAACAGCACTAAACAGTCACACCCTTCAAAAACGGAAGAGCTTCGACGAACTCAACCAGCGCAAAACTTGCTTGAGTGAATCGTTTAGTCACATTGTAAAATAAGCAGTTCTCAATAAATATTATGAACAAGGTCCAATTCACCCGCCTTCCGGGGATGGAGAGAACAAAAGGAGGAGAGGAAGACGGGAGGTGGAGGAAGGGTGGGAAAGGAAAGTGTGTGTGAAGGGGGGTGTTTGTGTAAAATTGAACATGTTAAAAGAGGCATGACTACTGCGTGTGTTAGTTTGTACAGCAGTGTGTTATTAGTACGCACATGGGAATGTACGTGTGTTTAAGAAGTGTACATGTCTGAGTGAGGAATGAGATTGAGCAGCTGCCAAGGACATCATATCAAAACAACTCCATTGTGCAGATGCACATTTCACGGCTAATGTTTTAAAAGCACTGATGCTTGACTTGCTTGCTCACATCCATTTAAACTGTGTGATGAGCTCATCGTAACATATAAGTGAATTAGTGTGCTTGAATATAAATATATACGTAGGAAGGCTCATGTTAACAATGACAACTTGTGTGTGAAAACATTTGTTTGCCCCCTTTGGCCATAAAAAAACAATAAATATTAAACCCTTCCCATTTAGCTGATGGCTTCATCACCTAAATAGAACATCCTTTTTTCTATTTTTAGCAGTCTAAGCTATTGTGTCACCACAAGGTGATAATATGAAATACTTTCTATTTTAAAACACTTTTGCCCTTTGTAGGAAAGAATGTCCTTTACTTCACACTTTTCTGCAGGCATCTGGATCTTACAGTCAAACAGGACGTCTGAATAACATTCTTCACACGACCGACACGTTATCATCATCAGCCAGTTCCAGGTTGTTCCCCACCCAGAGTGGTTGCTTCATATTTACATATCTAGAGCACTTTGGAAATCCAGTGAGATTAACTGTCTCTGGAAGGGCATGTTTGCCCAGCTGCCCGTTCTTAAATAAAATCACAAAGCTGAAAAAAAGGACTTGCCTGTTTAAGCATTTGACATTATTGCCCAACAATCAAGTGACTGTACATGTCAATTGATATAATGTGGTTTATATGGGTTAGGGTTAAAATTAGGATTGTGGTTGAGTTCAAATCGGGAAGATGTAACAAAATAGACATTACTGAACAACACAGACTTTTGTTAGTCCACTTTAAACACAGTCTGACCAGAAGAAGCATACCTTGTTATGTTTTCCATGACCAAATATGCCTCTCCATTTACCAATTATAATTGCAATTCATGACTAGATTCTGTACGTTTCTAAATGCATCTTTTGATTATCCTGTAATCAGTTGCTGCTTTAAGTTTAATGTAATCAAGTTTAATCCATTCATCCTTTCAATACCAATCCATCACATATTACTGTATATTTAACTACTGATCCACACCCCACGCTAGGATTATGTCATCAGGATTATTTTACTTTTTGTCATCTCATGTCTAATCCTTTCCCTTGCAGCAGTAGATGTTTACTCTACTTTCACTCTACTTTTTACCCTGGTCTGCTCAGCAGAGCTTGGACCCAAAAACGTAAGGTTTAGCTCACTTTTTCTGAGGGAAAATAGGAATAGAAGTCGAGAGAAGAACACAATTAAGTAAAGGTTGATATGTACGAGCAAAACGAAGAGCGACAGGGTGTAATAGGAAGAAATGATGAGATTGGAAGGAGTGTGGCAGGCTGAGTCTTGGTGACAGGCCGGGCCAGCTCAGAGGATGGAATGTTCCAGAGAAATATGTTGCCTATTCATGGAGGACAGGAAATAAAGCTCTCCCTCTCCACCTCTCCTCCCTTCAGTCCTCATTCCTTCACTCTGAATTCAGCTGGCTGTCTTTTTACCCCTCTCTCACTCTGTGTCCATGTGTGTTTCACCCTTCCCCCCCTTCTCCCAGCCTTTGTGGCTATTGCATCTTTCTTTAGTTTAAGTACATTTCTTTCCCCCCTTTCACACACTCAGAAAGGTAGTGGCTGATTGCAGTCCAAGCTGCCATCTGGGCATTGAAATGCAAAGAAAGAACATCCTATTTCTCTGCTATGTATGCTAACCAAGGCATACTTTCCCTATGCAAGCAGCCAAGTGATGCATATTGCTCATTTCCATCCACATGTGTAGGTTGCTAATCAGTTTTACAACAGCAGAAGACGAAACAAAGCACCACTTTAGAATGAACTTAAACCAACATACCACACGTGCATGTTTATATACACACACACAGAAAGGCTCATCCATTTTGGTCCGGGGGGCGTTACCGGGTGAAGGGCAGAAAGAGGTCAGGCTAGGGTTAATCCACCCACACACACACACACACACACACACACACACACACACACACACACACACACACACACACACACACACACACACACACACACACACACACACACACACACACACACACACACACACACACACACACACACACACACACACACACACACACACACACACACACACACACACACACACACACACACACACACACACACACACACACACACACACACACACACACACACACACACACACACACACACACACACACACACACACACACACACACACCAGTTAATAATGAGAAGCTTTGGTACTCTGTGTGTGAGCCCTATGGCAGTGCTACACACTACATCTGAAGCGCCTAATGCATCAGAATCCAAATAGACAACTGGGTTTAACACAGTGACCAACATAAAACACAAGCAACCTGAATAGGTTGGACAAGGGCCCAATATGTGTGCATCATTATTTGTATTATATTAAACAATGTATCTAATTACATGCATAAACCTTTTAGATTAATGTTGAAAATATGACTCTTAAAGCTCTGGTCAGCTGTTTTCTGGTTCTGATTAGAGACCAACCAGACACGTACATAAATGATAGTAAAACAGATACAGACACTGATACCCCAACGATGAGAAAAGGCATTTTAGGAGCTATTCTTCTCTCTGTACAGTATGCCTAAATCGGGGATTGTAACTCATTTCCGTTAGGCTTTTCTCAAGAAAAACAAACCGTACAGATGAACACTACACTAAAGCTTTAAAACTCTCTGGGAGGATGTGAGAGGTACTCATGCATTCTCATTCATAGAAATAATACACAATGATATGTGTTCTTTTTGTATCAGAAACCCATTACAGAGCTACTTTACTTCTTCAGCTGACCCAACATGCAACATATACAAACCAAAGAAATGTTCAATCCATTTAAAAAAACAAAACAAATTGAAGGTTGTTATATATGTTTTTTATACATCCAAACAAAAATCCAGTATGTAAAATAAACCAATAAATGAATTAGATATCAGTTATACAAAAAAGGTACACATTATTTCCATCTGCATCAAAGTCAATTTAAGTGACAAATGATGCATGCAAAGGCCCAAGCCCGTCATGCATACTGAGCGTCGACAAGATGGAGCGATGGGGAGAAACGCGGCACGGAGAGATGAGAGGGCTTCGATGAAAGGCGAGGGGAACGAGACAAATGACAACATACTGGAGAGTAATGAACAGAGGGAACAAGACGGGGACGAGAGGGAGAGGGGCCGAGAGTGAACAGGTCTTAGCTTGATAAGCTCTGTGTTGACCTATATAATGCACAGAGATGCATCTGCCTTTCAACATCTACTCATTGATTCTGGGGCATGTATGGCAGGCATATCAACAATCGGAATGGCTCACAAGCGACAAACATTTACATTCAGCCTGTGTATGTGCATGTAATGTCATTTATTAGAATCAAGTACTCAATCACTTACTAAGACTAAATGGAAGCCATCGTTCATGTTTGTTGCATCATCCTTCACACAAAGGGCATTGCACACTTTAAACAACTCATACAGTGGGGCAAAAAAGTATTTAGTCAGCCACCAATTGTGCAAGTTCTCCCACTTAAAAATATAAGAGACCTGTAATTTTCATCCTAGGTACACTTCAACTATGAGAGACAAAATGAGAACAAAAAAAAAAGAAAATCACATTGTCTGATTTTTAAAGAATTTATTTGCAAATTATGGTGGAAAATAAGTATTTGGTCAATAACAAAAGTTCTTCTCAATACATTGTTATGTACCCTTTGTTAGCAATGACAGAGGTCAAACGTTTTCTGTAAGTCTTCACAAGGTTTTCACACACTGTTGCTGGTATTTTGGCCCATTCCTCCATGCAGATCTCCTCTAGAGCAGTGATGTTTTGGGGCTGTCGCTGGGCAACACGGACTTTCAACTCCCTCCAAAGATTTTCTATGGGGTTGAGATCTGGAGACTGGCTAGGCCACTCCAGGACCTTGAAATGCTTCTTACGAAGCCACTCCTTTCGTTGCCCGGGCGGTGTGTTTGGGATCATTGTCATGCTGAAAGACCCAGCCACGTTTCATCTTCAATGCCCTTGCTGATGGAAGGAGGTTGTCACTCAAAATCTCACGATACATGGCCCCATTCATTCTTTCCTTTACACGGATCAGTCGTCCTGGTCCCTTTGCAGAAAAACAGCCCCAAAGCATGATGTTTCCACCCCCATGTTTCACAGTAGGTATGGTGTTCTTTGGATGCAACTCAGCATTCTTTCTCCTCCAAACACGTCTAGTTGAGTTTTTACCAAAAAGTTATATTTTGGTTTCATCTGACCATATGACATTCTCCCAATCCTCTTCTGGATCGTCTAAATGCTCTCTAGCAAACTTCAGACGGGCCTGGACATGTACTGGCTTAAGCAGGGGGACACGTCTGGCACTGCAGGATTTGAGTCCCTGGCAGCGTAGTGTGTTACTGATGGTAACCTTTGTTACTTTGGTCCCAGCTCTCTGCAGGTCATGGACTAGGTCCCCCCGTGTGGTTCTGGAATCTGGGCTCACCGTTCTTGTGATAATTTTGACCCCACGGGGTGAGATCTTGCGTGGAGCCCCAGATCGAGGGAGATTATCAGTGGTCTTGTAGGTCTTCCATTTTCTAATAATTGCTCCCACAGTTGATTTCTTCACACCAAGCTGCTTACCTATTGCAGATCCAGTCTTCCCAGCCTGGTGCAGGTCTACAATTTTGTTTCTGGTGTCCTTTGACAGCTCTTTGGTCTTGGCCATAGTGGAGTTTGGAGTGCGACTGTTTGAGGTTGTGGACAGGTGTCTTTTATAGTGATAACGAGTTCAAACAGGTGCCATTAATACAGTTAACAAGTGGAGGACAGAGGAGGCTCTTAAAGAGGAAGTTACAGGTCTGTGAGAGCCAGAATTCATTAAAAATCCTACAATGTGATTTCCTGGATTCTTTCCCCCCATTCTGTCTCTCATAGTTGAAGTGTACCTAGGATGAACATTATAGGCCTCTCTCATCTTTTTAAGTGGGAGAACTTGCACAATTGATGGCTGACTAAATACTTTTTTGCTCCACTGTACATGACACACTTACAATATTCATCCAGAACTGCAGAGGCAGACAAACGTGCATGACTAACTCAAAGTAAATGGTGCAATCTAATCACTATAACCGTCCACCTATATATTGTTGTAAAATTAATTATTGATTTATTTGTCAATTATTTTCCAACAATCAAAAATCCCCCGAGGGCCCTGGTAACACTTAAAATAGGTGTGTTTGCCAAACAGACACAAACATTTTAAGATGACATCAAAGTTTATTCTCTCTTATGAAAAGCTTGAACCAGTAAATTAGGGCTTGAACTAACAATTAATGGGTTCATCTGGCAATCATTTTATTACATAATCGCTTAATTGCATAATGGAAAATCCTGTCATGATTTAAAAAGGCTTTAATTGATCAAATTGCTTGTTGAATCTACTTTCAACACCTAACAACGTATACAATTTACCATAACAAAAAGGCAAAGAGAAACAGCAAATTAATCCTTTTTTATTGATTGAATAATCAATAATGTTTGGTATGCTTGATAAATGCACAAAGATAAGTATTCAGCAAAGGTTCATGACAGAGGTAAAACTCTTTCATACCACACTGTACAGAACAGGATATCGCAGTGCTTTATCTCTTAGGGTGTAATGTCAAACCACGTTGATTTATTCAGCAGGTGGTCACGTCGCCTTGCCATCCTCCTATCTCTGCACTAAGGTTGTGTTTAAGTACATTGAGTAGGCTGCTACTTTACATGGAGTCCCAAAACACCCAAAACACTTAGATAAGATTTAGAAGTAGCATTCCTCAGATCCTATAAAATATTGCTTAGGTGACTATACCTTATTTTTTTGAATTCTCATTGCATTCTTGCATTACGGTGTCTGGTCAACTATCCATATACTTAAACTCTAGAATAACATGCTAACCACAGTCAGTGAACTCTGCTAGAACAGTTATTAAACACATGATATCTGCAGGTTTGAAAGAAGACTAACTAACTTGTAGACAGTTAAGACCTAAGATTTTCATCGTCATAAATACACTGTGTACGTACGTATGACTAATAAAAGCCTTGAACCTTGAAGTGGACAAAGTGACCTTTAATGGTAAGCTTGACACTAGATTTAGTTAGTGTACACTAGGGTGTAAAGACCATGGGTGAGGATTTAAATGAGTGGTACCAGTCAAAGCCGCACAGGTGCTATTTCAGGAATAAGTCTTATTATTAAGATAAGTCTTAAGATATTTAAACCTGCACTTACACTTTAAAAAGTGTGAATCCTTTAATAGCTTCATCTCATTCAATAGCCTTTTCAAAAGTGACATCCAGAACAAAACCTATTCACTCTGGAGGCTGCCCCTTTTCAGTTTTGGTGTAAGGACATTTCACTATCATAAAGGTGAACATAAAGACAATGAACATATTCACACACACAGTTGACCTCTGACCTGTACACCAAATGTATCTTTCATCTCAACCCGTGTCTGGTTTGTCCCTTAACGAGTTGTCTTATAACAAAAATAATCACTCCGATAGTTTGATTGTGTCACTACATACCCATCACTGGAAAATAACATATATTCCCAGTGGCATGTATGATTGTACGACTACATTTGCTATTAGTTATCTAGTCCTTAAAAACCTTTAATAGCCAAATAGCTCTCTATTTACAAGAGGTCATTTGGCTCTCATAAGGATGCAAGTACAGCACGTGCATGCACTCACATTCACACTCACTGGGGATCAATATAGCCCAGAGCAGTGTTGAGTACTGGATCCAACCCACATAATCATCTGTAATCTCTGACATCAAATCCTGCAGAGACACATTGGAGGGCTGACAACAAGCCTTCATCAGCTCAAAGCGTTTAATAGCCGCCCCCACTTTCAACACACATACAAAGCACTGCCAGGTACAGGCACTAAAAAGAAGAATTGCAACTGTGCCATAAGAGGTATGAAGGATGTGTACATGTGTTCATGGTTGGGTGCAGAGAGAAACACAGGATGAATAGTCTCCTTTAACTTGGAATCCTTAATGTCTCACATTATCAGATTAACTCAATTAAACGGTACTGTAGCTGAAAAATGTTTAGTCTGGGTCTCTAATCAATCAATCTACTCAAGTTAACGTCATGTTACCTATAACGTACTCAACTAGGCACAGATGGCTTATTACCATGAGAAACAAACAGTTACTCGTGTCCACAATCTTGCTTAACTTAATGTTCTTGCCTGGGCAGTCAACATAGAAGCATTAATATATTTGTGAAGTAAGTTAACAGACGAGTCATCGCTAGGGGATTTTAAGCTTTGTTTTTCCTTTCTTGCTAGAAATGTCCCACCCTCATCCTTGCCTTTGGATCACTCTTCTTTTCTTTTGGTATGAGTGGTTTCTTTCTTCTACCCGAATAGCTCAACCATTTTATCTTTTTTTTCTCCAGATTTGGGAACTTGAAGTGGTAATCTTTAAAATGTCATTTAAATAAATGTGTGTCATGTGTTAGGAATGAGGTAACACAATGGTAATTGAGCATTGATTGCATTATAAGTGGGCACATATGTGTGTATGTGGTGAGTATTCACATGACATATTTTTCTGAGCACCGGCATCTCTTTATTTTGTTTTCTTCATTGTACTAACACACAAATGTAACCATGCACACCATTTAGAAAACTTGAAACAGAAGAATCTAAAAGACTCCACACTGATCAACTCTAAAAATAATTATATTGTTTTTACTAAAATAGAAATCTAAATAACCCAGGATTTAAATCTAAGTCAAATCCTGCAAGACAAGCCCAGACCCATGACCAGGCACGCTGCACAACATGCACCTCGCCTTCAGGGTTCGTTAAAGCAAAGATCTGCGTGACGTCACACCCAGCTGAGGACAAAGCCCACTGGTTTCTCCCAGACAGAGAGGGGGGGGCGGGGGGGGGGGGGGCTGTCAGAGCAACGCAAGGACAAGCATAAGAGAGAGAGAAAGGTTGTCTTATTGAAGGTGGGTTTGTTGCATAAATGTGTGTTTTTGTGCAGAAATCTTTTTTTACATACATGTGAGATAGCTTATGGTTCCCTATATGCACGTGTGCTGCATGGGCGATCTAGAGTGAGTGTGACTGCTAATGTGTATGTCAATGCCACTCCATCCTTGTCAGGACAAAAGGTGGCAGTGCATTGCAGTTTAGCATAATAACACTGTAATAACTGAGTCTTTACAAGACTCAGTTATTACATTTACTGTAACAAGGTTTTGGTTGCAACCTCAATGCATGATAAAGTGCAAGGGAACAAAACGCCCACTGCAACCTCAGTGATCATCACTCCACCCGCTGGGTTAAATCATAATCTCAGATACATATAAAGATATGCTAGTTGATCTCACACACACACACACACACACACACACACACACACACACACACACACACACACACACACACACACACACACACACAACACACACACACACAAACACACACACACACACACACACACACACACACACACACACACACACACACACACACACACACACACACACACACACACACACACACACACACACACACACACACACACAACACACACACACACACACACACACACACACACACACACACACACACACACACACACACACACACACACACACACACACACACCACACACACACACACACACACACACACACACACACACACACACACACACCACACACACACACACACACACACACACACACACACACACACACAGAGAGAGAGAGAGAAAGAGTGAGAGAGGCAGACAAAGCAGGGGAACGCCCCCTACACCCTGCAAGCTACTGTCAGGTCATCAGCTGGTTTAGGCTGGATTCCAATCATTGTTTACCCAGATTAATTAAAATATAAATAATGACTACGAGGGCCTGAATGTTAAAGAGTGCCAACATTTGCATAAAGCATCCAGGGATTACCAAATAACTACAAGCCTACCATGTAGAACAATAAGACATAGCTAGATAGCAACATTTCAAGATTTTGAAGAATACTCACCAAAGAAAAACAAAGGTGGACTCAGGAGGAACACACAGCCTGGGAGCTTTAACTGACGTGTCGCTGTCGCATGGGAGTTTGGCCTTTTTGTTATCTCTCTGTCTCACTGCTGCGTTGTCGCATATCAGGTAGCTAACGTTACAGAACGAGATTCGAGGATAAAAGCCGTTAGCAACCTTAGCTGGATGTCTGAAGGGTATAATAATCGGACAGAATCAGTCTCGTCCTCCCACTCTGTCTTGCCACATAGCTCGCTTGTTGGCTGACTACGTCCCTTCCTCTCTGTGCCTGGCTTTTTTGTGCTCGCAGCTGTTTTCGTTGTTACAACCTTTTCCTGAAATTCCTCCTCTGTCCCTTTAAGCGACAGTGTTTCCGGGGTTTGCTAGTTAATATATAGGAGGCGGGGCTTCATGGCCAGCTGAGCGCCTGTCATTTAAGCTATTGGCCGCATTTATTCCTCTGAACCAATCGGAAATCAGGTATTCCGCCTTTTTTTCAAACATGCAGATTTATTCACAGATCCTGCTCTGTGATTGGACTGCGGATTCGTTTGAGATACGCCCAGTACACGTGCTTTTTCTCTCCTCCCATTCTTTAATGCTTACGCTGATATGCAGGAACTATGGCCGTCCTCTTATATTAATCAGAAAACTAACACAAACCAAACCTTGATATGAAAGTATAAACTTGAGGGAATTTAGTATATAGTTAAATACTTTACAGTTGAACGTTTCAACAAGATGTAACGTTTGGATTGTTAGTAAAGTGTACACATTGATTGCAACCCTATTCTATTCTATTCATAGTGAATCTGCCATAGCCATGTTGTCATAAAGCTAAGAATAGATCAGGTGCACGTCGTATTCCCATATTGCCTTGCAGCTGCACTGAAATCCACGCCCATGTACCCAGTGCACACTGGGGCCTGATTATACCTTGCTATGGAGAGGAGGAGAAGGCACATATACAGATAAAAGGAAGGCCGGTTGTGAGCTTAGGTAATGGAATGTACTGCTTTTGGCCATTTATCCATCTTTGTGCTGGCATTTCCCTGTAGCAATGCAACTACAGAGCATTGGAATAGTCCTTCAAAATGACCTCTTAGTTTAAGTTATTTTTTAATCTAGATGATGCATTATGTATTGCAGGAGGTTAGAACCAAATCAGTGTAGGCCCTAAGTTTAAAACAGAAACAGTTATCAAATGATTTTCATATTTATCACCACAAAATTCTGCATAAACAAACCTTGAGATATATTGGTGAGCATAGTGTGTGTTAAGCAACTATGCAGACAAAAGTTGGATTTTAAGACTTTAAAAGGACCCCTTTCCTATATGGTTGCAAATATACCCTTTCAATGTCCCAAATGAAGTTGTGCTGCCTTTAAGCCTTTTGCAGTAATGCATCACAAAACATGGTCTGAAAAGGGAAATGAAAGCTCAACATTTGGTTGTTCATGTTCACTGCAATAAAGAGACGTGTTTATTGTTGGAGGTCAAAAAACTGTTAACTGCCGCCATCATTTTGTACATGTCCATATTGGGTTGTTTACTAAATAACATTAAAAAGGTCAACATTTGAGGCAGAAACAAAACACAGCTGCAAAAAACAACAACAACATTAAATGGTGGTGTCTTTTGCCAGACAAGGAAAAATGTAATATAAAAAATGGATAATACAGTTCTTTGCTGTTGTTTTAATGTCAGTTTCAACAGCTTGCCTTAATGTCAATACTTCTATTAAACACGGGTGTTTGGGTTAGCTGAGTGGTTGGCGCCCCCTGCTGTTTGCTTGCCAGAACGGTCATTTTGACCTCTTAAAGAGCTGTAGTCTCACCAGTAACAGGCACAATAAAAACAATTGTTAAAGGTAACTATTCAAAAATGTTTTTCCAATTTAGTCTAAGTATATATACAATGCCCCCTGATACGCACACTGCTTTTTGTTGGGTTAATAATTTAGGGGCGTCTAGTAAGCCGAGCATTTTTAACCAAGTACCCATTATATCACATCTCGCAAACTATATACATCTTTGACTCATTAATGACACACCGTAGCTTGTTTTAAGGGTTGTCAGATTGTGTTGTCTGTTCAGTGGGTTTTGCTCTCTTTGACCCTTCAGTGCCGGGCTCCCTCTTCTTCTTCCTCTTCTGCCCTTCCTCTTGTCTGAATTGGTGCCTGTTCAAAAAACAAAAGTCATATTCACACACAGTGAATAAACTGGGATGAAAATCACACATTATGTGTCTTTTTTAACATTTTTCTAACAGATTATTATTAGGATTCTAGTAACAATATAACTATGTCTATGCAAGTATTCTGATGAAATAATATATGTAATAACAAATAAAAGTGTTAGGTATGTACATTTTGGCAGCTGCTTAAATACTATTGGGATGATAGAAATTGTGCTGCTGCCATAATTATTCGTAACATACACTGAACAAAAATATAAATGCAACACTTTTGTTTTTGCTCCCATTTTTCATGAGATGAACTCAAAGATCTAAAACATTTTCTGTATACACAAAATAACCATTTCTCTCAAATATTGTTCACAAATCTGAAAAAATCTGTGATAGTGAGCACTTCTCCTTTGCCGAGATAATCCATCCCACCTCACAGGTGTGGCATATCAAGATGCTGATTAGACAGCATGATTATTGCACAGGTGTGCCTTAGGCTGACCACAATAAAAGGCCACTCTAAAAATGTTTTATCACACAGCACAAAGCCACAGATGTTGCAAGTTTTGAGGGAGCGTGCAATTGGCATGCTGACAGCAGGAATGTCCACCAGAGCTGTTGCCCGTGAATTGAATGTTCATTTCTCTACCATAAGCCGTCTCCAAAGGCGTTTCAGAGAATTTGGCAGTACATCCAACCGGCCTCACAACCGCAGACCACGTGTAACCACACCAGCCCAGGACCTCCACATCCAGCATGTTCACCTCCAAGATCGTCTGAGACCAGCCACTCGGACAGCTGCTGCAACAATCGGTTTGCATAACCAAAGAATTTCTGCACAAACTGTCAGAAACCGTCTCAGAGAAGCTCATCTGCATGCTCGTCGTCCTCATCGGGGTCTCGACCCGACTCCGGTTGGTCGTCGTAACCGACTTGAGTGGGCAAATGCTCACATTCGATGGCGTCTGGCACGTTGGAGAGGTGTTCTCTTCACCAATGAATCCCGGTTTTCACTGTTCAGAGCAGATGGCAGACAGCGTGTGTGGCGTCGTGTGGGTGAGAGGTTTTCTGATGTCAATGTTGTGAATCGAGTGGCCCATGGTGGTGGTGGGGTTATGGTATGGGCAGGCGTATGTTATGGACGACGAACACAGGTGCATTTTATTGATGGCATTGTGAATGCACAGAGATACCGTGACGAGATCCTGAGGCCCATTGTTGTGCCATTCGTCCACGACCATCACCTCATGTTGCAGCATGATAATGCACGGCCCCATGTTGCAAGGATCTGTACACAATTCCTGGAGGCTGAAAACATCCCAGTTCTTGCATGGCCAGCATACTCACCGGACATGTCACCCATTGAGCATGTTTGGGATGCTCTGGATCGGCGTATACGACAGCGTGTTCCAGTTCCTGCCAATATCCAGCAACTTGGCACAGCCATTGAAGAGGAGTGGACCAACATTCCACAGGCCACAATCAACAACCTGATCAACTCTATGCGAAGGAGATGTGTTGCACTGCGTGAGGCAAATGGTGGTCACACCAGATACTGACTGGTTTTCTGACCCCCCCAGACCCCCCCAATAAAGCAAAACTGCACGTTTCAGAGTGGCCTTTTATTGTGGCCAGCCTAAGGCACACCTGTGCAATAATCATGCTGTCTAATCAGCATCTTGATATGCCACACCTGTGAGGTGGGATGGATTATCTCGGCAAAGGAGAAGTGCTCACTATCACAGATTTTTTCAGATTTGTGAACAATATTTGAGAGAAATTATTATTTTGTGTATATAGAAAATATTTTAGATCTTTGAGTTCATCTCATGAAAAATGGGAGCAAAAACAAAAGTGGTGCATTTATATTTTTGTTCAGTGTATATAAACGTTGCCTCCAGACAGTAGAATGAGGATAGGGTTGTCTCCATTCGCCTTCAGGCAGTAGTTTTCTCAAACAACTTGATTGGATGATGTTGGATTATTTCTAAAAAGTGGATCTTTTGATTGTCCTTTATACTGTAGATATGCACACAGACTTGCTGCTGTTTATTGTTTTAATTTACATTTTAGTTCAATTTATTTAGTTTGTACTTTCTTCCACATTTAAAGATGTTAATGCCTGTAAACTTTGCTGCTGCAACAAAATAAATTCCCAATTTGGGATCAATAAAGTGTCTGTCTGTCTATCTGTCCATCTATCGATCTGTCCGTCTATCTATCTATCGATCTGTCCGTCCGTCTATCTATCCATCTATCTAATCAAGTGTGGACTGAGCTGGGTATGAAGGTAGGGCGAAGGTATTTTCAAGTCCAGAGGCTCAAACACGATATATCAAACCTTAACTTAAGGGCAGTATGTGTATATAATACATGGGACATTGAGAGAAGAGTCTTATATAATGATCTAGGTGTGATAAAGAGTGATCTCACCTGGACTGCCAGCGCCGGCCACTGTTCCACACTCTACCAAAGGAGGGAAGCCAGTTGGCGTCTGTCTGTGAGCTGTGATCAAAGTTGGCTCCCACTCTGTTCGGGGGAAGCTTCTTCAGCTTCTCTTGCTCCTCTGGTAAAAGAAAAACGAGGACATGTTATGTATACTCCAATAATTGAGAGATTCGAGTTCCTTAAGTGTTCATGGATTTAACATTTGAATTATTAAGGCTGATTATAATAAATCACAGCTACCTGGTTAAGTGTTGTGACAGCAGCCATGGAAATCATCATTAAGGCTGGAAAATGTCTTCGGCAAAATGAAATGCTCAGCTCACGCAACTTAAAAAGAACTGTGAGGGATTCTTACTCTGTTTGAGGAACCCTTGGAGCGAAGGCCCGATCTCTGGATGTGCTGCGGCACCAGAGGTCCCCTCCAGAGGATCTTCCTGGAGCCAAGGAGGCACGGCACCTATGGCACACAAAAGCTTTATGCTTATTCTTCATCAATCCATTAACTTAGATCATAGATGCTAAAGATGCAGGGTTTATGCAGCTTTGTGCCTTTGACAATCATGGAAAGGTAGGATGCATCAGGATCGGAAAATTCCGGGATTCTCAAAACATACGCATACCTAATAGTAATAATTTCCCCACCCCCCACTCGCCTCTATGTATGTTTCCAATGTGCTCTGGGCATTTCTGCAGATACTTTGTTATTTCATCAATTCATATATTACTGTACCTGAATGAACATTTCCTCTGTTTGAAGTTTCCTGTAACAGAGACAATAAGAGAGCAAGTGAGTCGATGTGAGAAGAAAAACAACATTAAAAACAATCCAATCATAGACATAAAAACGCTTTTTCAATGAGAGCTGTGCAGCTACCTGATAGCCTATGAAGGTCAGGCCTTGTCCTGTTGCCGCCCGCGGTGCCTTCACCATTGACTGAACAAAGCTGCTCCCCGCCTGCTGGTCTGATCCCTGAGGTGTAAACTGAGAGCTGTTCCCAAGACAACAAGACGAATCCCAAAACATCAAAAGTCAATCAATCACTGTTTATTTATATAGCCCAATATCACAAATGTTACATTTGTCTCAGTGGTCTTCACAGTGTGTACAGAATATCAGTATGACAATACTATAAAAGTCATTTCAATTTGCTACTGATAATACAATGCAAAAAAGTTTGAAATGTCATCGGTAGATAGTGTTACCTGACAGTTTCCTCAGCAGACAAGTCTGTTCCATTGGCTCCATTGAACAGCTCCGACGCTGCCTCACGCTGATATTGATTCAGGAAAAGCCAACAGTGGTTCATAGAGGAAGTCTGAGCCCTAATTATGCTTCACACTACGTTTCCCAAAATTCTAACATAAACCGCTCTTTATTCAGATATTTTTTTCTCTCTTACAAATTCAGCCATTTTCACTCTCTTGGATTGGAACTAAAACGCTTTTTTGACTATAATATGCGGGGTGGAAACTCACCACATGCAATATTTCAACAACAACAATATTAACACTATACCAGGATCTGCAGAGGATCATTAATTACCTACTATGGCAGTTACAATCATTTGGCTGGATAACTGTTATTTTTTAAGTTACTTAAAATCATCATAAAAATAAATAATAATAAACCTGCCAAGGCCACAGTGATGGATACTGCCAATGCATCCTTGGAAAACAAACCTCTAAAAGAGACTGAAGGACCTCTTGGCGATTCTTCTCCTGTGTCCGGATATAATCAGCTTGCTGCAACCATGATGAAAAAGAGAACAAGAAAATTAAAAAACTAATTATATCAGCGAATTTCAAGCACGGTTAACCTATTCATCAAGTAAAGACTGAAAAATCTCAACAACTACTGGAGGGATTGCATTGCAATATATTATTGTACAGACATTCATAATCTGCTGACGGTAATCCTCGGACTATTCAGAATTAGGTTTAAGTTCTCTCTGATCCTGTGAAATACTACTCACTGGATGTAGCGATGGAGATCTCCTGAATTGATCACGATCATCAGGTCAAAATATCAAATTATCCAATACTTTAGTGCCAAGTAGCAAATATTTGCATGCTTGTATGGCAGGCTAAATTAGATGGTGACCATAGTGACCTTCTTTATATCAGCATTGTTTTTGCAAGCGTGCTGATGTTTTTATAAAGCTCTAAGCCATACTATGTCGAAGTACAGATTCATAGAGCCACTGGTATGGCTGTAGACTCACAGCTTTGTTGAGTAATAGAGGTTATTGTCAAAAAAAAGTATGTTTGCATCACCTGTTTAATGAATTCATCCTCCTGCTCCACAAATGATTCCAACGCTTTTGCCACCTCAACTTTAAACCTAAACAAAAATAAACAATGATCTTCAATTGTCCAAACACACTGTATGAATATACATTTTTGTATCAGCCAGACCTACCTTTCAGTTTCCTCTTCTGTGACGATGACTTTGTCTCTTAACTTGGGGTCGGCCTTATTCTCCCACCAGAACTTGTGAGTATTCCTCCTGTGCTCGGGGCTAAAACCAGATACATTTTTTAAAAGTGTAAGAATTTCCTGAAACGATCTCCTGGATTAGGTAAAAAGGGATGTTTTAAAAACATTTTATAAATAAGACGGATTGATGATGCTGATGATATAAAAACAATTTATTATGCCTCAAGCCTTTGTAAAAGTATGTGTTAAGCATCCTGTGGTTGAATTTGATGGAGCATGGCATCAAATCAAAATCGGCTTAACAAATGTAATTTCAAAAAAACTTACGTGGCCATGTGTTCCAACAAGCCTCCGTACAGCACAGTCATGTTGTCGTCTGTGACATTTCTATCAATTTCAAGCCCACAGCAGTAGCACCAGAAAGTCTTCTTGTGCTGGGTGCAGTCAAACTTTTCTACCTGGGGTTTTTTAAGTGTCCGGCGAGCCTCCTTTACCTATGAGACAGTAAGTAAAGCAAGCTAAAGTTACCCTTAAACATTATGTCTTGGTTTGTAGCACAAGGTTTAAAACACCTTTTTTTGTTGAAAATGTGTCACTCAAAATGTGACAACAATTATGATTTACTTTGCGACAACGGTTGCAGCTACTGTTTGCATCATGGTTAGTACGGTCAATTTCGTTGAGGTGGGAGTAATATGAGCACAAAATACGTATATATCAGTCATAATTATTTGAAAACAACCTACTAACCTTTTCTAAGAATTTTAAAAGAACCACTCTTAGTGTGCTTTGGTGATTTTTCCCGAAGATATGTTTCTTCCCGGTGAATGTTGTCTGTCTACATATAGCACAGTAATATGCACCCATTTAGACAGTGTTTAAAACCCCGTAAATGAACTAAAGCTGAATGGAAACAGACCCCGAGCTAAAAACAAATATTTCGATGCATGTTTACTTAATTCCTAGTATATCTGCAACGAAAGGACACACGCAATCTTGTATTTTAACAAATACTTTGCTTCAGGAAGCTTTGCCGTGCCGATATGTTTCCCCCCGGAAGTAGACAGGATGGGCCATGTGGTGCGGTTGTTAAATTCTTCCGATGTCGATTCCAATGAAAAAATACATGTTTGGGTATTAGTAAAGTGAATATTCAGAGTTCCCTTGGTGTTTAAATGTCATAGTTAGCTGAGCTGTGTTTTTTGGTCTTCTCTGTCTATTTTTTGTTCCGTTTGGGTAAGTTAATCAATCACTCTGTTCCACACTCCAACACAGAAGGTGGCGGCAATGAGCCTGCTATAACAAAGAATAGCGGAAGCAAACGATGGATGTTTTAAAGTAAACATTACCAGCGCTGTCAGATAAGCATAATTGTTTGCATGCAGGATTTTTAAATTCAAAGACAATACTGTACTCAAAGGTTATGTGCATATTAAATCGACATTTATGCAACAATGTCTTCAGTGGATTATTTGAGAGTATTTGTGAGCGAGCGACTGACTGCTGCTGCTGAAGAAATATTTGGAGTTTTTAAAACAACGATCGTGGAGTATGAGGAAGAGATCGCTCGTCAACGCAAACTATTGGATATAGTTTTGAGACCTGAAATACATTTACGCAGTATAGGTGAGAACCCCGTGAATTATCAATCTGTACTAAATGTATAATATGTTTCTTAGCAGCTATACTATACCATTAGCCTGTGAGCACCCTATAAGGTTGTTGACGAGTGTGTCATTCGTTTTGGAAACAGCCTGTCAGAAAAATGATGGAAACTCATGCAATATCCTACACTGAACAAAAATATAAATGCAACACTTTTGTTTTTGCTCCCATTTTTCATGAGATGAACTCAAAGATCTAAAACATTTTCTATATACACAAAATAACCATTTCTCTCAAATATTGTTCACAAATCTGAAAAAATCTGTGATAGTGAGCACTTCTCTTTTGCCGAGATAATCCATCCCACCTCACAGGTGTGGCATATCAAGATGCTGATTAGACAGCATGATTATTGCACAGGTGTGCCTTAGGCTGACCACAATAAAAGGCCACTCTAAAAATGTTTTATCACACAGCACAATGCCACAGATGTCGCAAGTTTTGAGGGAGCGTGCAATTGGCATGCTGACAGCAGGAATGTCCACCAGAGCTGTTGCCCGTGAATTGAATGTTCATTTCTCTACCATAAGCCGTCTCCAAAGGCGTTTCAGAGAATTTGGCAGTACATCCAACCGGCCTCACAACCGCAGACCACGTGTAACCACACCAGCCCAGGACCTCCACATCCAGCATGTTCACCTCCAAGATCGTCTGAGACCAGCCACTCGGACAGCTGCTGCAACAATCGGTTTGCATAACCAAAGAATTTCTGCACAAACTGTCAGAAACCGTCTCAGAGAAGCTCATCTGCATGCTCGTCGTCCTCATCGGGGTCTCGACCTGACTCCGGTTCGTCGTCGTAACCGACTTGAGTGGGCAAATGCTCACATTCGATGGCGTCTGGCACGTTGGAGAGGATTCTCTTCACAGATGAATCCCGGTTTTCACTGTTCAGGGCAGATGGCAGACAGCTTGTGTGGCGTTGTGTGGGTGAGCGGTTTTCTGATGTCAATGTTGTGAATCGAGTGGCCCATGGTGGTGGTGGGGTTATGGTATGGGCAGGCGTATGTTATGGACGACGAACACAGGTGCATTTTATTGATGGCATTGTGAATGCACAGAGATACTGTGACGAGATCCTGAGGCCCATTGTTGTGCCATTCGTCCACGACCATCACCTCATGTTGCAGCATGATAATGCACGGCCCCATGTTGCAAGGATCTGTACACAATTCCTGGAGGCTGAAAACATCCCAGTTCTTGCATGGCCAGCATACTCACCGGACATGTCACCCATTGAGCATGTTTGGGATGCTCTGGATCGGCGTATACGACAGCGTGTTCCAGTTCCTGCCAATATCCAGCAACTTGGCACAGCCATTGAAGAGGGTGGACCAACATTCCACAGGCCACAATCAACAACCTGATCAACTCTATGCGAAGGAGATGTGTTGCACTGCGTGAGGCAAATGGTGGTCACACCAGATACTGACTGGTTTTCGGACCCCCCCAGACCCCCCCAATAAAGCAAAAATGCATGTTTCAGAGTGGCCTTTTATTATGGCCAGCCTAAGGCACACCTGTGCAATAATCATGCTGTCTAATCAGCATCTTGATATGCCACACCTGTGAGGTGGGATGGATTATCTTGGCAAAGGAGAAGTGCTCACTATCACAGATTTTTTCAGATTTGTTAACAATATTTGAGAGAAATGGTTATTTTGTGTATATAGAAAATGTTTTAGATCTTTGAGTTCATCTCATGAAAAATGGGAGCAAAAACAAAAGTGTTGCATTTATATTTTTGTTCAGTGTATATTTTGAATATAGACTTGTGTACATTTGCTCTGGTGGTGTCAGTTTTTCTGACACAACACTACCTTTTTCTTTTGTCCCTCCAGAGCTCCCACAGCAGTATATCTATCAGAAGGAGGAGGTTCTCACTGACCAGCAGCTCTGTAGTCAGGAAAGGAACTCCAGTCTGGACCAAGAGGACCCAGAGCCTCCACAGATCAAAGAGGAACAGGAGGAACTCCACACTGTTCAGGAGGAAGAGCAGCTTGTATTGAAGCATGAGACTGAGGCCTTTATGGTGACTCCTACTGATGAGGGAAATGAGCACAGTGAAGATCAGAACTTTAATTCATATGAGATTTTAAGTGCAGCGAATAAAGAGTGTGTAGGCAACATACCAGCAATAAAGGATGTGGTACTAGAACCAAGCAGTAACCAGCAGCTCGTCTCTCACAACTTTCATAAAGCAGTCAAGCATGGAGATTCAGGATTAACTACAATTTCAGAGACGGAACAAAAAAAGACACGTCACAGCAACATTACATGTAAGATTCGCCAGGATACTCTCACAGGTTTAACGTTTTACACATGTGACGCTTGTGGGAAAGAATTTAAGGACAGAACCACGTTGAATAGACACTTCAGGGTTCACACAGGTGAAAGGCCATATTTGTGCAACACCTGTGGGAGAACATTTAAAGACATTGCAACATTAAAGAAACATGAGTCAATCCACACAGGTGAAAAGCCATATCCATGCGAAATATGTGGGAAACATTTCAGACTTAAAAATGATGTGACAAACCACATGAAGACCCACACAGATGAACGGCCACATGTCTGCAATATCTGCGGGAAAAGATACCGTCGGAAGATGGACATGAAATGGCACATGAGGATGCATACACCTGAGAAGCAGTCTTCTTGTGAAACTTGGGGCAGTTCTGAGGAGACTTTACAGTTGACGTGAGGAGATCCTCACTAGTGAGAAACCATATAATTGCAACACTTGTTTGAAAGAGTATTCCATGTGTCTCATATAAGAGATTGCATACACATATATTCTTAAACTGTGAGATAACTCGTTATGCTTCATGGGCAACATATCGAAACCCATTAAAGTGGAGAGACATTTTTTTCTCATAAAACCAGACAAGAAAATCCATGAGCAGGAAAAATCGTGGACCAGTTAATTTACTTCTTTTTATTTTGTATTTGATACCTTTTTATTATTAACTCTGATGTTGAAACTGAGAAACCTGTGTTGTCATTCTGCCAGCAACTATTTTCTCTGTTTGTCTGCAACATTTGAATTTGATTTATATCTTTTAAGTATTTAAAAAAAAAAATCCTGATCTTTGTTTGTTTTGGGTTTTAAAGGGGATACACACCCACATATTGTGGTACCACATAGGGCTGTAAACACATCAGCTGAAGCAGAGATGAATATGGTCACTGCTCGAAGGGGCGCAGGCAACTAAGTAGTACGTTTTCAGATGTGTATGCTGGTATGTGTTGTAACAATGGAAGCTTTGAATGCTAATGATTAAAGAGCAATTTACTCAGAAATCTAAAGTTATGAGCCCATTCTGTTCATCAAAGTGGCAGATGGGTGTGTGACTGACAACAAATGAATCTTACTTCAGAGTATTTGTGTTAACATTCAAGAGGTGTTGCAGCTCACCAGGTGGAAGTTAAGTTAATTACTATGTTGTAGATGATCATTTGAATTGATTCATATTGAGTGGTGGAATGTAACAATTTATATAGACGTGTATAACCTCACTGTGTTGAGGTTAGCTTTAAATTGCATTTTCAACACATTCCCTCATGTTAGCATTAGGAGAATGGGTGGCTCAATTCCCATTCCTGGTGTTTCACTGCTGAAGGTTGACTTAGAAATATATGTATATACAGTACCAGTCAAAAGTTGGGACACCATCTCAAAGAAAAGATGTAAACTGTAATTTTACATTATGAAAAGGAGAGAAGCTCAGTGAAAGGGTCAGGCCGGTAGTGGAGCCTGATGAGGATACTGGAACAAGGAGAGGGAGAAAGAGCTACGAGAAACGTTTTCATTCTCCGGGTGAAACAGGGCTGATAAGGAGAATTTTAAATAGTTTAATCATACTTTCACGGGTGGTGGTTTGGTGACATGATGATGCACAGCACACTCTTGTACAGTAGGTGGCAATATGCACCTTGAAGTAGTTTGGGACCCGCCAATAATCCGAGAGAAGAAGAAGTGCTTAACAGTGTGACGATTAGTGGAAGTAAACAATGCGAGGTCTGGAAGCTTCAACTAGAATAACGTGTTTTTGTAAGACAAGAAGTCGTAGTGCACATACATAACGTATGTTATTAAGTTGAACATGTCTTCAGTGGAGTATTTGAGAGAGTTTGTAAACGAGCGTCTGAGTGCTGCTGCTGGAGAAATATTCGGAGTTTTTGAAAAAGCAATCGCGAAGTTCGAGGAAGAGATAGCTCGACAGCGCAAACTGTTGGATATCGTTAGGCAACATGAAATACAATTACTCACGAGAGGTGTGTAAAACTAAAATGTTCTTTTAAAAGTGTACATGGTTATATGGGATTCTAGGATAATAATGCTTTAAACACAGGTTGTATTTCCCTGCTCAGATATCGTGTTTTATACCATTACAGTAGTATTCTCTTTGTTCTGTCCTCTCCTTCCCCCAGAGCTCCCTCAACAACATGTCTGTAATGAGGATGAGGTTCTCACTGACCAGCAGCTCTGTAGTCAGGAAAGGAACTCCAGTCTGGACCAAGAGGACCCAGAGCCTCCACAGATTAAAGAGGAACTGGAGGAACTTTGCACCCGTCAGGAGGAAGAGCAGCTTGAACTAAAGCAGGAGACTGATGTCTTCATGGTGACTCTCACTGATGAGGAAAGTGTGCACAGCGGTCAAACTTGTGCAAAAGAGTCTGTAGGCAACATGCCAGTTATAAGCGTTGTGGTATCAGAAGCACAAAGTAACCTGCTGCTCATCTCTCACAATTCTAATGACTCAGGGTTAACAAGAATTGCCGATCCAAGAATATACAAAAGACATCACAAAACCAAAAGGAACAATGTAAACAACGCTAACTTGTCAGACATGCAACGTAATACTTGCACAGGGAAGAATTTCAAATGTGAAATTTGTGGGAAAGATTTTAAGTACATGTCGAAATTGCAAAGACACATGACCACCCACACGGATGTGAAGCCATATTCTTGCAAAACATGTGGAAGGGGTTTCAGAGAAAGTAGCAACTTGATGCAACACATGCGAGTCCACACCGATGAAAAGAAATTTACTTGCAAAACATGTGAAAAAAAATTCAGATATAACTGTAACTTTAAGAGTCACATGAGAATCCACACAGGAGAGAAATGCTAGTTTGCATGACCTGTGGGAAAGGCTTCATTTAGATTATGAACATTAAAAAGGCATATTAGAGTCCACACAGGTGAGAAACCGTATATTGTAAATCATGTGGCATCAATTTCAGACGTAATGATGAATTATTGATCCACATGAGAAGGATTCAAAGACTAGAAGATGTAACTTTGAATTGAAAAGGTATTACATGGTTTACACCAACAAGTAGATTTCCATATGTAACCACACAAGTGACAAGGCACATAAATGCAGCACTTTTGTCATCTGGATGAATGTTCACCAGGCAGCTACCTCTGGGACTGAGCAATGAAACCTATGTTAACATGTTTAATAATGTCATTAACTTGCAAAGATAACTTTTATGATTGCGATATGTCATTGTGTTTTGTATTTTGCAGTGGCATTAAATTGTTTTTTTGTTGCTATTTTGGTTTTGAGGTGACACTTGCTGGAGTTGGAAATAATAATCTACACGGTGCTTAAGGCAGTAATAAGGAATATTAATGATGCACTTAATTCTGTGTGATCTAATGTATGTATCTAACTATAAAGCTTTGTTTGGTCATCCTGTAAGAATACCAGATTCACCCTAAACGCTCAAGATATAAGCAAATGAGGGTCATCCAGTTGCTGATAGGTATGACTGACATAAGTAAGTGGAAGTAAGTTGTTACAAACAGTAGGTGTTTAAATGCTGGCCACATGGGCTTGAGCTTAAGTTATTATATTATTTAAATACGTTGATTAGTTTGGTCACCGGAGTTGCCTCATATTAAACTTTGGTAGTGCCGGCTAATTTCCTTTATGGTATTGAATGTTTAAATAGAACATTAAAGTTACCATGGGCCTCAGTAAAATTCACATGTTAAATGTGCATAGATCCACTGACACTAACCAACATCTCAGTTATAATATTACAATCTGAATCTGACAGAAAGGACCCAGGTTCATCCCAACCAAAGTGTCCACTAGCCATGCAAGAGCAATTCACGTGAATGCCAGTACTGATCACAAACCAGAGAATTTTTTTTCAAAATGTGGAATTTCATCATTTCTTAAAGTAAAAAATCTGCACACGGCCCCACACCGGTTAACAGAGGGGGGAGAAGTACAAATATGTTACTTCATTCAAAGTAGAAGTACCAGAGTGTAGGAATACTCTGTAAAGTCCTGAATTCAAAAGGTCACTCAAGTAAAAGTAAAAAAGTATTGGCATCTAAACATACTTAAAGTACCAAAAGTATTTATTATGCAGATTTGTCCATTTCAGAATAATATATATTATATGTTTTGATTATAATTATTAATTTAATTGTTTATCAAGGCATGTAACGGTGCAGCTAGTTTTTTATAACTTTGTATACTGCAGGATAGATTGTGATTTTACTCCAGGTTTAACTAAAGTCTCATTTAAGTGTTGATTATATCATATTATCCAAATCTGCAAAGTAATTTAAGGTACAAAATAAGTGGAGTAAAAGTAGGCGATTTACCTCTGAATTGTAGTGGAGTAGAAGTACAACATAGCATAACATGGAGATACTCAAGTAAAGTACAAGTATTTTAAAATGTTATTTAAGTACAGTAGGCTCTTTGAGTAAATGTACTCTAATGTGCCTAACTTCCCACCTCTGCCCGTGAAAATCGCTTCAAATGTTATACTTGTGAGAAAAGGTTCACCCAGAAGTCAAACAAAAGTGATTCATGCAACACACTGAACAAGAGTTGGGGAACATGTTTATGTTATTGTTTCCCTTATTAGTAATTGGGGGAGATTTGGACAATGTATTTTTGAATGTTAATCCAGTAGGTGGTGGTAATGTAACCTTATCAGTGCAGACCGCCTCCCTAAACCAACGAAGAAGTACATTCCACCGGAAGTTGTGTAGTGCATGCCAACGAGGAAAACAAATGTTGGTTTGGTTTATTTTGTCTCTTCATACATCCATATATTTCACACAGTAGAAATGGCTGCAGTTGAGAAACTGAGAAGTGTTATCAACGAGCGACTAGCCGCAGCTGCCGATGAAATATTTGGAGTTTTTGCTCAAGCTTTATCAGCATACGAGGAGGAGATTTGTCGTCAACGCAAATTATTGGATACCGTCTTGAATCCTCAGATAAAGCTGCACAAAACAGGTGTGTAACAAACCATGAAATACTTTATTATTTCCTATCAAGTACTTAGACATTATCAAGCAATCAGAATGGGATTCATTATGGTTAACGCCTCTCGTTAGCTATATGTTGTGAGGGTGTTCTCTTTAAATAATAATAATAATAGATTTAAGTTGTTAGCGCTTTTACTGGTGCTCAAAGACGCTTTACAGATATAGTGAAGGGAAAAGGAAGGAACAACAAATAAATATATAGTAAACAATCACACATTAAAAGCCAGATTGAAGAGGTGAGTTTTTGTAAGTTTTTTGAAGGTGGTGAGGTCAGTGCAGTCTCTGATGGGTTGGGGGAGTGAGTTCCAGAGGGAGGGGGCAGCGACGGAGAAGGCTCTGTCCCCCCAGGTCCGGTGATTGGTGCGGGTGGGGATGGATAGGAGGTTGGCTTCTGATGAGTGGAGGCAGCGGGAAGGGGCGTGGTGGTGCAGCAAGTCTGTGAGGTAGGGGGGGGCCTGATTGTTGAGGGCTTTGTGAGTAATGAGGAGGACTTTGAAGTTGATTCTTTGACGGACGGGGAGCCAGTGGAGGTTCTGGAGGACGGGAGTGATGTGGTCTCGGGAGCGGGTGTGGGTGAGGAGGCGGGCAGCAGAGTTCTGGATATGTTGGAGTTTATTGATTAGGTTGGATGGTATGCCGTAGAGAGGATGCTATTGCAGTAGTCGAGTCGTGAAGTGATGAATGCATGAATCAGGGTTTCAGCAGCAGAGGAGGAGAGTGATGGGCGGAGACGGGCAATGCTTTTGAGGTGGAAAAAGGCGGTCCTGGTGATGTGATTTATGTGGTGGTTGAATTTGAGCTTTTTAAGATACATTTAATACATTTATTAATACATTTAATACATTTAAATTTATTATTCTTCTTGCTAGCAGCAACTAAGTATATTTTCCCATATAATATTGAGGGACCTATTTTTCCATTAAGTATTTCCATGTTCTGCTCATTTCTGCATGAGATATTTAATTATTATATATATTCAAGAAATCAACTGTAAATAAACAGTCAAATAGAATAGAAGTACTACTTGACCAAACATTACATGCTGTATTGATAGCTACATACTGCATCCTATTGTGTTGATAGAACCACATTCTGTTTATTAATTCATGATCAGATCTCAAACGCACATCACAGCGGTTAAAATACACATTGTTAAAACAATTTATATTTTTTTAAAAGTGGGTGGCTGCATGCTTTTTAAATAAACTCTGTTCATGCTTTATGCATTTCTGTAGTCTTGTTTGTTGTTGTCTTGATATTGTGATATTGATCTTAACACCATTGCCCAGCATTGAATGTCATTTGCTTCCCTAACACCACACTAACAGTACTTTGTTTATTTTCTGTCCCTCCAGAGCTCCCTCAGCAACATGTCTGTATTGAGGAGGAGGTTCTCACTGACCAGCAACTCTGTAGTCAGGAAAGGAACTCCAGTCTGGACCAAGAAGACCCAGAGCCTCCACAGATTAAAGAGGAACAGGAGGAACTTTGCACCAGTCTGGAGGAAGAGCAGTTTGAACTAAAACAGGAGACAGATGTCTTCATGGTGACTCTTACTGATGAGGAAAGTGTGCACAGCGGACAGATTTGTGCAAAAGAGTCTGTAGACAAGCCCCAGATAAAGCTGCACAGAACAGGTGTGTAACAAACAATAAAATACTTTCTTATTCTGTATGACTGGCGAAGCCACACACAGTATAGTGTTCAACATACTTATATCCTCATAGTTCAACTTACTGTTACAGCATTCCACTAACAAAATATACATGTTGAATTTAACAAGGTATTATATATACAAATATATATATATATATATATATACATAAATATATGACAAAAGGAATATTAATGTTAGACATCTTTTACAGTTTTTGACTTATCAATGTTTAAGTTTTGGTACATTTTCAGTCCGTTTTAGATTTTATAATGGGTGTCTATTGGACAGACTCTTCAGAGCTAGAGTGTGTGACATCATCAAACGGATCCACCATTCTGGCCCAAAAGTGATCTGAGTGACAAAGTCCACCTAGCTCCCAATAGACTCCCATGTTGAATTTGTCCAGACCTTTATTCAGACCAGAAAGAAGTAAACTTTAATGAAATTGCTGCCATCTCCACATTTTACACACAAAACCGCCCAAAAAAACATGGATCAGTTCATCAGGGTGCTCCCTGATGCTCATGGTCAGGTAATTTCTTTGATAGGAGCCATCGTTTTTTAACCGGAGGAAATATTGTCCGATATAATCCTCAATGCATTCTTAAAGGTCCCATGTCATGCTTTTCCGGTCATTACCCGTCCCCTTGTGTGTTATGAAGGTTTGTATGCATGTAAACGGTCTGCAGAGTGTCACAAACCCTGAAAGTACACCCTGTAGCGAGTAAAACTCTAACACAGAAAATACTTCCCCAAAACACCTAGTTGGAGATTTGTAATTTTCTTCCTGGGTATCGCTATGTAGGGATACCCAGTAGCCACGCCCAGAGCTATGGCCGCACCCTCTGCCAGCCTTTCACGAAACAAAGCTTCCCAAAACCTTTCAGCGATTCATGCCGGATATGTACAGCGTAGGGCACTGAAGAACGATGCTGTTCCTACTTTGTTTGGACCAGCGGGAGATTCGGGTACACAACCTGTAAGTATTCATTGTTGTTTGTGTATTTATGATGTTTAAAACAAACAAGGTATCTACCACGACTGTTTAAATGGGTAAACGTTTTTCGGGCTACTACATTGGGATTGCGGAGAAATGCTCTCCGCAGACCCATGCTCACAGCGTTATAAACCTTTTTCTTACTCAATATCAAGCCACACTTATTGTTTTTACTTCGGCTGTGAGTGTTTGTGTGTGCTCAGGATGAGTTTCACTTGTTCTAGCTGTATCGCCAAGCCTGTCTGCTCCTGCAGCAGCCTGCAGCAGTGTGTGTGTCTGTGTGTGTGCGAGCAGCAACGAGCCTGTCAGCTTCTCGACCAATCAGAGCACACTGGGCTCACATGGAGGGGGGGCAGGAGCTCGAACAAGCCGGTGAATACACATACTTTACAGAGATGCTGTATGAGAAACCAATGTGAGTTTGGAAAATTGCACAGTATAAATCTATTTTAGTATACCTCAACAATGGAATTATGATCAGTAGAAATGGCCATGACATGGGACTAAGTGTTGCAGTTGGTTACTGTGGTGTTGCTGGGAAGATTGGGGCCACACACCTGAGTGACATCTAATCAGAGCAGACAAGCCCACAGACAGACTGGTACATGCACGCACAAACACTGGCTGTATACTACATATGTTCACAGACAGACAGACAGACAGACAGACAGACAGAGACACACACACACACACACACACACACACACACACACACACACACACACACACACACTCTTAACAGGCCAAAGGCCTTTGCCCACCGAACCATTATTTGTATGGGATAACCTCCCATTTATTGACGTCAGACATCTCATTTTGTTTTTCTCCACCTCGCACTCCCCAAAACCACACACCCCTTTAAAATAAAAGCCCTATAGATGTAACACTACTTTTTATACTACTACACTGTAAGCAATTGCTGTTAATTTACAGCCAATTTTCAACGCTAATCTACTGTATTTATGTAATATGGTTTTGTACTGTTGTTAGCAATGCATTGTGGGCTGGCCAATGTAAAGCAGCAGCACAGGGACCTGTTACGTGCTCCCCTCCTTGCAGGGTCGGCTCTAGAACAAATCGAATGGGGCGGAAATCATTTACCATGGGGGGGCACACACTGTCGTCAACAACCAACACACAAACACCAACGCAACTTCAATTTAAAAAAACATGCTGTAAAGTCTATTGTCTTTCACACACATTGCAGGGGTGTAGTGCTATTGTATAGCGCACCTATGACTTGTGCATACATGCACGGTTGTGGCACGACCACCAAAAAGGAAACATATGGACATAGGCCACCATATGAAAAGTATGCAAATGTATTAGTATCCTATCCATGTGCACATGTTTTAGGTGGGGGTAGACCTAACCTCCTCTAGGAAGGTCTGGGGGCATGCTCCCCCGGGAAGACTTTTTAAAAAATATTGAAGTTAAATGCATCAATCTGGGGCACTTTGAGAGCAAAATGAAGAGATCTATGGATAGCCTACATCTCTCAGCATCCATATGAAACAGAACTGTACACAGATTTACTTTTTCTTTATGGATATTTTACTAATCGCTCTCCTTTTAAACTGTATTCTTGTGTTACTGTCCAATAGTATTTCATACCCGTTTTTCATTTATTATCTTATTCTTTAATAACTATAATGATCATATGAGGGTGTTCCTCGCAAATACTCGTTTACATAAATTGTGACCAAACCGTTTGAGACCCACTGAGATAACTTACACTAAAGTGAACACTGAGAGAGTCCTTACCTCACTGAGCTGACGTTATAAGGTCCTCTCAGTCTGACAGGAGAGGACTCTCCTCCACCTTGGTGTAGAAACAGCTCTTTATATCCGTTAGCATAGATAGCTAACCATATGCTAACAACAACATTCCACGTTACCGCTCGCGCACTCACAAAATGCTTATATCGCCAAAGATTTCGTAGTTTAAAAAAAACATGATTCTCAAGCAATGGCGGCTGGTGGAAATGATTTTAGGTGGGGCTATTGTAATGGCGAATAAACCACACAGGGAAAATGTTGAGAAATGACCCCTTAAATTATGACTTCTGGTGATGTTAGAGGTATGAGAAGACTGATCAATACCTCCATAATCTTCAGTGTGGTTAGCTATGAATCTTCCAAAACTTCCAAATACCTTGTCCTGGACATCGTTTCTACAGTAAACTGTGCAACAGTACAGTAGGCCCACACAAACTGCAGAACACCGGTTCTTTGGGAACACTCAAATGATTTAATTCCCATTCTATAACACATAGGTTTGAGCAAGCTCTCTGATTGGTCAATAGGCGTGTTTGATTCCACGATCAAACAACGATCAAATAGAACGTGCCTAATCACAAAGTATCCAGTGGCCTACACACGCCACTAGCCTACCGAAACTACTTCCATGAGCCTACATAGTGTGGTTTCCATAGCGACGTTTAGCGACACACAGCCGTTACACGGTTATACATTGTCTCTCGTTGGAAATTGGTAGCTACAAAATGTCAGAAGCACCTGCATACAGCGGCTGGCGGAGGCAGGGTTGGAGGCCAGAGAAATCATGTCCGTTAGCGGACATAAAAACGAGTCATCGCTTCGCAGCTACTGGGCTCCATCTCTAGACAACAGAAAGATGTGGAGCAACGCGCTTTTTGCCGGTCCGGGACACGCCATGAAACGACCACTGGAGGAAAGCTCTTCCTATAACGTAGTCCTACCCGTGAACACCACAGCACCACCTGCAAAAAAGTCTGGCATGGAGTTCATGGAGAGCTGTTTCAAGAATTGCACTTTTAATGGCAGCATGAACATCCACCTTCATTCTGAACCCAACATGTTTCAGCACCAGCTACAGCCTGATTTGATTTGTTCCGCTAATCCCACACAGTGATTACTCAGATATTTAAATAGCCTAATTCAATAAATTGTTTTCAATAAATTGTTTTCAATAAATTGTTTTCAATAAATTGGTTAATAATATATTATTTACTATAATTATATCAATAACTGTAAGCGGGGTAGCAGGAGTGTTCGATCGGCTATCGTTACCATGGGAACTACTTTCAGGAACTACTTTCTGACGGAGATTAACTCAAGCAGAAAGCGTAGGTTTGGGAGCAAATTAGCCCACATTATGACATTATTTTACGATATTGTTGATTACAATGATAGTTTGTGTTATAGAATCGCAATCATACACTTGATTACGGACCTCGGCGCAAGCGCCTCGGTCCTGCCGCAGTACTGTCGTACCAATAATGACGTTCAAGAACGGCCTCTCGTGTATGATTGCTTAATTTAAAATCAGGAGACTAAATACGAACATTATATGCAGACACAGAAGTGGTTCAGAAACACAAAAATATTAGAAAACAGATCTAGTTTGATGGATGCTGTCAACACTCAACTATATACAATAATGTGTGTGTGTGTGTGTGTGTGTTTATTTATCACGGGCACATAGTATCTGTCCCCGGCTGTTTGAAGAGCAAGCATGCGAAACAAAAGACAGCGTTTACCTGTTTGCATCCAGCTAGTCACACACACAGTTACAATCACACTCATTGTAATTGACATAATTAATAGATAGTTTAACTTGTCACCATCATTTGCTGTGGCCTACTGATGTTACCGATCGTAACTGAAAGGCTGCCTGCCAAGCGTAAATATTCAGCCACGTGACTCGCAAACTCTTTTACAGAGTTTTACACAAGACGGATCCTTTCTAGTCATAACCAACTCACAGACTGCATCGGGCGCTGAAATTGCCGCCCTTTGACCATCAGATCTGAAGACGCTGATTGGCTGAAATTATGTTTCGGCAGCATAGTTTACAGATAGCAACAGTCAGTAATGTGTTGGATGCTGCTGGGGCTGAGTGAGGGCTCCTTTCTTAGTGCCCAGATCAGAGAGGGTAATGCGGCCAGGCAGGAAACATGTGACTTTAGATATCTTAACACAATTTGAAACAAGATTTTATTTTAGATTTATACATTTTACTGATACCAACTATATAATATTTACCTTGTTCATTAAAAATAAAAATACATTTTTTTTTTTAAATATATATTTTTTATTTAATTTGTATTTGTAATGACAATCAAACATGTGGGAAGAGGGGGGGGCGGCGCCCCTATGGGCCGGCCACCACTGTTCTCAAGCCTATGTGGAATTTGCCCGTGAGAAAGAAGTAGGCCTACTATTTGATCGATGGTGCTCGTCAAAAGGGGTAAAATGTTTAGAGGACCTGAAAACATTGGTACTTATGGAAGAGTTTCAAAACTGTTTACCTGAAAGAGTAGCCACATACCTTAATGAGCAAAAACCTGTGAAACTTTCTGATGCTGCGGTTTTGGCTGACGAGTATGTTCTTACTCACAAGTTTGTTTTCAGTGAAAGGTATAGGGCGCAGGCCCTGGTTGGTGACAACAAGGTCAGGGAAAGCCCAGGTTCCACTAACATGCCATTGCAGGCCAGTATGTCAGGTGTTTACATACTGTGTACACCAAACTCTTTCACCAGGGAAGATCTCCTAAACATTAGAGAAACAACTTCAGCGGATTACTTTCCCACTTTTCTCTGTTCTTCAGTGGAATTACTGGACATTCTCGTAAAAGGTACCCTCACCTGCATTCGAGCACTCGAAAGCCACAGGAGAGGGAAACGGGCCGGGACACTCGTGCACCTCCGGAGCCGCGGACTTCGCACGCCGCTACCCGTAATATTTCTCTCCAATGTGCGTTCCATAAGCAATAAACTGGACGAGCTTCAGCTACTGGTTAGTAGAAACAGAGACTTTTCTTCATCTTGTGTTTTGTGCTTCACTGAGACCTGGCTGTGTGGATCGCTTCCTGACTTGGCGCTTCAGCTGGCAGGCTTCCAGCTGTTCAGAGCGGATCGTGACACAGAGCTCTCTGGCAAATCAAAAGGTGGAGGAATATGTTTTTACACAAACATTGGCTGGTGCAACAATATAACACAACAGTGATTCTGCAGCACTGTTCTCCCACTCTGGAAACTCTTTTCATCAACTGCAACCTTTTATTCCCCCCGAGAGTTCTCCTCATTCATACTGGTCGGTGTGTACATCCCACCACATGCGAACGTGCAGGAGGCACAGCGCACACTCGCCGACCAGATACTGTGTGTGGAGAGGACTTATCCGGACTGCCTAGTTATTGTTCTTGGTGACTTTAACAAAGGCAACCTCAGCCACGAACTCCCAAAAATATAAACAAGCCCTGGTTCACACCAAAACTGAAACAGCTAAGATTGCACAAGGAGGAGGCGTTTAGGAATGGCGATAAGGCACGTTTTAGAGCAGGGGTCGGCAACCTTTTTCATATGAAGTGCCATTTTCCCAAAAAATTGTTATCAGCGTGCCAACGATCGAGAATTATCAAGTGGGGGGGGGGTGTGAGGAGCTTGACGCTTGTCAACTATCAGCAGGAGGGCGGGGGAGCCTCTCTGCGGGGAAGCAGTGTGTGGACCTGTCAGTGCAACTAACATGATGTCGAATTTAACAAACACATTTAAATAATTGGTTTAAACGGCATAATAATAAGGACGATTGTCCGTTCTGTGATTCTCCAGAACACACATGTTATGATATTAGGGTCATGCAGAGTGAGATGAGATCGCTGTCCCTTTGAGAGAGAGAGAGAGGGGTGTGGCTTGTGCATACGTGTTTGTGGATGGTAGAGCGACAGTGAGAGAACGTGTGTATGTTTCTGGAAGTGAAACGAGGAAGCAGAAAAACAGAGGTCTGTACTCCTCGACTCCGGTCTGGGAGCCGACAGGAAAGTTCAACACACAGATGGCCAGTCCGCCCCTTTGTAGCATATTATTTCAATGAGAGATGATCAGATCGCCACTGGGCTTTCAACTAAATACACAGCCACGCAGAAACTGCGGCATTTGTACAGCTCCTTATGGGTAGGCTACTGCAATTAGTGAAGTGCTTTCCTCTGTGGTGAAACGATCAGCACCACGGAGGAAAGCGGCAGAAAGTCACCTGGAGTTAAAGAGAGCGGGGCTGCGTTGTGTGCATGGCTTCCTTCTACGGGTAACAGGGAGACGCGCTCTGGCGGCGGCCTCGTTCAGGATCCCAAAATACAATTTAAATATTTTTGCACACTTATTCCACTTATTCCTAGCGTGCCACTGGTTACGGTGCCGCGTGCCAATGCTGGCACGCGTGCCAGGGGTTGCCGACCCCTGTTTTAGAGAGTCGAAGTACGTCTTTGGCAAGGCGGTGAGAAATGCTAAACGACAATACTCTGAGAAACTCCAACATCAGCTCTCAGCTAACGACTCTGCTTCTGTTTGGCGTGGTCTAAGGCCCCGGCCCCACGGGGACGCATACGGTAAAACGCAATCGCAAAAAAGGCTTCCGTCCACACCTGGGCTCTCGACTAACATTTTTCACCATCCTCCCGGAACCGTTCCGAAATACAATCCAAGCCGTCCCGAAATTAATGTGGTCCGTCCCGAATTTAAAATATTAGTTTTTCTACATTATCATTAGTTAAAATCATTCAAAGTGACCTTTAACATAAATAAAACATCATACAAATCATTAGATGATAATTCATCAAACTTTTTATTTGAGTAAATCAGTCAATCACATAAACAAAGGTCAAATATATTTAAACAAACACACAAACGAGAAAATTACTCTAATATTGAATCCAATCAAGTCCCATCTAATTAACAAAAAAATCCAACACTCTGTCCTGAAGACAGAACCCAGAGTAACCACTAACCAGGATGACAGTCTGTAACACAGTCAGGAGACCTTTACAAACTGCCCCGCCCCCTCGCACACAGACGGGAGAGAGAGATCTCGTCTGGATTGGAAAGCTCGAAAATACATCATAGAAGCATGTTGTAATCTTAATATTAGAAACGGAGTTGGCGAAACTAAAACTGCGATATAATTTTTATGTAGCAATAATACATATGACATATAGGCTATTTTTTAAATGTCTCCAGTACCGATAAAAAGTCTGATAACGTCGGAGCCACTGTCTTTAATAATTCCGGCCCGGGTCCCGTTTAATACTGTTGTGGCAGATATCTCTGCTCCGCGCCGATCCTATATGAGTTTGCTTTAAAAGAAGGAAAACTCAAAACAACCAGGATAGGGGTTAAACAATAATCTGTTTTAATGATAAACGGTAAGAATACATTACACTTTCAAAGGAGTGGGCCGGGCCCCACCCACCCCCTGCTCTGGTCCAAATGCCGGGAGAACCTTTCATCTTGTCGGCAGGAGCAAAAGAGAAAGAACTAAAAGATAGAATAGGCTTACATGCAGAAAATAAAACAGGAGGAGCTGTGGTCATAGCAAATCAGCGCGAGCCAGCAGAGGACATGGAAACAAGAGTCTCTAGCTGTCTCATATTACTGCAGCTTTCATCCACACACACACCCTTTCTGCACATTCCAGAGACTTGAGTTGTGTCTAAAGAATATCCCCTCGTTCACTAAGATAATACATATTAATACTCTCAAATTTCCAGCTTCTGGTTACACACACTGCTTATTATGAATACAAAGTAATTAAACACACACATCTATTATTCAAGATATGTAGACTTCCCTGCCATGCTGGATATCTTAAGCAGAAGGTACTCTCATCCACCTAGCCCCCTGTCCTGCCTAACTACACTTCATGAGCAATTCCACAGAGCAATAAAACCTGTTTACTCCAAGCACCCCAGAATGTTCATGCAATTTCAGTCCTCACATTTATGAAAGGATAAAACAGAGAAATCAATACAAAACACAAACACAGGTATTGTTTGAACAGTATTCACTTAACTGCTACTATTGATAATTACCAGAGAAACTCCAGGGGCCTCTTTCAATTTCTGGAAATTGCAACAAGACTTTCTGCCATTTCAAATGTAACACTTTTCCCAAATATCAGATGATAATAATCTTCAATACCGGGGCTTGTTTAATACCGGGGCTCAGTAGTCGGTAACCATCCCTACATGGGGAGAGGCACAGGATATTGCTAAGGACTAAATACGATGGAGGGTTCTCATCTCAGCCTTATTACCCATAGGGGATGAAGAGGAGTAAGTAAATAAAGAGGCCGGCGCTCCAGGGTCTGGTTCTGCTGTGCGTTTTTGTGATTAACGGTAAAACATTTCAGAATTCCTCCACGGGATGCCATTGTCATTGTACATCACTCAACCCGCGAAATACACACACTCGGTACATAGCTAGACACGCGAATTTGCAGGCCAGGAATTTGCGGGCACAGCTGTAGCTACGTACTGTGTGTGTGTGTATATGTATGTATTTTGCGGGTTGCTAAATGTTTTGTGCGTGTGTGTTTATGTTGACAAGGAGGTTTAATAACTGTATGCTACACAAAATGTGCGGTCGGTTTCATTTTCATCGCCGTTTGTAGTAGAGTTAGCAGGGTATTTTTTATTTTAACTCTCGTCCCAAATTCGCCCCAAAATTATTTTTTATCCTCCCCGACACTATTTTTTTCGACGACGGGACGTTCTTAAGCTCGAGCCCTGGTCCACACGCAATAGACACCGGAAAGTGTCTGTTCACATGAAACAGCTCCGTTTAGCTCCAACCGCTGGAAAAGCTGCAGTACATATGCCGAGCCTGTACGTGGCGCTGTAAATTCCTCCACAAAAGCAGCGAAGAAGCATGGTTGTCATGGTTGCCCTTCTGTTTCTTCTCCGCGGTGGGGGCCGAGGGAACCGGGCAGAGTTTTTCGCCGGTCAACGTGTGTTAAAGTTTAAATCTTCCGGACAAAATTATAAGTGCCGGTCAAAGGTCTTCTTTGTTATTTATTGAGCTTTAAAACAAAGAAAGCCTCCTCCCTCTCTTCTGACAGCGTCAGTGTCTGTCTCATGCAGCAGCTGATCCAGTAATGAGTGACCTGGCCGACAGTACAAATAAACATATTTATAACTAGTTTAGGTAGTTTGAGAGGTAATTAAAATAGCTAAGGGTGATGATCTAACTTGAAGTGTGTGTTTTGCTACGTTCACCGCTGCATCACAGCGGGAGGAGCTGCAGGTGAGCAGAGCTGCGTGTCTCCGTCCTGTCAGATTAGACTTCACTCGTGTTTATGTCCATATCGAGAGAAAGATAAATAATCTGAATTCAGTGTGCAGTTTACTTTGACGCAGCGGTGAGCAGCAGGGGTGTGGAGAGTTCGGGGCTATTGCGTCATCATTATCAGAAAATGATTGTATAGGGCGTAATAACGGAGCCGTTGGACCCCCCAGAGCGTTGCGTATGCCGTTCTATCCACCTCGGGACCCGTTATCGTTACCGTAGTCGTTTACTGCCATATTCTGTCGTCCTAGCAAATACACTTGCCTTGCCTAGTGTGGCCGAATGGTCTATATGACACAAAACTGTAACGGAAACTACCGTATGCGTCCTCGTGGGGCCGGCGCCTAGACAGATCACAAACTACAAGCCAAAAGCCTCCCTCTCCATGAACGACCGATGCCTTGCAAACGATCTGAATCAGTTCTACTGCAGATTTGAAGACAAAGAGTTCAGTCCTGACACCATCCTCCATGACACCTCGCAACAGCTTCAGTCTCACACCTCCACATCCCCCTCCCCTTCAGTATCTCTCTCCCCCACACCGCTGACCTCCCCCGATACATCAGACTCTCTCTCAATCGATGAAATGGATGTAAACAGACTATTCAGAAAACTCAATACCAGAAAAGCGGCTGGCCCTGACAATGTCTCCACCCTGAAGCTCTGCCATGTTCCAGCATGCTTCAAAAGCTCCACCATCATCCCGGTTCCCAAGAAAACAAGGATCACAGGACTAAATGACTACAGACCCGTCACCCTGACCTCCATGGTTATGAAGTCCTTTGAGCGCCTTGTCCTGTCCCTCCTGAAATCCATCACAGACCCACTCCTGGACCCCCTGCAGTTCGCCTATTGAGCCAACAGGTCTGTGGACGACGCTGTCAACATGGCCCTTCACTTCCTCCTCCAGCACCTGGACACAGCTCCGCCTTCAACACCATCATCCCGGCTCTGCTGCAGGACAAGCTCTCCCAGCTGCACGGGCCCGACTCCACCTGCAGGTGCATCACACGTGAGGCTGGGGAAACACGTCTCTGACCCCCGGACCATCAGCACCGGTTCCCTTCAAGGCTACGTTCTTTCACCTCTGCCATTCTCCCTTATACCAACAGCTGCACCTCCAGTCACCAGTCTGTCAATCCCCTGAAGTTCGCAGACAACACCACCCTCATCGGACAGCAAGAACAGCTTCAATTATGTTGAGCCAGTTCAGATCTTTCTAGGTCAGAATGAGGCAGGCAAAGAGTGTTTTGCTCAGCATGTTCCTATTAAACAAACAATTGAATCTCTCTTTCATTGTGAGTTAGTGTGGGAACAATATAAGCAAGTACACTCCATCATCGGTTCTAAGGATATTCTTCGGGATGTGTGGGATGGAAGAAGTATTGCAGATAATGTGTTATTCCAGACAGAGAGCTCATCATTGAGCTTGATCCTGTATCAAGATGTCTTTGAAGTGGTAAACCCCCTGGGATCGGGAAAGAAAAAACACAAGATACTTGCAGTGTATCTCACTCTTGCAGATTTAATGCCACACAATAGATCTAGCACTGATCACATGCAACTTGTTCTTCTCTGTAGAGAACAATACTTTAAGTATTTTGGTCAAGACATGGTTATGGGCTCCCTCGTCAATGACCTTAAAGATCTTGAGCTCAATGGCATTACCCTGTCTGATGGAAAGGTCCAGACGGGAAATGTGTGTGCCATTGCAGGGGACAACCTAGGCTCACATAACTTAGGAGGCTTCGTTGAGAATTTCAGCTGGAGTAAACACTTCTGCAGATATTGTGAGATCAACAGAGAAGCATTCAATGCAGATCCTCTTATCCAGGGCACTAACCGCACAAAGCAGTCATATAGTCATCATGTTCAGAGCACTGAAGGACAGTCTTCATCTAGTGGAGGTGTTACATTTGACTCCGTTTAATACGCTCACATA
This sequence comes from Harpagifer antarcticus, assembly GCA_902827135.1. Taxonomy (NCBI): domain Eukaryota; kingdom Metazoa; phylum Chordata; class Actinopteri; order Perciformes; family Harpagiferidae; genus Harpagifer; species Harpagifer antarcticus. The sequence continues at coordinate 7,120,330 of CADEHL010001172.1, forward strand.
CTTCCATGTGTGTCAGCCAGGGCTACCTCCATGTCTTGGCCATGATCATTTTGAAGGTATTGTATCCTCTGATCTGGCATTGTACATCAACCATCTCGTTAAGCTGGATAAACAGTTCAGCTATATTGAGTTGAATAGGCGAATAAATCAGTTCAAGTATCTTCGTAGGGATGCTAACGACAAATCTTGTGAGGTTAATCCAGAGGGTGTAAAACTTGGGGGACATGCTCTTCAAAATTGGGGTTTGCTAAGAATGTTGCCTGTCATCTTTTTTTGCCTGAGACAAAACTGAAAATCCAGGTGACAACGAAATATGGCAGTTGGTTTTACAACTCCTCTCGGCCAGATAGCCTATCTAAGAGTTCTGATAGATGAATATTTGCATTGCAGAAAGCAAGCCTTTCCTGACAAACCACTGAAGCCCAAACATCATTATGTCAGTCATTATCCAGAGCTCATTATCCAGTTTCGGCCACTTATTCGTCTATGGACATTAAGATTTGAGAACAAACACACATTTTAAACGGTGTTTGAGGAAATTGCGTAACTTTAAGAATCCATGTTATACTCTTGCGGAGAGGCATCAGATTCTACAGGCCTTTCTGAGTGCATCATTATTTGCACCAGCAACATGGCTGAATATCAAGCACTTCGGCCATGGTTGGCAAGTAATATACAGTACATTCATCTGGCACTCCTGGCAGACTCTCTCAAACACAAAAAAGGGACACAAACGAAAAAAGGAGAATATTGGGCTATTGGCTCTACTGGGTCTCTTGCTCTCGGAGATATCCACCTGTGTCCGGGTCCCAGCGTCGCTTCCATCGACCTGGCAGCGGCCGAGCTCGACACGCCGCCGGCCGGTTTCCGAAGAGGCTGGCTAGCTGGACAGCTAGCACCACCAGCGGGTCTCTGGGCTGGCGGGCCTAGCAGCGGAGATTTGCGTGTCGCCGGCTGGCTTCGGACGATGCGGGCTAGCGGAACAGCTATCTCTGCCAACGGGTCTCTGTGGTCTCGCGCTGATGGCTACTGGCCTAGCAGCAGGTCCATCTCCACACCATCAGATGACTGGGGGCCCGAACAGAGGGCTGGAGGCGTAGCGGCGGAGAACCACGCGTCACCGGCTGGCTTCAGACGAGGCGGGCTAGCTGAACAGCTAGCTCTGTCGAGGGACTGTGGTTCCGCGCCAATGGCTAGCAGCCTAGCAACAAAGAACCACAAACCAACAGCTAGCTCTGTCTGCTCCACTATCAACGATGGCACTGAGGTAAAGCCTAGAAATCCGGTATTTAAAAAACACTGTTACACAAAAATGTTTCAAACAGTGAATAAAGCAAAAATAGTGTGGGATCCTCGGGGCAAGCCGAAGGGACTATTCAGTGGACATTTAAATTTCCGCAGCATCTGCAACAAACATGATCAGTTAGAACATCTCCTCCTTGAGTCCAATATTGACTGTTTGGGAATATCTGAATCTTGGCTAAAACAGTCGTCACCATCTTCCATTGTATCTGTCAGGATATAATGTGACAGACTGAAGGGAAAAGGAGGGGGTGTGTTGCTTTTTATGTGAGGAATACCATTACTTGTAGGGAGATTGCTCTTCCAGCTAATGTTGATTTTGATTGTGTTGGTGTGGAAATCACACAATCTGAGGAAATGTCCCTCACCATGATTTGCCTGTATCGACCACCCAACGCTAAGGTGGATTTCTATGACCAGGTAAAACTCATGCTGAATTCCTGTGACTCCAACAAAGAGCTAATTATTTTAGGAGACTTTAACATACACTGGAATGACAAACAAAATAGAAAGAATTTAAAACGGATCACGGATAAACACAACTTAATACAACTAATGGATCAACCGACTAGAATAACCAAAACCTCCAAGACTATGATAGATTTAGTATTTACTAACAAAGCTGACAGAATAGTTAAAACATACAACTTCCTGACTGGTCTTTCTGACCATAATCTTGTTCTTTTTGCCAGGAAACTCACAAAAAAAAGGTTCACGGCCACACCTAAAACCCCTGCCTTGGGTTCACGCTTTATCCCCAAAGATCTGCAACATTTTATGGATGCAGTGAAAATGATGAATTGGGGGGACACTCTGTCCTCTGACGATATTGGTGAAAACAGTGATCTGTTTATATGTCAAATTAATGATACAATGTCTTCCTTCTCAAGGAGAGGGTGCCTTAGGGAAAGGAAGGAACATAATCTTCCCTGGCTGAATCCACAGTGCAGGAAATTAATGAAATTTAGAGACCAACTATAAAAGCAGAGCTTGAAATCCGGACTATCCACTGACAGACAGAAATTCACTCATGCTCGTAACAAGGTAACACAAACAATAAGACAGGCCAAAGCAAACTTTTTCATCAATATAATTGAAGGTGCGAAAGGTAACGGTAAACACGTTTGGCAAATCTTAAATAAACTATTAGGTAAACATACCAAACAGGAAAATAATACACTAGAATTAAAAATCAATGATGCAAAGCTACATTACAAAGCTCTTCCCGCCATCTGAGGTCTCACCTAGCCCGACCACCCCGTTTTTGACCTGGAGGAAATCACAGAGGTTGAGGTAAAACATGTAATCTTAGGGTTAAGAGGTTCTAAGGCTAGGGATGCAGATGATTTAGACACCAACTTTATAAAAACACATATCGACAGTCTAATACAGGGGTGTCGATCGCGGGGAGATTCCCAGGCGATCGCGAGAGGTGTCTAAAAATAGAACAACAATATTCTGTTTTATTGTTAATGTCCTATAACATAATCTTCCTGTGCCAGAATAATGCACTTGAACGCATCAAAGCTTTGTGATTGGCCGGCATGACCCCATGTGTCGGGGCGTGGCTGGTGGGCAGTGGGCACTATTTCGCTGACGTTGTCCGTGTCAACAGGAGGGACAGTCCGCACACACACAAGACCGCAAAAGAGCCCAAAATATATCACTTTCACTCTGAGTGGGAGGATGATTATTTTTGTATCTATTGAATTCCAATTCAAAGTCCATCTGCAATGCGAGCGTGGCTTTATCGAAGAAGGGTAATTTAGAAGCGGCATTTCAAAACAGTGCATAAATGCTACAAGACGGAATTCCCTCCTAATTCTGCCCTACGCTCCCAAAAGGGGAGGGACCTGAAAGGACAGCTAAATGCACAGCAGTCCATTTTCACCAGGCCCAACAACAAGAGCAAGGCTGCTACCATAGCATCTTATCATGTCAGTCACGTTCTTCCGAAACACATGAAGTCTTTCAAAGACGGCGAATTTGTGAAAGAAGCATTCCTGGAGACTGCCGACGCGCTTTTGGGGACAGTAAAAATAACAGTAGCATTTCAACAGGTTTTTGATATAATACAAACTCAAGTTAGATACCGTTATTAATCAGCTGTAAGTTTTAGTTTGTTTGAACTTATTCATTATAATTATTGTACAAAATGGTATAAGAATGCAAACTTAAATTAATTAGTCTATTATCAATTCAGGTTAAGAAACTAGTCAAATCAAATCAAGTTTTATTTATACAGCACATTTATAAACGATTTTTGATCGAGCCAAAGTGCTGTACATATAATAAAAATAGCCTACAGTAGAGACACTTTAGAGCAAATACAACTGCACAGATTGTTCAGAATATCAGTATGAGAAAAACGACACCCTCTATCCTTAGACCCTCACATCGTACAAGGAAAAACTTCCAGAGAAAACCCACAGTTTAAAGGGAAAAAATGGGAGAAACCTCAGGGAGAGCAACAGAGGAGGGATCCCTCTCCCAGGACGGACAGACGTGCAATAGATGCCGTGTGTAAATCGAAGAGATAATACATTTTACAGCATATAGACCGAATGTTAGGAAATGCATGTGTCTGTAATAAGAAGATGAATCCACGAGGATGTCAGCTACAATCCTGTGGAAGCCATCGGGGAAGCAGCATGACAAGACCCAAAGTCCACGACTTAATCCAGAACTCAGGATAGAGGATCCAAGACACAGGACTACAGCAAGAGGATCAGCCTCGACTCCGGATCCCGGCGTAGATATAGATACAAAACAAGAAAAAAGATTTGGCTGGGTTAATCGGAACAAGACAATACACAGACAGAGAGGGAAAAGGTCATTGGATAAAAGTTATTCTTGATAACCCTCTAGAAAGATCTCATGAACTTCCCCACTCAATCTATCAAGACCTGAGCAGTTCTATTAAATATAGATAAGAAACAGAGATAGGGAGCACAACAACCTATCTCTTCGTCAGATGCACTCCCCCGCTTATCTAAGCGACTCTGTACCCCGTTACCCTCTACAAGGCCATAGACCAGCAGAGGGAAAATGGGGGGTGGGTAAGGGTAAGGGTTTTTAAGAATAAACCACAAGGGTCTAAAGAGAAAAAAAAAAAAAAGATGAAATATAAGGTACTATATTTTAAGTAATCCTATCTACTTTTCCTATATTCGAACAGTGGGGAGCCGTCAGGGCCCTCTAGGCCCTCTGTGAGGGCCTAACATTTTCAAAATAATAATATTTGAAAACATAAAAAAAAAAAAATGTTTTTGTTGTTACATCTTTCATTAGTTTTACCAAAATAACTTGATTTAATTGTATTTAAAATAATATTTCCAAAGAAATAAATCCTTCAAATCTGCCTGTTCAGTTTCTGTTGGAATGTGAAGGGTTAAATGCCGTCTCTGCGAGTTATGTGAAGACGGGAGAGCTTGTTGGTCCCTCTCTACATTCACAGAGGGCCCGCTATAGTAACTCAACGAGAGAGTAATGTCAAATGACAGTACAATTGACCAATCATATCTTCCCTCTAAATGGGTGGGCTTTATTTTCGTGGACTTTATGACAAGTTCCGCCCGCTGTGAGGTCTATGCAAGTGGTACAGTGACGCGTTCTAAAACCCAGAAGTAAGCTTCGCTCGGATTCCCTCGACAGAAAGCAATGGGATTTCTCCATAGGATTTTGGAAAATAGCTCGAAATAAGGTCTGTGGAAAACAAACCTGTTAGATAAATGTACGTTTTGTTCAGCCGGATAATATCCACATGTCTACCCTACTTTTATTATTTTCGATGGATCGATAGATTTATGATCGATAGATTTATAATTAGCCTAGCATAAATTCGTTCATGATGGCTCACTTCAGTGATAGTGAGGACATCGTTGCGAAATTATTAACCGAGTCATTTTCAAGATTGAGTTACAATGATAAACTGGAGTGGCAAAGGATTAGCTGAATGACCCGCAAGTGCTTCATCCAAAAGGACAGGAGGATGGACTTTGTGTTTAAGTGATTGATCATCAAAGGTAGGCCTAAGTCATTTTCAATGCGGGCCGCCGTGCGGACTTAATTCATTTGTAATTGTTACTTGGCTGTGGGTGCCCTGTCATGATAGGTGTTTATATGGTGTTGTTTTGTGTGGTAGAGGGTCGCTGTCATTGATGCGTTTTGCACCCCGGACCGCTGTTTTGATATTCCGCTGAAGTATACGCTGTGACGTAATAACTCTTCTTTTTTTTCCTCGAGGGAAGGGGGGTCAGAGGGCCTAGGTATAAAAGTCACGGCTCGCCACTGTATTCGAATAATGTATAAACTATTTTAAAAATACTTTATGAAATCCTATGTTATGTTATAAATAGTAAAATAAAGAACTAAATGAATAAATAAATAAATGAATAAATAGATAAGTAAACAAAAGCCAGAGAGAAAAAGTGAGTTTTAAGTGTTGATTTAAAAAAAAAAAAACAGGGTCTGGGCCGACCTCACATGGAGGGGCAAAGTATTCCAGAGCCTAGGGCCAGCCGCTGCAAAAGCTCGATGCCCTCGGGTTTTAAGCCTGGTCTTAGGCACTATCAACAGCAGCTGATTAGCCGACCTTAAGGCTCTGCCTGGGGTGTAGCGATGGAGAAGTTCGGCTATATAGGCAGGAGCCAGCCCATTTAGGGCTTTAAAAACAAATAAAAGGAGTTTAAAATCTATTCTGAACCGAACTGGAAGCCAGTGCAATGAAGCCAGAATTGGGGTGATATGGTTGCGCTTTTTATGGCCAGTGAGAAGACATGCAGCTGCATTCTGAACTAGCTTCAGGTGTCTAATTAAGGCCTGGTCCATACCCACATACAGAGCATTGCAGTAATCCAGTCTCGAGGTAACAAAGGCGTTAATAACCCTTTTTTAGGTTTTTAAAATATAAGAACGACTTGGTCTTTGCCAATAGTCGTATTTTGAAAAAGCAGGTCTTGACTACAATGCTAACCTGCTTATCAAATTTAAAGGCGCTGTTAAAGGTCACTCTAAGGTTCATAACAGAGGGGAGGATATTTGTATTGAGGGAGCCCAGAATATCAACCGGGGAGACTATTGGTTGGGGTCCAAAAAAGATGACCTCGGTTTTACTCTCATTGAGGGTGAGGAAGTTTTGGCTCAGCCAGGATTTAATCTCTGTTAAGCAGTCCTTCAACTGCTGTAGCGAATTGGCATTTTGATTGAGAGGCAGATAAATCTGTACATCAGCATAACAATGGAAGGGGATATTATAGTTTGTGAGAATTGAACCTAGGGGCAGTATGTAGAATAGAAAAAGGATGGGGCCCAAAATCGAGCCTTGGGGAACCCCACAGGTAAGAGGGGCTTTGGCAGAGGAGAAAGCACCTAACTTCACTGAGAAGCTACGGACCGTCAAATAAGACCTGAACCATGCAAGGGCAGAGCCTGTAATGCCTGCGGACTGTTCAAGCCGTGACAACAGGATACTATGATCCACAGTGTCAAAGGCAACAGTTCAATCTAACAGCACCAAGACAGCTGGGCTGCCGGAATCGGCGGCTAAGAGCAGATCATTAAAAACTCTTAAAAGGGCTGTTTCAGTCAAGCGGCAAACTGTGGGGTAGAGCCGTGAAGCCAATACGGAAGTGCCACACACTGCAGTTCATATATTGGCCGATAGGCGATGGCTGCAGAAAGGAGCAATTTCCATAGACCCCCATGTTAAAATGCCCAACTTTACAGCAGAAAAAAACATGTTTCTACCCCTGGCTCCATACATTTTTATTATCGATATAGTTAGATTCCACCTTCATGATTATGGATCTATGAGTGAATTGTTTTCTAACGCGACCCTTTTATTTATATTAGGTCTTAAAGTTTGTGCACACATTAGGGCGTGGTCACGTTGATTGATAGGCTACAACCATAGAGGCTACAACGTTAGTTAGTTGTAGTTACTGTACTTGACCCTTTAGCTGTGTGCGTGGTGATCGTGCCTGTTAGGGAATATTAATATACAGTCCGGCGTTATAACTGGAAATCAAGGAATGCATCGAAACGCGGACTTGGTTCGCCTGTAGCCCGCTGTAGTGTTAGCTAAATAAATGATGTTGAGCAAGGTTTATTAAGCTGAACACCGCCACAATTATTCTGCTATGTATTGGTACTTATTTTATTTTATTAACGTATGAATGACAAGCATTAAGAATAATACCAAATAGCTAATTATCTTGCAGATTGTCTCGTTTGGTTATGAATGTAACGTTTATATAGTGCCACGCAGTGACTTGATATGCATGTATTTCAGCAGGAAATGTGCAACCTAGATGACATGAGGAGCGGTGACTGCAAGCTGGGTTGTTAGCATAGACCAGGGGTCGGCAACCCGGCACGCGGCACCGTAACCAGTGGCACACTAGGAATAAGTGGAATAAGTGTGCAAAATATTTAAATTGTATTTTCGGATCCTGAACGAGGCCGCCGCCAGAGCGCGTCTCCCCGTTACCTGCAGAAGGAAGCCATGCATGCAACGCAGCCCCGCTCTCTTTAACTCCAGGTGACTTTCTGCCGCTTTCCTCCGTGGTGCAGATCGTTTCACCACAGAGGAAAGCACTTCACTAACTGCAGTAGCTATAAGGAGCTGTACAAATGCCGCAGTTTTTGCGTGGTTGTGTATTTAGTTGAAAGCCCAGTGGCGATCTGCTCATCTCTCATTGAAATAATATGCTACAAAGGGGCGGACTGGCCATCTGTGTGTTGAACTTTCCTGTCGGCTCCCAGACCGTAGTCGAGGAGGGCAGAAGCAACAAGCTTCAGGTTCAATAACGCACTTTAGCTTAAATGACTGGAGAGAGGCGAGCTCTTCTTGGGAGGCCGTTGCATTTATTTAGCTGTTCTTCTGTTTCACAAAATACATCACACACCTCTGTTTTTCTGGTTCCTCGTTTCACTTCCAGAAACATACACACGTTCTCTCACTGTCGCTCTACCATCCACAAACACACATGCACAAGCCACACCCCTCTCTCTCTCAAAGGGACAGCGATCTCATCTCACTCTGCGTGACCCTAATATCATAACATGTGTGTTCTGGAGAATCACAGACCGGACGATCGTCCTTATTATTATGCCGTTTAAACCAATTATTTAAATGTGTTTGTTAAATTCGGCATCATGTAAGTTGCGCTGACAGGTCCACACACTGCTTCCCCGCAGCGAGGCTCCCCCGCCCTCCTGCTGATAGTTGACCCCCCCCGCCGTTGATAATTTTCGATCGTTGGCACGCTGATAACACTTTTTTTTTTAAATGGCACTTCATATCAAAAAGGTTGCCGACCCCTGGCATAGACTGTGTTGTTAGCATAGGTTGTTAGCTTAATACTGAGAGCATGTTAGCTTAGCTTCTTAGCCTGAGCTAGGTCTGGAACGTCACGCTCGTTGGCAGCAGGTCCCGCCCTGTCCCACCTCGGCTCCGCCTCAGCTCCGCCTCTTTGCCCTTATTTGGAGCAGGCTGGAGAAGGCGGGAGTTAGACTCTGACGTCACTGTCGAGCCGTTAGTAGCCGACTCCGCCTACTTAGGGCTTCACGGCAACTCTGCAGAATCCTATGGGTGACGTTACGGACCCTACGTCCATTTATATATACAGTCTATGGTTTCAGTACTATGCATAGGTTTAAAGCCAGACTGACATTTTTCATGGATACCATGCGTGGTTAAAAATGACTGCAGCTGGGGGTAGACTACTCACTCCAGGGCTTTAGATAAAAATGGTAGCTGGGAGATGGGCCTGAAATTTGCGAGAATGGAGGGATCGAGATTTTTCTTTTTAAGTAGTGGCTTAACCACGGCATGTTTGAAGGCAGCTGGGACACATCCTGAATTAAGAGAGGTATTTATAAGTAATAAAATACTTTAGTGTTGCTTGCATCCTATTTTAAAGGCATTTCTTTTTATACTCTACTAAAATGCAACAAAAAAAGGGTTTGATTCTATTAATTGTCTTATTTATTGCACTTTGGCAGCAGATTCCTGTGTAGCTTCAGATCTGAGTTGTCTTATTAGTAAGCCTAATTTATACTTTTGTAGCAACACTATTTTTATATAATGGCAAAGAAAGGGTTCCGTGTCTTTTCCTTTTTTTCTGTGTCATATGTGGCAGCACTGTTCAATGTTTCTTGAAAACATTACCCACTGTAGTATGTGACGTGTGAATACACTCTAACTCTGTATCAACAAAATTATTCATCCACAAAAACACACTGGACGCTGCACTCGGTCAGAAGCCAGAGGAGACTGTGAAGTCCACCATAGACGGACCACTTTTGGACCAAATGTCCTCTCCATTAAAGGCAGCTCATTGTGGAATAGCCTCCCAACTGAGATACGGGATTGTCCCACTCTCAATCGTTTTAAAGGACAACTTAAAGAATGGTTGAGCAAAAAACAGACGTGTAATCACCGCTAAATGCACTTTTATACAGGAGTATCTCCTCTTGCACTTTATGTAGCACTTTTATCTTATCTTGCACTTTATATATCATGGCTGCTACATTGTACTGCCATGTGGTAAATGCTTGTATGCTGCTCATGCTCTTCCTGCATATCATGTATTTATTTTTGGTATGTATATAAATGTCATGTTCTTAAATGTTGTATGTGACGGGAGTATGGATGGAAATTAGCTCAAAGCTAAAATACAGCTCATTTACACTTGTAAGCATTATTTTTGTTTTAAAGTGTTCATCAATGTGCAGTGCACTGGCCCGGTTCAAATAAACGATTAAATGAAAATGAAAAAATTATGATGAGGGGCTTGTAATCAGAAAAATCGAAGTGGTTCTTGTTCATAAGGATTCAGCAGTATATTGTATTGCTTAACAGTATCAGGCCATGCATATTGCTGACAGTGGTGTCTATCGCCTTACACTGATGCAGATAAGCTACTGTTGTGTTAATCAGGAGGATTACGACCCCTTTCCTGAGTACACTGTCCATTGCACATCAATGATAATTCTTCACCATTCTATCCCTTTATTCCAGAATAATGGCTAACTTCAGTGAAGAAATCAAGGAGATAATCGGCAAGACTTTGCCAAATCTCCCTTAAGAGACCCATTGGCAAATACTTTCTAAACTTCAGAGCTCTGGCTTGGAGTCAAAAGACAATTTGAAATGTGTACAGCAGGAAGACATTGCTGATCTGTTACCTGTAATTCAGTGCCAAAAACTCCTGGATTTAATTCAGTGTGGCATTTAAGTAGGGATGCACCAAGAGATGCACCAATACTGCAAGTATCTGGTATCAGGCAAATCAGTCCTAAAATAGGGTACACGTATAGAGAACTGGTATATAATTTACCCAGAAACATTCTGATACCAGGAGCCACATTAAGTAACAGTAACAGTAACCATACTGAGTTTATTTTGTGCATTTTTCATAAACATTTTTCATAAAAGGTTTTTTCTTCATATTTTATCATATTGTTGTTGCTTATTGTTGTTACTTATTATAGATCAAAAAACTACAAAAATGCTCTCACTCTGTCTTTAGCACTTAGGTAATGTATAGGGGTCTGGACACAAACTGTTCATCAACTGATTCACTGATGTAAGTTCTATGCCAAACTGAAAACGTTTTGATCAATCACAGTAGCAAAGCAGATTTATGTCATCTGGAAGTGCCATAACGTCAATCATGTTGTAATCATGTTGCCTATTCAAAAAGTACGAAAAACTGATTCATGGGGACTGGACACCCTTTTTAACATTCGAGACCCCACATTTTCCCACCCATATCGGCCAATACCATTACACATTTTTGTAAGAATGTTAGTAAAAAATACAAGTGCAAAACATGTTAAGCTTTTCAGACATCCCTAATATAAGATAACTAAGTGTTTTTTAACATAGACTACGTTTTTTTTTTTCTTTAGGTAATTTGAAAGAAACGAGGCCAATCCACATTTTGCTAAATGTCTGCAGTGACACTGTTATAACTTATTAGCAATGTACCCTAAATCTTTCTTTGTTGATTTTGTTTTTTTAGAGACGGAGATAGTTACATTGGATCTGCAAGTTATTCCAACCTCTTCACCACTGAGTAGTGCTTTGTCAGTCTCTGAGTCTCGATCGACATCATCAGGCACTCCTAATTCTAGCCCTTCACAGCTGTTGGCCATTGCATTATTTTCAAGCCAGGCAAGAAACAGAGATTCAAGCAACATACCTTCCACATCTCAAGTACTGAAAACATGGCCAGAAACATTTCAGGTCCCTTGGGAACAAATGCCACAAGAAATACGTTCTGCAATTCTAAGTGGCAAGAGACCTAAACCAACAGAGCGACGCCAGATGGTACGAATACTCGTAGATGAAATGAGGAGGTATGAGGCTAACCCCACTCGCTCCCAGTGTCTCACTGTGATTCGAAATATCATCAGGCAGTACCCAAAAAGCTTTGCTGATATGACCGCAGACTGGTCACTTGTGGGTTGCGGTTATACATCACTTCTGATTCAAGTGAAAAACCGCATTGAAAATGTGAACCGTGGCGGAAACTATGCACACCACCGAGCTTCTAGATCCAGTTCTACATACAAGAGGGGGCCAACCGACACTTATGGATGTACAAGATTTCAGCCAGAGCTCCCTCCAGAAGAAACTAATGAGACTGTGGAGCAGAACCGCCAAAGACTGGTGGAGATTTACAGGCAGGAGGGTGCAGGTGGAGTTGAAAGAGCAGAGGTCAAAAATGGAATGGAGCTCACATTCTGCCTACAACGTCGTCATATAAATGAACTTCCACCACCTGACATTGAAAATATGAGAAGCAAATGGCCTTTTCTTTTCACTCAAATGTGCATATATGCACATTTTGAGTTACTCACAGACATCAATGTGCTTCGTAGATTGGAACTCAGCATGGTGGAATGTGGGAGAGCCATCACAGAATACTTCAGGGGAAAACCTACCAACAGAGATGTCAAGGATGTCCTCTCTAATTGTGAAGATAATGAAATGGCACTTTGTGTTGTTCAGCTGCTCATGGCACACTTTGGAGAGGACCTAACAGGGCTTGTCCTTCTTACAAATGTAAGTTTATATTGTCTTTCTTGCCCTGTGTTTTACATTTTGATTGCCATATATATCTATTCACAGCAGGTTGACTGAGCATACTTCAGAAGCCCACTTCTTTTACCTCTAGGTAGGGCTGCTCGATAATGGCAAAAATCATAATCTCGATTATTTGGCTCAATAATTGATATCCCGATTATTAAAAACGATTATCCATTTACTTTGAAAACATCAATTTATTGGAGAAAAAATGTGAGCAGTATGTTTTTAACAGTTGATTACCCTGAACTTTAAAGGTGGGGTAGGTACGTTTAAGAAACCGGCTCGAGATACACTTTTTGTTATATTCCACGGAATGCTCTTAACATCCCGATAGCAATGAATATCTTAAGAGCTTTGACAAAAAATCTATAAAAAAATGTCATCTGTGGAAGCCGTAGTACTGTAAAAAGCACGACCAATCATTTCAGCCGGCCCGGCTAAAATAACTGGATGGCCTACCTGCCTGTCAGCCTTCCATCTGTGCACAAACTTATCTCGTGCCCTCATTGGTCATGTGCGCGTTTGTGTGTGTTGTAGGAGGGGCTCTGTAATGAAGTGGCAGATTTTTTCCGGCTGTGTATTTTCAAATTCTAGCGATCTCAAGCTGGTTTCTCCAAAATTACCTACCCCACCTTTAAGTATAATTATATATAATAATAATAATTTAAAAAAAAATAATCATTTTATTTCCATTACGTTGTTTTCGTAATCGTTGCAAGCTATAATCGTAACTACGATTTAATCTAGCAGCCCTACCTCTAGGTTACGGTCACCCAGTGTTTTCAGATTATTGACGTTTGTTTATTTTCCTCCTTAAAAACCATATTATATCTCCCGTCTTTGTCTGTTCTCTACAGGTGTCTGCCACCGCAGCTGACGTTGAGACAACCCTCACTCTACCTGCAAGTCCTCGTCTGATACTGCTTGGTATGCACTTCATTGATAGACATATTATATATCAGATTGGCCATTGTTCTTTCAGTTTACAGATGTTTACGCAAGGTGAGATGCATTCTGATGTTGCTATTACTTTAAGTTTCAGGTGGAACCGGGCAAGTCACTACTGGACGATGGATGATCACCCTTGAGGGCCGTGTCATATCTGAGGGCATCACACCAACCATTTTGACGGGACTTGCTGCTGTCTTTGCAATCTACTATATATTCAACCTTCAGTATCAGGAAGAGGCAGCCTGTACTCTAGAATTCATTCAGAGGTAGGACTCCTTTCATTTCCCTGTAATCATTATGTTTTTTTATTTACAATTACAATCTTTGAAACCTGAATAATCACAAATCATTACTTTGCACACTTAAAGGGATAGTTTAGATTTGTTTTAACATAAAATGGTATTAGTTACTTACCGGTATTGACACAGACATTAACTCAGGCAGGCAGTGAGAAATTTCCCTGCCAGCTGGTCAATTGTCAGGCAAAAATGAATAGCAGAACATGGGGTCAGCTAACAACGAAATGTCAAACCTCAACACAAAAAAAACATGAACCATTCACATGAGAATACAACATATATTGAGTAATTCTGCTGCTTGATATTCTTATCCGAACTCTCTATATCTTGAAAATATTTTCTTTGTTAATTATGTGTATTACTATTCAGTGGAGCCGATTCCCATATCAAGCCGCCAATAAGCTTGAATAGAGGCATAATATGTGAACTGGCTCCAGTGCGTAGTAATAAACTGGCAATTTTCAACAAATGAAATAGTTCCAAGATATAGTAGGGTCTGATCAAAAATCAAGCAGCGGAATTGCACTAAATACCTCATGTCAGTACCGGTTAGTAACTCATATCACCTTATGGAATAAAACCCAAACTACCCATTTAAGACAACAAAGTGTTCCGAATAGTTTTCCATTCAGTCTCTGATCTTAACATTTTTCTGATTTCAGGCGCTTCATTGGTATCAACCCAGAGAGAGGAACAAAAGCCATCCGGGGCAAGGTTGTCTGCAAGAAGACGGGTGTGATCGTCCAGAAGAAGTCTGCCACAGTCAACACACACGTCTCCACACTACTGAAGAACCTCCTTGACTTTGAATCGGACTGACGTTGCCACATTATGCCACAAGACACTTTGGTATTACCAGCTTTATAAGCTTTATATTGTACATTTCCGATTCTAGAGTTATTTTTGATTAATTATTTCGTTTGTTGCTGTTTTACAGTGGCAACACTGGTAAGGAGAGGAACGAGGACCAGCAAGGTGATCTTTACCTGAACCAGAAGATTCCTCTTTGTATCAGGACTGTCCACACCCACCCAGAATCTTCCTGAAGTTAAGCATGCACCTACCTCACAGGACTATTTCAAGAGGCAAAACACAAGCCCCACATTTTGCTACTGGTGCATATTTTCTAAATGGTCTTAATGATGCATATTTTCAAAATGTTGCTTATAATGCATTTGTTCAAAAATGTTCTTACTGATGTATATTTTCACAGACAGCAGAGAATACAATATTGCAGTAAATTTAGATATTTTGAACTGCTTTTTGAGAGAACATAAACCTCACAGGATTATTTATAGGTTAAACACTTATGTCCTCTGTATTAGTTGCCTTGGTATTCAGCCAAATTGTTTGAGCCGAAGTCAAGTTCAAGTTTGGTAAGACAAGTCACATATAACAATAATTTGGAAGGAGTTACAACTGATGTCTCAGGTGTTTTCACGTTTGGTAAGGTGCAGTATCTGACATGCAATGTAACAATTTCAGTTTATTGCCATTGTTTCACTTTTAGGCAGTTTAATTTAGCTAGTCTACATGTCTTTAGCTTGTTTCTATGGTTGTCACGATACCAGAAATGTAGTAGTCGATACCAATAGTGAATTTCCAAATTTAGATACCACTGTAAAAAACAAAAACAAAACCATAGATAACCATGTACTTCAACATACACTCCTTTATTACCGTTTGCATACTGGTTTTTGTCAGGAAGTTAAACAGGTCATAATTCCCTCTCTATTATCTATGTTATATTGCTGTGAAAACATCTCATTCAAACAGCTGTATTTATTCAAGTTTCTCCCCAAAAATATATTTTACATGATTACATTTGAACACATGATAACGTTAGAATTTACCTTCGCCAATACTCATTTTTATTGAACACATCATAATGTAACTTAATGGTTAACGTTGGCTGTTAGCTCTGCAGGACTATGTTGCTTACCGGCTGCTAACTGCTAACAGCTAACATTAGCTCTCGTCCTGCCTATTTCAACACTGGGGGAAAAAATAGGGTGCGTCCCCTGGACGTGTCAATAGTGAGTTTACTGCATTTCCAACACATTTTCTACGAGACGGCACACCACTAGTCTCAAAGTATTGGTTCTCGTTACATCCCTACTTGTTTCTCTGGGTCTTCCAACAGCTTATTTTTCTTTTTTTTACAGGAGCAGAATTTATGTTGCCACTGCCTTTTTAAATAAATGTGTGCTTGCATTAAATCCTTTCCAAATTGTTTGCTTATTTTGCATTATTTTCATAATAATGCATATTTTAAGCGGATGTCTGAAGCCCACAGAACAATACATATTTTATGTTAATTTAATTAATAATGGCTTTTTAGATATTCTAAACTGCTAAATTGAGTTGTTGTATTATCAATCAAGTAATCTACTGGCAACCCCCTAACCAGAATGTTACTGTGAATCATTCAATGTTTTACAGTAATAAACTGAAATTGTTCAACAGTATGAATACTGTAGAATTTCAGTTTATTGCTGGCGTCTCTGCTGCCAGTATTTTACTGTTAATTGAAAAAATACAGCAGTATACTGTATTTTATTTTTACAGTGAGAGGCTGTGAAGTCATTTCACAGTATGAGTACTGTAGTATTACAGTAAATTGCTGGTGTCTGCCAGCACTTTACTGTTATTTGACAGGAAAATGTGTTACAGTGTACATCTGATATCGAACTCCTTCAACCTACTTTTCAGCTGCAGCAACTATTACATTATTTTGTTGTTTATACCATTTTTAAAACCTTTTTAAATATTAAGCTTCTTCACTATTTGTCCTACTCTGCCAGTTTTACATTTGACATTAGAGTTTTCCAACAGTCAGGGCAGTTTGAGCTGTAAGAATTTGTATTCAAATCATATAACTTTTCTACATTTTTCCCTCTAGGTTCAGCAACAACCTTACTTGGTTTCTGCTGCTAAAAGCTCTACAGACACCATTCAACTATTACAATATTCAGCTTTTTCTGCCTTTTCAGCTAATTTCAGCAACAAATGTACAGGGTTTACAGCATGTGCACGCATTTTCAGCAGGAAATGCATTTTCTAGTCATCTCATTCTGCATCTTTCCACCACAAAATGTCATGCTACTCGCCTGGCAGCGTTAACCCGAAACACACAAAAAACACATCAAAACGTGCGGAATGACCGGGATTGGGTTGCTATGTCTTTTATAAGAGATTCGCCTAGCCGTTTTCATGCAAATTCGCAGAGAACTGCGATAATTGGCTCCATAGGAATGAATGGGAAATTCATTTGAACAGAGCTCAAAAACACTCCTTTGACCCCATACAGATTCTGCAGACTTTAACGTAGAACAAAAATTCCAAGTTTAAACGGTTTTCGAGACTATGGACTTTATTAGACTATTTGGATATTTTTGATGGCTAGTATGGTTCTCACGTAGTTTACGTTTTGTGGACATTTCACACTATCACATTTTATAATGGGTGTGTATGGGAGAGAGCTCGTTAAGACTTAGAGTGGTGACATCACGACTAAAGTGGAGAGGTGCTGGAAAATATTCTGAGTTTTTTTTTCAACTGTTGCTCGGCTGGCCACAATTTTCACTCTTCATACTTTGGTGATCACAATGTAGGGATATTTGTCCCGGCCACACCGATATGCTCATTTAATCAAACGGACTTGTACATACAGGACTGTCTCAGAAAATTAGAATATTGTGATAAAGTTCTTTATTTTCTGTAATGCAATTAAAAAAACAAAAATGTCATACATTCTGGATTCATTACAAATCAACTGAAATATTGCAAGCCTTTTATTATTTTAATATTGCTGATTATGGCATACAGCTTAAGAAAACTCAAATATCCTATCTCTAAATATTAGAATATCATGAAAAAGTATACTAGTAGGGTGTTCAACGAATCACTTGAATCGTCTAATTAACTCGAAACACCTGCAAGGGTTTCCTGAGTCTTGAAAAACACTCAGCTTGGTTCAGTAAACTAAATCACAAGTATGGGGAAGACTGCTGATCTGACTGCTGTCCAGAGGACCGTCATTGACACCCTCCATCAGGAGGGTAAGACACAAAAAGAAATTTCTCAAAGAGCAAGCTGTTCACAGAGTGCAGTTTCAAAGCACATCCACAAAAAGTCTGTTGGAAGGGGGAAATGTGGCAGGAAACGCTGCACAACCAAGAGAGATGACCGCAGCCTTAACAGCATTGTGAAGAAGAGTCGCTTCCAGAATTTGGGGGGAGCTTCAAAGACAGTGGACTGAAGCTGGAGTCCAGGTATCAAAAGTCACTGTTCACAGACGTGTCCGGGAAATGGGCTACAATAGCCGTATTCCCATGGTCAAGCCACTTCTGAACTCAAGACAACGGAAGAGGCGTCTGACTTGGGCTAAGGAAAAGAAGCACTGGACAGTTGCACAGTGGTCCAAAGTCCTCTTTTCAGACGAAAGCAAGTTTTGTATTTCATTTGGAAGTCAAGGCGCCAGAGTCTGGAGAAAGGCTGGAGAGGAGCAAAATCCAAGTTGCTTGAAATCCAGTGTGAAGTTCCCACAGTCAGCGATGTTTTGGGGAGCCATGTCAGCTGCTGGTGTTGGTCCACTGTGTTTCATCAAGCCCAGAGTAAATGCAGCTGTGTACCAAGAGATTTTAGAGCACTACATGCTTCCGTCTGCTGAAAAGCTCTATGGAGATGAGGAATTCATTTTCCAGCATGATCTGGCACCTGCCCACAGTGCCAAAACCACCAGTAACTGGTGTACTGACCATGGCATTACTGTCCTCGATTGGCCTGCAAATTCCCCTGACCTGAACCCCATAGAGAATATGTGGGGTATTGTGAAGAAGAAGCTGAAAGACACCAGACCCAACAATGCTAATGAGCTAAAGGCCGCTATTGAAGCATCCTGGGCATCCATAACACCTCAGCAATGCCACAGGCTGATTGCCTCCATGCCACGCCGCATTGATGCAGTAATCCGTGCAAAAGGATTCCCAACCAAGTACTGAGTGCATTAATGGACATTTTCAAATGTTTGATTGTGTTTTGCTGTTATAAATCTTTTTTTTTACTTGGTCTGAGGAACTATTCTAATTTTTTGAAATAGGATTTTTGAGTTTTCTTAAGCTGTATGCCATAATCAGCAATATTAAAATAATAAAAGGCTTGCAATATTTCAGTTGATTTGTAATGAATCCAGAATGTATGACATTTTTGTTTTTTTAATTGCATTACAGAAAATAAAGAACTTTATCACAATATTCTAATTTTCTGAGACAGTCCTGTATAGCCAACACGAGAGCCATCAGGTTTTCATCTGGTATCCTAAATACTCTGGGTAGGAGATTTAGCTAATTGGAGTTTTTTTACTTTGAAGCAATATTGTGAATACATTCTCTGAGAGGCTGTCTCTCGTTCACTGGCAGGGCGTTGCCGTGGAAACGTTTTGATCTTTGAACAAACCTGTCGTCGTTAACTAAATCCAGTGGTAATTTAAAGATGTTCAGGACCGATGCAGGAATGTGGTACAAGAATCCAAAAATGTAAGAGATAGACATTTAATATAGTCAGCTAAAAGTGAGCTAAAATTAATGGATATTCTTTGTTGTACCTTAACAATACAACTAATGCTATTAATACTTACTCAGCGGGGGTAATGTTAGCATTGGGATGCGCACCCAAGCTTCAATCACAGTCAACATTTCTCTGAATTTTCTAGTTTCCTATCAAGTTCTTACAAATGATAAAACAATCTGAATGGGATTCGTATTGGTTAAAGCCTCTCGTTAGCTATTTTCTGTTTATTAATTCACATTCAGATATCCAACAACAGATCACAAAAACACAAAGCACAGCAGTTAAAATAGACATGGTTAGAATAATGTTATAGTTTAAAAAAGTTGGTGGCCTAATGTTTTATTTTTTTATTTTATAAAATCTATTTATAAATGTTTTGCATAATGCATTTCTATAGTCTTGTTTGTTGTTGTCTTGATATTGTGATATTGATCTTAACACCATTGCCCAGCATTGAATGCAATTTGCTTCCCTAACACCACACTAACAGTACTTTGTTTATTTTCTGTCCCTCCAGAGCTCCCTCAGCAACATGTCTGTAATGAGGAGGAGGTTCTCACTGACCAGCAGCTCTGTTGTCAGGAAAGGAACTCCAGTCTGGACCAAGAGGACCCAGAGCCTCCACAGATTAAAGAGGAGCTTTGCACCCGTCAGGAGGAAGAGCAGCTTGAACCAAAGCAGGAGACTGATGTCTTCATGGTGACTCTTACTGATGAGGAAAGTGTGCACAGCGGACAGACTTGTGCAAAAGAGTCTGTAGGCAACATGCCAGTTTTAAGCGTTGTGGTATCAGAAGCACAAAGTAATCTGCAGATCATCTCTCACAATTCTAATGACTCAGGGTTAGCGAGAACTGCGGATCCAGAAATAAACAAAGGACATCACAAAACCAAAAGGAACAATGTAAACAACGCTAACTTCTCAGACATGCAACATAATACTTGCTCAGTGAAGAATTTGAAATGTGAAATTTGTGGGAAAGATTTTAAGTATATGTCAAAATTGCGAAGACACATGACCATCCACACGGATGAGAAGCCATATTCTTGCCAAACATGTGGAAAAGATTTCCGAGAGAAAAAACACTTGATGGACCACATGCAAGTCCACACAGATGAAAAGAAATTTACTTGCAAAACATGTGAACACAAATTCAGATATAACTGTAACTTTAAGAGGCACATGAGAATCCACACAGGTGAGAAACCGTATGTTTGCATGACCTGCGGGAAAAGCTTCAATGACATGTCATCATTAAAAAGGCATATGAAAGTCCACACAGGTAAGAAACCGTATACTTGTAAATCATGTGGCATCAATTTCAGACGTAATGATGAATTATTGATCCACATGAGAAGGATTCACTGACTAGAAAATTTTACTTTGAATTGAAAAGGTATTACATGGTTTACACCAACAACAAGCAGATTTCCATATGTAACCACACAAGTGACAAGGCACATAAATGCAGCACTTTTGTCATCTGGATGAATGTTCACCAGGCAGCTACCTCTGGGACTGAGCAATGCAAACTATGTTAACATGTTTAATACTGTCATTAACTTGCAAAGATAACTTTTATGATTGCAATATGTCATTGTGTTTTGTATTTTGCAGTGGCATTAAATTGTTTTTTTGGTTGCTATTTTTGAAATAATAATCTACACGGTGTTTAAGGCAGTAATAAGGAATAGTAATGATGCACTTAATTCTGTGTGATCTAATGTATGTATCTAACTATAAAGCTTTGTTTGGTCATCCTGTAAAAATACCAGATTCACCCTAAACGCTAAAGATATAAGCAAATGAGGGTCATCCAGTTGCTGATAGGTATGACTGACATAAGTAAGTGGAAGTAAGTTGTTACAAACAGTAGGTGTTTAAATGCAGGCCACATGGGCTTGAGCTTAAGTTATTATATTATTTAAATACGTTGATTAGTTAGTTAAATGAGGGTCATCCAGTTGCTGATAGGTATGACTGACATAAGTAAGTGGAAGTAAGTTGTTACAAACAGTACAGTAGGTGTTTAAATGCTGGCCACATGGGCTTGAGCTTAAGTTATTATATTATTTAAATACGTTGATTAGTTTGGTCACCGGAGTTGCCTCATATTAAACTTTGATAGAGCCGGCTAATTTCCTTTATTATAGTGAATGTTTAAATAAAACATTAAAGTTACCATGGGCCTCAGTAAAATTCACATGTTAAATGTGCATAGATCCACTGACACTAACCAACATCTCAGTTATAATATTACAATCTGAATCTGACAGAAAGGACCCAGGTTCATCCCAACCAAAGTGTCCACCAGCCATGCAAGAGCAATTCACGTGAATGCCAGTACTGATCACAAAGTGTTTATCAAGGCATGTAACGGTGCAGCTAGTTTTTATAACTTTGTATACTGCAGGATAGATTGTGATTTTACTCCAGGTTTAACTAAAGTCTTATTTAAGTGTTGATTATATCATATTATCCAAATCTGCAAAGTAATTTAAGGTACAACATAAGTGAAGTAAAAGTCAACGATTTACCTCTGAATTGTAGTGGAGTAGAAGTACAAAATAGCATAAAATGTATGTAAAAGTATTTAAAAATGGTATTCAAGTACAGTACTTTGAGTAAATGTACTTAGTACCTTCCCACCTCTGGCTGTGAAAATCGTTTCAAATGTTATGTATACTTGTGAGAAAAGGTTCACCCAGATGTCGAACAAAAGCGATTCATGCAACTCACTGAACAAGAGTTGGGGAACATGTTGTTTTTATGTTATTGTTTGTTTCCCTTATTAGTTATTGGGGGATATTGGGACAATGTATTTGTTAACGTCAATCCAGGAGGTGGCGGTAATGTAACTATCAGTGCAGACCGCCTCCCTAAACCAACGAAGAAGAACATTCCACCGGAAGTTGTGTAGTTCATACCACATCCATGTGGTTCATACGGTTCATACCAACGAGAAAAACACAAGTTGGTTCGGCCAGGTACCCCTCGAGCGTCAGTTTTCAACGGGCAGGGTGTCCCATAGGCCTTCATGGACCTTCCATAGCGTTGATAATAGACGCGATGAGAGCGCTCCCGCTGCATCAAAATTCAACAAGCGGATTCCGTTTTCAGCTGAAGCGTATGGTTCAGTGTTCCTGAAACTTTTTTTGGGCCACTTTTATAGAAATTAATGTAATCATAGCGTCTGTAAATAAAGTTTTGGGCGCGCACGTGTGACGTCATCTATGCGACGATGTTAAAGCGATTTCCACTAGGTAAGTAACACGGTGAACATGTGACTGAAATCAAGAAAATAGGCTTGTTTGAGACAAGCTGCGTCTCGCCTCGAAAGTAGACGAGAATAGGCGATTTGCAGCCGGGGGAGGTCTCAAAAAGCTCGCCTTAAGTCGGACAGCTCGGAGTCAGCTTGACTCGGTTTGCAATGGCGGGAATTGCTTTGGCGTTCTTCGTTGCAGATGAAGTGGATGCAATAGGAATCCCACAATTATATCACTACAAATGAATGACTCAAGTATCTGTTCATTTTAAAACAAATCAATACATGGGGGGTTGAATCCTACATGTAAAAGATAGAACCACTTATTACTTTTCAAAACTACTTCCGTCAGTGGTATTGACCACATTAGATTCAACTTTATTATTATTGCACAGATTACAGGTACTGGGACAACGAAATGCAGTTTAGCTTCCAACCACGAGTGCACAAAGCAGTAATGTAGGCCTACATAATCTACAGAATAACATAGAATTAATTGAATGATGAATAAACAGTGAGGGGTATGAATACACTATACAGACAGTAGCTTATGAGCAGTATTAACAGTGTGTATGAATATGCTAAGATATATAAAGTATGAAAACGGTAAGCAGTGCAAGTATAGTATAACATATATAGTTATTAATTTCATGATGATAAACATTGTGGAACAATGATGAAAAATGTTAATGGAAGTGGCTGTCACTACCATGGATGGTCACTACCCGATCTGTCCCCCTGATATGTACTGCGCATGTGCGAGATGGTCCGCCATATTGGACAACTCCGGACGGCAACCCAAGTAGGACACTTGACACAGTGGCTTTTGGCAAAGCTGAAAAATAAAACTAGAGAGAGATGAGTTATTGTTATTACAACGTGACATCACTATTATTTAACAACTCTTTTTATTGGGTTCTTTTATTTGGGGTTAATTACATTGTCAGAATAAGTGAGGAATGAATTTAACTTCTGTTAGACAGCTATCATACTGAATAAATATTTACTGTGAATGTATGCAAACATGTATGGCATATGGCTGTCTAACAGAAGTTAAATTCATTTCTCACGTATTCTGACAATGTACTTAACCCCAAATAAAAGAACCCAATAAAAAGAGTTGTTAAATATTAGTGAAGTCACGTTGTAATAAAAAAGAAAAAGATGGCTTGAAATATGAGCAATCATATTAAGAGCTTCAGATATGGTAAATACTACAACAGCATAGTGGAGTGCATATATTGTGTTTCATTAAATCAAACAACATAGCCCCAAGGCCTTTATAGATCTAAATGGCAAGTTCAGAACTCAGTAGGTCTACATGTGAAGCTAATTTAAGCATCAACACCATTTAATTTAGGTGAAATTATCTAATCATTCACGCAGAGATGCAATAAATGACAGGAGTTGTCACTACAGTTGCTAGTTTTCAGGCAATGTCTTCCCCTCTATCTCTCAATTAAACACCCTCTCTCTAATAAAGGCAGAAAAATCTTTTTTTTTGAATATTTTTGAAATATGATTACTTTTTAACATTATACTCAAAGGGCCAGTAAATATCACCCCGGGGCCGGATTTGGCCCGCGGGCCGCCAATTGAATAGCCCTGATGTAGGGTTTTCCATTATTCTACCGGGCGCTACAGTGGAATTTTCTACTGCAACACTCCCCACACGCACATACAGTGTGCCCGCGACTGTTACAATGAAGGCTCGATAATCAGCTCACGGCATCTAGGCAGGGGTAAAGTACCATTTTCTTTAAGTGGGGGGTGGACCCGAGCTCCTCTAGGGGGGTCTGGGGGCATGCTCCTCCGGGAAGATTTTTTTTTTTTGTTTAATATTGAAATTAAAAGCATCAATCTGATGCACTTTGAGAGCAACATTAAGAGATCTATGGATACATCTCTCAACACGATATGAAACAGAACTGTAAACACTTTTTCTTTATCGATATTTTACAAATCACTCCCCTTTTAAATTCTATTCTTGTTTTACTGTCATATAGTATTTCATACCTGTTTTTAATGTATTACTCTTATATTACTATCTGACATCACATAGGCTACATCGTAGCCTTAAAGTTCACAGTTTATTTATAATAAAAAAACAATTATTTTTGAAAATGTTATAAATAAAATAAAACGTGTTTATTGTGGGAGGGCAGGAATGTTAAATGCGAGGGCCTGGCCCTCCCACAGCGCCGCGTCTGGCCTCATCATTCAATATTCAGCACAAACAGCCATATGTCGGACCAATAAGTCATTGTTGGAACATTTGCAAGTGCAGGGTAATCGTCTTTTTCGCCTATAAATCATTTTAAGACATTCAAAAAAGTACAACTTACTGCATCAAATGTGCTGAACGCTAGCTATCTGCTACTAGCTATTAGCTAGCGCACAGAAGGTGTTGCCTTTGAAGTTGAACCTTATTTAAGAGGTGGCAAACAACTGACAACTCTTATTGCATGAATAATATTTGTGATTGTTTATGACCGTAGTTATTATGTATCAGTTATGTGTTTTTAATGGGGTTAGAGTTGATTAAATGAATGACACAACAATAAAAAATCATAACAATTCAGAAATATTCCTTCATGTCCATCACAGGTGTCCCACTAATGCCAAGCCCCGTAAATATTAGGTGACCTTTATTTGTCAGATATGATCTTACAGGTTACAGTCATAGGGAATTGTATGGTTGCCATTAATAATGTATTTCCAGTTACCTATGTTACCATAGCTCAAAACTGTCTTTTTGTAATGTAAAATGTAAGGTGTTCAATTCCTAATTGTGTTTTCTTCTCTCAACAGATTCTTCTGAGTTCTCAGTGAAAGCTAAACACCATTATAAGCTGTAATAGCGTAAATCCAAAGGCACTTTTAAGAGCCACGTCCCTGTCGTTTCCCCGTCCTTGCTGTAGTGAAATTGTCCTATCTCTGTTGCTGTCTGTGTACCTGTGTATGTGTCTTATCTGTCCATCTTTCTGTTGTTAGTCCCTTTCTGTGTTTTTGTTTTTCTATACTTGTTTGTCATGACTCGACCTAAGTTCAGGCCCTGCCCAGCTTGCCAGACTCCAAATCAGAGGAGCAGGAAAACGTGCAGTGCCTGCTACGGAAGCCTGTCAAACAAAACCAAACTGAAAGAAAAAGCGGCATCACTGAATAGTGAATGGGGCCAAGGTGTGGTGAAAAACAGAAATGTTGGACGTATAATTGATTCTGCCTGTATTGCAGTAAGTACAGATATTTCATAAGTTACTGTTAATTGAAGTGAAACTCCCTTTTTTAACATACTAAAAATATAGTCTTATTGTCAGATGTTACATCTTACAGTGATCGTATTTACCTCTTTGACCCATCTGTCTGATTGTGATGTTTAAATGTTGTAAATATTTTGTGAGAGCCCCACACAGTGTTTTTGGTCCAAAAAAAGAGCAACAATGCGTATTGTTCTTTGTAAAATAATTATTTTGTTGTAATGAAGGCAATGTCAGAAACAGCAGGTTAGCTGCTGTTAGCAGCTTAGCCCTTGCATGCAAATAACAATTAGTCTTACACAATGCAAGATACCTTCATGTTGCTTGTATAATAATAAAAAATAAACAGTATGTGTTTAAGATAACGGGTCAAACAAATGTGTGTCAACTGCTTTTGTTCATTTCAGGTGCGGAAGCTTGAGGCTCTAGGCTACAAGCCAATTCTATTTTATGGCAAGCCAAAAAGGGCTTCAAATATGTGGGCTGCTGATATAATAACCTATCTGCCTCCCACTCCTGCCACCAAAACCTTACTGGAAAAAATGCGGAGGGCTTATGAATTCCTCTTGGCAAAGGGTAAGAGTATTTTCTTTTTCAAAAGATTGTGTTAAGTATCTACATATACATATATTTGACTACCTTTTTTTTTATTTTAACAAAAACTGTAAGTAAACCTGCATTACAGAGAGCCCCACTGCCCATCAACCTGCATCTGAAACTCCCACAACCGAGCAACCACAGACCCTTAGCAGAGAGCAGCAAGAGACCCTCAGTGCAGAGCAGCAAGAGAGACCAGCAGGGACCTGTTGAAGATGTCTGTGAACACCTCTGCCAGCTGAATTGCACACACCCTGAGAACACGGCCAGGAATGGCATCAAGTCCAGGCCTTTTGTGGGTTAACCCTTTTAAAGGATTTGCACACATCTGCCCTTTTTAAAACAAAAGGGCTTGCCTCAAAGCCCTTTTGTGGTCAAAACAACCATTAAAAGCATTTAGGTCATCTGGGAGAGACGCAGACAGTCCCCCAGCACCACCCGCTGCTCCGTTGTAATCTGTCATTGTTCTTAATCCCGCCCACATGTTCCGGTTGTTACAGCCTTTGAAGTCAGACTCCACTTTCTCTCTGTATTGTCCAGTGGCGAGCCGTGACTTTTATACCTAGGCCCCCGGACCCCAACGAAGAAGAACATTCCACCGGAAGTTGTGTAGTTCATGCCAACGATACAAACAAAAGTTGGTTTAGCTTATTTTGTCTCTTCATACATCCAAATATTCCACACAGTAGAAATGGCTGTAGTTGAGAAACTGAGAAGTGTTATCAACGAGCGACTAGCTGCAGCTGCCAATGAACTATTTGAAGTCTTTGCTCAAGCTTTATCAGCATACGAGGAGGAGATTTGCCGTCGGCGCAGATTATTGGATACCGTCTTGAAGCCTCAGATAAAGCTGCACAGAACAGATGTTGCCGTGGAAACGCTTTGATCTTTGAACACACCTGTCGGTCGTTAACTAAATCCAGTGGTAATCTAACGATGTTCAGAAACGATGCAGGAATGTGGCACAAGAATCCAAAAATGTAATAGATAAACAGCTAAAATAGTCAGCTAAAATTAATGAATATTCTTTGTTGTACCTTAACAATACAACTAATGCTATTAATACTTACTCAGCGGGGGTAATGTTAGTATCGCGATGCGTCACACAGTCAAAATGTCTCTGAATTTTCTAGTTTCCTATCAAGTTCTTACAAATTATAAAACAATCTGAATGGGATTCATTATGGTTAAAGCCTCTCGTTAGCTATTTTCTGTTTATTAATTCACATTCAGATCTCCAACAACAGATCACAAATACACAAACCATGCATTGAATGCAATTTGCTTCCCTAACAACACACTAACAGTACTTTGTTTATTTTCTGTCCCTCCAGAGCTCCCTCAGCAACATGTCTGTAATGAGGATGAGGTTCTCACTGACCAGCAGCTCTGTAGTCATGAAAGGAACTCCAGTCTGGGCCAAGAGGACCCAGAGCCTCCACAGATTAAAGAGGAACAGGAGGTACTTTGCACCAGTCAGGAGGAAGAGCAGCTTGAACTGAAGCAGGAGACTGATGTCTTCATGGTGACTCTTACTGATGAGGAAAGTGTGCACAGCAGACAGACTTGTGCAAAAGAGTCTGTAGACAAACCTCAGATAAAGCTGCACAGAACAGGTGTGTAAAATACTTTCTTATTCTGTGTGACTGGCAAAGCCACACACAGTATAGTATTCAATGTACTTATCTCGTCTTATTCTCCTTCCACCACAAATGTTGTCATGCTACTCGTCCGACAGCGTTGACACTAAACACACAAAAAACACATCAAAACGTTTCGGAATAACCGAGATCGAGTTGCTATGTCTTTTCTAAGAGATTCGCCTAGCCGTTTTCACGCAAATTTGCAGAGAACTGCGATCATTTGTTCCATAGGAATGAATGGGAAATCTATTTGAACAGAGATCAAAAACACCCCTTTGACCCCATACAGATTCTGCAGACTTTAACGGAGAACAACAATTACAAGTTTAAACGGTTCTCGAGGCTATGGACTTTATTAGACTATTTGGATATTTTTGATGGCTAGTATGGTTCTCACGTAGTTTACGTGTTGTGGACATTTCACACTATCACATTTTATAATGGGTGTGTATGGGAGAGAGCTCGTTAAGACTTAGAGTGGTGACATCACGACTAAAGTGGAGAGGTGCTGGAAAATATTCAGAGTTTTTTTTTCCAACTGTTGCTCGGCTGGCCACAATTTTCACTCTTCATACTTTGGTGATCATAATGTAGGGATATTTGTCCCGGCCACACCGATATGCTCATTTAATCAAACGGACTTGTACATATAGCCAACACGAGAGCCATCAGGTGTTCATCTGGTATCCTAAATACTCTGGGTAGGAGATTTAGCTGATTGGAGTTTTTTTTACTTTGAAGCAATAATGCAACACAATATTGTGAATATATTCTCTGAGAGGCTGTCTCTCGTTCACTGGCAGGGCGTTGCCGTGGAAACGTTTTGATCTTTGAACAAACCTATCGTCGTTAACTAAATCCAGTGGTAATTTAAAGATGTTCAGGACCGATGCAGGAATGTGGTACAAGAATCCAAAAATGTAAGAGATAGACATTTAAAATAGTCAGCTAAAAGTGAGCTAAAATTAATGGATATTCTTTGTTGTACCTTAACAATACAACTAATGCTATTAATACTTACTCAGCGGGGGTAATGTTAGCATCGGGATGCGCACCCAAGTTTCAATCACAGTCAACATTTCTCTGAATTTTCTAGTTTCCTATCAAGTTCTTACAAATGATAAAACAATCTGAATGGGATTCATTATGGTTAAAGCCTCTCGTTAGCTATTTTCTGTTTATTATTTCACATTACATTACATTGCATTTAGCTGACGCTTTTATCCAAAGCGACTTACAATAAGTACATTCGACCAGGAAGACACAACCTTGAAGAAAACAGAATCATATAAGTACATCAGGTTTCATAGAGCCAAACATTTCAAGTGCTACTCAACTGGCTATAGATAAGCCAGTGCTTTATTAGTATATAAGTGCCTTGTTAGTAATTCTATCACATTCAGATATCCAACAACAGATCACAAATACACAAAGCACAGCAGTTAAAATACACATTATTAGAATATGTTAGAGTTTAAAAAGTTGGTGGCCTAATATTTTTTATTTGTATTTGATCAAATCTATTTATAAATGTTATGCATAATGCATTTCTGTAGTCTTGTTTGTTGTTGTCTTGATATTGTGATATTGATCTTAACACCATTGCCCAGCATTGAATGCAATTTGCTTCCCTAACACCACACTAACAGCACTTTGTTTATTTTCTGTCCCTCCAGAGCTCCCTCAGCAACATGTCTGTAATGAGGATGAGGTTCTCACTGACCAGCAGCTCTGTAGTCAGGAAAGGAACTCCAGTCTGGACCAAGAGGACCCAGAGCCTCCACAGATTAAAGAGGAACAGGAGGAACTTTGCACCCGTCAGGAGGAAGAGCAGCTTGAACTAAAGCAGGAGACAGATGTCTTCATGGTGACTCTCACTGATGAGGAAAGTGTGCAAAGCGGACAGACTTGTGCAAAAGAATCTTTAGGCAACATGCCAGTTATAAGCGTTGTGGTATCAGAAGCACAAAGTAATCTGCAGCTCATCTCTCACAATTCTAATGACTCAGGGTTAACAAGAACTGCCGATCCAAGAATAAACAAAAGACATCACAAAACCAAAAAGAACAATGTAAACAACACTAACTTGTCAGACATGCAACGTAATACTTACACTGTAAAAAAAAAGAAAATGTGAAACTTTTCGGAAATATTTTAAAGACATGTCAATACTGCGAACACACATGACCATCCACACGGATGAGAAGCCATATTCTTGCCAAACATGTGGAAAAGATTTCCGAGAGAAAAAACACTTGATGGACCACATGCGAGTCCACACAGATGAAAATGTATTTAATTGCAAAACGTGGGAAAAAAAATTCAGAGATAACTGTAACTTTAAGAGTCACATGAGAATCCACACAGGTGAGAAACGGTATGTTTGCATGACCTGCGGGAAAAGCTTCACTGACATGTCATCATTAAAAAGGCATGTGAAAGTCCACACAGGTAAGAAACCGTATACTTGTAAAGCATGTGGGAACAATTTCAGACGTAACGATTAATTATTGATCCACATGAGAAGGATTCAAAGACTAGAAGATGTAACTTTGAATTGAAAAGGTATTACATGGTTTACACCAACAAGTAGATTTCCATATGTAACCACACAAGTACCCAGGCACGTCCAGCTGGGAAGAGACCAAGGGGTAGACCTAGGACCAGGTGGAGGGATTATATCTCTTCGCTGGCCTGGGAGCGCCTTGGGATCCCCCAGTCAGAGCTGGTTGATGTCGCCAGGGAAAAGGAAGTTTGGGGCTCTCTGCTGGAACTGCTACCCCCGCGACCCGACCACGGATAAGCGGAAGAAGATGGATGGATGGACCACACAAGTGACAAGACACATAAATGCAGCACTTTTTTCATCTGGATGAATGTTCACCAGGCAGCTACCTCTGGGACTGAGCAATGAAACCTATGTTAACATGTTTAATACTGTCATTAACTTTCAAAGATAACTTTTATGATTGCGATATGTCATTGTGTTTTGTATTTTGCAGTGGCATTCAATTGTTTTTTGGTTGCTATTTTGGTTCTGAGGTGACATTTGCTGAAGATGGAAATAATAATCTACATGGTGCTTAAGGCAGTAATAAGGAATAGTAATGATGCACCTAATGCTGTGTGATCTAATGTATGTATCTAACTATAGAGCTTTGTTTGGTCATCCTGTAAAAATACCAGATTCACCCTAAACGCTAAAGATATAAGCAAACACTGTTCATCCAGGCTGCTGGTATGACTGACATAATAAGTAAGTGGATGTAAGTTGTTACAAACAGTAGATTTTTAAATGATAGCCACATGGGCTTGAGCTTAAGTTATTATATTATTTAAAAACGTTGATTAGTTTGATCACCGGAGTTGCCTCATATTGAACTTTGCTAATACTAATAAGAGATTGTATTTGAATCACAAGTAAGATCTTGAACAATTTCAAATAAAAAACGAAATGGTTCTCAGATGGCATCTTATTGCTTTCCTTTCATGCAACATAAAGTTCTACTTTTCATTTTACAGAA
Source organism: Harpagifer antarcticus (assembly GCA_902827135.1). NCBI lineage: Eukaryota > Metazoa > Chordata > Actinopteri > Perciformes > Harpagiferidae > Harpagifer > Harpagifer antarcticus. The sequence goes on from CADEHL010001172.1 coordinate 7,151,840, forward strand.
TACTTTCCAAGCCGGTACTTTCATTTGACGGCTATCAATTAAATGAAAAACGTCTATCTATGTTTCTGATTAAGGTTTTCCATAAAAAAGTGTTCACACATTATGTAAAGTCCTTCTACCCTTGTACTGTGTGTTTTATTTTTATTTAAAACATTGTATTTGCAATGGCTTAAAAAATATGAATCTTGTTAATGATAGCTATTAAATAGAGCCGGCTCACCTCCTTTATTATAATGAATGTTGAAATAGCACAGCAAGGTTACAACGGCCTCAGTAATAATCACATGTTAAATTTGCACAGATTCACTGCCACTAACCAACATCTCAGTTATAATATTAAAATCTGAATCTGACAGAAAGGGCCCAGATTCATCCCAACCAAAGTGTCCACTACCTTTCTCACAACTCTCACAGAGTCTAAAGCCATGCAAGAGCAATTCGCAAGAAGACCAGTACTGATCAGGAACCAGAGAACAAATGTTTAAAATGGGGAGTTTCATGATTTCTTAAAGTAAAAAAATATACACAAGGTCCCACACCGGTTTACAGAGGTGGGAGGAGTACTCATCGTAGTAAAAGTACAAGAGTGTAGGAATGTTCTGTTACAAGTTAAAGTCCTGCATTCAAAGGTTACTCAAGTAAAAGTACAAAAATAAAAGCACTTATTGTGCAGATTGGCCCCTTACAGAATAATATATATTATATATTTTATTAATAGTTATTGATGCTAAGTGTTAGTCAAAAGGTGCAGCTAGTTTTAATCACTTTGTTAGTGCAGGGTAGATTGTGAATGTACTCCAACTAAAGTCTTATTTAAGTGTTGATTACATTTCACATCATTATTCCAAGTCTGTAAAATAACTAAAGGTATAAAATAAATGCAGTGGAGTAAAAGTATACGTTTTGTTTCTGAATTGTAGTGGAGTAGAAGTACAAACTAGCACATAATGGAAATACTCAAGTAAAGAACAAGTATCTAAACATGTTACAGTACTTGAGTAAATATACTTTACACCTCTGCCGGGGAAAAGCATTTCAAATTCAAAGATTCAAAATTGAAAGGCTTTATTTTCATATGCCCAGTAGCTACAGTGTAGAAAATGGCATTGAAAGTCTGAAGTCCCAAGCTCCCCCAACAGATTGCAGGTTGAAAAAACACTCAGCTCCGAGCTCGGCAGAATCTGCACCTGGCTCGCCGATAATAAATTATCATTACACCTGGGTAAAACAGAATCCATTCTCTTCGGTTCGAAACATAATCTCAGCAAATCCGACGAATTCTCAGTTGCAGTGGGCGACATTATTGTCACAAGTAAGAAGGAAATTACATACCTAGGATCTATTCTTGAGGCAAACCTCTCCTGTGACAAAATGGCATCCAATGTAATAAAAAAAGTCAATCAAAGAACTAGATTCCTATACTGGATCTCCTCTCTGGTAAACAAAAACACCCTGAAAACTCTGGCAGGAGCCCTCATTCAAGGGTACTATGACTATGCTTGCACGTCATGGTACCATAGCACCTCCAAGACGCTAAAAATAAAACTTCAAACATCGCAAAATAAACTGGTCAGACTACTGCTTGACCTTTCATCTAGAACCCACCTCACCTCTGCCCACTTTGACAACCTAGGATGGCTTAGAGTAGACGACAGAGTACAGCTACTTGCAATGGGCCTGGTCTACAAGATCCACTACACCTCTATGGTACCCATGTACATGTCAAAATTCTTCCCAAAGGTCAAGGAATACCATGATCATAACACCAGAGGGAGCTCCACAAATCATGTGAAACCCAGATTTGGCACAAAAAAGGGGGAATACACGTTTCGGAATTATGCCACATCAAGGTGGAACGCTCTTCCCACAACTGTAAAGGAAAGTAAAACTATACTTACCTTCAAAACCTCTCTTAAAGAGCACCTTCGGGGGAGAGCATTGCAAAACTGGCCCCGGTAATGGTACAAATCTCAACCTGTCGTACAATGGACAACTCCCCCCCCCCCCCACATCTATGTATATACTCGCATTTTAGACTCTGTTACTAACTGTATATCTGTAGACTTGGTATGTCTTAAATGTCCGGTTAGGATGTATTAGAACGAAATCTAAAATGAAAATTGTAAATAAGAAATCTGTATGTAAAAAACCACCTGTATGTAAATTGTAAATAAGCCATCTGTATGTCAAATATGTCTTACATGTCTTAAATGATATGATGAATTGGAAATGGGGGACCCTGATGTAAACAAGACGAAAGTTTTTCTCTGGTCTGCATCCCCTTAACAATTGTATGTTTTGAGCTGTACTGTACTGTACCCAATATACAAGCTGTTAATAAACTTTTCAATCAATCAATCAATCAATCAAATTGTAACATAGTTAGGACATAACACAATAAAACAGATACAAAAAATACAAATACAAAATACAAATAGTGCAAGAGGAAACAGTAGTAAAAAGTAGAATAAGGTTGTGTTGCAAGACCAATGTGCAAGTAATGCCGATCAAGTAATCGATATATACATGTCAGAACAATAAATAAATACAATAAACTAAATAATGCGGAGAATGTTGTAATTGACTAAGTAAACGCAGGAGTCTACATACATGTAAATAGAATAAGATACAATAACAGAATGTTAAATTGACTATGGTAAAAAGCATGTGGCGCAGTGGATAGAGCCTTGGTGTTGGGATCAGGGAGTCACAGGTTCAAACCCTACTGCAGTCAGTATGTAGTTGTTTCCCTGGGCAAGACACTTCACCCCAAATTGTTCCTATGGGGATTGTCCTCAGTATTGAGTATGAAAGTCCCTTTGGATAAAAGCGTCTAACAAGTTAAATTAAATACTGTTTATTGTAGGAATAACTACAAATTTGACACTTGTGAGAAAAGATTCACCTAAAAGTCAAACAAAAGTGATTCATGCAACTCACTGAACAAGTGTTGGGGAACATGTTGTTTATGTTATTGTTTCCCTTGTTAGTTATTGTGGGAGATTTGGACAATGTATTTTTGAATGTCAATCCAGTAGGTGGTGGTAATGTAACTTTACCAGTGCAGAACGACTCCCTAAACCAACGAAGAAGAACATTCCACCGGAAGTGTTGTTGTTCATGCCAACGAGAAAAATAAAAGTTGGTTTGGTTTATTTGGTCTCTTCATACATCCATATATTTCACACAGTAGAAATGGCTGCAGTTGAGAAACTGAGAAGTGTTATCAACGAGCGACTAGCCGCAGCTGCCGATGAAATATTTGGAGTTTTTGCTCAAGCTTTATCAGCATACGAGGAGGAGATTTGTCGTCAGCGCAGATTATTGGATACCGTCTTGAAGCCTCAGATAAAGCTGCACAGAACAGGTGTGTAAAAAACCATGAAATACTTTTGTTATTTCTATTTCTTTTTAGATCTCCAACAACAGATCACAAATACAAAAAGCACACATTGTTAGAATATGTTATAGTTTTAAAAAGTTGGTGGCGTAATGTTTTTTATTTTTATAAAATCTATTTATAAATGTTATGCATAATGCATTTCTGTAGTCTTGTTTGTTGTTGTCTTGATATTGTGATATTGATCTTAACACCATTGCCCAGCATTGAATGCAATTTGCTTCCCTATCACCACACTAACAGTACTTTGTTTATTTTCTGTCCCTCCAGAGCTCCCTCAGCAACATGTCTGTATTGAGGATGAGGTTCTCACTGACCAGCAGCTCTGTAGTCAGGAAAGGAACTCCAGTCTGAACCAAGAGGACCCAGAGCCTCCACAGATTAAAGAGGAACAGGAGGAACTTTACACCAGTCTGGAGGAAGAGCAGCTTGAACTAAAGCAGGAGACAGATGTCTTCATGGTGACTCTTACTGATGAGGAGAGTGTGCACAGCGGACAGACTTGTGCAAAAGAGTCTGTAGGCAACATGCCAGTTTTAAGCGTTGTGGTATCAGAAGCACAAAGTAATCTGCTGCTCATCTCTCACAATTCTAATGACGCAGCGTTAACAAGAACTGCGGATCCAGTAATAGACAAAATGCATCACAAAACCAAAATGAACAAAGCAAACAACGCTAACTTGTCAGACATGCAACGTAATACTTGCACAGTGAACAATTATTTCAAATGTAAAACTTGTGGGAAAGATTTTAAGTACATGTCATTATTGCGAAGACACATGACCACCCACACGGATGAGAAGCCATATTCTTGCAAAACATGTGGAAGAGATTTCAGAGAAAGTAGTTCCTTGAAGCAACACATGCAAGTCCACACCGGTGAGAAGAAATATACTTGCAAAACATGTGAAAAAAAATTCAAATTGAACTGTAACTTTAAGAGTCACATGAGAATCCACACAGGTGAGAAACCGCATGTTTGCATGACCTGCGGGAAAAGCTTCGCTGAGATGTCAAAATTAAAAAGGCATATGAGAGTCCACACAGGTGAGAAACCGTTTGCTTGTAAAACATGTGGGAACAATTTCAGACGTAGCGATGAATTATTGAGCCACGTGAGAAGGATTCACGCTGCAGAGAAGGCATAACTTTGAATTGCAAAGGTATTACATGGTTTACACCAACAAGTAGATTTCCATATGTACCCACTCAAGTGACAAGGCACATAAATGCAGAACTTTTTTCATCTGGATGAATGTTCACCAGGCAGCTACCTCTGGGACTGAGCAATGCAACCTATGCTGAAGATTTAAAAAACTGCAATTAAGTTGCAAATAGATTTTTTTTATGTTTTCAACATGTCATTTTGTTTTGTATATTTATGTATTTTGTAGTGGAATCAAATTGTTTGTTATTTTGGTTTCAAGGTGACACTCAAGCTGAAGTAATAATAATAATAATCTACATTGTGCTTTAATGAATAGAAATGATCGGTGCACTTAATGCTGTGTGATCTAAAAAGGTGCAGCTAGTTTTAATCACTTTGTTAGTGCAGGGTAGATTGTGAATTTACTCCAGGTGTAACTAAAGTCTTATTTAAGTGTTGATTACATTTCACATCATTATTCCAAGTCTGTAAAATAACTAAAGGTATAAAATAAATGCAGTGGAGTAAAAGTATACGATTAGTCTCTGAATTGTAGTGGAGAAGTACAAACTAGCAAATAATGGAAATACTCAAGTAAAGAACAAGTATCTAAACATGTTACAGTACTTGAGTAAATATACTTTACACCTCTGCCGGGGAAAAGCATTTCAAATTCAAAGATTCAAAATTGAAAGGCTTTATTTTCATATGCCCAGTAGCTACAGTGTAGAAAATGGCATTGAAAGTCTGAAGTCCCAAGCTCCCCCAACATTGTAACATAGTTAGGACATAACACAATAAAACAGATACAAATAGTGCAAGAGGACACAGTAGAAAAAATTAGAATAAGGTTGTGTTGCAAGACCAATGTGCAAGTAATGCCGATCAAGTAATCTATATATACATGTCAGAACACTAAATAAATACAATAAACTAAATAATGCAGAGAATGTTGTAATTGGCTAAGTAAACGCAGGAGTCTACATACATGTAAATAGAATAAGATACAATAACATCATGTTAAATTAACTATAGTGAAAAGCATGTGGCGCAGTGGCAGGAGCCTTGGTGTTGGGATCAGGGAGTCACAGGTTCAAACCCTACTGCAGTTTCCCTGGGCAAGACACTTCACCCCAAATTGTTCCTATGGGGATTGTCCTCGGTATTGAGTATGAAAGTCCCTTTGGATAAAAGCGTCTAACAAGTTAAATTAAATACTGTTTATTGTAGGAATAACTACAAATTTGACACTTGTGAGAAAAGGTTCACCTAAAAGTCAAACAAAAGTGATTCATGCAACTCACTGAACAAGTGTTGGGGAACATGTTGTTTATGTTATTGTTTCCCTTGTTAGTTCTTGTGGGAGATTTGGACAATGTATTTTTGAATGTCAATCCAGTAGGTGGTGGTAATGTAACTTTACCAGTGCAGAACGACTCCCTAAACCAACGAAGAAGAACATTCCACCGGAAGTTTTGTTGTTCATGCCAACGAGAAAAATAAAAGTTGGGCTGCAGTCGAATAGTCCATTTAACTTAGGAACCTTCCTAACGGAGTGAAATGACCCGGAAGTCCCTCAGTGGCAGCCATGATAAGTGCCGTTCGAATTCTCTAGAATGATAGGAAAGGAGGTTTCAAACTTCCTTTATAACCTTCTTTAGCTTAGGAACCACTGGACCTCCCTCACCGAAAGGAGAGGAGAAAATGCTGCCCCACAATGCCTTGCAGCCGCAGCATTTGCGTCACTCAACAGTCGGCCAATCACGGAAACAAACGATTATGACGGAGAAATTATATCATGAAAGTTACGGTGCTTATTAAGCTTTTTTAAACGTATCTGGTAAGTTGCCAAAGTGCTTTGTTTTGAACGTTCATCAGTATTATAATCAAAAAGAGAAATATGAACGTTAGTTTTTACTGAAATGATCAAATAAAGTCAACGTTTCACTGAGCTGCGGGGTTTGTTCAACTTTTAAAAGATGTTTGAATGGTGATATAGAGAGTGATAGGTGTTAAAGACTAACGTTTCTAATAAATACATTTGTATTGATTTTAAGATCTTTTCATAGTTCATACAATCATACTGGGATCATTTTTTGTATTAATGTAGACCGGAGGGAGAGGGTGACGAGCATAAGTTTCACTTTCCTTTTTTATTTAAATTCCAACTTTGGTCATGAAGGAAATGTTTCTCTGTTGTCCACATTCATAAAGCATAACACAACAGCATCAGAGCACGGTGCAGAGTCTCTAGATGAGTTTACAGTAGTCCCTCGTTCTTATTAAACATCCATGTTGTAGTCCGCTATAGAAAACTGTAGTTTCCATAGTTTCCCGACAGCAGCAGACGCAGAAAATGACGTCCGCTCGCGCATCATAAACACGTCGGATAGTGAAAGTGCAGTCGGATTCTCTAAAGCACCGCAGTCTCTTCTCCTAAATCCTTTTGAATTCTCCTATCCACTATCCCTTAACCCCGTGACGTTTCACTCAGAGGTCAAGGAATAGGAGATAGGGTTAGAACTTAGGAGCTGATTTTTAAACTATCCGAACGCAACCCTGGTTTGGTTTATTTTGTCTCTTCATACATCCATATATTTCACACAGTAGAAATGGCTGCAGTTGAGAAACTGAGAAGTGTTATCAACGAGCGACTAGCCGCAGCTGCCGATGAAATATTTGGAGTTTTTGCTCAAGCTTTATCAGCATACGAGGAGGAGATTTGTCGTCAGCGCAGATTATTGGATACCGTCTTGAAGCCTCAGATAAAACTGCACAGAACAGGTGTGTAACAAACCATGAAATACTTTTGTTATTTCTATTTCTTTTTAGATCTCCAACAACAGATCACAAATACACAAAGCACACATTGTTAGAATATGTTATAGTTTTAAAAAGTTGGTGGCCTAATGTTTTTTATTTTTATAAAATCTATTTATAAATGTTATGCATAATTTATTTCTGTAGTCTTGTTTGTTGTTGTCTTGATATTGTGATATTGATCTTAACACCATTGCCCAGCATTGAATGCAATTTGCTTCCCTAACACCACACTAACAGTACTTTGTTTATTTTCTGTCCCTCCAGAGCTCCCTCAGCAACATGTCTGTAATGAGGATGAGGTTCTCACTGACCAGCAGCTCTGTAGTCAGGAAAGGAACTCCAGTCTGGACCAAGAGGACCCAGAGCCTCCACAGATTAAAGAGGAACAGGAGGAACTTTGCACCAGTCAGGAGGAAGAGCAGCTTGAACTAAAGCAGGAGACTGATGTCTTCATGGTGACTCTCACTGATGAGGAGAGTGTGCACAGCGGACAGACTTGTGCAAAAGAGTCTGTGGGCAAGCCCCAGATAAAGCTGCACAGAACAGGTGTGTAACAAACAATAAAATACTTTCTTATTCTTTGTGACTGGCAAAGCCACACACAGTATAGTATTCAATGTACTTATCTCAACTTATTCTCCTTCTTTTCCGCCACAAATGTTGTCATGCTACTCGTCCGGCAGCGTTGAAACGAAACACACAAAAAACACATCAAAACGTTTCGGAATAACTGTGATCGGGTTGCTATGTCTTTTATAAGAGTGTAGCTCGACACAGGTCGGTTCTTTAAAACGGGTGTTTATTTCTTGGAGTTTTCATCATGTAGCCTCCCCTCTTCCGTTACGCCGTGAGAACTACAACAACGAATAACATGTATACATAGCCAAACATATTAGCATATTGTGCTACACATATATGAATGAAAATATGACACATGAGAACATAAAACAAATACCTCGTTGGCCGCTTGTCGTGAAAGGAGATTCATCTTTAAAGTTCCTTTTCCGTATAACCTTGTCAAATTATAACTTTGTCACAGACTTCAGCAGAGCTTCAAATAAAGACCTCAATCCACATTGAGTTGCGAAGAGATTCGCCTAGCCGTTTTCATGCAAATTCGCAGAAAACTGAGATCATTTGCTCCATACTGTAGGAATGAATGGGAAATCCATTTGAACAGAGCTCAAAAACACTCCTTTGACCCCATACAGATTCTGCAGACTTTAACGTAGGACAACAAATACAAGTTTAAACGGTTCTCGAGGCTATGGACTTTATTAGACTATTTGGATATCTTTTGATAGCTAGTACGGTTCTCATGTAGTCGCAGCTTACGTTTTGTGGACATTTCACACTGTTTCACATTTTATAATGGGTGTGTATGGGAGAGCTCGTTAAGACTTAGAGTGGTGACATCATGGCTAGAGGGGAGAGGAGCTGGAAAATATTCTGAGTTTTTTTTCCAACTGTTGCTCGGCTGGCCACAATTTTCACTCTTCATACTTTTGTGATCATAATGTAGGGATATTTGTCCCGGCCGCACCAATATGCTCATTTAATCAAATGGACTTGTACATATAGCAAACACGAGAGCCATCAGGTGTTCATCTGGTATCCTAAATACTCTGGGTAGGATATTTAGCTGATTGGAGTTACAGTTTTTTACTTAGAAGCAATAATGCAGCACAATATTGTCAATACATTCTCTGACAGGCTGTCTCTCGTTCACTGGCAGGGCGTTGCCGTGGAAACGCTTTGATCTTTGAACACACCTGTCGGTCGTCAACTAAACCCAGTGGTAATCTAAAAATGTTCAGGAACGATCCAGGAATGTGGTACTAGAATCCAAAAATGTAAGAGATAGACATTTAAAATCTATGACTGATTGACCTGAATGTTTTATGTGTATTATCTCGATGCCCAAGACAAATTTCTCCTAAGGGAGACAATAAAGCTTTATCTTATCTTGTCTTAAAATAGTCAGCTAAAAGTGAGCTAAAATTAATGGATATTCTTTGTTGTACCTTAACAATACAACTAATGCTATTAATACTTACTCAGCGGGGGTAATGTTAGCATCGGGATGCGCACCCAAGTTTCAGTCACACAGTCAACATTTCTCGTAATTTTCTAGTTTCCTATCAAGTTCTTACTGTGGGGGAAACTTCTGCAGCAATGGAGAGTCAGGACCTGGGGTTACGTACTGTAACCCAGCTTCTATGAGTATAGGCGCAGCCCTCTAAGGCTATCGCTATTGGGTAATCCCACTGCACGTGTGCAGCACTGACAGACTTAATCCACGCCCACCTATGATGTGAGCCCCACCCAGGGCCGGACTGGGACAATAAATCAGGCCGGGAATTATACACCCAGCCAGGCCACTACCAGTTTTTTGTGCCATTTTGCTGGATTTATTTGTCAATATTTACAGCGTTGCTGCCCATAGTGATTGCCCTAGTTGAAATCTACTACCCAATAATAAACATATGGACATGGGTTATTATTTAAAAAAATGTGCAAATCTATTTAGGAACCTATTCATGTGAACATATTTTAAGTGGGGGTGGACCTCAAACCCTATAGGGGGGTCCGGGGGTATGTTCCCCCGTAAGATTTTTTTTTAAATGTTGGACTTAAATGCATCAATCTGGTGCATTTTGAGGGGGAAATAAAGAGACTACACCCATATGAAACTGAACTGTATACATTTAAATAATCATAAGAACATAGTCATAACCAATAACATACCATATATCCAATATGAAAAAACATTGAAACTTATATATTTATTTGTTTTTGGTTCATTTATAGTTGTGAGTGTGTCTGTGCTCCTGAATCAGCCTCTCCTGTCTCCCTCCTCTTTGAGGCAGCAGCAAAGACTAGTGTTAGCTCTCAACAAGTTTTAAAAGTTTATCTTACCTTATTTCACCTAGTTAACATTTTATTTGTATTATTCATGCCAATTTTTCAAATGGAAATATGTGTTTACATAAATGGTGACCAAACCGTTTGAGACCCACTGAGAAGTAGACTAAGTTAACTATCTAGATTCTAAACACTCAGAGAGTCCTTTACCTCACCTGAGCTGTAGTTATCTCTCAGTCTGACAGCAGTGGACTCTCCCCCCACCTTGTTGTTGAAACAGCTCCTTATATCCGTTAGCACCAGATGCTAACAACAACAATACACGTAACCGGTGCACGCGCTTTCTCTCTCTCGCGCCACACATACACACACACCCCTTTGAGCTTGAATGACACACAGAGACCTATCGAGGGCATTAGTGTATGATCTGTATGAAAGTGGCCATGTCGGCAGGCCACATCATGTAGACAGCTAGTCACCCTCTGTGAGGCAGAGTCAGACCCACATTTGCGCAGTGTTGCGTTCACAATGCGTGTAAAATAAAATCCTCAGGCCAGCAGGCCACTTAACAGGCCAGGCCATCGGGAAACCTCCCGGTCCTCCCGATGGCCAGTCCGGGCCTGGCCCCACCTCCGGCCTCACTTCCGTATAAATAGGAAGTAGGCCTGTCCAACTGCTCCCACACAAACAGCTTTTCTTCAGCTAATCGCGGAGCCAGTGGGGCCCGAACCTTAGAGGGCTGCGCCTATACTCATAGAAGTTGGGTTACAGTACGTAACCCCAGTTCTATTTCGTATAAGGCTTCGCCCTCTAAGGCTATCGCTATTGGGTTAAGGGCGAAGCAGGATGTAGTCCACGCCCCACTGGTCCGTCCGTAACCAGAAGTACAAAAACCCATCTACTCAATTAATAACCCATGCGAAAAAGAAAGGAGCATCACAGTCCCTGGAAATATAGCATTATTCCAAATGAATATTCTCTTTAAGGGAATGAAGGTAAATACCCGTCGTTTAAAAAAAGTAGAGATAACAAATCCCACTTGTTAAAACGATAAAAGAGGGGAAAAAGGGGCAGCTCTCTGAATGCCGATAGGCAGGAGAGAGGGCACGCCATTTAGTCCCTGACATTACTCAATCTGACAGAGCACTCAGTAGAGAGTCCAGAGAGGAATGGGAGACATCCCTTAAATAAAAACGAATAAAAGAACAGGGGGAAGACCACGATGCAGCATTGCAAATGTCTTCTACTGTCATTCCTCCGTGCAACGCCATAGAGGTTGAAATTCCTCTGGTGCTGTGCGCTTTGATGTTTTCTGGGGGATCCACCCCAGAGTAGACATACGCATGTGACACAGCCTCACACAACCAGTGTGACAGGCGCTGTGCAGACAGAGGCTGCCCTATTGAGTGCTCTTTGTAATGCACAAACAGGCGCTGGGACCTGCGCAACGTGGCTGTGCGTGCAATATAGCATGACGGCGCACGTACGGGACAGAGGAGATGAGATGTGGCTTCTGCCTCCGATGTGTGAGGAGGAGGGAAGAAACCATCCAAAGTGATCGCTCTCTAAAAGAGCTTGTGATCACCTTTGGCATAAAAGCCGGGTTAGGGCGCAAAACAGCTGAGCTGCCATCTCCTTGGATCTGTAGACATGACGGAGCCACAGAGAGAGCAGACAAATCACTCACCCTTTTAGCTGATGTCAGAGCCAATAGTAGAGCTACTTTTGCTGACAGAAACTTTAGGGGAACCTGATCCAAAGGTTCGAATGGAGCTTTACTCAGTGCGCATAACACCAACGCCAAATCCCATTGAGGCGCCAAAGCGCGTGACACCGGTCTGAGTCTCTGTACTCCCCGTAGAAACCGTGTTGTCAGAGGGTGACTAAACACCGTGCTGATACCAAACCCTACGTGGCAAGATGAGATGGCAGCAGCGTACGTTTTTACCGTGTTATAAGCCAACTTCCTGTCCAGTAATGTCTGGAGGAACGACAGTACTTGAGGCAGGGGGCACCTAACGGGGTCCAGATTTTTCCCTACACACCAGCGCTGGAACGCTGTCCATTTGGCTGTGTAGGATGCCCTGGTGGACGCCGCCCTTGAACCCAGAATGGTACTGATAACATTTTTAGAGAGGCCCAGCCCCTCTAAATGTACTGGGTACTGGGTGACTGCTGATCGCTCCTTCCACCTGGGAGAGAGTGTCCCTGCGCCACGGCATTTCCCACGGTCTCCCTGACAGCATCTGCTGTAGGCATGGAAACCACGACGCTCCCGTGCGTTCCGGTGCTATTAAGATTGCTGTCAGTCTCTCCTCCTGCACTCGGTCAAGGAATCGAGGGATCAGAGGAACTGATGGGAAAGCGTATAACAACCCCTTGGGCCACGGCCTGTGTGCGAACGCGTCCCCACCCAGAGGGGGGTGGTCCTGCGTTCTCAGGGAGAACCAGAGGGCACACTGTGCGTTCTCGTGTGCAGCGAACAGATCCACCTCCGCTCTCCCGAACCTGCTCCATACCTGGGAGACCAGTTCGGGGTGGAGGCTGCAATCCCCTTGGTAAGAACCTCCTCTGGACATTAGGTCCGCCCCTCTGTTCAACACGCCGGGAATATACACCGCTCTGATAGAGAGTACGTGTGTTTGCGCCCAACACAGCAGCCGTCTGGCTGTGTTCAGCAGCTGCGCTGATCGTACGTCTCCCTGGCGATTTATGTATGCCGCCGCTGCTTTGTTGTCTGTCCGAATCAACACATGCTGATTGAACAGCAACGGGGCGAAGTGTTGGATTACTCTCCATACGGAGATTAACTCCAGCACGTTTATGTGGAGAGACATGTGAGCCGGCCACTGTCCTCCCACTGCCTGGGACATGCACGTTCCTCCCCAGCCTGTGAGAGATGCGTCTGTAAACACCGCGGTGTGTGACGTCACTATGCCCAGGGGAACCCCCCCTGACAGGACATGGAGATTTTTCCAATAGGCTAAATCCGGACCCACGGAAGGGGGAACGTACATCATGCGTCTCTTCTGACGCATGGGGTCGATACGCAGGCGAATAAACCACCTCTGGAGTCTCCTCATGTGAAGGAGTCCCAGAGGGATCACCACGTGACCAGCTGATATCATGCCGAACAGCTGCATCACAGAGAGGGCTGTCACCACCCTGCGAGGTGTGACGCGCCGGAGGAGAGCTGTCACTTTCTCCACTCTCTGCTGTGAGAGTCGCGCTCTCATGCGGGCTGAGTTCAATTCCACTCCCAGATAAACGATAACCTGGGATGGAAGAGGACAGCTCTTTTTCCAATTGACAATGAAACCCAGACTTGACAGATGAGATACGAGCTGTATCGTCTGTAAAGCAGCCTCCTCCTTGGAGCGAGCCAGCAACAGCAGGACGTCCAGATAAAATAACACCCTCATCCCTCCTCTGTGTAACGGCTCCAGCGCCGTCTCCACACACTTTGAAAAAGTGTGAGGAGCCAGGGAATATCCGAACGGCAGTCGATTGAACTGGTACGATATTCCCTGGAATGAAAAACGCAGGAATTTCCTGTGTTCCGGGATTATGGATATGTGGAAGTAGGCATCCTTCAGGTCTATTGACGTAAACCAGTCCCCCTGGTGAATGTACTCCAGCACCTGTTTGATTGTCAGCATATGAAAAGGTCTTTTCATTATCACCCTGTTGAATACTGACAGATCGAGGATGGGTCTCATTCCCCCGGTCTTTTTCGGGATAAGAAAATAACGGGAGTAAAACCCCCGATTTTCTTCCCCCTGAGGAACCCTGGAAATCGCACTTTTTACCAGGAGTTCCTGCAGCTCCGCCTGGAGCGCAAGACACTGTTCTTGGGATAACAGAAGTGTTTCCTGAATCCCATTGAACTGCGGGGGGGGGGAGGGGGGAGGAGGCAAATTGCAGAGAGTACCCTCTGCTGATCAGCCTGCTCATCCATCTGTCCATCAAACATATCCGCCGCCACTCTGAGCAATGCTCCGAGAGTGGGCAAACCTGCTTTTGTTGTACTGCGGTAGTCATGGTGACGAGCCATGCTAGAGCCCTTGCCGCTGTTGCTTGTAAAGTAACCCAAGGGGGGCCCTGCCCGAAAGGGCTGCGACTGGGTCTCCACACACTGCATCTCACCCCGGCCTGAGGAATAAGCGGGGGTGTGTGCAGTGCTATTCACACAGCGCGTAATAACAGCCCTAGGCTCATTACGACCGTGTGACGTAGGTACACCTGGGACAGAGGAAAAACCGTGTTTCCTGCTAACCGACAGGCCAGAGGCAACAGGTTTACACGTCAAGCCCCGCTGTCTAATAACCGCCTGGTTATATACAGCTGGCTTGTGCAGCGAGCCCTGCCGCCTGCTAACCGACAGGTCAGAGGCAGCCTGCTCAAACGGCAAGCCCAGCTGTCTGTTAACCGATAGGTTACAAACAGCCGGCTTATGCAGCGAACCTTGCTGTCTGTTAACCGACTGATTAACAACAGCCGGCCTGACTAGTGTGGGGGAAATGTGAGAAACAGCTGCTACAGACATTTTTATTGAAAATGTACTCCCGCACATCCCCCCAAAAAAGTCACTTTCGGCTCTGCTTCCTCGGAGGCTCTTTCGGAGGAGCAGACCAGGAGCGGGGGTTCCTCGTTCCTCTCCGACTCGCCGCCGGGAGATTCTGTCTCTGTGGTGGAGGAGCGGAGATATGGGACAGTGCCCCCGCAGCCGCCGAAGGGGCGATTCTGGCGCCGCTGCTGATCTCGCCGTTGCCCGCGCTGCCCCTGCTGAGACTGTTGCAGGAGCTGCGGGTGCTGCTGTCGCTGCTGTTGCTGGGGACGTTTGACCGGCTGAAGCCAGCCGACGTGAGGTCGTATGTCGTCTGCTTGCTCCGATGCAGACTTCATTGACTCCACCATGGTGTGGAACTGAGGTCCAAACAATCCGTCCGGACTGATTGGAGCCTCTATCAGCTCCTTCCCTGCACCCTCCGGTATAGCTCACTGCTGCAGCCAGAGGAACCGGTGGACCTGAGTCGCCCATGTCGCAATCCGCGCCTGCGAAACTGCGACTGCCGCACTCAGGGCGAGTGCAATGCTGGCCGCCTTAACGATCTCCTCAGCCTCCACTGAGGACATGGTGTCGGACTGCTCAGTTATACGCACCATGGAATTTACCAGCAATGCAATATTGTTTGCTGCCGCTGACGCCTGGTAAGCACACTGGTGCATCCTGTCGGTCTGTCGGGCGACAAACTGATCCCTGGAGGCAGTCAACATGGGTCGCCGTCCGGCAATCGTGCTGGCCTGCTTAGCTCCATAAAACTTTGTGAGGTTCGGCTCCAGCGGAGGCACGGTCGGAAAACCTTTATCCGTAAATCCCTCTACCCTTGTAAGGGGAGTGTATGTAGATATAGGAGCCCTCAATGTCCTGGGGTTCGCTGCCGGTCCCTCCTGGTACTTCCTGATGGGCGGAAAGCGTGGCCAGATCGGATCACTCTTGACCCTCTGATCCAGGGAGAACACCCCGGACATGTCATCCGAATACGCGCTCTCCTGAGCTGGGGGAACGGGGAGATCTCGCCAGGCGGCTGCCTTAGCGATAATCTCCGGAAGCTCCTGGAGAATTCCGCCAATCGACGGCAGAGCCGTGACGGCGGAGAGAGAGACCACTGGTCCGTGTGCCGGACCTAGACCGGGACCCCGCTCTGCCTCCTCCGTCCGGAGGAGGGAACCACCTGGTGATCCATGAATGGAGGGGGCGTAGTCATCCGACTCGTGCCCTCCACTCGGACCCAGGAAATCCAGGGACTCGTCCACGGAGTAAGCCTCCTGGACTGCCCAATCATCCCCGACCTCAGCGGCAGCGAGAGCGTCCACTCTCTGCTGTCTGAGGGCCAGAGGGAGCCGGGCACATAATGAGCATGACACCTGTGGGGCGAGAGCAGCTCTTGCATGCTCTAACCCCAAGCAGGACTCACACTGTGAGTGTTTGTCAAAACTCATTATGTAGCCCGTCTCACATGAAAGGCAATTCCGGACGCAGCCCTGACTTACCTGCCCCATCTCCATCTTTCCACTAGAAACAAAGCGTTTTACGGGAGGAATCTTTGTTTTCTAATGTGCCTGCTACAGTGCTTCTGCTACTACGGAGTGCTGAAGAAAAGTGGGAGCAGTTGGACAGGCTTACTTCCTATTTATACGGAAGTGAGGCCGGAGGTGGGGCCCACGTCATAGGTGGGCGTGGATTAAGTCTGTCAGTGCAGTGGGATTACCCAATAGAGATAGCCTTAGAGGGCGAAGCCTTATACGAAATAGAATCAAAGAGACACAAGGAGAGCTGGAGCTTTGATGGCAAACACTGACTGTTTATTTGGAGCTTCGGCCGGAGAATTGACAAGACATGTCATGGGCCACGAGTTGACCACACGGTTGAGATGCCACATCAATTCTGAAGAACCCTCCTGTAGTTCCAGGTTTGAACTAGTTCGGAGTGTAATAATCAACATTCTTCAATAGATAGACTAAACAGCTGAGGACACTGAATCACATTTGTTGTCGCTTATGGCTCGGGTCATCTACACCCCGAGAAGGATGTGTTCCAGGTGTCCCACAACAATAACTATCTCTGACCGAAGTTGCCCGGTCATAAACTGGTAACAACAACAAAATGCTTGGGCAGCCCCTCCTTAAGGGAGATAGCGGCTGCCCAAGGTTGGGCATCTGCGTCAGAGGGCAAAAGGTAAACATGTATACAGAATTATTCCCTGACACTTACAAATTTATAAAACAATCTGAATGGGATTCATTTTGGTTAAAGCCTCTCGTTAGCTATTTTCTGTTTATTCATTCACATTCAGATATCCAACAACAGATCACAAATACACAAAGCACAGCAGTTAAAATACACATTATTAGAATATGTTATAGTTTAAAAAGTTGGTGGCCAAATGTTTTTTATTTGTATTTGATCAAATCTATTTATAGATGTTATGCATTATGCATTTCTGTAGTCTTGTTTGTTGTTGTCCTGATATTGTGATATTGATCTTAACACCATTGCCCAGCATTGAATGCAATTTGCTTCCCTAACACCACACTAACAGTACTTTGTTTATTTTCTGTCCCTCCAGAGCTCCCTCAGCAACATGTCTGTAATGAGGAGGAGGTTCTCACTGACCAGCAGCTCTGTAGTCAGGAAAGGAACTCCAGTCTGGACCAAGAGGACCCAGAGCCTCCACAGATTAAAGAGGAACAGGAGGAACTTTGCACCTGTCAGGAGGAAGAGCAGCTTCAACTAAAGCAGGAGACAGATGTCTTCATGGTGACTCTCACTGATGAGGAAAGTGTGCACAGCGGACAGACTTGTGCAAAAGAGTCTGTAGGCAACATGCCAGTTTTAAGCGTTGCGGTATCAGAAGCACAAAGTAATCTGCAGCTCTTCTCTCACAATTCTAATCACTCAGCGTTAACAAGAACTGCGGATCCAGTAATAGACAAAATGCATCACAAAACCAAAATGAACAAAGCAAACAACGCTAACTTGTCAGACATGCAACGTAATACTTGCACAGTGAACAATTATTTCAAATGTAAAACTTGTGGGAAAGATTTTAAGTACATGTCATTATTGCGAAGACACATGACCACCCACACGGATGAGAAGCCATATTCTTGCAAAACATGTGGAAGAGATTTCAGAGAAAGTAGTTCCTTGAAGCAACACATGCAAGTCCACACCGGTGAGAAGAAATATACTTGCAAAACATGTGAAAAAAAATTCAAATTGAACTGTAACTTTAAGAGACACATGAGAGTCCACACAGGTGAGAAACCGCATGTTTGCATGACCTGCGGGAAAAGCTTCGCTGAGATGTCAAAATTAAAAAGGCATATGAGAGTCCACACAGGTGAGAAACCGTTTGCTTGTAAATCATGTGGGAACAATTTCAGACGTAGCGATGAATTATTGAGCCACGTGAGAAGGATTCACGCTGCAGAGAAGGCATAACTTTGAATTGCAAAGGTATTACATGGTTTACACCAACAAGTAGATTTCCATATGTACCCACTCAAGTGACAAGGCACATGAATGCCGAACTTTTTTCATCTGGATGAATGTTCACCAGGCAGCTACCCCTGGGACTGAGCAATGCAACCTATGCTGAAGATTTAAAAAACTGCAATTAAGTTGCAAATAGATTTTTTAATGTTTTCAAAATGTCATTTTGTTTTGTATATTTATGTATTTTGTAGTGGAATCAAATTGTTTGTTATTTTGGTTTCAAGGTGACACTCAAGCTGAAGTAATAATAATAATAATCTACATTGTGCTTTAATGAATAGAAATGATCGGTGCACTTAATGCTGTGTGATCTAATGTATGTATCTAACAGTAAAGCTTTGTATGGTAATGATGTACCCTAAACGCTAAAGATATAAGCAAACACTGTTCATCCAGGCTGCTGGTATGACTGACATAATAAGTAAGTGGATGTAAGTTGTAACAAACAGTAGATTTTTAAATGATAGCCACATGGGCTTGAGCTTAAGTTATTATATTATTTAAATATGTTGATTAGTTTGATCACCGGAGTTGCCTCATATTGAACTTTGCTAATACTAATAAGAGATTGCATTTGAATCACAAGTAAGATCTTGAACAATTTCAAATAAAAAATGAAATGGTTCTCAGGTGGCATCTTATTGCTTTCCTTTCATGCAACATAAAGTTCTACTTTTCATTTTACAGAATACTTTCCAAGCCGTTACTTTCATTTGACGGCTATCAATTAAATGAAAAACGTCTATGTTTCTGATTTAAGGTTTTCCATAAAAAAGTGTTCACACATTATGTAAAGTCCTTCTACCCTTGTACTGTGTTTTATTTTATTTAAAACATTGTATTTGCAATGGCTTAAAAAATATGAATCTTGTTAATGATAGCTATTAAATAGAGCCGGCTCACCTCCTTTATTATAATGAATGTTGAAATAGCACAGCAAGGTTACAACGGCCTCAGTAATAATCACATGTTAAATTTGCACAGATTCACTGCCACTAACCAACATCTCAGTTATAATATTAAAATCTGAATCTGACAGAAAGGGCCCAGATTCATCCCAACCAAAGTGTCCACTACCTTTCTCACAACTCTCACAGAGTCTAAAGCCATGCAAGAGCAATTCGCAAGAAGACCAGTACTGATCAGGAACCAGAGAACAAATGTTTAAAATGGGGAGTTTCATGATTTCTTAAAGTAAAAAAATATACACAAGGTCCCACACCGGTTTACAGAGGTGGGAGGAGTACTCATCGTAGTAAAAGTACAAGAGTGTAGGAATGTTCTGTTACAAGTTAAAGTCCTGCATTCAAAGGTTACTCAAGTAAAAGTACAAAAGTAAAAGCACTTATTGTTCAGATTTCCCCTTACAGAATAATATATATTATATATTTCAATAATAGTTATTGATGCTAAGTGTTAGTCAAAGCTGGTAAAGGTGCAGCTAGTTTTAATCACTTTGTTAGTGCAGGGTAGATTGTGAATTTACTCCAGGTGTAACTAAAGTCTTTAAGTGTTGATTATATTTCACATCATTATTCCAAGTCTGTAAAATAACTAAAGGTATAAAATAAATGCAGTGGAGTAAAAGTATACGATTAGTCTCTGAATTGTAGTGGAGAAGTACAAACTAGCAAATAATGGAAATACTCAAGTAAAGAACAAGTATCTAAACATGTTACAGTACTTGAGTAAATATACTTTACACCTCTGCCGGGGAAAAGTATTTCAAATTCAAAGACTCAAAATTGAAAGGCTTTATTTTCATATGCAAAGTAGCTACAGTGTAGAAAATGGCATTGAAAGTCTGAAGTCCCAAGCTCCCCCAACATTGTAACATAGTTAGGACATAACACAATAAAACAAATACAAATAGTGCAAGAGGAAACAGTAGAAAAAAGTAGAATAAGGTTGTGTTGCAAGACCAATGTGCAAGTAATGCCGATCAATTAATCTATATATACATGTCAGAACACTAAATAAATACAATAAACTAAATAATGCAGAGAATGTTGTAATTGGCTAAGTAAACGCAGGAGTCTACATACATGTAAATAGAATAAGATACAATAACAGAATGTTGAATAAACTATGCAGTAAAAGGCATGTGGCGCAGTGGATAGAGCCTTGGTGTTGGGATCAGGGAGTCACAGGTTCAAACCGTACTGCAGTCAGTATGTCGTTGTTTCCCTGGGCAAGACTCTTCACCCCAAATTGTTCCTATGGGGATTGTCCTCAGTATTGAGTACGAAAGTCGCTTTGGATAAAAGCGTCTAACAAGTTAAATTAAATACTGTTTATTGTAGGAATAACTACAAATGTGACACTTGTGAGAAAAGGTTCACCTAAAAGTCAAACAAAAGTGATTCATGCAACTCACTGAACAAGTGTTGGGGAACATGTTGTTTATGTTATTGTTTCCCTTGTTAGTTATTGTGGGAGATTTGGACAATGTATTTTTGAATGTCAATCCAGTAGGTGGTGGTAATGTAACTTTACCAGTGCAGAACGACTCCCTAAACCAACGAAGAAAAACATTCCACCGGAAGTGTTGTTGTTCATGCCAACGAGAAAAATAAAAGTTGGTTTGGTTTATTTGGTCTCTTCATACATCCATATATTTCACACAGTAGAAATGGCTGCAGTTGAGAAACTGAGAAGTGTTATCAACGAGCGACTAGCCGCAGCTGCCGATGAAATATTTGGAGTTTTTGCTCAAGCTTTATCAGCATACGAGGAGGAGATTTGTCGTCAACGCAGATTATTGGATACCGTCTTGAAGCCTCAGATAAAACTGCACAGAACAGGTGTGTAACAAACCATGAAATACTTTTGTTATTTCTATTTCTTTTTAGATCTCCAACAACAGATCACAAATACAAAAAGCACACATTGTTAGAATATGTTATAGTTTTAAAAAGTTGGTGGCGTAATGTTTTTTATTTGTATCTAATCTATTTATAAATGTTATGCATAATGCATTTCTGTAGTCTTGTTTGTTGTTGTCTTGATATTGTGATATTGATCTTAACACCATTGCCCAGCATTGAATGCAATTTGCTTCCCTATCACCACACTAACAGTACTTTGTTTATTTTCTGTCCCTCCAGAGCTCCCTCAGCAACATGTCTGTAATGAGGAGGAGGATCTCACTGACCAGCAGCTCTGTAGTCAGGAAAGGAACTCCAGTCTGGACCAAGAGGACCCAGAGCCTCCACAGATTAAAGAGGAACAGGAGGAACTTTGCACCAGTCAGGAAGAAGAGCAGCTTGAACTAAAGCAGGAGACTGATGTCTTCATGGTGACTCTCACTGATGAGGAAAGTGTGCACAGCGGACAGACTTGTGCAAAAGAGTCTGTAGGCAAGCCTCAGATAAAGCTGCACAGAACAGGTGTGTAACAAACAATAAAATACTTTCTTATTCTTTGTGACTGGCAAAGTCACACACAGTATAGTATTCAATGTACTTATCTCAACTTATTCTCCTTCTTCCGCCACAAATGTTGTCATGCTACTCGTCCGGCAGCGTTGAAACGAAATACACAAAAAACACATCAAAACGTTTCGGAATAACCGTGATCGGGTTGCTATGTCTTTTATAAGAGTGTAGCTCGACACAGGTCGGTTCTTTAAAACGGGTGTTTATTTCTTGGAGTTTTCATCATGTAGCCTCCCCTCTTCCGTTACGCTGTGAGAACTACAACAACAAATAACATGTATACATAGCCAAACATATTAGCATATTGTGCTACACATATATGAATGAAAATATGACACATGAGAACATAAAACAAATACCTCGTTGGCCGCTTGTCGTGAAAGGAGATTCATCTTTAAAGTTCCTTTTCCGTATAACCTTGTCAAATTATAACTTTGTCACAGACTTCAGCAGAGCTTCAAATAAAGACGTCAATCCACGTTGAGTTGTCCAGTGTATCAACAAAACAGGCAGTACCAGTACATGAACAAACATTAGTTCCTAGGCACAAGAAACAACAAACACTTACGCATATTGGTTTAACATATACAACAAACTGTATTCAATCATGCCATATTTAACGATTATAATATTACATGAAATAAAGTATTTATTTATTGAATTCAACTCTGAAACCAATTGTGTTGTTCCTTTTGACTAAGGCAACTTTGTTACGTTATTTTCAAAGAGATTCGCCTAGCCGTTTTCATGCAAATTCGCAGAAAACTGAGATCATTTGCTCCATACTGTAGGAATGAATGGGAAATCCATTTGAACAGAGCTTAAAATCACTCCTTTGACCCCATACAGATTCCGCATACTTTAACGTAGGACAACAAATACAAGTTTAAACGGTTCTCGAGGCTATGGACTTTATTAGACTATTTGGATATCTTTTGATAGCTAGTACGGTTCTCATGTAGTCGCAGCTTACGTTTTGTGGACATTTCACACTGTTTCACATTTTATAATGGGTGTGTATGGGAGAGCTCGTTAAGACTTAGAGTGGTGACATCACGGCTAGAGGGGAGAGGAGCTGGAAAATATTCTGAGTTTTTTTTCCAACTGTTGCTCGGCTGTCCACAATTTTCACTCTTCATACTTTTGTGATCATAATGTAGGGATATTTGTCCCGGCCACACCGATATGCTCATTTAATCAAACGGACTTGTACATATAGCAAACACGAGAGCCATCAGGTGTTCATCTGGTATCCTAAATACTCTGGGTAGGAGATTTAGCTGATTGGAGTTACAGTTTTTTACTTAGAAGCAATAATGTAACACAATATTGTCAATACATTCTCTGACAGGCTGTCTCTCGTTCACTGGCAGGGCGTTGCCGTGGAAACGCTATGATCTTTGAACACACCTGTCGGTCGTCAACTAAACCCAGTGGTAATCTAAAGATGTTCAGGAACAATGCAGGAATGTGGTACAAGAATCCAAAAATGTAAGAGATAGACATTTAATATAGTCAGCTAAAAGTGAGCTAAAATTAATGGATATTCTTTGTTGTACCTTAACAATACAACTAATGCTATTAATACTTACTCAGCGGGGGTAATGTTAGCATCGGGATGCGCACCCAAGTTTCAGTGACACAGTCAACATTTCTCGTAATTTTCTAGTTTCCTATCAAGTTCTTACTGTGGGGGAAACTTCTGCAGCAATGGAGAGTCAGGACTCAGAGAGACACGAGGAGAGCTGGAGCTTTGATGGCAAACACTGACGGTTTATTTGGAGCTTTGGCTGGAGAATTGACAAGACATGTCATGGGCCCCGAGTTGACCACACGGTTGAGATGCCACATCAATTCTGAAGAACCCTCCAGTAGTTCCAGGTTTGAACTAGTTCGGAGTGTAATAATCAACATTCTTCAATAGATAGACTAAACAGCTGAGGACACTGAATCACATTTGTTGTCGCTTATGGCTCGGGTCATCTACACCCCGAGAAGGATGTGTTCCAGGTGTCCCACAACAATAACTATCTCTGACCGAAGTTGCCCGGTCATAAACTGGTAACAACAACAAAATGCTTGGGCAGCCCCTCCTTAAGGGAGATAGCGGCTGCCCAAGGTTGGGCATCTGCATCAGAGGGCAAAAGGTAAACATGTATACAGAATTATTCCCTGACACTTACAAATTATAAAACAATCTGAATGGGATTCATTTTGGTTAAAGCCTCTCGTTAGCTATTTTCTGTTTATTCATTCACATTCAGATATCCAACAACAGATCACAAATACACAAAGCACAGCAGTTAAAATACACATTGTTAGAATATGTTATAGCTTAAAAAGGTTGGTGGCCAAATGTTTTTTATTTGTATTTGATCAAATCTATTTATAGATGTTATGCATTATGCATTTCTGTAGTCTTGTTTGTTGTTGTCTTGATATTGTGATATTGATCTTAACACCATTGCCCAGCATTGAATGCAATTTGCTTCCCTAACACCACACTAACAGTACTTTGTTTATTTTCTGTCCCTCCAGAGCTCCCTCAGCAACATGTCTGTAATGAGGATGAGGTTCTCACTGACCAGCAGCTCTGTAGTCAGGAAAGGAACTCCAGTCTGGACCAAGAGGACCCAGAGCCTCCACAGATTAAAGAGGAACAGGAGGAACTTTGCACCTGTCAGGAGGAAGAGCAGCTTCAACTAAAGCAGGAGACAGATGTCTTCATGGTGACTCTCACTGATGAGGAGAGTGTGCACAGCGGACAGACTTGTGCAAAAGAGTCTTTAGGCAACATGCCAGTTATAAGCGTTGTGGTATCAGAAGCACAAAGTAATCTGCAGCTCTTCTCTCACAATTCAAATGACTCAGGGTTAACAAGAACTGCGGATCCAGAAATAGACAAAATACATCACAAAACCGAAATGAACAAAGCAAACAACGCTAACTTGTCAGACATGCAACGTAAAACTTGCACAGTGAAAAATTATTTAAAATGTGAAACTTGTGGGAAAGATTTTAAGTACATGTCAATACTGCGAAGACACATGACCATCCACCCGGATGAGAAGCCATATTCTTGCCAAACATGTGGAAGAGATTTCAGAGAAAGTAGTTCCTTGATGTACCACATGCGAGTCCACACCGATGAGAAGAAATATACTTGCAAAACATGTGGGAAAAAATTCAGATTTAACATTGACTTTGAGAGTCACATGAGAATCCACACGGGCGAGATGCCCTTTTTTTGCATGACCTGCGAGAAAAGATTCGATGAGATGTCAAAATTAAAAAGGCATATGAAATGCCACACAGGTGAGAAACCGTATGTTTGCATGACCTGCGGGAAAAGCTTCATTGACATGTCAAAATTAAAAAGGCATATGAAATGCCACACAGGTGAGAAACCGTATGTTTGCATGACCTGCGGGAAAAGCTTCATTGACATGTCAACATTAAAAAGGCATATGAGAGTCCACACAGGTGAGAAACCGTTTACTTGTAAATCATGTGGGAACAATTTTGGACGTAAAGATGAATTATTGAGCCACGTGAGAAGGATTCACGCTGCCGAGAAGGCATAACTTTGAATTGCAAAGGTATTACATGGTTTACACCAACAAGTAGATTTCCATATGTACCCACTCAAGTGACAAGGCACATAAATGCAGCACTTTTTTCATCTGGATGAATGTTCACCAGGCAGCTACCCCTGGGACTGAGCAATGCAACCTATGCTGAAGATTTAAAAAACTGCAATTATGTTGCAAATAGATTTTTTAATGTTTTCAACATGTCATTTTGTTTTGTATATTTATGTATTTTGTAGTGGAATCAAATTGTTTTTTTTGTTATTTTGGTTTCAAGGTGACACTCAAGCTGAAGTTGGAAATAATAATCTACATTGTGCTTTAAGTCATAGAAATGATCGGTGCACTTAATGCTGTGTGATCTAATGTATGTATCGAACAGTAAAGCTTTGTATGGTAATGATGTAAGAATACCAGATTCACCCTAAACGCTAAAGATATAAGCAAACGCTGTTCATCCAGGCTGCTGGTATGACTGACATAAGTAAGTGGATGTAAGTTGTAACAAACAGTAGATTTTTAAATGATAGCCACATGGGCCTGAGTTTAAGTTATTATATTATTTAAAAATGTTGATTAGTTTGATCACCGGAGTTGCCTCATATTGAACTTTGGTAACAGTAATAAGAGATTGCATTTGAATCACAAGTAAGATCTTGAACAATTTCAAATAAAAAACGAAATGGTTCTCAGGTGGCATCTTATTGCTTACTACACAAAGCACAGCAGTTAAAATACAGTGTTAGAATAATGTTATAGTTTAAAAAAGTTGGTGGCCTAATGTTTTTCATTTGTATTTTATCTAATCTATTTATAAATGTTATGCATAATGCATTTCTATAGTCTTGTTTGTTGTTGTCTTGATATTGTGATATTGATCTTAACACCATTGCCCAGCGTTGAATGTCATTTGCTTCCCTAACAACACACTAACAGTACTTTGTTTATGTTCTGTCCCTCCAGAGCTCCCTTTGCAACATGTCTGTAATGAGGATGAGGTTCTCACTGACCAGCAGTTCTGTAGTCAGTAAAGGAACTCCAGTCTGAACCAAGAGGATCAAGAAGACCCAGAGCCTCCACAGATTAAAGAGGAACAGGAGGAACTTTGCACCAGTCAGGAGGAAGAGCAGCTTAAACTAAAGCAGAGGCCTGGGGCCTATACTACGAATCAAGATGTTCGTTTAGCAAGCTAACTTCTGGGATTTCCGGTCCTACGAAGCTGGTTCACTTTTTAGCGGGCTTGATAACTTATTCTGAACGGCTATCCTGCGCCGGAGCAGGATAGGTTCCAGGATAATAGATCAACTGTGCGGAGTTCTTCTTCTTCTTTGCTTTAATGGCGAATCGCTTCCACTTGGAGTATATCGCCACTATAGCCTACTGTTGATTTATTTAATGTATAAACTGCCCATATTGTTCATGCACATTGATTTTATTTTGCATTGAATGTAACCGTTTCAATAAGGATACATCTATTACAGGTTGAGGTAGAAACCATGCTGTTAACAACAGTGTGCAGAGTTTAAAGCGATCAAGTTATATTACAGGATGAAGGAAATACAGTTTAAACTGCCGTTGCAGTTCAAATCACCGACTGTGAACGTGAAAATGAATAGAATATCACCTCCCATCTTCAGAGCAATCTGACTATTATAACATTAGCGTTAAGAAAGCTTACTTAAATATCTGCCACAACATAAGTAACCGGATCAAAGTAACATTACGTAGCCTACAGTCCGCGGCACTGTGAGTGCAGACGTCGATGTGCCATTATCATTCATATCATAATGTATCATATATTTCCTTATCTGAGTCAGCTTCTTGAGCCGTATCTGGCCTTGCAACACTTACAGTGTCACATACTCAGGCCCGGTTCCAGAACAAAATGACTCAGGGTGCATCTGAGATTAGAGAGGGTGCAGTGGTAAAGTGCTATTTTTACAAGTGGGGAGTGGACCTAACACCCTTTAGGGGGGTCCTCACCTCCTCTAGGGGGGTCCGGGAGCATGGTCCCCCGGGAAGATTTTTTTTTAAATATTGAAGTTCAAAGCATCAATCTGGTGCACTTTGAGAGCAAAATCAAGAGATCTATGGATCTATGTGCTCTTTGCTTGATTCATGCCTTCCCAGTCCCTTATCACAGGGAGAGCGGGGTAATGTGAGCCATTTTTTACATTTGCTCCCCTCTAGCCGAGCTAAAATTATATATCAGTAAAATGTACACATTTCCTATTAATTCAGGATGTTTCCTAGCTATGGAAATTATCAGAATGTCTTCAGGACAAAGGGCAATGAAAATATGATTGTTTAAAAAAAAGTGGTCTTGTGTCTCACTTCACCCCAGCTCAGGGGTAAACTTAGACAGACCAGAGAAATCAAGGGGGTAAAGTGAATCAGTTGGGGGTAAGCTGATCCACTTACGTTTTCCACTTTAAAACTACCATAACAACACATGTTGTAACAATTAGAAACCTGATAGCTAGATTGACAACCACACATTCCAAAACTAATGTCGGACTAGTATCAGAATCATGGGGATTGGTCAATTAAGCACATTTTTTTAAACACTTGAAAGTAACCCAAAGTACTAAAAAGTCAATCAAATACAACATAATATAATTCAAAATGTTTTAATTAACATTCACAGTGTGGGAGTCAGAACACAGGACCTTTAGAGCCAGCTAGTGTCTGGGGGTCAGAGCAAAGGACAATCAGAACCAGCTAGTGCACAGTCTGGGGGTCAGAACATGGACCCATAATCAGAACCAGCTAGTGCACAGTCTGGGGGTCAGAACATGGACCCATAATCAGAACCAGCTAGTACACAGTCTGGGGCTCAGAACATAGGACCATCAGAACCAGCTAGAACAGCCTGGGACTCAGGACACAGGCTAGACCCACCTGGATTAGAACATCAGCCTCATACTCTATAACAAGGCCTACTCTACATTCCAGCACTGAAGGTTACAGGGAAAGGTGAAGAGTTGCTCTCTCCGTGTGGTTCCTCCAGGCCTATTAGGTTGAGGCAGCTTATTCACCACATCACCTTTAGGAACATGTGCCACATCATTTTCTTTTATAGCAAACGTGGATCTCCCACTGTTTCTTGCTTCCCTGGATTCTTCTGAGGAATTGTGTAAGTATTTCGTCATCCTCAACTTTCTCAACTATGCCAACGTAACGGAGACTCCTGTGTTTGGTTGCAAAGTTAACTAGGACAAAGTCACCCACGTTCAGATCTGTGTTTCCAGGATCACTTCTCTCATCCTCAGAGCTCTCATCATCAAGTGGGACAGGGACATCACTCTCCTCAGAGCTGCTATCTATGATTTTCCTTTTGGGTGCTTTCTTTTTCAGTTTTCCCTTTTCTTTGCTATTTTGTTTTTTTCCCTGCCAGTTTCTTTTGTCTCTCTTCATAAGCCTTTTCTATTGCCTGCTTCTCAGGAGTATCTGTTAGGATGACTGTCTTCACACGCTTTCTTTTGGTTTGTGCTCTGGGGGGACATTTGGGAAGTGGTAGGATTTCACGAGGAGACACATATCCAGGTCGGCTGGGAACATCTGAGTCAGCTGGCGAGGCACATCCATGTGGACCACGCGGAGTGGATGGATTAGCATCTGCAGCAGGTGGTTCATCTGCAGGGAGTGGACCATCTGGATCATCTGAAGTGGATGGACCAGTGGATGCAGCCTGCAGCTCAGGGTTTGGCCGGTCTGATACCATGGATGGTGCAAACGCTTCCTCAGGGAAAATATCTCTGTTATATGGGAAAATCCCAGTGGACTTGAATCCAGAAGTGATATTCCATGGTGTCACTGCTGACAAGACGGCCTCATTCACAAGTCCTGCAATCTGGTAGATGGAGACTGTTTTGCCAGGGTTAGATCTCATCCACCCATCAAGAGCTCGGTTGTATAGGGTCTTGAACGGGCCATACACGGTCACGTCGAGAGGCTGCATGCGATGGGATGTGTGGGGTGGAAGGGTGAGCATAACAATACTGTTGCTCTTTGCTTTTTCTACTGCCTTGAGTGAGATGTGAGCTTTAAGATTATCAAGGATTAGCAGCATGGGACGGTCAGGAGTGCACTGAGTGTGCTGTATCAGGTGATCAAGGAACTCAGGCCAGGTGTCTTCATTCATCCATCCTGTTCTGGTGGAGGCACCTTTGGCTCCTGGAGGTGCTCCTATCATGAAGTCATCCTTAAACCTAACTCTGGGGAAGACAAACATGGGAGGTATGGCATTCCCAGCAGCATTCACTGCACACACCACAGTCACCAGTTCTCCTCTCTCAGCTGATGTGATAGAACCAACTTGCTTTTTTCCTTTCTCTGTCACAACCTGAATCAAATAGAAAGTTTAGAATCAATGGCATGTGCAATCAGTAGGCTACTATTGGTCTAAAGGTACATTGTATTTCATTTCAGTCCATTCATTTTTTCCAGTTCACAGGTTCACTGGTCATTATCACAAGCCACTCAGTATCAGTCTGGTGCTCTCTGTATCATGTGTAGCTTACCTGCCGTGGCTTTTGAACTGTAAAGACGCCTGTTTCATCCACATTGTAAATCATGTATGGAGGGAATGTGTGCCTGTTAAAGAAGAGAGGCAAGGGAAGAACCTTATCAGAATCAAAACCAAATCTTACAGGTAAAGCCTCCATAAAACATTTGCAACTAAAAAATTTATTCTGTCACCTGTCCATCACTACAGCCAGATTTTCGAAGAACTCCCCCACTGTAGTTTTATTGAAGGCTGTAGCCCTTCCCAGGGATGTTGCCTCCGGAGTTCGGACAGAGAGATGGCGACGTGCTAGGAACCTGCCAAACCACTCTATTCCTAAAGAGTAGAGAATTCATTATTATAAGATTTAGCTTTGTGGCAAGATCATTTGTTCTAAGTTAACCTACAGAATCATGTGATCTCTTGCACACCCTAGCCTACCTGCACATTGTTTCTCTGTCCAATTGGCAGGGACAGGGATATTGTTTCTCTCTGCGTATTCAAATGCCAGTTCACGGCACTTAACTGGAGCAAGGCCATGGAACTGGTTAGCTAGTTGTTTCAAGTGTTTGGCAAGCTCCTCCTCCATCTCATCTGTGAATATTCTCTTGGCCTCAGCTACTGCACCCCAGGCTACTGATTTTACTTCCCCTTTCTCTTTTTTCTTTATGAATCTTTGAACGGTTGTCTTGTCAATATTTCTATCTCTTCCAGCTTTTCTTAAGGACTTCTTTCCTTGCATGACCTCAGCGGCTGCACTCTCCATCTCTGCGAGGGGTGTTTGGCCCCAGGTTGTCTTTCTTGTGTAGTTTCTTGGCATGATGGCATTTCTACAATGTTGATGACATTAAAAATAAAACATATGTAATGTAATATTACACTAAATATGTTTAAGACTAAACTTAACCTGTGCTTCATGGTGGGGTAAAGTGAGACACTGTATTTGTCTCACTTAACCCCACAGCCACCATTTTAGAAAAAACAACATCTCTAGCAATTCAGGCTAATCTTCAACTAGCATCAATCACATGGTTTTATATGTTGGAAGTTCATCAACATGTATGATATAAGTTTTTCTGAATCAACTTGCTTTGACACAATAGTTGATTAAGTTCATAGCAAGAACATTTACTTTTACATGCAAAAAACACATTTTTGTGAAAAAAACATACTTACCACAGCACCAGCACCAACTTCACCTTCCTGGCAAGGGGGGAATGGGAGGGGCTTGAAAACATAATGGTCACATGACCACAATTGTGTTCCGTTGCCTAGATACAGGGGGTGTCTCACATTACCCGATGTCTCACAATACCCCGCTCTCCCTACTAGAGCATGGCGCCAGTTGTTGTAGCCCAGTGTTTTTCTAACTTTTTCATACCAAGGACCACTTAACCAATAAAAAAACACTTGCGGACCACCTAACTCCAAAAATATCCCAAAACACATCGTTTTTTCTAGAACAGATTACAAATCGCCTGAAAATGGTACAAACGAGTGGCAACATGTGTGATGAAGGTGTTGCGCTGGGCTATATCATGCAATTGAAAGTGAAACAAAGCTCGCTCCATTGCGGAGATATTCCCGAGAGAGTGCGGAAACCTTTAATTTATTTATTTATTTCAAATCTGAAAGTTTACCAATATACTCACGGACCACTAGGGAGCGCTCACGGACCACCAGTGGTCCGCCGACCACACTTTGAGAAGCACTGTTGTAGCAGTTGTGGTGAAGGCATCTGACATACTTGAACCGAAATGTCTGCATGTATAGCGGAAGATGGCATCTTTTGTACATGAATATTCCAGCCAATCTCTGTTTTGAAACCATGAGCTGCAAAATGAGCGCCTTACCCCACTGTACAGGCGAGTTGGGTACTTTTTCAAATATACCTGGTGTTGGAGTCTGAGTGGTTTTAAACCCCCCTCCGCTCCGCGTGTCGTTTGGTGAGCTTAAATCATAAAAGGAAGGAAATCAGAAAACACCAGGATACCAGTTAAACAATAATCTGTTTTAATTATAAAAGGTAAAAATACAATGCAATACAAAACAATGAGGAGTACTCCTGCCCTGGTTCGCGTGCTGTTCAGATTCCGGTCTTGACAGCAGGAGAAGAGAGAGCGATCTGAAGACACGACAGGCTTATATGCAAAAAGAACGGGGAGGAGGTGTGCCGGATTCTCCTCCCATAGAGTCCATTCATTGGTTGATATAAAAGTGACGAGCCAGCAGAGGACCCACAGAAACAAGAGTCTTTTACCATTTAAGGTAAAACAGACGCATTGGGTGTACTTTCACACACCCACACATTTTGCAGAGACTTCCCTCTCTGTGGCCCCCTCTCCTCTTAGTTCAATGTACACACAGTTTCACATACTTTTGTTATAGTTGACTAATACAAACAATATATGTACTACTTTAATATCAATAATAACGAGGAAAACATTACCTCTGCTCTCAAGCAGTAAAATAGTAGAATATTAGCCTCTTATAGGAACGCACACTCATTTTTCCTTGTTTTTGTGTCACGCACCCTCATTTTCCTTTAGGTTGTGTCACGCACACTCATTTTCCTTGTTTTACCATTTAACGTAAAACAGACACATTGGGTGTCCAACACAAACTCTACATAACATATACAGAGAACGCACACTCATTTTAGAGCTCTGAGCTTATCTTCAAATAAGGACATTCCCCTGCTCACATCTTACTCCCAAATACAATGGTTTTACTCCTCATATTTCCAACTCTATATTATTATTGATACAAAGTCATTAAACACACACATATATTTTAGACATGTATCTTTCTAGCTACTTGGCATTCTGTGTTTAGAGAAGAATGTATCCTCTCCCCACATCTTTAGTCTCCTGTCAGGCAAACCTGCTCCTTATTTCACATAAGTAATTTAAAACACATTTAAGCCAACTACTGCACAAAGTTGTGGCAATTTAGTACTCACAACATGAAAGAATGAAACAGAAAGAAATCAATAAAAACACAAGCACCAGTATAATTGAGCAGTTATTATTATAGTTATTATACTGCAACGCACACACATTCTACTCTCTGCGGTCTATAGCATATGTCTATATAAGGGTATTTCCCCTCTGTCCCCTGTTCTCCTCACTTCTCATCTCTCCAGCTTTTTGTTCATATAAACTGCTACTATTAAATACAAAGTAATTAAGTACACACATGAATATATAAAAACACACTTATTATATATCAGGGGACATTAAAATGAATATACCCAAAATTACACTGTATTTAACTTCCTGCTATAATATGTTAATTTAATTCTCTTCACTGGGCAGGCTCTGTTTTGCCGAGGTCCTCTGGCACTTGCGGGTGAGGGTTGGCGGTGTTTGGGGCAACGAAGACTGTTGCGGCTGCTCGTCAAAGCCGACGAGTCGAGCAAAGCCGGCGAGTCGGGCGGGAGGGCGTTACTGGTGGCGATAAGGGCTGGTTGTTTTAACCATTTTCTGCAACCGGGTATCACGGCAAGACGTGAACATGTGACGATTTACCATGCTGGGAGACGTGAAGTTGTCACGATTTCGTCCCTTCAAACGTGACAGTTACACGGTATTGTTAACCAGTGGAGAAATAACCGGAAATGCCAAGCAAATGCTACCCCGACGTAATGATTTATTTTTTAATAGTCACACTCGATTACGCCAATGTTCTTGTTTCCCCAGCTGGTCGACACCTCTTTTAGCAGAAACAAAGGCTACATTAATGTATTAAATCGATGTCCCCTTCCGATGGACCTCCATGGGACCTTATTTCGAAAAAATTATGTATAACACGTCCAGAAGAATGTCATGCAAAGCTGCCTGCCTGCCTGCCTTCCTTTGATTCTCTCTGAACTGCCTGGTCTTTTTAATGTTTAATGTCAACCATTTGTGCAGATAGCATGAAGTAGAAAAGATCGACAAACACCGATGCTAGTGTTAGCATTTCTCCCCCGGGCTTAAATTGTGTATTATAGAATGATCACACCGGTGACAGTACTCTTCAAAGGGTTCACGAAATATGACTACTACTCTTACTGTTTAACATTTTGGGTTACTTAATGTTACTTCATATTAAGGCTAATAAAAATGACAAGGCTGTAATGCTAACTAACGTGCTAGCTACTAGCTAGGTAGCTAACTTGATCCAGCCACTCCTGGTCCTTTCATCAGATGGGAAGCGAAAGAACGAGCAAGACCCATTGCTGGTATAATAACAACCTGGTACTAAGCACAAAGGCATCTTGTTAAAGTTATCTTATCTTATCTTATCTCAGCGCCATATAGATAGATTACATCTATATGGCGCTGATCTTAGCTATCTCTGCTACGTTCACACCGGATGCGATGCGATGTTTGGGGGCGGCGCGATTACATGTAAAGTCAATGCAGAGACACGGACAGACGCGAATTCGCTCCGACGGCGAGCATGAAGCGGTGGACGCGGCACGAATCACGCGATTGAACTGTGCCGTGTCAAACGCGAGAGTTCAATTTGTTCAACTCGAGCACGCGTTCTCGCGGTAGCCAATCAGCGGTGAGGATCTCAGCCTGCCGTTACTGACGTTCAACCAGAAAACATCAGCCATTAGCTGTTAGCAGTTAGCACACAGAGATCACAGCTCCTCATATCTGTTCAGAAACTGTACAGAAGTTAAACAAGTACAAACCACAGACTGTCTGTGTCATGGCGAATACAGTCACTGGTTTATTTATGTCTGTAGGCCGTTGTTATGAGTGTGGAGTGAGCATATACAAAGTTAGCTTAGCCTGGTCGACCCAATCTCCATTCAGAAAATAAACATTTTAAAAGGTTTTTCGCCTGCCGTCT
This sequence comes from Harpagifer antarcticus, assembly GCA_902827135.1. NCBI lineage: Eukaryota > Metazoa > Chordata > Actinopteri > Perciformes > Harpagiferidae > Harpagifer > Harpagifer antarcticus. The sequence goes on from CADEHL010001172.1 coordinate 7,186,519, forward strand.
TGTCTGCAGACTTGTCAAGCATTAATTCATGGTTTTTACTAACCGGTATCAGTATGTTGTTACGTCGGCATCATTTGGAAACGTGTATTACAATTTAATCATGGTAAAATATGTTCATGTTGTTGTAGTTGTAGCTCCCGAGCCAGCGCATCTTGTTTGAATGATGTGAGTAAACACAGCTGGCAGCCGCGGTGAAACTCGAGCGATTAGCGAAGCGAATATTCGCATCGCGTCCGTGTGAACGCACCAATAGACTAGAGTGATGCGATAGGAGCGTTTAGAGCGAAGCGAATATTCGCAGATTTGTTTGTGTGCGCAGAGGCGCGGGAAGGTATTTTGAGTGGGGGTGCTGAGGTGCTGGACTCCAGTGAACACTATTACGGGCACTATAGAGCACGCACAAAAGCACTCCCCACGTGCAAACACACAGTACACCCGCGACTGTTACAATGAAGGCTCGATAATCAGCTCACGGCATATAGGCAGGGATAAAGTGTTATTTTTACGAGTGGGGAGCGGACCTCACCTCCTCTAGAGGGGTCCGGGGGGATGCTCCCCCGGGAAGATTTTTTTTAAATATTGAAGTTAAAAGCATCAATCTGGTGCACTTTGAGAGCAACATTAAGAGATCTATGGATCCATCTCTCAACACCCAGATGAAACACAACTGTAAGCAGATGTTCTTTTTCTTTATGGATATTTTACCATTTATCATTCCCCTTTCAAACTGTATTCTTGTTTTACTGCCATATAGTATTTCATAACTGTTTTTCCTTTATTCTCTTATTTTTTTATAACGATAATGATCATATGAAGGTGTGCCGCTGAAATAATCTTTTGAATAATTTTTGACCAAACCGTTTGAGACCCACTGAGATAACTTAGACTAAAGTTAACTATCTAAACACTCAGAGAGTCCTTTAGCTCACCTGAGCCTCTCAGTCTGAGAGGAGAGGACTCTCCTCCAGCTTGTTGTGGAACCAACACCTCCGTTGTGCAGCTAGCTAACCAGATGCTAACAACACGGTCCCTGCTGCTGGCACCGGTCCCTCTCTCTCTCTCCCTCTCTCACACACACTAAATGCGCTATTTCCACACACACACACACACACACACAGCCGAGCTTGAATGACACTTTTATTTCCATGAAATCTCTGATTGGTCTGGTGTCTTGCCTCTGTTGCATTCACTGAACACGGGAAATTACATTTCTGTCGTCCTCTCTAGTGTCTTGATGAGGTTCACGTAAAGCACGGTTAATGTATTATATTATGGAGGTAGAATTGTCCGGGGCTACAGAAACAACATTCGGGGCAGGCCAAAATATTATTTTACCAACAATGTGGAATGTATTGGCTACATATTACACAGATTATGAACAGCAGGAGCAGCAATAACCGTCAAATAATAATTCAGACAGGGGAGCTCCGCACCCCCTGCCTGCCGCTAGGGGGTGCTGCAGCGCCCTCAGCACCCCCCTTCCCGCGTCCATGTGTGTGCGTGTGTTTCATGTATAGGACTCTCACGATAATTAAGTTTGTTGGATACATTTTCTCGGACATTATTGCGATAAACGATAATATTGTCTGCACCGTTGTATGATCATTTTAGAACACTGACATAATGATAATATATAATAATATAATAATGATAATAATAATAATTCAAGTACATCCTTTCAAACTGCTAGTCACATCCTCATGTAAATGGCAATTTATCGAGTTCATTTTTATTTATCGTACGATAAGTGAATTAATTGCTCATCGCAACAGGCCTATGCACACAATAAAACAGTGGAAACAAACATGTGTTTGACTTTCATTAGTGAATGAAACTTTGTGCCCTTTATAGTCTGTATCCAATCTTGTGTATTTGTATATATTGTATATATATCCTATATATATATGCTAAGGTCCCGCTACTGACACGATAGCAGTTATTTAGTGCGCATATGTGTAATTAAACCCATGATATCAAAATCTCACTCCAGCCAGGTACCCAAAGTTGGCAACCCTGAATTAATGCTTGACAAGTCTGCAGACATCTGCTGCGTATCACAGTGCACTGAGATTTGTGACTAACTGTAAAGCATTAACCCATCACTGTAACCTGTATGCAAGGGCTGGTTTGCTTTCACTAACTGTACGGAGGCTCAGTCACTGGTACATTTTTATATACAAAGCCATGTTAGGGAAACTTCCATCTTATATCTGCTCCCTGATCTCACGGAAAATTGTAAGTGTGAGATCGAATGCTGTGGTTTTATTAAATGTGCCAACTGCTAGGACTGTCTTAGGGAAGACAGCTTTTAGATGCACAGCTCCTCTGTCTTGGAATAGTCTGCAAATGAAATGGAAACTGAACAATCTGGTGCCACTAAATGTTTTTAAAGCTCGGTTGGATGTTACTCAAACGGAAGCTATTGGTATCTGTTTATGTGGATAATTATGTAAATGATGCTGTATGATGTCCTTTTGTTGTTCTATTTATGTTTTTATGTTTCATGTGGAACTACTTGAGCAGGTCTCCCTTGAAAAAGAGATCAATGATCTCAATGGGATTTATCTGTCTAAATAAAGGTTTGAAATGAAATGAAAAGACAAGACGGCAGGCGAAAAACCTTTTAAAATGCTTGTTTTCTGAATGGAGATTGGGTCGACCAGGCTAAGCTAACGTTGTATATGCTCACTCCACACTCATAACAACGGCCTACCGACATAAATAAACCAGCGACTATTTTCGCCATGACACAGACAGTCTGTGGTTTGTACTTGTTTAACTTTTGTACAGTTTCTGAACAGATATGAGGAGCTGTGATCTCTGTGTGCTAACTGCTAACAGCTAATGGCTGATGTTTTCTGGTTGAACTTCAGTAACGGCAGGCTGAGATCCTCACCGCTGATTGGCTTCCGCGAGAAAACGTCACGTGAATTTGACGCTCGAGTTGAACAAATTGAACTCTCACGTTTGACGCGGCACAGTTCAATCGCGTGATTCGCGCCGCGACCACCGCTTCATGCTCGCCGTCGGAGCGAATTTGCATCTGTCCGCGTCTCTGCATTGACTTTACATAATCGCGCCGCCCCCAAACATCGCATCGTGTCCGGTCTGAACGCAGCATTAGTGGAGGAAAACAACTGTGATTTGGGATTTGTAGTCTTTCTAGTTGCGTATTTTTCATGGTCTTATATTTTTTTTGATATAGAAATTATTTTTTTAAGATTGACAAACATCATATGTGTAATTCATGGCACAATTCAAACCGGATCGAAAGATAAGTTTTCTCTCTCCATTGACTTCAATACATTATTTTTCCGAAATAAGGTACCATGGACCGGAAGTAGATGGGCGTGACTTCACCATTCTATTGGTGTGGATGTGGAATTAACGGACGTGACGTTGTGCGATTGAGTTGCCAGGCAACAGCTTCGGTTCATGTTAATTTACAAACTCTTCAACTACAACCGTAGTTATATTTAAAAACATGTTAGAAGGCCTCACGAAATACTTTAATGCAAATTAAAATGTAAATGTGAAGGAATGTGTATAACAAAATACATCGGTGATAAACAAAACCGGAAACAGACGTTTTTTTAATACTTTATTCCGAGCCCATCCATCCATCCATCCATCTTCTTCCACTTATCCGTGGTCGGGTCGCGGGGGTAGCAGTTCCAGCAGAGAGCCCCAAACTTCCTTTTCCCTGGCGACATCAACCAACTCTGACTGGGGGATCCCAAGGCGCTCCCAGGCCAGCGAAGAGATATAATCCCTCCACCTGGTCCTAGGTCTACCCCTTGGTCTCTTCCCAGCTGGACGTGCCTGGAACACCTCCCTAGGGAGGCGCCCAGGTGGCATCCTAACTAGGTGCCCGAACCACCTCAACTGGCTCTTTTCGACGCGAAGGAGGAGCGGCTCAACTCCGAGTCCCTCCCGGATGACCGAACTTCTCACCTTATCCCTAAGGGAGACACCAGCCACCCTGCGGAGAAAACCCATCTCGGCCGCTTGTATCCGCGATCTCGTTCTTTCGGTCATGACCCATCCTTCATGACCATAGGTGAGGGTAGGAACGAAAATGGCCCGGTAGACAGTGAGCTTTGCCTTCTGGCTCAGCTCCCTTTTCGTCACAACGGTGCGGTAAAGCGACTGCAGTACCGCTCCCGCTGCTCCGATTCTCCGGCCCATCTCACGCTCCATTGTTCCCTCACTCGAGAACAAAACCCCGAGATACTTGAACTCCTTCACTTGGGGTAAGGACTCATTCCCTCCTTGCGAGAGTAAAAAGCTGATCCGTCGTTCCACGACCAGGACGGAATCCGCATTGTTCCTCCTCAATCTGAGGTTCGACAATCGGCCTGACCCTCCTTTCGAGTACCTTAGAGTAAACTTTCCCGGGGAGGCTGAGTAGTGTGATGCCTCTGTAATTGGCACACACCCTCTGATCCCCCTTTTTAAAAAGGGGAACCACCACCCCGGTCTGCCACTCCTTCGGTACTGTTTCCGACTTCCACGCAATGTTGATGAGACGTGTCAACCAAGACAGTCCCTCAACACCCAGAGCCTTCAGCATTTCTGGGCGGATCTCATCCACCCCCGGGGCTTTGCCACTGTGGAGTTGTTTAACAACCTCAGTGACCTCCCCCCGGGAGATTGGTGTTGATCCCCCGTCATACTCCAGCTCTGCCTCTAACATAGAGGGCGGAGTTGTCGGGTTCAGGAGTTCCTCAAAGTGTTCCTTCCAACGCCCTAACAGTCCATCAGTTGAGGTCAACAACGTCCCATCCTTACTGTACACAGATTGGATGGTTCCCTACTTCCCCCTCCTGAGGTGTGGGACAGTTTTCCAGAACAACTTTGGTGCCGCCCGAAAGTCCTTTTCCATGTCCTCTCCGAACTTCTCCCACACCCGCTGCTTTGCCTCGGCCACGGATGAGGCTGCTGCCCTTCGGGCCGGTCGGTATCTTGCAACTGCCTCGGGAGTCCCCCGGGATAACAAATCCCTGAAGGCCTCCTTCTTCAGTCGGACGGCTTCCCTGACCACCGGTGTCCACCAGGAGGTTCGAGGGTTACCGCCCCTTGAGGCACCTAGGACCTTGAGACCACAGCTCCCTGCCGCGGCTTCGGCAATAGAGGCTTTGAACACCGACCACTCTGGTTCAATGTCCCCAACCTCCACAGGAATGCCTGAAAAGCTCCGACGGAGGTGTGAGTTGAAGGCCTCCTGAACTTGGGCCTCCTCCAGACGTTCCCAGTTCACCCGAACTACACGTTTGGGCTTACCAGGTCTATCCAGAGGCTTCCCCCGCCACTCGACCCATTCCGAGTGTGCTTGCTTTTCTCTTTGAAAGTCATCACATAACGGCATTGTAATACACGGTTTGATTCTCTATTTATAGAGCCCTGCTGAGAAGACTTCGAAACAAACAGGAGAACTGCCGCCAAAACTGAAAACGTGACGTGGATCATAAATATATAAGCAATTATACAACATCTTACATTTCTTTTCACACAATACGTCTCCTTGCAGTATCAACACTAATCCGGCTGACTTTTATATTTGATCCAATTGCACAGCTGATAGAAATGGACACCTGGTGGTTGAAGAACGTTATTGAATTTTATTATTTTATTATTAGAGAGTAATAGGATCCCTATAAAGTATATTCATTACTCGTTATTCTCTACTAATAGTTAATTAAAGACTGTATATAATGACTAGTTTGCACACCCCTTTCAAGATTTCAAGATTTTCTAAGCTAAGGTTTATTGACATTATTATACGGTGTAGTTATGCAATGAATGAAAAACTTGGGTCGCAGGTTCCTCAACAGTGCATTACAAGACATCTATCAATATGTACCTCCACCATTAAACTGTCATTCTGCACATTTCTTATACTATTTACATACATCTTATAAGAGTATAATACATATGTATAATATCAGTTTAATAATAAACAAATAATAAACAAATAAGTGTTTAAAGATCAAATGCAAAGATATTTTTATAATTGCCAGTAAAATCGAAATCATATAGCTACAACACTATTTAAGATATTGCAGTATTAAAATCGGAGATAATATGCGTCTGGCAATGCGCAATATTTATTTTGTTCAACCCCCAACACCAAGTCAGACGATTTATTTCTCAGCCGCTTGTCTCCGCAAGATGGCGTCGCGTGACGTCAGCGTGGCCAAACATATTTCCACCTGGCTTATCGCTCACAGCTGCTTCCGCCAATAGTACAACTTAGTTTTGTTATAATGTCTGATTCTGAGTCGGAGGCCACCCTATATCTTCACTTGTAAAAGGGGTAAATTAATTGTTGGATGTAGAAGTGTCAGAATCAATATAGATGTTTTTATTTTAAAGTAAATTCAGATGGAACATAGTAAAAACATGTAAATTCTAATGTCCGCCTAAAAAAAACCCATTACTTATAGTGAAACCACCCTTGAATGATGGGTTAGTAGAATAAAAGCTTTAGGAATCAAAACTATAACATATAATAAGTACCCTGTATCAAGATTGATGCAAAACAAGTGAAATTTGACCTTTTTAGAGAGGTTTAGAAAAATAAAGTTCCATTTGAACTTTTTCACTGTAAAAATCATTTTATTACTTTGAATTATCACTATAGGTATTCATTCCATCCAAATACAACTGTTGTGAAAAAAAACTTTTAAAAAAAAAACTCATTTAACTGATCTTTTTCATTTATTTGAAGAAAAAAAAACACAATGTGAGCCTCTGAATTAGCCCCGAGTGAAAAATGCTAACCTATTACTGCACCGAAAATCATTCCTAGCTCCCTTATTACTTATCCTAGCTCCACATCCAACACATTGTTTATGATCGTAAAGACACAGAATCTAACGGTGCCCACCTCTATAAGCAATACAACTGCAATTCCGTTATCTGCTGTGCTCCGTGCGCTTTGAAATCAAATCAAAAGTTGTTTACCTCAATTCTTTGGCGTTTCTGCATTGCCCGGCTCTTTCGTTCTTTCAGTTGTTTTTTGTGCTCAAATATGGGACCTGAATCCAGTAGACTTCTCAAAACAGCAGCGTGGAATCGCTCCGGTCCCTCCGTGGTATCCCCGGGGTGAAAGCAGGCCCCAGCGGTGGTAAAATCCTCCTCCGCACAGCAGTACACGCCCGGTGGAAGCAGGCCAAGCCCGAAGCGTGGATCCACTCTGTTTCTCCGCGACGACTCCGGGGTAAAAACCTCTCCAGTGCAGCCGTACTCTACAGGTGGGAGCAGGCCTCCGTAGATCGCAGATCGCAGAATCGCAGGCAGCAACAGGTGGAGCCTACTACCAATACGGGTTTCAGCCTCCGATGTACTTTTAATGCTTCTCCACCAACAGACTTGACGATGGCAGGATCAACATCGTATGCATCACACGCAAAGTGGTCAGAGCACAACTTGCTCCATGTTGTCGGCTGCCAGCCAACACGATTCACTAAAAAAATCCAGTTTCGGCGGATGATTTTGTCTTGGGGAAATGCATGTAAAATTCTCCCAGATCCCGCACCGTTCGTACATCCGAAAGCACAACAATAACCTATGTTTTTGCGGATATAATTCAGTTTTCTTTTCGAAAAACACCGCTGACATGTGAACGAGACTGCCTGGCCCAGAGACTGTTTTAGCCACAATGACGTCACGCGCGCGGAGGCTGCTGGGAATGACATGTCAGAAATTCAGACAGCGTTGGGTCGAGTTTTGTATCAATAAAAAGCTTTTTTTTGGGTGTATTATCTCGATTTAAATTAAATAAAAAAAACAGGCAGTCTTAAAAACAAAATTTCTATAAAAATGTAGCATATTTGGAAGCTTTGCATTTGATCTTTAAACATAGTTAACATTGTAGGAAAGCAATATATTAGACGTTAAGTACTTTGTCAGGCTTAATATTTATCTGTAGATACAAATGTCACTGTGTGTGCTGTGTGCTCTGCATGTGTGACCATTAAAGAGTGTTTCATCCCTCCCCAATATTCTTCTATACCCCCAAAGCTTTTTTCTTATTCAAAAGAATACCTTAACCTAAAGTACTCTTTAATGTTTAAATTACGCCTTATTAGTTTGCAGTGGCGGCCAGCCCATAGGGGCGCCGCCCCCCGTCTTCCCACATGTTTGATTGTCATTAAAAAATATATTTAAAAAATATATTTATTTTTAATGAACAAGGTAAATATGATATAGTTGGTATCAGTAAAATGTATAATCTACAATAAAATCTCGTTTAAAATTGTTTTACGATGTCCAAAGTTACTGATAAGTCACATGTTTCCTGCCAGGCGTGTTAGGGTTAGTGTGTATCATTACCCTCTCTCGTCCAGGCGGTAAGAAAGAGCCCTCAGCCAGAGCAGCAGCAGCCAACAAGCTGACTGTTGCTATCTGTAAACTATGCCGCTGAAACATAATTTCAGCCAATCAGTGTCGTCAGATCTGATGCTCAAAGGGCGCCCTGTCAGTGCCCTGGCCTGCGAGTTGTTTAGACTCGTATCCAAGGTGACGCTACAGTAGTTGTCGAGGATGGCTGCGTCTGCAGGTGGAGACTCCGGTGCTAGTGGATCGCCGGAGCTGTATTAACATTTACATTGTAGTTGTAAGGGCAATGCCTGTGGTACCATGGAGCATGTGTGGGCTGGACCTGTATTTTATAGGAAAGGAGTGAGCAGAGGGTTGAGTTGTCGATTCTTGTTCAGTTTTCATCTTCCTCACCCTCTCAGACTTTGAGTTGTGCGCGCTGCTAAAGAGACGCGCTACCATGGAAACCAAACAATGGTGTAGCTGTATTAAAGTCCGAGTGGAAACAGTCGTGAGTACATCTGATTTTGTCAGAAATCGGGAGAAATGCGGGTTGGCAAGTATCACACAAACACACACACATAATGTTCGTATTTAGTCTCCTGATTTAAAATGGGAATTAAATAATTTGAGTGTTCCCAAAGCACCAGTGTTCTGCAGTTTGTGTGGACATACTGTACTGTTACAGTTTTAGAAGATTCATAGCTAACCACACTGAAGATTATGGATTATCTCATATTTTTAAGCCTTAATTTATCCCCCCCCCCCCCCCAACATCACCAGAAATCATAATTTAAGGGGTCATTTCTCAAAGATTTCTTCCGGGGGACGATCCCCAGGACTGCCCTAGTATGGTTTGGTCACCATTTCCATAGCCCCACCAGAAATATTTTCCACCAGCCGCCACTGTTAGTTTGTCTGTTTTGCACATCCTATTACTATCTAATAATAAAATTATACAATTCAATAACGTGCTTTAACCACCAGGTGTCCCTTTCTATCAGCTCTGCAACGTTATGGTGTAAATACAGCCTATCTACCAATTGGATCTAAAAGTCAGCCGATTAGTGTTGATACTGCAAGGAGACTTATTGTGTGAAAATAAATGTAAGATGTTGTATAATTGCTTATATATTTATGATCCACGTCACGTTTTCAGTTTTGGCGGAAGTTCTTCCTGTTTGTCTAGAAGTCTTCTCAGCAGGGCTCTATAAATAGAGAACTACGGCAGATATGTAATATTTAATGCAGCCGAACCGTGTATTACAATGCCGTTATATGATGACTTTCAAAGAGAAAAGCAAGCACAGTCGGAATAAAGTATTCTTTTATTTTTAAAAAACGTTTTCAGATTTCACATCACATAAACACGAATTTTTTGATTTTCTGATGTCCATTATTGACTGCTGTGTAAGCACCTTGCAGATGACGAACGCGCAGCGGCACAGGTCACGCGCACCTGACATAATAACGTTACTTACCGTTTAAGTTGACCAAATAAATGCAGCAGACAATGTTATTCAACCACAATTACAATTTATTTTATTTCAACTTCTTCTTCTGGTCCACACACACCTCACGCAGGTGAACAGGATTATGATCAGGGGTGCACATAACTTTTTTGCCCTGGTTCTCAAAGGAGCACCTGGAGATGTTAGTAGTATATACCATGCCGCTTCAATCTCATTAGTATGCATACAAAAGTGACAGGTGACACGCCCCCAATTATGCAAATGAGCTAAGTCCCGCCTCCCATCGCCTCCCATTGGTCGAGAGCCTTTGATCAGAGCTAAGTCCCGCCTCCCATTGTTTGAGACCCTTTGATGTGAGGGGTGAGGTGTTATAACGGGTAGGTGTGAAAAGCCCCCCTGTGGAGTGCTTTTGTTGTCTAATTCTTTGATGTGTTCGATTAAGGTAGTCTCTTTGAAGTTATAGACCAGACCTGTCTGGTCCCTGCCCCTCAGGGTTATCTAATCTAAATAGCCTTGGATGTTTTGCCCTTTGATGTGGTATCTTATATGCCTATGATGTTAATCTAGGTATCTCTATGAGTGAGACATGTTTTGTTGTCTAATTCTTTGATGTGTTCGATTAAGGTAGTCTCTTTGAAGTTATGCTGTCTGGTCCCTGTCCCCTCAGGGTTATCTAATCTAATTAGCCTTGGATGTTTTGCCCTTTGATGTGGTATGTTATAAGCCTATGATGTTAATCTAGGTATCTCTATGAGTGAGACAGCCTAGCCCCTCGCCCCCTCCCAGCCCAGGCCTCTCCCCCCTTTCTCCACCCCTTCCTATGGCTATGAGATTGTGGGAGGTGGAATTAGATGAAAATAGAAATATGCTCAAAACTAAATAAAAGACAGTAATTTCCACTTACCAAGTCACCTTTCAAAAAGAAAAGTGACCAAGAGATGCCTGTGACAACTTACCATTCGGAGAGCCAGTCAAGAAACGAATGCCGCAGCTGCGCGGGGGTCAGACGCCTACAGCCAGAGATCTGTGCACAAACTTATCTCGTGCCCTCTTTTGGTCAAGCTGGTTTCTCCAAAATGACCTCCCCCTACCTTTAAGAACAATTAACACACACACACACACACACACACACACACACACACACACACACACACACACACACACACACACACCCACACACACACACACACACACACACACACACACACACACACACACACACACACACACGTTGGAGATGGCCTTTTGATGTGGGGGTTTGAGATAAGCCTGGGATGTTAATCTACATGTTGGTTAAGACACCCTCTGTGAGGTGAGAAGCGAGGGGATGGAGTTAGTTTGTTAAGACGTTCAAACTAAATAAAACAGCCATTATTTTTCACTCACTAAGACACCTAAAAACGTTATTGTCCTCTCTAGATTTGATTCAGGGTTTTGTTTTAAATGATATGTGTTTGCTAAGAATGTTTCTTTTCAAGTTTTTGTGAAACTGTTAACTACAAGGAAGTATCTGTTTTGCAAATAGGTCATTCATACTCATTTAAAAAGAGCTTATTTAGGTTTTTAATAGTGATACCTAGGGATATTCTCTTTAGTTTGTATGGATTTTGAACTAATGTGTAATTACTTTATTAACTATAAGAAAGTCTCTCTGAAGAGGGAAATAATAAATATCCTATTCCTCCCATGATCTTGTCTTTTTTATAATTACTTCACACAACTATAAGGAAGCCCCATATGAAGTTATGTGAGGGTGTAATATTAGAATTTTGCTGCATGCAACAAAAAAAAAGGTTTGACTGGTAAAGACTCTCACTTTTACAGAGGGCTCCTCATGTTTCTTCTCAAGTTTTTGTGAAACTGTTAACTAAAAGGAAGTATCTGTTTGCAAAGAGGGTATTCATATTAATTTAAAAAAGAGCTTATTTAGGTTTTAATAGTGATAACTAAGTTTCACTCTGTGGGGGGCAAAAGACGCATCGTTAAACACCTGGATAAAGGACTCTTTAAAGCAGAGACATGGTGACCAGCATACCTGATTATCAGCAGGAGAGGACTCTTTTTAAGTAAATACATTATAGGGTTAAAATAAGATATATATGTGGTGGAATTAGTTTAAAACAGCCACCTTACACTTTTTAGTTGTCCTCTCTAAATTAGATGTAAGGGTTTTTAAATGATTAGTGTTAATTAAGGGCTATTGTTATTTTGGTTTATAAGGGGATAGGAGTTCAACCTTTAAAAATTGCACAGGATCATTCTAAGAAGAGTGAGAAGGCTAATGAGCCAGCACCATACCTCCTCTATGCATTTTCTTGACCTGTATCTGATCTTGAAAAACTCTGGTAAGTACTTTTTTTATTTTATTTTATAATATCATGTAATTATTAAATGTTGTTTTTTTGGTAGGGGTTAAACTAGTATATTATGTGGATAGTATATTATTAGATACTTAAAAATGTTATGTTTTTGTCTGTTTACAGTAGAGACCCTGTGTGCTGAAATCTACTCAAACAGAGTACTTCATGGTAGTGGTCAGCTTTTAAACACAAAAGTGTATCTTTCAGTAACTTTCTCAGAGAATTTAAGCATAAATCTGTCAAATGTTCAAAACAGCCTTGTTTTTCACTGAAATAGCGTCAAAATCACAAACTGGATGAAACTATACAGTGAATTGGAGAAATTACAGCACAGAGTTTTCTACTACGACACAGATAGTATAATCTATGTGACAAGACAGGGGCAGTCTCCAGTACTTTCATGGTAGTGGTCAGCTTTTTTAAAAACAAAAGTGTATCTTTCGGTAACTTTTTTGAGAGAATTAAGCATAAATCTGTCAAATGCTCAAAACAGCCTTCAATGAAATAGCTTCAAAATCACAAACTGCCATTAAGAGTTAGATGCTTTACGAAATCTAATACAACAGAGTACTTTCATGGTAGTGGTCTGCTTTTAAAAAGAAAAGTGTATCTTTCGGTAACATTTTTGAGAGAATTAAGCATAAATCTGTCAAATGTTCAAAACAGCCTTGTTTCAACGAAATAGCCTCAAAATCACAAACTGCCGTTAAGAGTCAGAATCCTAACGAAATCTACTCAGAGTACTTCATGGTAGTGGTCTGCTTTTAAAAAGAAAAGTGTATCTTACGGTAACATTTTTGAGAGAATTAAGCATAAATCTGTCAAATGTTCAAAACAGCCTTCACTGAAATAGCGTCAAAATCAGAAACTGCCATTAAGAGTCAGAATCCTAACGAAATCTACTCAAACAGAGTACTTTCTACAGATGACTCCTCCCACTCAACGCAATAAGTCCCACCCCACTCAGCAAATCATATAAAACTAAGTACCCTACTAAGACGACCGTTGAAAACTAGCCATGGATCTGAGAAAAACCAAGTCTGATGTAGCCTACCCTTATTATCACCAGGATAACGGATATGGGCTTAATGACTGGATGTTACAAAGTAGGGGAGAGGATGTTCCCGAAGAAGAGCTCTCCTCTATATCATATCCATGTAAGGTCTTTAGGACAAAAGAGGACCATGATAACATGACATATGAAGAATATCTTTCTTTAAAAGATGGTATTATAGATAACCTTAATAGAAACAGTATATCCCATACCACTCGCCAAGATCGTAAATGACAATTAGCAGAAAAGAAAAGAAAAAGTAAAGAAAACCGAAGAAAAAGAAAAAGCAAAATGAAAAGGAGAAGAAAAATGAAAAGCAGACGCAGAATGCGAATGAAAAGAAAAGGGGTAAAAGGACGGAAAACGAAAAAGACAAAAAGAAGGAAGGTGAAAAGAAAAAGGAACAAAGTGAAGAAATGTCAACTAGAGTATGGTGTTGTAGAGCCATTACCGGATCATAATAATCTTATAGATCAACTACCGCTAACCGACTGCTGCGAATGTGTTGAGCAAATACCAAAAGCAATGGCAGAGCTTTGCTTTTGCGATACTGTGGAATTGCCCTAATTGGCGACAGTGCCAGAACACGTATTAAAAGACTGTTGGAGGATCTCTATTCTAGTATCGGTTGTCATTACATCGAAGGATATGCCAAAACGTGTGACGACATAGACAAAGCTTTTGAAGACAATTATATGGTACCTGCCCTTACAGCTAAACAAATCCTACGCCAGGTATTCAACAGACCACAAGAAGCACAAGAAGCCCCAGAAAGGATTACATTCAGAGCTAATAATGGTGAAACCGAAGAAGAAGCAAAGCAGATTATAATCGTTGCGGGTGAAAGGATAGAGAATTTGCATGTGATGTTAATGCATTTATCTGATATAAGAAATGCATTCGTATACTTCCAAGAGACTCCTAAACATCTACTTGGGCAGTGTGAATTGAACGATAAACCGATCACTGTAAATGAAACGCGGAGAGAAGCAGCAGTGCAAATCGTTAAGTCTATTACCTTGTATGCACTACGACATTAACTTGGTAAAATGTGTGTTTTTATGAAAATGTGTTGAATGATGTGTTTTCAATTAAACAACCATAACAAAATGAAAATGTGTTTTTATTTTTGCTTTCATATATAGTAATAGTATTGTAAACGAAACATTTAAAGTGTATCATGTGCTCTCATTGTACGCTCTGTTTTTGACACAAAGATGCATTGCATCTAAAAACAGAGCATACAATGAGAGCACATCTGACTCTTAATGGCAGTTTGTGATTTTGAGGCTATTTCATTGAAGGCTGTTTTGAACATTTGACTGATTTATGTTTAATTCTCTCAAAAGGTTACTGAAAGATACACTTTTGTATTTAAAAAAGCTGACCACTACCATGAAAGTACTGGAGACTGCCCCTGTCTTGTCACATAGATTATACTATCTGTGTCGTAGTAGAAAACTCTGTGCTGTAATTTCTCCAATTCACTGTATAGTTTCAGCCAGTTTGTGATTTTGACGCTATTTTAGTAAAAAACAAGGCTGTTTTGAACATTTGACAGATTTATGCTTAATTCTCTCAAAAAGTTACCGAAAGATACACTTATCTTTTTAGAAAAGCTGACCACTACCATGAAAGTACTGGATACTGCCCCTGTCTTGTCACATAGATTATACTATCTGTGTCGTAGTAGAAAACTCTGTGCTGTAATTTCTCGAATTCACTGTACAGTTTCAGCCAGTTTGTGATTTTGAGGCTATTTCAGTGAAGGCTACTTTGAACATTTGACAGATTTATGCTTAATTCTCTCAGAAATGTTACCGAAAGATACACTTTTCTTTTTAAAAGCAGACCACTACCATGAAAGTACTCTGTTTTATTAGATTTCGTAAAGCATCTGACTCTTAATGGCAGTTTGTGATTTTGAGGCTATTTCATTGAAGGTTGTTTTGAACATTTGACTGATTTATGTTTAATTCTCTCAAAAGGTTACTGAAAGATACACTTTTGTATTTAAAAAAGCTGACCACTACCATGAAAGTACTGGAGACTGCCCCTGTCTTGTCACATAGATTATACTATCTGTGTCGTAGTAGAAAACTCTGTGCTGTAATTTCTCCAATTCACTGTATAGTGTGCGATACAGAAAGTTTAATACAGCGTATTTCTTTTATATTCATTTTTAATGTCATCTAATATATGTGTATTAAAACTTGGATGGACAAGTCAAGTTTTTCCTCTTAATCATAGAGAGGTTTTTATATTGATGTTACCAAATGAAGTCCCATTTTTAGTAGAAGTACATTTAGCGCAAATGGTCTTTTCTTCCACTTGACATGTTAATAATCAGGAGGTGGTTTTTTGGCTATTTTGTGAGTAGGTAAGGATACAGGGCAATCTGTGATCTCTGCGTTAAGTAAAATAATTACCCATTGATAAATGTTTCAGAGAGTCATTTTGGGCTTTCAAGGGCAGAACTCAGTAGATTGTCTGTAAGAGTTTTCATTATAATCTGGACGCTTAAATTAATGAGAGAAATGTATGTGCGTTCATTTCAAGACTCCTAAAGAGCAGGAGATGAGTGGGTCACACACAATTAGAGAGACAATGGTCCTTCTGATTCTGGGTGAGCTGACTTCGGAGTGCAAGGGAAGTTCAGAAATGGCCTTAGGGCAGGGATCACCAACTACATTTGTCCAAGGGCCAAAATGTATCCAATAGACACTATCGCGGGCCAGCGGTAACGCTAACGAAGGATCACTTCTAGGCAGGGTTGGGAGGGTTACTTTGTAAATGTAATCAGTTACTGATTACTGAATACATGCTCTGAAAGTAATCAGAATACAGTTACAGTTACGTGTCTTAAAAAAGTAACGTGTTCAGGTTACTTGTAGAATACTTTTGAAATACTTTCTTTTTCCATAACAGATGGGTATGTTTTGTTAAATAGGAGACACTTGTTTTACTGTTTTAATGGCTTATCAAGAACTCAAACACAACATCTTGGTGTCATTCTGGACAGCTCCCTCTCATTGGCACCCCATATAAAAAACATCACCCGGACTGCATTCTCCTACTGTAAACCTTTCCTTAGAATATGTTATGAATTGTAAGGTGTCCTTGGGTGCTTTGAAAGGCGCCCCTAAATAGAATGAATTATCATTATTAATTATCATTATTTATTATTATTATCTGAAACGATGTAATAACTTTTAAAACTTGTTCCAGTCACTTGCCCCATGCATTCAGCAGCAGCAGGCCATTCACTTTGATTTGATCCCGTTATAAATGTCATAATTTCGACAATAAAGAAATGCTACATCAACGTTATCTTGCACATTTTATCTAACCATCTCCGTTTCTAACTTTCAATATATTTTAAAAGAGATCTCTCTCTCTCTCATCTGCGTGCGGGGGCGGGGCCTCACAGACACGCTGCATCTCTCTCGCTCACAGACACGCTGCAGCGCTGTGCAGTGTGCACACAGTTCTGCCGGTAATGAATATTACATTTTGTGATGAAACTTTTCCACCAATAAATTCAATAAGTATTCCAAAATGTATTCACTTCAGGTTTACGAAAGTAACTGTAATCAGATTACTCGTTTTTCAAATGTAACGCCAGCTGAATACAGTTAGCCTACTTGATTTTTGTATTCTGATTACGTAACGCCGTTACATATATTCCGTTACAACCCAACCCTGCTTCTAGGCTACTGTCCCGCAGCTCCTGCCTCTCTGTTGGACTCTGTCGCAGCAGGGCTGCTGCTGTGGTGCGGAGTACACAAAGCAGACTCTTCACAACGAAGGATCACTTCTTCTTCTTCAAGGAAGGGAAGGTTTCGCAGTACGCAGTCTACAGTCCCGCAGCTGCTGCCTCTCTGTTGGACTCCGGTACTGCACCTTACTCACGAGACGTTGTAAAAATAAAAATGGGTGGGGGGCGAACGCAGTAACCACTCCGCCAACGCCACAGTCACCCCGTCGTGCGGGCCGGATGAGAATGTCTGGCGGGCCGGATGTGGCCCGCGGGCCGCCAGTTGGTGGTCACTGCCTTAGGGTATAGGAACAGTTAAGCTTAGTTGGTTAGCTGGTCCTGAGGAGGTCATGAGATGATGACTGGTAAACCTCAACAAATATGGCTTTCTTAGAGAAAGACATGTGACATTGGTGTGGTGAGCTGGAGGATAAGAGGTGTGTGCGTCAAACATGCATAGGGAGGATGTGTGTGTTTATTGTAGTAGCGAGGTATAATTACTGCTCAAACTGGGTGTTTGTGTTTTATTGATTTCTATCTGTTTTTTCACGTTATAAGTACTAAATTGCCGCCACATTTTGGAATAATTGGTTTAAACAGATGTGTGTGTTAAAGATGTTTTCGGGGGAATGTGTGTGTGCGTTCTGTTAAAGAGTCCTCTGTCTGTGAAATTATATGACTCCAAAGCCTGACTGTGGGACTGCCTAAGGGTAGACACACACACACACACACACACACACACACACACACACACACACACACACACACACACACACACACACACACACACACACACACACACACCACACACACACACACACACACACACTGTAAGGAGATGGAATCAACAAACTGCTGACTCATTGCCTAGGCAAACCGGCCAAAGACTCCTCCCCGCTTATGTGTATAAATACTGTAACGTTTTTATGCTCAGGGCTCTCTTCCTGACTGGCTGTCGTGGTACGTATGTCACCCGGTGGTAGGAATTGAGCCCGGAGTACTGTTGCAGAGTGCTCTGTATGTTGCATTGTTATATTACCATTAAAGTAGATTTTGTTTACTTGGTGGCATTGGATTCCTTCCATATAAACAGCTCCATAGGGACGCGGAGAGATTTGAAACGCGGAGCGTCAATCCCTTTTAATCTCTAACAATAGTTTCAGCCAGTTTGTGATTTTGACACTATTTCAGTGAAAAACAATGCTGTTTTGAACATTTGACAGATTTATGCTTAATTCTCTCAAAAAGTTACCGAAAGATACACTTTTCTTTTTAGAAAAGCTGACCACTACCATGAAAGTACTGGATACTGCCCCTGTCTTGTCATATAGATTATACTATCTGTGTCGTAGTAGAAAACTCTGTGATGTAATTTTTCCAATTCACTGTACAGTTTCAGCCAGTTTGTGATTTTGACGCTATTTCAGTGAAAAACAAGGCTGTTTTGAACATTTGACAGATTTATGCTTAATTCTCTCAGAAAGTTACTGAAAGATACACTTTTCTTTTTAAAAGCAGACCACTACCATGAAGTACTCTGAGTAGATTTCGTTAGGATTCTGACTCTTAATGGCAGTTTGTGATTTTGAGGCTATTTCGTTGAAACAAGGCTGTTTTGAACATTTGACAGATTTATGCTTAATTCTCTCAAAAATGTTACCGAAAGATACACTTTTCTTTTTAAAAGCAGACCACTACCATGAAAGTACTCTGTTGTATTAGATTTCGTAAAGCATCTGACTCTTAATGGCAGTTTGTGATTTTGAAGCTATTTCATTGAAGGCTGTTTTGAGCATTTGACAGATTTATGCTTAATTCTCTCAAAAAAGTTACCGAAAGATACACTTTTGTTTTTAAAAAAGCTGACCACTACCATGAAAGTACTGGAGACTGCCCCTGTCTTGTCACATAGATTATACTATCTGTGTCGTAGTAGAAAACTCTGTGCTGTAATTTCTCCAATTCACTGTATAGTTTCATCCAGTTTGTGATTTTGACGCTATTTCAGTGAAAAACAAGGCTGTCTTGAACATTTGACAGATTTATGCTTAAATTCTCTGAGAAAGTTACTGAAAGATACACTTTTGTGTTTAAAAGCTGACCACTACCATGAAGTACTCTGTTTGAGTAGATTTCAGCACACAGGGTCTCTACTGTAAACAGAAAAAACATAACATTTTTAAGTATCTAATAATATACTATCCACATAATATACTAGTTTAACCCCTACCAAAAAAACAACATTTAATAATTACATGATATTATAAAATAAAATAAAAAAAGTACTCACCAGAGTTTTTCAAGATCAGATACAGGTCAAGAAAATGCATAGAGGGGGTATGGTGCTGGCTCATTAGCCCTCTCACTCTTCTTAGAATGATCCTGTGCAATTTTTAAAGGTTGAACTCCTATCCCCTTATAAACCAAAATAACAATAGCCCTTAATTAACACTAATCATTTAAAAACCCTTACATCTAATTTAGAGAGGACAACTAAAAAGTGTAAGGTGGCTGTTTTAAACTAATTCCACCACATATATATCTTATTTTAACCCTATAATGTATTTACTTAAAAAGAGTCCTCTCCTGCTGATAATCAGGTATGCTGGTCACCATGTCTCTGCTTTAAAGAGTCCTTTATCCAGGTGTTTAACGATGCGTCTTTTGCCCCCCACAGGGTGAAACTTAGTTATCACTATTAAAACCTAAATAAGCTCTTTTTTAAATTAATATGAATACCCTCTTTGCAAACAGATACTTCCTTTTAGTTAACAGTTTCACAAAAACTTGAGAAGAAACATGAGGAGCCCTCTGTAAAAGTGAGAGTCTTTACCAGTCAAACCTTTTTTTTTTGTTGCATACAGCAAAATTCTAATATTACACCCTCACATAACTTCATATGGGGCTTCCTTATAGTTGTGTGAAGTAATTATAAAAAAGACAAGATCATGGGAGGAATAGGATATTTCCTTTTTGGAAAAAAATAAATAAAAACAAGTGAAGGAAACCGAGCAGCCTTTGAGCTCAACGCTGTTCACTTTGGAAGAAACAGTCCCATAAGCTATTTATTATTTCCCTCTTCAGAGAGACTTTCTTATAGTTAATAAAGTAATTACACATTAGTTCAAAATCCATACAAACTAAAGAGAATATCCCTAGGTATCACTATTAAAAACCTAAATAAGCTCTTTTTAAATGAGTATGAATGACCTCTTTGCAAAACAGATACTTCCTTGTAGTTAACAGTTTCACAAAAACTTGAAAAGAAACATTCTTAGCAAACACATATCATTTAAAACAAAATCCTGAATCAAATCTAGAGAGGACAATAACGTTTTTAGGTGTCTTAGTGAGTGACAAATAATGGCTGTTTTATTTAGTTTGAACGTCTTAACAAACTAACTCCATCCCCTCGCTTCTCACCTCACAGAGGGTGTCTTAACCAACATGTAGATTAACATCCCAGGCTTATCTCAATTCCCCACATCAAAAGGCCATCTCCAACGTGTGTTTGTGTGTGTGTGTGTGTGGGTGTGTGTGTGTGTGTGTGTGTTAATTGTTCTTAAAGGTAGGGGGAGGTCATTTTGGAGAAACCAGCTTGACCAAAAGAGGGCACGAGATAAGTTTGTGCACAGATCTCTGGCTGTTGGCGTCTGACCCCCGCGCAGATGCGGCATTCGTTTCTTGACTGGCTCTCCGAATGGTAAGTTGTCACAGGCATCTCTTGGTCACTTTTCTTTTTGAAAGGTGACTTGGTAAGTGGAAATTACTGTCTTTTATTTAGTTTTGAGCATATTTCTATTTTTATCTAATTCCACCTCCCACAATCTCATAGCCAGAGGAAGGGGTGGAGAAAGGGGGGAGAGGCCTGGGCTGGGAGGGGGCGGGGGGCTAGGCTGTCTCACTCATAGAGATACCTAGATTAACATCATAGGCTTATAACATACCACATCAAAGGGAAAAACATCCAAGGCTAATTCGATTAGATAACCCTGAGGGGACAGGGACCAGACAGCATAACTTCAAAGAAACTACCTTAATCGAACACATCAAAGAATTAGACAACAAAACATGTCTCACTCATAGAGATACCTAGATTAACATCACAGGCTTTTAACATACCACATCAAAGGGCAAAACATCCAAGGCTATTTAGATTAGATAACCCTGAGGGGCAGGGACCAGACAGCATAACTTCAAAGAGACTACCTTAATCGAACACATCAAAGAATTAGACAACAAAAGCACTCCACAGGGGGGCTTTTCACACCTACCCGTTATAACACCTCACCCCTCACATCAAAGGGTCTCAAACAATGGGAGGCGATGGGAGGCGGGACTTAGCTCATTTGCATAATTGGGGGCGTGTCACCTGTCACTTTGTATGCATACTAATGAGATTGAAGCGGCATGGTATATACTACTGATGTTGCTTGGTGCTCATTCTTCAAATGAAATAAACCGTAACTTTTGAGGGGATCTTGACTTTATTTGCCAGACACACACGCTGAACACACATGCAGAGGTGAACACAGAATACACATGCAGAGGTGAACACAAGACAACATTAGCACGACCAGTAATCCTACAAGCTGTCATCAATACCCTCCTGACTGTTCTCCTGACTGTCTTCCTCTCTGTCAGACATGGTAGCTGATGATGTAGGCCTACTACTTTCTCTCTGGTTGAGTCTGCGATTAGCTGCTTGCATCCACAAGTCAACAGCTGGTTTTGGGTTGAAAGTCTCTGTTGTCATCTTAGACAAGTGGATGTAATCAAATAAGTATGTGAACATAACCAATAACCTACCATAGCCAATAACAAATGAATGTAACTTATTTTATTTGTGTTGTTCATTCATATCTTATTTTACCTTAACATTTATTTATTTATGCATTTTTTTTTTAATCTCTCCAGTTTTAAAGGATATTTTTGGTTACTGTCCTATAGTATACATTGGAATGATTTCAAACCTGTTTATCCCAATAATTATAAAGGAGTGCCTTGGAAATATGTGTTTACATAAATTGTGACCAAACTGTTTGAACTTAGACTAAAGTGAACTATCTAAACACTCAGAGTCCTTTACCTCACTGAGCTGTAGTTATCAGCCTCTCAGTCTGACTGGAGAGGACTCTCCCTCCACATTATTGTAGAAACATCTTCTTCTTACATCCGTTAGAGCAGCTAGCACCAGATTCTAATAACAACAGCGCCGGTACCGGACGGTGCGCCCTTCTCTCTCTCCCTCGCTCACTCGCATTTTGGCTGTGAGCTGCGAGCGCCAGATAAGCCAACATCCCCCATTTTCATCACTTACAGCGCCCATCGTACATGGCAAATGAAATGTGTAACCGGGGTGAAAAGGGTGTTAAATTGACTTAATTATGAATGTTGTTACATCAAGGCCGAAAATTAGGATGAGCCCCAATGGTCAAAATGTTTTTTTCCCTCCCAGAACTGCCAGCGCAGGGCCTCCCCAGATCTAGCGCCCTAGGCGCTAGTGCTACAGGCCGACCCTGAGTTCATATGCAACTCGCAAATATCTTTCTCTCTCTCTCCTCTCTTTTCTCTTCTCCCTTCACTCTCTTCTCTCTCTCCCTCTCCCCCTCTCTCTCTCAATTTTGGTATGCAAATGCGCCTTTTTTCAAATGACCCGGTGGCACCAGTTATGTGCAACCCTGATTATAATGAGTGCCGCCCATATCCATGTGACCCAAGCTAACCAATCAATAGTGATCAAACAAATATTACATTAACATATAGGATTACTAAACATGTTTCATGGCTCCTACACCAACGAAGAAGAACATTCCACCGGAAGTTGTGTTGTTCATGCCAAGGAGAAAATTAAAAGTTGGTTTGTCTTATTTTGTCTCTTCATACATCTATATATTTCACACAGTAGAAATGGCTGCAGTTGAGAAACTGAGAAGTGTTATCAAGGAGCGACTAGCTGCAGCTGCCGATTAAATATTTGGAGTTTTTGCTCAAACTTTATCAGCAAACGAGGAGGAGATTTGTCGTTAGTGCAGATGATTGGATACCGTCTTGAAGCCTCAGATAAAACTCCACAGAACAGGTGTGTAACAAACAATAAAATACTTTATTATTTCCTATCAAGTTCTTACAAATTATAAAACAATCTGAATGGGATTCATTTTGGTTAAAGCCTCTCGTTAGCTATTTTCTGTTTATTAATTCACATTCAGATCTCCAACAACAGATCACAAATACACAAAGCACAGCAGTTAAAATACACATTGTTAGAATATGTTATAGTTTAAAAAAGTTGGTGGCCTAATGTTTTTAATTTGTATTTGATCAAATCTATTTATAGATGTTATGCATAATGCATTTCTGTAGTCTTGTTTGTTGTTGTCCTAATATTGTGATATTGATCTTAACACCATTGCCCAACATTGAATGCAATTTGCTTCCCTAACACCACACTGACAGTACTTTGTTTATTTTCTGTCCCTCCAGAGCTCCTTCAGCAACATGTCTGTATTGAGGAGGAGGTTCTCACTGACCAGCTTGAACCAAAGCAGGAGACTGATGTCTTCATGGTGACTCTTACTGATGAGGAGAGTGTGCACAGCGGACAGACTTGTGCAAAAGAGTCTGTAGGCAACATGCCAGTTATAAGCGTTGTGGTATCAGAAGCACAAAGTAATCTGCAGCTCTTCTCTCACAATTCTAATGACACAGAGTTCACAAGAACTGCGGATCCAGAAATAAACAAAAGACATCGCAAAACCAAAAGGAACAAAGTAAACAATGCTAACTTGTCAGACATGCAACATAAAACTTGCACAGTGAAAAATATTTAAAATGTGAAACTTGTGGGAAAGATTTTAAGTACATGTCAGTATTACGAAGACACATGACCACCCACACGGATGAGAAGCCATGTGTTTGCGTGACATGCAAGAAAAGCTTCAATGAGATGTCAAAATGAAAAAGGCATATGAAATTCCACACAGCTGAGAAGAAATATAATTGCAAAACATGTGGAAAAAAATTCAAATTGAACTGTAACGTTAAGATTCACATCATGAGAGTCCACACAGGTGAGAAACCGTATGTTTGCATGACCTGCGGGAAAAGCTTCATTGACATGTCATCATTAAAAAGGCATATGAGAGTCCACACAGGTGAGAAACCGTTTACGTGTAAAGCATGTGGGAACAATTTCAGACGTAGCGATGAATTATTGAGCCACGTGAGAAGGATTCACGCTGCAGAGAAGGCATAACTTTGAATTGCAAAGGTATTACATGGTTTACACCAACAACAACAAGTAGATTTCCATATGTACCCACTCAAGTGACAAGGCACATAAATGCCGAACTTTTTTCATCTGGATGAATGTTCACCAGGCAGCTACCCCTGGGACTGAGCAATGCAACCTATGCTGAAGATTTAAAAAACTGCAATTATGTTGCAAATAGATTTTTTAATGTTTTCAACATGTCATTTTGTTTTGTATATTTATGTATTTTGTAGTGGAATCAAATTGTTTGTTATTTTGGTTTCAAGTTGACACTCAAGCTGAAGTAATAATAATAATAATCTACATTGTGCTTTAATTAATAGAAATGATCGGTGCACTTAATGCTGTGTGATCTAATGTATGTATCTAACAGTAAAGCTTTGTATGGTGATGATGTAAGAATACCAGATTCACCCTAAACGCTAAAGATATAAGCAAACACTGTTCATCCAGGCTGCTGGTATGACTGACATAATAAGTAAATGGATGTAAGTTGTTACAAACAGTAGATTTTTAAATGATAGCCACATGGGCTTGAGCTTAAGTTATTATATTATTTAAATATGTTGATTAGTTTGATCACCGGAGTTGCCTCATATTGAACTTTGCTAATACTAATAAGAGATTGCATTTGAATCACAAGTAAGATCTTGAACAATTTCAAATAAAAAATGAAATGGTTCTCAGGTGGTATCTTATTGCTTTCCTTTCATGCAACATAAAGTTCTACTTTTCATTTTACAGAATACTTTCCAAGCCGGTACTTTCATTTGACGGCTATCAATTAAATGAAAAACGTCTATGTTTCTGATTTAAGGTTTTCCATAAAAAAGTGTTCACACATTATGTAAAGTCCTTCTACCCTTGTACTGTGTTTTATTTTATTTAAAACATTGTATTTGCAATGGCTTAAAAAATATGAATCTTGTTAATGATAGCTATTAAATAGAGCCGGCTCACCTCCTTTATTATAATGAATGTTGAAATAGCACAGCAAGGTTACAACGGCCTCAGTAATAATCACATGTTAAATTTGCACAGATTCACTGCCACTAACCAACATCTCAGTTATAATATTAAAATCTGAATCTGACAGAAAGGGCCCAGATTCATCCCAACCAAAGTGTCCATTACCTTTCTCACAACTCTCACAGAGTCGAAAGCCATGCAAGAGCAATTCACAAGAAGACCAGTACTGATCAGGAACCAGAGAACAAATGTTTAAAATGGGGAGTTCCATGATTTCTTAAAGTAAAAAAATATATACAATAGAGAGGTGGGAGGAGTACTCATCGTGTACTTCAGTAAAAGTAGAAGTACAAGAGTGTAGGATTATTCTGTTACAAGTTAAAGTCCTGCATTCAAAGGTTACTCAAGTAAAAGTACAAAAGTAAAAGCACTTATGCAGATTTCCCCTTACAGAATAATATATATTATATATTTTAATAATATTTATTGATGCATTAAAGTGTTAGTCAAAGCTGGTAAAGGTGCAGCTAGTTTTAATCACTTTCATTTCATTTCAAACCTTTATTTACTTTGTTTTCTGCAGGGTAGCTTGTGAATTTACTCCAGAAAAAAATGGAAATACTCAAGTAAAGTACAAGTATCTAAAAATCTTTCAGTACTTGAGTAAATATACTTCACACCTCTGCCGGGGGAATAGCATTTCAAATTAAATGATTCAAAATGCAAAGGCTTTATTTTCAAATGCAAAGTAGCTAGAGTGTAGAAAATGGCATTGAAAATATGAAGTCCCAAGCTCCCCCAACAGTGTAACATAGTTATATAGGACATAACACAATAAAACAGATACAAAAAATACAAATACAAATAGTGCAAGAAGAAACAGTAGAAAAGAGTATAAGAAGGTTATGTTGCAACCAATGTGCAAGTAATGCTGATCAAGTAATCTATATATACATGTCAGAAGTACAGTAAATAAATACAATACACTAAATAATGCAGAGTGTTGTTAGGGACTAAGTACATTTAGGAGTCTATATACATGTAAATAGAATAAGATATACAAGAACAGAATGTTAAATTAAATATACAGTCAAATAAAATAAAATACTGTTTATTGTGGGAATAACTGCAAATGTGACACTTGTGAGAAAAGGTTCACCCAAAAGTCAAACAAAAGTTATTCATGCAACTGACTGAACAAGTGTTGGGGAAAATGTTGTTTATGTTATTGTTTTTCTTATTAATTATTGTGGGAGATTTGGACAATGTCTTTTTTATTGTCAATCCAGTAGGTGGCGGTAATGTAACTTTATCAGTCCAGAACGAAACTCACGAAGAAGAACATTCCACCGGAAGTTGTGTAGTGCATGCCAACGAGAAAAATAAAAGTTGGTTTGTCTTATTTTGTCTCTTCATACATCCATATATTTCACACAGTAGAAATGGCTGCAGTTGAGAAACTGAGAAGTGTTATCAACGAGCGACTAGCCGCAGCTGCCGATGAAATATTTGGAGTTTTTTCTCAAACTTTATCAGCATACGAGGATGAGATTTGTCATCAGTGCAGATTATTGGATACCGTCTTGAAGCCTCAGATAAAGCTGCACAAAACAGGTTTGAACAAACGATAAAATACTTTATTATTTCCTATCAAGTTCTTACAAATTATAAAACAATCTGAATGGGATTCATTATGGTTAAAGCCTCTTGTTAGCTATTTTCTGTTTATTAATTCACATTCAGATCTCCAACAACAGATCACAACTAGAGAATGCAATTCCTGAATAAATTGCTAGTGGGAATGCTTTATGCTGAAAAACTGACGCTAAACTACTATGCTACATTTTTTGTGTAAGAAGAAATTGAAGAATTTAGATTGAAATTATACATGAACACTGGGGGCTCGAATGTGTGATGAGAGAAGAAAAGAAAGTAAAAAGGCTTGGAAAAGCAGCAGAATATTTGAACTGCAAACGTTTGAACTAACTTGATGGCGAATGATCTGTCGCCATGCCAACGACATTTGATGACATCCCATAATATGCTTAGATGCATTGATGGCTGCATCGTTACCAAACCTGTGAAGTGTTGGGCCGTTTGGAGCATTTTCACTGAATTTATGAGAAAACCGTGTGTTTCATGGTGAGCATTGTGTTGCCATGGCAACGGTATTTGAAGAAATCTCAAAACTGTCCCGTGGATGTCTTCACGGCTGGACTGTTAGCACACGTGAAGTTTGAGCACTTTTTGAAAATGTTCATAGGAGTTATATCGACATTGTCTTTTATAGCGAGGGAAACAGAAACAGCATATGATGAAACCCCATAATTGACGTAGAGCTGTTGAGGGCTGACCGTTAACCATTATCTGAAGTGTGGTGCTGTTTTGACCCTTTTCATAGGCGTTACGACAACATCGTGTTTTATAGCGAGGGACGCGTTTCCAGGGAAACGGCATATGGTGAGATTTCAGATTTGTCATAGAGCTGTTGAGGCCTGGAGAGGTGATATACAGGTGAAGATTTTGGGACGACCGGACCGTGTCCATTGGAGCTACAGCGACATTGTGTTTTATGACGAGGGATGCGTTTCCATGACAACAGCCTATGGTGAGATCTCAGATTTGGCGTAAAGCTGTTTAGGCATGGACCGGTGATATACAAGCGAAGTTTGGGGGACGATCGGACCGTGTCCATTGGAGTTACAGCTACATCGTGTTTTATGGCGAGGGATGCGTTTCCATGGAAACGGCATATGATGACACCCCATAATTGACGTAGAGCTGTTGAGCGCAGGTCCATTAACCATTATCTGAAGCCTGCTGCTCTGAGCATGTCAGTTGGAGTTATGACATCATCGTGTTCCATGACACAGGTGTTTACTATTTGAGCTAACAACGTGTCCAGAGATCAGAGGTTACCATGGTGATGATTTAATCAGTGAGAGGAGAGCATTTTCATTGTTCTGAATGAGATATAAACCTCTTACATGTGAACGTTTTGTTGAAGAACCGTAACAGATATCGGTGAAATTTCAAAGCGTGAAGCATGTCAAGGAACTTGAGCATCTGAAGTGTACTTTTTGTGTACTTTCGGGTTAATAATGTGGCCTTTTTGGCAGATTAACTAAAGGTGTGCGGCTACTGCGGTGGGGAAAGATGAGGCTGAACTTACAATGGGGCTTAATGGAGACATGTTGAAAGTTTTTGTCACTTCATGCCCTCAAAAGGCATTTTGTTTAATTATTTTGCTTAATTGTTTTTTATTTTTCAAGCTACGAGATGTTTTCCTACGTTTCTCATGAAAAATTACATCTCAGGAATGTAGGGTTTGGGAATTATGGCAGGTTTAAAAGAAAATATGAAGGCGAAATGAAATCTGTCCTCCACTCTAGCTGTGACATCACACACTCTAAAATCTGAAGAAGGCCTCTTTACCACGGTCTGAACAATGTTTAATATCTCTAAAAGTAAGAATCAGATTTAAAAGTTGTGTTACACAATGTCAGAAAGATGTGTAACATTTTAAAGTTGGAATGAGGTTTCTGTGTGAAAGTATGAAGGAGCAGTTAGCAGTTGAAGTTGCATGAAGATTGTTGAAGTCTGAAGAGTTTCTCCATTAGAATGCTGTGTCAGCATTCCCAATAAAATACATAAAGCACAGCAGTTAAAATACACATTGTTAGAATATGTTATAGTTTAAAAAAGTTGGTGGCCTAATGTTTTTTTATTTTATTTTCTAAAATCAATTTTTGAAATGTTATGCATAATGTATTTCTGTAGTCTTGTTTGTTGTTGTCTTGATATTGTGATATTGTGATATTGATCTTAACACCATTGCCCAGCATTGAAGGCAATTTGCTTCCCTAACACCACACTAACAGCACTTTGTTTATTTTCTGTCCCTCCAGAGCTCCCTCAGCAACATGTCTGTAATGAGGAGGAGGATCTCACTGACCAGCAGCTCTGTAGTCAGGAAAGGAACTCCAGTCTGGACCAAGAGGACCCAGAGCCTCCACAGATTAAAGAGGAACAGGAGGAACTTTGCACCAGTCAGGAGGAAGAGCAGCTTGGACTAAAACAGGAGACTGATGTCTTCATGTTGACTCTTACTGATGAGGAGAGTGTGCACAGCGGTCAGACTTGTGCAAAAGAGTCTGTAGGCAAGCCTCAGATAAAGCTGCACAGAACAGGTGTGTAACAAACAATAAAATACATACATCTTATTCTGGCAAAGCCACACACAGTATAGTATTCAACATACTTATCTCACCCTATTCTCCTTCTTCCGCCACAAATGTTGTCATGCTACTCGTCCGGCAGCGTTGACACTAAACGCACAAAAAACACATCAAAACGTTTCGGAATAACCGTGATCGAGTTGCTATGTCTTTTATAAGAGATTCGCCTAGCCATTTTCACGCAAATTCGCTGAAAACTGCGATCATTTGCTCCATAGGAATGAATGGGAAATCCATTTGAACAGAGATCAAAAACACCCCTTTGACCCCATACAGATTCCGCACACTTTAACGTAGGACAACAATTACAACGGTTTAAACGGTTCTCGAGACTATGGACTTTATTAGACTATTTGGATATTTTCGATAGCTAGTACGGTTCTTATGTAGTCGCAGCTTACGTTTTGTGGACATTTCACACCGTTTCACATTTTATAATGGGTGTGTATGGAAGAGCTTGTTAAGACTTACAGTGGTGACATCACGGCTAGAGGGGAGAGGAGCTGGAAAATGTTCTGAGTTTTCTTTCCAACTGTTGATCGGCTGGACACAATTTTCACTTTTCATACTCTGGTGATCATAATGTAGGGATATTTGTCCCGGCCGCACCGATATGCTCTGTAACGGAGGTGATCTCTGGGGCCATAGATCTCGGCCTCCGTTACGGATTGTGTAGCTTTGTTGGTGGCGAAGTGTATGTAGTTGGTGCATCTGTCTGTGTTTTAGTTTGTCTGTCTCTGTTTGCTGGTTTTATTCTGAAAAGTGTTCCCCTTCCCCCATGTCTTTTATGGCTGATAGTGTGCACCTGGTGCCCTGTGTTGTCTCCTCCCCACCCCCACCTGTG
This sequence comes from Harpagifer antarcticus, assembly GCA_902827135.1. NCBI lineage: Eukaryota > Metazoa > Chordata > Actinopteri > Perciformes > Harpagiferidae > Harpagifer > Harpagifer antarcticus. Next base: position 7,216,811 of record CADEHL010001172.1, read on the forward strand.
TCTAATTGCTGATTAGTGTGTGTGTGTATTTAGGCTCTGTTGCCCTGTCTGTTTTGGGGCTGGTAGTGTGTGTGAGATCCTTGTGGTGGCTGGTGACTGTGTTCACGTGGGCAGCAGATTGAGGCTGTGTCATATGTTTATGATGTAATAAATGCCCACACCGGGTTATATTTTGGACGTTCTGCCTCTGCCTCCTTGCTTGGTCTGGGCTGCTCAATTGGCGGCTTCACTTGCTCATTTAATCAACCGGACTTGTACATATAGCAAACACGAGAGCCATCAAGTGTTCATGTGGTATCCTAAATACTCTGGGTAGGAGATTTAGCTTATTTGAGTTACAGTTTTTTACTTCGAAGCAATAATGCAGCACAATATTGTCAATACATTCTCTGAGAGGCTGTCTCTCCTTCACTGGCAGGGCGTTGCCATGGACACACCTGTTGGGCGTTAACTTAATCCAGTGGTAATCTAAAGATGTTCAGAAACGATGCAGGAATGTGGTACAAGAATCCAAAAATGTAATAAATAAAAGTTAAAATAGTCAGCTAAAAGTGAGCTAAAATTAATGGATATTCTTTGTTGTACCTTAACAATACAACTAATGCTATTAATACTTACTCAGCGGGGGGTAATGTTAGCATCGGGATGCGCACCCAAGCTTCAGTCACAAAGTCAACATTTCTCTGAATTTTCTAGTTTCCTATCAAGTTCTTACAAATTATAAAACAATCTGAATGGGATTCGTTTTGGTTAAAGCCTCTCGTTAGCTATTTTCTGTTTATTAATTCACATTCAGATATCCAACAACAGATCACAAAAACACAAAGCACAGCAGTTAAAATAGACATGGTTAGAATAATGTTATAGTTTAAAAAAGTTGGTGGCCTAATGTTTTATTTTTTTATTTTATAAAATCTATTTATAAATGTTTTGCATAATGCATTTCTATAGTCTTGTTTGTTGTTGTCTTGATATTGTGATATTGATCTTAACACCATTGCCCAGCATTGAATGCAATGTGCTTCCCTAACACCACACTAACAGTACTTTGTTTATTTTCTGTCCCTCCAGAGCTCCCTCAGCAACATGTCTGTAATGAGGATGAGGTTCTCACTGACCAGCAGCTCTGTAGTCAGGAAAGGAACTCCAGTCTGGACCAAGAGGACCCAGAGCCTCCACAGATTAAAGAGGAACTTTGCACCTGTCAGGAGGAAGAGCAGCTTAAACTAAAGCAGGAGACTAATGTCTTCATGGTGACTTTTACTGATGAGGTGAGTCTGTAGGCAACATGCCAGTTATAAGCGTTGTGGTATCAGAAGCACAAAGTAATCTGCAGCTCATCTCACACAATTCTAATGACGCAGGGTTAACAAGAACTGCGGATCCAGAAATAAACAAAAGACATCACAAAACCAAAATGAACAAAGTTAGCAACATTAACTTGTCAGACACGCAACGTAATACTTGCACAGTGAACAATAATTTTAAATGTCAAACTAAGTACATGCCAGTATTACGAAGGCACATGACCACCCACACGGATGAGAAGCCATATGTTTGCGTGACCTGCGAGAAAAGCTTCAATGAGATGTCAAAATTAAAAAGGCATATGAAATTCCACACAGCTGAGAAGAAATATAATTGCAAAACATGTGAAAAAAAATTCAAATTGAACTGTAATGTTAAGATTCACATCATGAGAGTCCACACACGAGAGAAGCCCTATGTTTGCGTGACCTGCAGGATAACGTAATACTTGCACAGTGAAAAATAATTTAAAATGTGAAACTTGTGGGAAAGATTTGAAGTACATGTCATTATTGCGAAGACACATGACCATCCACACGGATGAGAAGCCATATTCTTGCCAAACATGTGGAAGAGATTTCATAGAAAGTAGAATCTTGATGTACTACATCCGAGTCCATCCATGAGAATAAATATACTTGCAAAACATGTGAAAATAAATTCAGATTTAACATTGACTTTAACAGTCACATGAGAATCCATATAGGAGAGGTGCCCTATTTTTGCATGACCTGCGAGAAAAGCTTCAATGAGATGTCAAAATTAAGAAGGCATATAAAAGTACACACAAATGAGAAACCGTTTACTTGTAAAACATTTGGGAAAAAATCTGATTTAATAATGATTTTAAGAGACACATGAGAATCCACACAGGAGAGAAACCGTATGTTTGCATGACCTGCGATAAAAGCTTCATTGAGATGTCAGCATTAAAAAGGCATATGAAAGTCCACACAGGTGAGAAACCGTATACTTCAGATGTAGTGGTGAATTGTTGAATCACACGAGAAGGGTTCACGCTGCCGAGAAGGCATAACTTTGAATTGAAAAGGTTTTACATGGTTTATACCAACAAGTAGATCTCCATATTACACAAGTGACAAGGCCATTATTTGCAGCACTTTTTTCATCTGGATGAATATTCACCAGGCAGCTACCTCTGGGACTGAGCAATGCAACCTATTTGTATTTCTCGTGCGCACGATATACTTTCTCATTTGCACGAGATACTTTCTTATGGTTAGACACATCGAACTGCCTGATTATTACGCCATATTATTAGTTTTATGAAGAAGATGTCCGGTCGCCAGCGGCCTGTACTACGAATCCAGTTCAACATACCCTGGGCATGTTTGAGTTACCCGGCTTACCTAACCCAAAACAAACGCGCTCTCGCTAAGCGATCCTGCGATGCTGGTTACCAACTCGGTAACTCAAGCCAGTAGGGGTGTAACGGTATTCGTATCGTCCCGTACCGTCACGGTTCGGACATCACGGTTGCAGTCACATGACAAATACGCCTTTTTTTACGAGTGGGGAAAAAAGTCTGTCATTCAGGGCAGTATCCACTACACCAGGGGTCGGCAACCCCTGGCACGCGTGCCAACATTGGCACGCGGCCCCGTAACCAGTGGCACACTAGGAATAAGTGGAATAAGTGTGCAAAAATATAATAAATTGTATTTTCGGATCCTGAACGAGGCCGCCGCCAGAGCGCGTCTCCCCGTTACCCGCAGAAAGAAGCCATGCACGCAACGCAGCCCCGCTCTCTTTATCTCCAGGTGACTTTCTGCTGATTTCCTCCGTGGTGCAGTGCTGATCGTTTTACCACAGAGGAAAGCACTTCACTAATTGCAGTAGCCGACCCATAAGCAGCTGTACAAATGCCGCAGTTTTTGCGTGGCTGTGTATTTAGTTGAAAGCCCAGTGGCGATCTGCTCATCTCTCATCCAAATAATATGCTACAAAGGGGCGGACTGGCCATCTGTGTGTTGAACTTTCCTGTCGGCTCCCAGACCGTAGTCGAGGAGGGCAGAAGCAACAAGCTTCAGGTTCAATAACCCACTTTAGCTTAAATGACTGGAGAGAGGCGAGCTCTTCTTGGGAGGCCGTTGCATTTATTTAGTTGTTCTTCTGTTTCACAAAATACATCACAGACCTCTGTTTTTCTGCTGCCTCGTTTCACTTCCAGAAACATACACACGTTCTCTCACTCTCGCTCTACCATCCACAAACACACATGCACAAGCCACACCCCTCTCTCTCTCTCTCAAAGGGACAGCGATCTCATCTCACTCTGCGTGACCCTAATATCATAACATGTGTGTTCTGGAGAATCACAGAACGGACAATCGTCCTTATTATTATGCCGTTTAAACCAATTATTTAAATGTGTTTGTTAAATTCGACATCATGTAAGTTGCGCTGACAGGTCCACACACTGCCCCCCAGCAGCGAGGCTCTCCCGCCCTCCTGCTGATAGTTGACGAGCGTCAAGCTCCTAAACCCCCCCCTCCCCTTGATAATTCTCGATCGTTGGCACGCTGATAACAATTTTTTTTTTTAAATGGTACTTCATATCAAAAAGGTTGCCGACCCCTGCACTACACTATATATAATCCAGGGGGTGGTATGGCACCTAAAAGCTGTTTGCCAGCCGCCCTTAAACAACAAATTTAAGAAGAAGAAGAAAACACAACAAAACCATGGATGTATAATAAGAACTGGATACAGCGTGGGAGGCGGGGCCTCGTTCATTCCTATGAGAGTTGCTCATTGGCCATTGGTAGTTTATTTAGTTTAAAAAAAATGATCCAACGATTTACAGACGTCTCTTTCCCAATGTTAGTCAATGGGAAAAAGTATTTCCAGTGACTTCTGGGCCCAGTGTAGTACCGCCGTTTGACCACAACGAATATTTTCCTCAGAGTCCGGCGCACTTCCTGGGGGCTTGAACAAAACAAACAAAATACAAAAAGAAGAAAAGTTAGTATTGCAAGTTCAGATAACACACAGGAGCTAGAACCCACCTGCTTCTTTTAAATCAGCTGTGTGGGAACATTTCGGGTTCCCTGTGGACTACAATAACGGTGGAGTGTGAGTGGTGGATCAGACGAGGACGGTGTGTCGGCGTTGTTCGATAGCGGTGCGGTATGCTAATGGTAACACAAGCCAAACATGCTAAATCATATCAGAAGGCATCACACAGATTTGGCAATCACCGGAGCCCGGCAAAAGACAACAGCAGTTCAACAGCTGATCCCCGCTGTTTTTAAGAAGCCAATAGACATGAAAGCCGAGAGAACAAAATAAATAACGGAAGCTTTTGGCATATGTTTTTCAACGGCTATGCTGCGCCCTTATGCAATAGTAGAGGACCCCGGCTTGTATTGAAAGTGATTGAAACACTATCTTATTATTTATTTTGTAATATTTTCAAGACATTCTTTTTAGTTTTACAGCTTATTGAACCTTTTTGTTTCAGCCATTATAGACAATATCAAATCAAATCAAATCAAGTTTTATTTATATAGCACATTTAAAAACGATGTTTGGTCGAGCCAAAGTGCTGTACATGTAATAAAAACACTTTACTACAGTACAATAACAACAAAAGACAGTCATTGCAACAGCAAATATAAAAACAAAACACACGGAAAAGTCAGGAGTCGTGCTCCGCTCTAACTAGAAGGCCTGAGAGAAGAAGTGAGTCTTAAGTGTGGATTTAAAAACCCCTAGGGTCTGGGCCGACCTCACATGGAGGGGCAGAGTGTTCCAGAGCCTGGGACCAGCTGCTGCGAAGGCTCGGTGCCCTCGGGTTTTGAGCCTGGTCTTGGGCACTACCAGCAGCAGGTGGTCAGCAGACCTTAAAGCTCTGGCTGGGGTGTAGCGCTGGAGGAGTTCAGCTATATAGGCCGGAGCCAGCCCATTTAGTGCTTTAAAAACAAATAAAAGGATTTTAAAATCAATTCTGAACCGAACTGGAAGCCAGTGCAGTGAGGCCAGAATTGGGGTGATGTGGTCACGCTTTTTGTGGCCAGTCAGCAAACGTGCAGCTGCGTTCTGGACTAGCTGCAGGCGTTTAATTGAGGCCTGGTCCATACCCATATACAGAGCGTTGCAATAGTCCAGTCTCGAGGTCACAAAGGCGTTAATAACCCTTTCCAGGTCTTTAAAAAATAAATACAACTTGGTTTTGGCCAATAGTCTTATTTTAAAAAAGCAGGATTTGACTACGCTGCTGACCTGCTTGTCGAATTTAAAAGTACTAGAGAAGGTCACCCCAAGGTTCGTGACCGAGGGGAGGATGTTTTGTTGGAGGGAGCCCAGAATATCAACCTGGGAGGCTGGAGGTTGGGGTCCAAAAAAGATGACCTCAGTCTTGCATTCGTTGAGGTTTAGAAAGTTTTTGCTCAGCCAGGATTTTATCTCAGTTAAGCAGTCCATCAACTGTTGTAATGAGTGTGTGACACTTGCTTCGAGAGGGAGATATATCTGTACATCGTCGGCGTAGCAGTGGAAGGGAATATTATGTTTAGTGAGAATTGAGCCTAGGGGCAGTAAGTACAGTAGGAAAAGGATGGGGCCCAGAATCGAGCCTTGGGGAACCCCACAGGTAAGAGGGGCTTTTGCAGAGGAGAAGGCACCTAGCTGCACAGCGAAGCTACGGTCTGTCAGGTAGGACCTGAACCATGCAAGGGCAGAGCCTGTGATGCCAGCGGACTGTTCAAGCCGTGACAGCAGGATGCTATGGTCCACAGTGTCAAAGGCAGCTGTCAGGTCTAACAGCACCAAGACAGCTGGGCTACCTGAGTCGGCGGCTAGGAGCAGATCATTAAAAACTCTTAAAAGGGCTGTTTCAGTGCTGTGCATGGGTTTGAAGCCAGACTGAAACTTTTCGTGGATTCCATGCGTGGTTAAAAAAGACTGCAGCTGGGCGTAGACTACTCTCTCCAGGGCTTTTGATAAAAAAGGTAGCTGGGAAATGGGCCTAAAATTTTCGAGAAAGGAGGGGTCGAGATTTTTCTTTTTAAGTAATGGCTTAACCACGGCATGTTTGAAGGCAGCAGGGACACATCCTGAGCTAAGGGAGGTGTTTACAATTAATAAAATACTTGCTCCAACTGAATCTAAAACGTCTCTGAGAAGGCGAGAGGGAATGCTATCTGAGGCCATCTGAGTGTGTGTGGTACTGTTTGTGGTTTGTTTTGAAAGGTCCCATTTCTACAGATCATAATTCCATTGTTGAAGTATACTAAAATAGATTTATACTGTGCAATTTTCCAAACTCACATTTGTTTCTCATACCGCATCTCTGTAAAATATGTGTATTCACCGGTATTCACTCTCTGTCCTAAACGGCTTGTTGGAGCTCCTGCCCCCCCCCTCCCTGTGAGCCCTGTGAGCATCTGCTGCGAGGAGCGGACAGGCTTCTGTGTCGGCGATACAGCGAGAACAAGCTAAACTCATCCTGATGACACATAAACACTCACAGCCGAAGTAAAAACAATAAGTGTGGCTTGATATTGAGTAAGAAAAAGGTTTATAACGCTGTGAGCATGGGTCTGCGGAGAGCATTTCTCCTCGATCCCAACGTAGTAGCCCGAAAAACGTTTACCAATTTAAACAGTCGTGGTAGATACCTTGTTTGTTTTAAACATCATTAATACACAAACAACAATGAATACTTACAGGTTGTGTATCTCCCGCTGGTCCAAACAAAGTAGGAACAGCACCGTTCTTTAATGCCCTACGCTGTACATATCCGGCATGAATTGCTGAAAGGTTTGGAAAACTTTGTTTTGTGAAAGGCTGGCAGAGGGTGTGGCCTCTGGGTATCCCCACGTCAGAATACCCAGGAAGTAAACAATGGAAAATGAGAAATTTCCAACGAGGCATTTGGGGGAAGCATAGACTGTGTTAGAGTTTTACTCGCTACAGCATGTACTTTGAGAGTTTTTGACTCTGCAGACCGTTTACACATGGACGTCGCAGCCATTATATGAGGGTGGGACAAGTCCCCCCCACTTATTCAAATGATTAGTTTGGACCCTCCCACTTTTACTATGCGGAAAGTCCGTGAATCGGTCTATCCACTCGCCGCACTCTGTAGAGCGCTGTGTCAGTGCTTCACTATCAAATTCATTCCACTTGCTTATTGAGAGAATGCCCAAATTAATGAAACTCCGTACCATGTTTTCACTGCCACTTTGTACCAAGGCAGATTCTCCCATAGCGCGCGCATGTTCAAGGACTGTTGTCATAGTTGGACAGCTCAGATCTGTTGTATGAAGCGATGTCGGTAGCGGAGGTAAGGCACACACACCAAATGTTCAGGACATTGTTAATACAGCGAAAATCAAAGCTGACGATCTCTTGGTTTGATATGTTTTCTCCCCCAGACAACATGGACATAAGAACATTGTTTTCAAAGAAGAGGAAAGTAAGTCATCAGCTGGTAGCAGTTAATCAGTTAACAGTGATGGCAGCGGCGGCGTCTCACTTCTGGAGAGGAGTTTCGTCTTTATGTCATGATAAAGATACAAATACTGAATAGTTTAGATGAGAAAAGGCATCGAAATGCCAGGTTACTAGTATTTATCATGTAAACAGGGAACATGAATAACCCGATCTCTCTGTGCTCATGTAAACACTATGATGTCCATGTAGAGACGCAGTCAGTGTGTTTTACTGGAGCCTCAGTTCGATAAGAGATTATTTTCTGAGTTCTTTAACTTCGGTACTCTCTCTCAAAATGATAATGTGCATTATGTTTTAATTATACTTCTTATCATTCAGAAGCTTTTTGTGTGTGTTTATGTTTTACTGAGTGCTTATAGGCCATTTCTATCCCAGTATTCAGTTAACTGTTTATTTTCTGTGCACATTACATAGACTAGCTAATATTCTACCTACTGCTTGGGGCTTTGAGTCTTCAAAATGTCCAATGTCACAGACTAGGACTTACCTTAGAGTCAGTTGTATTTACATTCAGTATGACTTGTTATGATTCAATGTGAAAGAGTATACTGCTCAATAAATAATGATCACTTCACCACCTCTCTTGACATCTAGGCGCTTGAGAGTGAGTCAGAGGCAGAACACAGGGGCAGTGGAGAGAGGTTCATTGCTGAGGTGAGTGATGAAAGGGACATTTTGAGTGGCCTCCCTGCCACTTAATTCAGGAGTTTACTTGATTGACAGAAAAAGCAACCTATCACTTTCCAGTCTGTTAACCCGCAAAGCGATACAAAATCAGTCAAGTGCCAGGAAAACTCAAATTAAGTTAAAGAGACAAACAACAAAATGAGTGCGGGACCGAGCAAAAAGCTAAAAACATACCACTTCCACCCAGAATGGGAGGAAGATATTTGTTTGTGATGTCACACTCAAAGGTTACATTTACCTTATTTGTAAAGCAAGCGTCACTCTGCCAAAGAAAGGTAACGTGGAGAGGCATTATCACAAGGCATATGACAGCGACTTCTCTCCGAGTAGCGAGTTGAGAAAGAGAAAGGTCATGTATTATTGCTACAAAAACATTATCTGTCTGTGTCACCAACTCGTTTCTATCATGCAAAAAGACAAAAAAAATGCGTCTATGGTCGGTGTATTTTCGATCTTTTCAATCCAGACGAGATCTCTCTCCCCCGTCTGTGCGAGGGGGCGGGGCAGTTTACACACACTCGGCTGCTACATGCAACAACACACGGCGGAGAGAAGCGCTCCAAGGTGTGGTTAAATGTTACCCGTCTTGAGGTGGACAATGCTCCTTGCCAATAATGCAATAAGAGTTTAGCATGTAAGGGCGGTAACACGAGCAATTTGTCTAAACATTTAGCAAAAGTGCATCATATTTAGACGGAGGAATGCACCGGGTTCCACTGTCTTTCTAGTAGCTCTGTAACCACGTCCACGAGTAACTTTTCCACGTCAGGTATTATGTATGCAAGCAGCAACACCAGTGGCGCCTCCAGAAATTGTTCATAGGGGTGGCCAAATGGGGCCACTGAAAATCTTGGGGTGGCCCACCAAAACCAAGCATTTAATTGTTGTAAAAGTATAGACTAGATGAAAACAATGGCAAAGAGAATCACCTACTGATATACTTTGGTTTCTTATTTTACATTTTCTGATACTATTCATCTGAAGTGAATATAATACGGATAGTTAACATTTTACTTCAAACAACATTTAAAATAACCTTGTTTTGTGTTATGTATACATGTGTTGGTGATTTATTGTTTTGTTTTTTATATATGCTAGTTGTTCTTTCCTTTTAAAAAGACAAATACAGCTTAATTTAAATAAGTTCCTTTATTGTAAGGCACAACATGTTCAGCATTCTCAACACATACAATACACAACATCAACTCAACCTGTTCTTCAGTTATATTATGTCTCTAGGTTATAAATTGTTTTAGACTGAACAAAGCTGTTTGTGTCACACTGGGATCAAAGATGATTGACATGACTTTATTAAATCAAGTTTTAAAACATGAATATTTTATTTCAACAGGACCCAAAAACACAAGGGGTATAACATGGTAAATAAATACTGTGATTGAACACAAAAACACCATCTATTATTGACCTTTATAGCTAATTCAAAACATTATAAATGATATAAAACACCACCTTTTAGTATTAGACAGAAAATAGGTGACAAGACATATTTCTATTTTTTTTAGATTAGGCCACTGTGGTGAGAGTAATACATATAGCTTGGATTCCATTTGTTTTGAAAATGTATATTTATACTTTATAAACAAATTGGTTACCCTTTTTTTTAATTAGCATACAGAACATTATGAAAACAAACTTGACTAATGGTCGGTTCATGAGTCATAACCTCAGAACACAGAAGAGGAAAAACTGCATAGATTCTCGTTTCATTTTGAAGGAGCTGCAGACCTAAAGTGTGTAAAAGACTTAAATGATTACAAAGGTCACAATCACATTAATAAAACTGTATTTAGGTTTTAGTTTCACTTTTACAAAACAGAATTCCTCATGTACTTTCTAGCATGTATGGCCAACTCCTCACTAGCCCTATGCTGCTGCTCCCCTGCCAGCTCTGTCTCTCCTTTACTCATCTTTTTTTTTTTAGTCAATTTATTGAACATGTCAGAAACAAAAACATACAACAATAATATATATATTATGGCAGCGGGGGGGTGCATTTCATGGCGGGGGTGCATAATTCAGCACAATTATGCACCCCCGCCGTGAAATGCACCCCCCCCCCCCACACCAAAAAAGATGCTTCTATTAATCCCACCCTCAAGCACCTTTGAGGGTATAGTTGTAGGACTAGTACCAATAAATGGAGCAAGTTTCATGTATGTGACACGTTTATTGTCAGAGATAGCAAGGGGGTGCATATCGTAGCAACCAAGCCTGCTGTAAAATGTACCCCCCCCCCCCCAAAAAAAAGATGCTTCTATTAATCCCACCCTCAAGCACTTTTGAGAGTTTAGTTGTAGTTGTAGGAGTAGCACCAATAAATGGAGCAAGTTTCATGAATGTGACCCTTTTAGCATCCTTTTTGGTGGGGGAGGGTGCATTTCACGGCGGGGGTGCATAATTGTGCTGAATTATGCACCCCCGCCATGAAATGCACCCCACCAAAAAAGATGCTTCTATTAATCCCACCCTCAAGCACTTTTGAGAGTATAGTTGTAGGACTAGTACCAATAAATGGAGCAAGTTTCATAGATGTGACACGTTTATTGTCAGAGATAGCAAGGGGGTGCATATCGTAGCAACCAAATCCATTAGCTCATTTAGACCCGAATAATTAACACAACAAGGTAAAAGACTAATCTTTAAAATGCAAAAATATGCTGACAAAGACTATGTCACATCTGTAAACATATATTTTGATTATTATGACAAATATGTAAAATTTAAAAAATACATTTTAAAGCACGTGTATACAGACAGGACGTCAGAATTAAATAAAAACATATATTAAATAAGAAAAAGAACTGAAAAAGAAGTGACGAATGAATGCAAAATCCAGGATTTGACACCCCATGTTTCAATATGTATTGTGTGCTTTACTGATAATAACGACACGGACACACTCTATCTTACTCTCACGTACTTTACTTGTAATGTTCCACAAGATACAATTCAAAATCCTAGCCATGCTAACTTCAGAACTGACGCTCATGCCTGGTCCCTCGGCTCATGTCGTCCCCTCGGGCCACCTGTGCGTCAACAAATAATGTCCCCCTGGCCAACATATATTGCAACACCCCAACCATCAAAATATGGAGTGAAAAGTTTAACCACAATAATCAAGACTATATGAGCTACCACTAATGGCGCGTTTCCACTGCAGGCCTCGCTCGGCCTTGCTCGGTTTGGTTAGGCCTTATTAGGCCCGGCTCACTTTAATGCTGCGCTTCCATTACAGTTTAGGAACTGGGGTAGTTACTATAGTAACGCAGTGTAGCCGGAGCCGTGACGTCATCTTCAGTGAGCGCCCCAAAAAACAACACAGCCGTTAGCTCTTAGCACTCAGAGCTCACAGCTCTTCATATCTGTTCAGAAACTAGACAAAAGTTAAACAAGTACAAACCACAGACTGCCTGTGTCATGGCGAATACAGTCGCTGGTTTATGTATGTCTGTATAGGCCGTTGTTGTGAGTGTGGACGGTCGGAGCATATATAACGTTAGCTTAGCCAAGCACCATTTAGAAAGCACGTATTTTAAAAGGGTTTTTCGCCTGCCGTCTGTCTGCAGACTTGTCAAACCATTAATTCATGGTTTTTACTAACTGGTATCAGTATGGTGTTACTTCGGCATCATTTTGAAACGTGTATTACAATTAAATCACGGTCAAATATGTTCATCTTGTTGTAGTTGTAGCCCCCTTGCCAGCGATTCTCTCTCTAGTTTAGCATACTCAGCCCGACTCAGCCTGGTTGTTCCTGGCCCTAGAACCACGATTTAGTCGGGCCAGAAAAAAGGTGAAAAAGTAGCCCCTGGCCAAAACTAGGCCAAGTGGAAACGCAACCAAAAACGGGCCCCGCACGGCTCGGCACACTTAAAGCGAGCTAGCCGCTGCAATGGAAACGCGCCATAAACGACTCAGTCTGAAAATTACCATTAAAAAAAACTCTGGACGTTTACTTTTTGTTTTAAGCATCGTTTTAAGGTGTAAACGTTTCATTTTCAAATACGCGTTCCTGTGACAAGGGGTGCATTTCACGGCGGGGGTGCATAATTCGGCACAACACCGGCAACGGCAGTTTTTCTGTACTTCCTTTATCCTGTAATATGACTTGATAGAGTATTGAGAGTACGATACGTTAGCAGAACACACAGTAAATTCAACTTTAACATGCCACCCAAGGTAGAGAGAGGCAGACGGAAGAAGCTGGCTGGTAAATACAGAAGTCAGAAGAGGAAAGCAGAGGAAACTGAGGATTTAGAGGTCCAAGAAGACAGCACTGAGTCTCCAACCAGAGAGAGAAAGGGGAGGAAATGCAAGAAAGATGTCAGTCCTTGTCCAAGTAAAACTTCAGAGCGGTCCCCAGAGGGTTCCAGGTCTCCTCAGCGGTCTGAAAGGTCTCCACAGCAGTCTAGGGGGTCTCCTCAGCAGTCCCAAGAGTCTCGGCAGCATTCACCTTCTCCCCCTCATCCTCTTAACAGACAGCCCGAATCCTCGGATGATGAAGGTAAATGTTTATAACTTATTTTTGGTATGGATGGGGGGCAAGAGGGGTTATTGATGTTGTTATATATTCCCATACATTGTTGTCCTGCATGTACACTGAACAAAAATATAAATGCAACACTTTTGTTTTTGCTCCCATTTTTCATGAGATGAACTCAAAGATCTAAAACATTTTCTATATACACAAAATAACCATTTCTCTCAAATATTGTTCACAAATCTGAAAAAATCTGTGATAGTGAGCACTTCTCCTTTGCCGAGATAATCCATCCCACCTCACAGGTGTGGCATATCAAGATGCTGATTAGACAGCATGATTATTGCACAGGTGTGCCTTAGAATGGCCATAATAAAAGGCCACTCTGAAACGTGCAGTTTTGCTTTATTGGGGGGGGTCTGGGGGGGGGGGGTCCGAAAACCAGTCAGTATCTGGTGTGACCACCATTTGCCTCACGCAGTGCAACACATCTCCTTCGCATAGAGTTGATCAGGTTGTTGATTGTGGCCTGTGGAATGTTGGTCCACTCCTCTTCAATGGCTGTGCCAAGTTGCTGGATATTGGCAGGAACTGGAACACGCTGTCGTATACGCCGATCCAGAGCATCCCAAACATGCTCAATGGGTGACATGTCCGGTGAGTATGCTGGCCATGCAAGAACTGGGATGTTTTCAGCCTGCAGGAATTGTGTACAGATCCTTGCAACATGGGGCCGTGCATTATCATGCTGCAACATGAGGTGATGGTCGTGGATGAATGGCACAACAATGGGCCTCAGGATCTCGTCACGGTATCTCTGTGCATTCACAATGCCATCAATAAAATGCACCTGTGTTCGTCGTCCATAACATACGCCTGCCCATACCATAACCCCACCACCACCATGGGCCACTCGATTCACAACATTGACATCAGAAAACCTCTCACCCACACGACGCCACACACGCTGTCTGCCATCTGCCCTGAACAGTGAAAACCGGGATTCATCCGTGAAGAGAACACCTCCAACGTGCCAGACGCCATCGAATGTGAGCATTTGCCCACTCAAGTCGGTTACGACGACCAACCGGAGTCAGGTCGAGACCCCGATGAGGACGACGAGCATGCAGATGAGCTTCCCTGAGACGGTTTCTGACAGTTTGTGCAGAAATTCTTTGGTTATGCAAACCGATTGTTGCAGCAGCTGTCCGAGTGGCTGGTCTCAGACGATCTTGGAGGTGAACATGCTGGATGTGGAGGTCCTGGGCTGGTGTGGTTACACGTGGTCTGCGGTTGTGAGGCCGGTTGGATGTACTGCCAAATTCTCTGAAACGCCTTTGGAGACGGCTTATGGTAGAGAAATGAACATTCAATTCACGGGCAACAGCTCTGGTGGACATTCCTGCTGTCAGCATGCCAATTGCACGCTCCCTCAAAACTTGCGACATCTGTGGCATTGTGCTGTGTGATAAAACTGAACATTTTAGGCTGGCCTTTTATTGTGGCCATTCTAAGGCACACCTGTGCAATAATCATGCTGTCTGATCAGCATCTTGATATGCCACACCTGTGAGGTGGGATGGATTATCTCGGCAAAGGAGAAGTGCTCACTATCACAGATCTTTTCAGATTTGTGAACAATATTTGAGAGAAATGGTTATTTTGTGTATATAGAAAATGTTTTAGATCTTTGAGTTCATCTCATGAAAAATGGGAGCAAAAACAAAAGTGTTGCATTTATATTTTTGTTCAGTGTACTTGATTTTTTTTCCATTTGGTATCTTTTCAGATGAGTCAGCTTCCCCCGCCCTCCCTGCTGGCAAGTCCAAGTCCAAGCCTGAAGTGGGCAAGGGCGACAAAGGGAAAGGCAAGGCCCAGAATGAGAACCCACCCCCTGGTGCATCATACAGCTTCACAGAGGCGCAGGAGGAGGCAATCGCTCGCTGGGTGGAGAGTAACAAGCTACTGTATGATATGAAGGACAAACAGTACAAATACAAGGCATTAAGGAGGCAACTATGGGAGGGAAAGGCTGCGGAGAATGGGGTGGATTGTAAGTATAACAATTTTTACATGTCAATTACTTTGAAATATTTGAAATCTATTTCAGATACTTGACATACATTGCTGTCAATGAACATTTCAATGATTGTACTAATTATTTGTTTTGATTTCTGTCATTGCAGATCATTCAATTCAGAAATGGTACCACACACAGAGGACTCGATTCTCAAAGCTGCGGGAGGGCCAACCCAAGAAGAAATCCCAGAAGAGTTTCGGTTATGGTCTGTCGAGTGGTGACGAGGAAGACCCCATCCTTGCCAGTGAGAATGACAGTGACCGTGACAAGTTCATCCGCCGGGTCTTTGGGTTCATGAAGCCACACATCAGACGTCACAAGAAGGATACACCAGCTAGTGTGAGTATATCATTGAAATTAAATTAAAACTGAACTTTGTTGAACATTTTCAATTTCCAAATGTTTTGTTTCCAAATATAACTTTCAAATGTACTTGTGTTTGTTTTCAATTTTTGTCTTTGCAGTTTAAGGACAAGTTGGCCCTGGCTGAGACGGGTGAGCGTGCTGGGAGTGACGAACCCAGGGAGTCCACCAAGAAGTACACTGGCTACCCTACACCGAGACCTCCTTCCAGGACAGGAACAGCTGCTGAAGACCGACCCGAGTCTCCTACCATGGAGATGAGAGTTACCGGAGCATCCCGTGATCTCCAAGATCATGGGATGGTTCAATTCATCACTCGAGAGCAGCAAGTCAACAGGGCCACTCCTTTCTGCAAGTACCTGGAAACCGAACTGGATCGTCTGCATGATGCCTGCCTGGAACCTGCGTATGAGGAGATCACCACAGTTCTTAACCAGTAAGTATATACAATTGCATAAAATTGCATACATTTGAAATTCATTTATTTGATGTCACACATTTTATTGCATGCTAAATTTGAGCTTGTATTAATCCTATGCTGTTTATTTTTGTCTTTCCAGTTACCGGAAGGTGTCCAGACAGTTCAGGATGCGGGAAGCGGCTGGTGACCAGATCAGTCCCTTAGAAGATGTCCCGTCAGCATTCCAGTCGAAGCAGCAGAGGCCAGTTGCTGTGATCCCAGTCTGCACATCTGCCACCTACTCAAGAGTAGGGATGGGAATCGAGAACCGGTACTAAGTCAGTACCGGTACCTGATTGGACGGTATTGGTATACCATTAAGCCGCTGGACAAACGGTGCTGCTATCGGTATATGAATTACGCTACTTCCTTAGTTTAAACAATTCTGGTTGGTTGGGAACCCTCATCCCGTGTGACGTATCCGGTTTGAGTACCACTCTGATTGGCCACTGTGAATGCCACTCGTCATCTCTCCTAACAGCTCTCTTATTATTGTGAGACTCCCGGGGGCAGACCATAGGGGCAGACGCAACATCTTGCTAGAAACAGCGTCTCAAGGCTTCTTAACATTTAACAACCTATTAATGATGCATACCCACTTAACGGGAAGAAACTCAGCTAACAGACGATATTAACCATTTTACCTACACGGAACAGAAGTCCAACACCAAGAGTCCAAATCAACATTTAGCAAAACGGGCTAACGACTACTTTAGCACATAACTGGCAAAAGCAATCTTTTCTACGTCATTTTATCTGCACAAACAACATATCACATGAAAGCTGAGATTCCACAGATTCCATTGGTATAAGTCTCATCACTGTACGAAAACTCACTGAAATAGCAGCCAGGAAAGAGCAAGAAAACAACTTCACTTTACGTAGCCATGATGATAATTATGTCTTACCTGTGCTGTTTTGTGATCAAAAGTTGTGTTCAAGGGCATAACAAAGGTTAATCCAATGTCTCTGTGTAACTTAAAAATGATTACTGATAATCCATCATTACAATTATAAATAATAAACGCAATAAACGGATTATAATGGTTAGCCGATCGGAGCTTCCGGTTTAGGAGGTACGCAGGCAGCGTCTCGTTTTAACTGAATAATGGTCATGTTTACATGGATTTATGAACTGCCCCTAATTACTGCCCCCCTTCCAGAGACACACTGTCAAACACTCATACCTGCTTGGTATGACATTGAACAAGTTACATTAAATAATAAATACAAATAAATTACAATATAATGACTCTTGTTTAATCTTCACATCCTGTGATCATGTCTATAATTTTGAGCACCAAATTATTGAAAAGTATCGATAAGAGTATCGAAAAATACTGGTATCGATAAGCAATATCGGTATCAATAAAATCCTAACGATACCCATCCCTACTCAAGAGTCAGCCAGCTTCAACAGGAGAGTGCCCTCCCCAGTGGTACCTACTACTCCGCCAGCAGAGCTGCCTCCTCACCGTCAGCAGATTTCCAGCCAGGTCCCAGCCAGTGGCCTAGGAACCCACCTCCGGCATCAGTGTGGAGATTCCAGGAGTGTGGCTACGTAGAGCAGACGAACCAGCAGTACAACTTAGAACAACAGCAGCAGTACCATACCCCCCAGCCAGCCAGCACTTCTACTCAGGGCTACGTTCCTTCTCCTCGCCAGGCTGCATTCTTCCAACTTCCTTCTCAGCCTCCTCAGCAGCTAATCAGAGGTCCTTGGCAGCTAACACCCCAGCAGCCAAGTCCAGGGTCGTCCGCCTCCTCTTCCAGCTCAGCAGTCCCAGCACAATGTGACCCAGTATCTAAACCTAGACGACAGTGTAAATATCAACAAAGACATGACGACAATAATAACAAAAGCCAGTAACCAGAAATTCAGAGACAGTTCCAGAAAAATAATCTGAGACAGTTCCAGGAAAAATCAGAAAAATGATCACACAGAAGCTTGAGATTGTAATAAATAAAATAATATAATAAAAATTGTCACTAATATTTTCAGACTTTGTTCTTTTTTTGGTCCTTTATCCTTACTTTACAAGTTATTTTAATTTCTATGTTAAAGTACTATGGGACTTTACATTTTGGAAACTTAAGATTTGTAAACTATCTAAATATTGGGCCTTTATTTTATTAATAAATGAAAAAAAAGTATTTTCAATCCAAATTTCAAAAGCAAAATGTATTTTTCTATTACGTACAGGGTACCCCTTGGAAGTCAGTTTTCAACGGGCAGGGTGTCCCATTGACTTGCATAGAGCTCCCTGAACGTTGGTAATAGAGGAGTTGGGATCGCGGCGAAATGCTCTCCGCAGATCCATTCTCACAGCGTTTGTCAACCTTTTTCTTACTCAATATCAAGCCACACTTATTGTTTTTACTTCTTTATTTTAATTGAATAATGTAGGACTTTTGTTGCCGTCAGTTATGGGGAGAGTAGGGGCTCAGAATACTGAAATCTGTATTGTTTCATCATTTTTTCCTTCTAATTTTGTATTCTTTTCTAAACCACACACTGTTATTTACTCAACAATAACACATAATTATCCTTGTGTTTATTTATTTGTTTGATTAATAAACACACGTTTGAGTCCTTCAGGATCGAGGTTCGGAGCAGCTCATATAGTTGCTTTAGAGAATTTTATACCCGGAAGTAAGTATTCTCTCCGCTTCGCTTGACAAACCCCGTGATAGTCCTCAAGCTCTGTGATTGGATGTTTGAGTGTGCGCCGAGGGTTACGCCGAGTGTCGAACAACACTTTGAAATGGGATGGAACCACAGCAGACTGTCCAAAACTGGATTTGAACGGGTCCCCCCCTCCCCCACCCGGTCCCCAGAACTACACATGCTGGCTATTGTGTGTTTTGCAACATGCTCTACGGCACGTCTCTACTGGGAATTGTAGTTTTAAAAGAGGTTTTCGTATTTCCCATAATAAGAAGTTGCCAGTATTAAACTGTACATCCCTGGAGGTTTAGGGGATAGGAAACACTCACATTTAAAACATATAATTAATAAATGGGTGAAAATTGCTTGTGCCCATAATGGGCAGCATTAATATATACCCACATGACAGCTAAGGTCAGAAGAGCTTTATTTAACACCTGGTCTTATGTCTGTGACCCCTCCTGTTGTTAATTGAGAAGCCTGAAACATGCACTTATCAAGGTTCAGAGGCAAATATGGCATAGCCATCGATCATCTTACATTGCATTTAGCTGACGCTTTTATCCAAAGCGACTTACAATAAGTGCGTTCGACCAACAAGATACAAACTTGAAGAAAACAGAATCATATAAGTACATCAGGTTTCATAGAGCTAAAACATTTCAAGTGCTACTCAACTGGCTTTAGATAAGCCAGTCCTTTATTAGTATATAAGTGCTTTGTAGTAATTATATCGCTCGAAGTGGAGTCGAAAGAGATAAGATATACTTTATTGATCCTAAGTTGGAAACATTTGCGTTACATCAGCATGTGTAACAGTTGTAAATATGCAGTGGTGTTTATTTGTAAATAATTTAGTATAATCACACAAATGCTGTGTTTTATATTTAATAATTCTGTGTTCTTTATTTATTGATTGTTCAATACCTGACAAGGCCGGAGATGAAAAACCTGGGTCGCAGGTTCCTCAACAGTGCATTACAAGACATCTATCAATATGTGTCTACCTCCACCATTAAACTGTCATATTCTGCACATTTCTTATACTATCTACATACATCTTATAAGAGTATAATACATATGTATAATATCAGTTAAAATAAGTGCTTAAACATACAGTAGTTAACATTGCAGGAAAGCAATATATTAGTACTTTGTCAGGCTTAATATGTATACCCCCAAAGCTTTTTTCTTATTCAAAATAAGACCTTAACCTAAAGTATTCTTTAATGTTTAAATAAAGCCTTATTAGTTTGTCTGTCTGTGTCTCCTATTAATATCTAATAATAAAATAATACATTTCAATAACGTGCTTTAACCACCAGATGTCCCTTTCTATCAGCTGTGCACCGTTATGGTGTAAATATACCAATATACCGATTGGATCAAATATAAAAGTCAGCCGAATTAGTTTTTATTTTTTTTTATTTTTTTTATTATTGATGATACTGCAAGGAGAGGTATTGTGTGAAGAGAAATTGAAGATTTAGTTTGATTGCTGATATATTTATGATCCACGTCACATATTCAGTTTCGGCGGCAGTTATTCCTGTTTGTCTAGAAGTCTTCTCACCAGGGCTCTATAAATAGCGAACTACGGCAGATATGTAATATTTAATGGAGCCGAACCGTGTATTACAATGCCGTTATGTGATGACCTTCAAAGAGAAAAGCAAGCACACTCGGAATAAAGTATTATTTTATTTTTTTCAAATGGATTTCACATCAACAGGAAGTATACCCCCAACCCATAGATCCGCGGGTGAATAATAATCACCACATTACACACATCCCTTCACATTTAAATTTACATTAAAGTATTTTGTGAGGCCTTCTAAAATGTTTTTAAATATAATTAGGGTTGTAGTTGAAGAGTTTGTAAATTATTGCGTTGCGCAATCACACAACGGCACGTCCATTAATTCCACAACCACACACATCGATTTAATACCGTCAATATGTGACGGGTTGGGAGTGAGAACGTGTTGGCGAAACACATGAAGTCTTTCAAAGACGGCGAAGTTGTGAAAGAAGCATTCCTGGAGGCTGCCGACCGCTTTTTGGGGACAGTAAAAATAACAGTAGCATTTCAACAGGTTTTTGATATAATAAAAACTCAAGTTAGATACCGTTATTAATCAGCTGTAAGTTTTAGTTTGTTTGAACTTATTCATTATAATTATTGTACAAAATGGTATAAGAATGCAAACATTAAGATCTGTTCTGTTTAAATTGATTATTGTCTATTATCAATTCAGGTTAAGAAAACTAGTGTTGCTTGCATCCTATGTTAAAGGCATTTCTTTTTATACTCTACTAAAATGCAACAAAAAAAGGGTTTGATTCTATTAATTTTGTCTTTTTTATTGCACTTTGGCAGCAGATTCCTGTGGAGCTTCAGATCTCAGTTGTCTTATTAGTAAGCCTAATTTATACTTTTGTAGCAACACTATTTTTATATAATGGCAAAGAAAGGGTTTAGTGTATTTTCTTTTTTTCCTGTGTCATGTGGCAGCACTGTTCAATGTTTCTTGAAAACATTACCCACTGTAGTGTGTGAATAAACTCCAACTCTGTATCAACAACACTGTTGTGTAACTTCAGTTACATACTTGTATGTGTGTAGATTAGAAAGAGGTAAGATAAAGGATCTGAGGTATTTTAAAGTAGGCCTATTAAAAAATTAAAAGAGGGGTCAAAAGAGCATCATGTGCAGCTGCTGTTCAACGTTTTTAAGCATTAAATGGGAAAATAATATACACTTAAAGAACCGAGGGAATAAACGGAAAAACTGTTGTTGTTGTTGTTGTAGCCCTATTGAACTATCTTTAGGACAGACAGAGCATATATATATATATATATCGTACCTGCAGGTCATTGTGTAGCGTTGCTTACCTCCAGAAGGACTTTTAGCTGTTTCCCAGTAGAGACTAGAGAGAGCTGTCAGAGCGGTTGCTCTCAGACGAGCAGCATTGGGCGGACCAGATAAGATAAATAAAACTTGCTCAACATCATTTATTTAGCTAATACTACAGCGGGCTACAGGCGAACCAAGTCCGTGTTTCGATGCATTCCTTGATCTCCAGTTATAACGCCGGACTCCGCCGCTGGCCGAAGCTAACGGAGCCCCAGGGGGCTAGCTACGGCCGCCGGGACCTATGGCCGGGACGCGCTAGCGAGCTAGCCCCCTGCAGCCCCGTTAGCTTCGGCGGCGTGGACTCCGGCGGCCCCACTGGGATAATTGGGTCCCCTTTTCACATTTGCTCCCGTTTAGCATTATGGGCGTCATAGCCATATAGTATAAAAGTCTTACCCAAGGCTGAATCATAAACTAAACTGTATATATGTATAAAGGGTTAGGTCCTTAGCTGACTAATAAGCTACATAACAAGCTAAGCTAACAAGTACACAAACACCTGCTAATGGGGTTAACATGTATAATATTATCATTTTACTCACCAAAAAAAGCTGAAAGTAGACTTCTTGGAAGTTCTGTTAGTACATTCAAGCGCACAGCACGACATTTTAATTATCTGGTATTTGTAACAATATTCCCTAACAGGCATGATCACCACGAACACAGCTAAAGGGTCAAGTACAGTAACTACAACTAATACCCCCTTTCCACAGAGCCGAGACCGTTGAGAGACCATCAAATTCCCCCCCAAAAGTGAGAGATCTCTCAACAGTCTTTCAGTGAGCTCTCAATGATCTCTAAGGTCTTGCATGGTTTCTCAATGATCTTTCAGCGGTCTCTATGGTCTCCGTGGTCTCCATGAAGTTTTGAACCTGCCCAAAACAGTCTCTCAGCAGTCTCCGAGGGAAGCGATCTTTCAATGGACGCTCAGCGATCTCTCGACGAGCGCCCAACGGTCTCATCGGTCTTTCAATGATCTCTCAGCAATCTCTCAACACACGCAACGTTTTTGGCGAATAGCTGTGCTTGAGCATGCTAGTGGGCCATATAAAAACGGGTGTAAACCCCTCGACAGTATTCCATTCTAGGAGACACGACGCTACCATGCCTCCCCTCAAAAACACGACAAAGGGAAAGAAGAGCCGAGGACGCCAGAGATATGCCGCTCAGGCTGCCACTGCTCTGATTCTATAGAAGTTCTGTAGAAGTGATTGGTGACCCAGGAAGTGATTGGTGACCCAGGAAGAGGGCAGCATGTATCAAAGCTTCGTTGTTCATTTCAGGAGGTCAGAGAATGAGGCAGAAGCACCAGCATCAGCTCATTTTTATACCCTTGCACACATGGTCTCCCAAGATCACACAGGTCGCCCGAGGATTTTTCAATGGTCTTTCAGTTGGTCGCAGTTGGTATCTCAGGGATTTCTAGTGGTCGCAGCTGGTCTCTCAGGGAACTCAGTTGGTCTCTCAGAGAGCACCTTCTGTCGCACAATGAGCGCTCAAGGAACTCTCAGTAGTCTCTGTCGGTCTCTCAGCGATCACCAAGGTCTCTCAGACGTCTCCGTAGATCTTCATGAAATTTGCTGAAAATGTAAATTTCGATCCCTCAATGAGCACCCAGGGGTCTCCAGAGCGTTTCCACAGAGACAACTTTTTCCAGGTTCTTGGAGACTGCTGAGAGATCTTGCCAATTTTTGGTCGCTCAATGGTTGCCCAAAGGTCTCCAACCTGTGGAAAGGGGGCATAACTAATGTTGTAGCCTCTATGGTTGTAGCCTAGCAGAGTTGCTGATAGCTGACAGTGAGGCACGTATCTGTCAATCAACATGACCACGCCCTAATGTGTGCACAAACTTTAAGACCTAATATAAATAAAAGGGTCGCGTTAGAAAACAATTCACTCACAGATCCATAATCATGAAGGTGGAATCTAACTATATCGATAATAAAAATGTATGGAGCCAGGGGTAGAAACATGTTTTTTTCTGCTGTAAAGTTGGGCATTTTAACATGGGGGTCTATGGAAATTGCTCCTTTCTGCAGCCATCGCCTATCGGCCAATATATGAACTGCAGTGTGTGGCACTTCCGTATTGGCTTCACGGCTCTACCCCACAGTTTGCCGCTTGGTATTCACTGAATTTCACTCTCTGCCTTTAACAGCTCGTTGTAGCTCCAATAGCTCCAGCCCCCACCCTCCCTGTGAGCACAGTGTGCTCTGATTGGTCGGGACACGTAACATGAACGTGCCGGGTGGCGCGGTCCCGTGGGTTAGATGCGCGTTCATAATGCAGATTGATTGATTGATTGAATTGGTTTAGTGAGTACATTATCAATATAACGTCCTATTAATGTTAATTATTGATGAATGATGAAAGGTTACTTAAACATTTTTTTCTTAATGTTCTAAAATAGTTTGGGCCCCCTGGGGTGAGAGTGTTTTGGGGTGGCCAATAGGGTGGCCAGGATTCACCCCCCTGCTCCGCCACTGGAAACAGGAGCATGAGGAGGACACAGAGTGCTCAACCCAGTCTCATAAAAGAACGTGTCATAACTACGTTGGTCCACAACTTGGACGTAGTATTTCTACAAAAACGCCTCTGAAATTGTAAGATCCCTACGTTTTTTTTCACCATTCATTCCAATGGCTGGAGTCTATGTCACGTGATCTTCAAATTTCTCCCTGCAGAAAAAAAAAAACATGGCCGAACTTCGTTTTATTCTCGGTGGAAAATACCTATTGTTATGACATTAGGGTCATGCAGAGTGAGATTGCTACCCCTTTAAGAGAGGGGTATGGCGCGTGCATGTGAGAGTGGGTATGGTAGAGCGAGAGTGAGCGAGCGGTATATGTTTTCTGGAAAT
Source organism: Harpagifer antarcticus (assembly GCA_902827135.1). Lineage (NCBI taxonomy): Eukaryota > Metazoa > Chordata > Actinopteri > Perciformes > Harpagiferidae > Harpagifer > Harpagifer antarcticus. The sequence continues at coordinate 7,241,135 of CADEHL010001172.1, forward strand.
GAAACGAGGCAGCGGGAAAAAGCATAGGTCTGTGATGTATCTTGTAAAATGGAAGAACTAAATAAATACAATGACCTCCCAAGACGAGCTCGCCTCTCTCCAGTGATTTGATAAAGTGGGTTATTGAATCCGAAGCGTGTTGCTTCTGCCCTGGGAGACGACAGAGAGTCATCCCCCCTGTTTCCTCGACCACGGTCTGGGAGCCGACAGGAAAGTTCAACATTGGCGACCACGAAGGGACTGTTCATGTTCAACATAAAGACAGTGGTGAGAACATAAACAGAGTAAATAAACGGTGGAGATAAACCGTGAGATTTGCCGTGCTAATTAGCAAGTTTATGCGGCTGCAAGCTAAGCTAAATGGCGGCCGTTAACGTAAACAAGCCGGAGGATTACTACAAGCTAACAAGCTATTCCAGTCGGCCGAGGTTTTCAAGCACAAACCCTTTTGCTCAAGACTGTGAAATACAAGGCCGAGGCATGAGCTTGGGGGCTATACACGTGATCGCATGATCACGTGTATAGCCCCCAAGCTCATGCCACGCCATCAAGGGTGCAGGACACGTGTATGGCTGCTACTGTTTCAAACCCCTTTACCCCTGAATATAGGGGAGATTTCATACATAGCACGCCAGTCCCTTATCCTCCATGCTATAGGCTGTCACCAGAAGAAGAGCATAGTCAGACTATGCAATTAAAGTGCTATTCCCCCAAATATTCTTCAGAGAGTGAGGAGGACTGCGAACAGAGAGAAAGAGTCCCAATACTGCGCCCTGGTCAGTATGATGGCACAACACCTTGGAAAGAGTTCCTGCACAGGTTTGAGAGCTGCGCTAAAGCTAATTGTTGGTCAGAAAAGACTATGGCTATCCAATTGAAGTTTTGCCTTTTGGGTGGAGCAGCGGCAATTGTCCACAGAAATCCCAGGTCTTCACAGTGGGACTACCGCCACCGGCTGGAGGAACTAGAGACTGCATACGGCCCCTCTTCAGAGAATGCAGCAGCAGTGGCTATTGAATTAAGACAGAGTGTCCGCAAAACGGGTGAGGCTTTTCATGTTTTGAGGGATGATATTTATGGGAAAGTGTCTGTAGCCTACAGTAACAGGAATGAGACTGAGCAAGACGTGATAGGTGTTGAAGTTTTCACTAATGCTCTGGGAGATGCAGAAATTGTTCAAAAACCGTTGGAGCAGCGGCCTCAGACACTAGCCTAAGCCTATGACATTGCCCGCCGCCATGAAACTGATTTCACCTTTAAACACAAAATCAAGAAATGAGTATTCTCATGATTATAAATGAACTGGAAGTGTGTGCTGTTTTGGACAGTGGTGCACGGAAAAGTTTGTTGGCTCTGCATCAGTACGAAGCTGTTCACCCAGAGGTCCGGCCTCCTCTCCAGCAATCAGTTGTTACGTCCGTTGTTGGTATCGGTCCGGGTGACATATCTGTGCTCGGTGAGGCTAACTTCCCTGTCCAGATAAACCGACGCCAAGTTAGCATACACTTCCTGGTTGCTGACATAGCTTCAGATGAAGCCCTGCTAGGCCATCCATTCCTGGTCCAATCCAAAGCACGTCTTGACTATGGTACCAATCGTATGGATCTGTTTGGTGAAGAGGTCCCATTCTTCAAGCCACGAAGCAAGCCACCATCAAGTGCAGTGAGAGTATCCCGGACTGTTGTAGTGGAGCCTGGGCGGGAGTACATGGTGCCAGGCTACACACGTTATAAAGGACAAGCTAAAGGGGAAGTAATGCTTAGCCCCACCAAGGGTTTCGTTGAAAAACACAGACTGCTGGTAGCCCGAGCCCTTGTAGAAACTCAGCACTCTGGAACTGTGCCCCTCCGCATCTTCAATCCAGGCAACGCTCCCGTAACCATAAAGGAGGGGGCCATCGCAGCTGTTCTTCAACCTGTCGAAGCTGTACAGCCTGCAGCCACTACAGATCAGCCGGGGCAGACTGTCATTGGTCCCACGGTCCCAAAGACAGCCTCTCAAGGAGACCCTGCCGCGAGTCTTGTCCATGTAAGCTGCCATGCCCCTCCCCTCAGCCGGTGAGCTTTAGTGATCAGGCGGTGCAGTGCCAGTTGGACTCTGACATCAACCAGGCGATGGTGAGTCCAGTGGGGGTAGAGAGACCCTCAGCTTCCACAGCAGTGAGTCCAGTGGGGGTAGGAGAAGCTTCACCTGCTGAGATTGACAATGTAAATTCTGGAATAATCTACCGGACTATGACAGTGTGCGAAAAAGTACACGTCCCACCGTCCGGGACGTGTCATTTACAATATCGGACAAGTAGATCTTTCAATTGACTTGTCCGGCGGACAAGTGACGTTTTTCGCCCTGATTTATTGACAAATTATTGATACATTCAGTTTACAAAAGGCAGAACTCATTCGCAAATTGTACGTGTCCACTATTGTTCGTTTAGAAGTGTTAGTTTCGGTTCTGCTTGTCGATTCCTAAGGAAATGCATCTTGCCGCTTTCTGTACAGATAGACGGGGGCGGGGCGGGGCGGGGCAGGAAGTGTAGCACAGTGGCAGGGTTGGGAAGCAAAACTCGATTCCGAGTAGGAACAAATAACAATTGTCCGGTACCGGGATTAATAAGAGTTGTGAGGACAGGAGGCGAGGCCGAGCCCCGCGGACTGCAGCTCTCTCTATGCTCCGTATCAGCTGATCACTGCACGGTGCAGCTCAGCGTCTCTCTCTCTTTCTACTCACAGCAGATCCGCTGCCCGTTTAACAGCCTCATCTTTGTCAAACTTTCATATGTTTTTTCTCTAACACATAATGAAGGTTATTAAGCCTTTTAACTCCTATGTTGTTAATATTGACCGCCATTTCCTTTATGAAGTGAAGCAGCCTCCCTGTCTGTGTCCTCGCGCTGTCCTCACATCCTCGGACCTCCAGACTCGGAGGAGCACAGGGATGTCAGTATTGTTTATGAAGCAGGGTATAGAAAGTACATTATTGAAATGAAAATACTATTTATTTACTTTTACAAACAGTGAGCAGCTGGGCAGCTGCAGCATGTGTATTGCAGGACATGTGTAAGCGTGCAAGCGTCTTTGAGTTGTAGAAAAGCGCTAGGCCTATAGGCTATACATCTAATGTGTCATTATTATTATTAGGTTATGTCCTATGTGTTGGACATGTGTGGTTGGGCTCTGTCTCACAGGCAGGTTGCAGTGTAACATCAGAGGAGACTGGGCCAATTGTACATTCTCAAACTGCACCACTTAGAACTAAGTAAACAATGCAGAGATTATTTTTATATAATTGGGTCATTCTACAGAAAAGGTGGAATCTGGGTGATACAAATCTGCTGAAATATATTCCTTCTAAAAACATCTAAAACCTGTTAAATAGCAATAACTAACTCTTAACTTGATGAATCCACAACAAGTAGAGCTTAAAGTATTTATTTTTTTAAAATTATTTTTATACTTTATACAAAGCTTATTTGTATAGGAATGTCACTGGTGTTACGTGTTACCAGGAAAACACTACCATTTTAACAAAATGGCTGCAATGTGTCAGACCAAATGTGGCTTCAGTCAATATCAAACTGGTTTAACTCTTCAATACAATACATTTTCCCATTCAAATGTTCACCCCTAGGGCTATGCAATGAGTAACACTAATGACAGACTTGAAAGACGCATGTAAAATTTGAAGATAAAATGACACCTTTAACAAACAAAGTAGAAGTATCTGACTTTCCTTATGTCTTTGTCCACTGCACTGCCTCAAATTATCTCTTGTTACAGGAGGCACTTCAGAGACAGTACATTATTTCAAAATAAAAGCTTTTTGTGTAGCAGTAACACCAATGACGTAATTTTGGGTGACTGACATTTATTTGATATTATTAATAATAATTTCCGTTTTTTTTACCATTTCAGTGTTATATTTAATGCTTGTAATGTTATGTAAATTAGATTTATTTATCTTTTTAATTAAAACTATAGGCTCCACTTCCATGTATGATCAAAGTGACAAGGCAGTTCCTTGAACTTGGCATTTTAAGTAAATTGCAATTTACGTATAAAACCATTTTTTATTTAGTACCATTGCAAAGACAATCTCTATTTATTCAACATATATAATGAATGTGAGTATTAGGTCAACGTCATGTATTTTGGTGTCTGCAAAAGTAAGTGACAGCACTTCCACCTTTTCTGTAGAATGACCCAATTGTATTCAATAACCGTAAGAAATTAAACGGTATGAAGTGATTTGTAAATAGGAATACAGATTTGATTTAATGTTTTCAGAAATATATTTTTCTCCCAGTTTGTCATGGGACTTATTTTTACCCTCTCAAAGAACCAGAATCGAGAAACAAAAATAACCGGAATCGAAAAGCAGAACCGGAATCGTTCAAATCCAAACGATACCCAACCCTATGTGTGATGCAGTAAAATCTTACCGCTCACTTAAGTTGGCGGTGTCGTAAAAACCGTGGGAAAATGTAAAATACGATGACGAAGAAGAAGATTCCAGTGGCCCCAATTTTTGTCCATTCTGGACAAGTGAAAAATGTATTCGGACAAGTAAATTGCCAAACTCACTTGTCCATGGACAAGTACTCTCTAAAAACTTTTTCTCACACTGTATGACCAACAATACTACTGGGCTGTTCTGCGACTGGAGCCCAGAGGAGCTGCGGCAGACTCAGGAGGCTGATCCAGACATAGGCCCCATCAAAGCATGGATGGAGGCCAGCGACGAACGGCCACAATGGGTAACAGTCTCCCCGTGCAGCCCAGCTACAAAAACATATTGGAGCCAGTGGAAGCGGCTCTACTTCAAAGACGGAATTCTGGTTAGGCGGTTCTACTGCCTAGATGACACACAGTTTTATCCACAAGTGGTGCTGGCTCGAGTCTTCCGTCCTGATGTCATGAAACAAATGCATGACGGCCAAATAGGTGGACATTTTGGTGTAATGCGCACAGTGGCCCGATACTTCTGGTACATAATGAGAGAAGACGTTGCCCTCTGGTGTAGCACCTTTACCAGCTGCGTATCCAAAACCAGGCCCCGTAAGACACCACAAGCTCCAATGGGCACTATCAGGGTAGAAGCCCCCATGGAGCGCATCACCTTGGACATCACGGGGCCCCTGAATGAGACAGATCGCAAAAACTGTTATGTGCTTGTGATACAGGACTATTTTCCAAAGTGGCTGGAAGCTTACCCCCTTCCCAACCAGCAGGCTGTAACAGTGGCTGAAGTGCTGAGTGGGTGTGTCGTTATGGAGCACCACAGATGTTGCACAGTGATCAAGGCCGAAACTTTGAATCAGAAGTGTTTCAGGAAATGTGTAAGCTGTTTGGCATTGAGAAAACACGCACAACACTTTTCGACCTCAATCTGATGGCCAAGTCGAAAGATTTAATGCCACACTACAAAGGATACTGGCCACAACAGCTGAGTGCTGCCACTGGGACTGGGACCTGATGATCCCCTAGCAACCAAGCACAGTGCAAATGGTTTCACCCCCAACTTCATGATGTTTGGCTGGGAAGTGAGCGAGCCGGTGGACCTGGTTGCTGGTCTACCCCCAGACTCTGACACACTCCCTTCAGCCCCTGAATATGTCCAGCAGACCCGACAAGGCCTGGAGCTGGCGCATCAAATCACCAGAGAGGCCCTTGGTGAGTCTGTAAAACGACGTGCTAAGAGACAATACGACAAAAACTGCTGTCGCACACAGTACCATATTGGTGATGCTGTGTGGTACCTGATTAAAGGAACAGGGAGAGTCCAAAACAAAGTCAGGAAGTTTCTCCCGTCGTACGAAGGACCATACTTCGTTCTGGGACACTTGGATGATCTGGTGTATCGCATCCAGAAAGGCCCGATGACTAAAGTGAAAGTGGTTCACTGTGATCAGCTGAAACCCTACCACTGCCGTGATCCACTGGACAACACCTGGGCTGTGGAGCACGCCCGGAGATGGACACCTACGGAGGTGTCGGCCCCTGCCTTGGACATGGATCCTGCAGATCCTACCCTGGGTCTATCTCAACTGTTCACCGACATTGACGCCGCAGCTGAGGAAGGCTCCAGCTGCACCCTGTCAGATCCAGAAGTGGAAACTGTCGCTGCTGCCCTTTCAGTCCCCTCCACTCCTCCGGACTCTTCTGCCCCTGAGGACATTCAGGTTAGTGAGGGTAGTGTGGCAGAGCAGCACCGTCGGAGCCATCATGTTCCAGGGCCACGGACGGGCCGCAACAGAGGACCGCCTGTCTGGTATGGTGAGTGGGTGTGGACATAAGCCCACACAGTTAAAGGACTGTTCATGGACACTAAAGACATTTACTAATGTCCAAGCAAAATGTTATTGTTTCATATGTTCATACATAAAAAGAAAAAAAAGACTTGAGGAGAGCAGGTTGATAACCATATGGAGAATTTAAGTTTTGAATGCCTTCTGACTGCTATTTTAGAGCTCAGCTATTAAGTACTGTTGATATCTATACAGGTTTTTAATTTCACTCCTCTTTTAGCTGACATTTAGTAAATGCAGGTCGATTTTTAGCAGCTATTCATACTAAATCAGTTGTCCCTCCCCCTGGTGCCAGGACCAACAGATCCATCTCTAGGCTCACCAGCCCTGTCCCCCCATAAGTGTTATATTTTCACAGCTCGGTGTCAGTAAATAGTGTGCGGTTAGTATTGGACTACAAGATAGATGCAAGCCGACAGGTAGTAGGAGTTATTTAAAGCATAAATGAGGCGTGTGGCGCAGTAGATAGAGCCTTGGTGCAGCGGGTTCAAACCCCACTGCAGTCAGCATGTCATTGTGTCCATGGGCAAGACACTTCACTCCAAAATTGCTCCTGTGGGATTGTCCACAGTATTGAGTATGTTAGTCGCTTTGGATAAAAGCGTCACAAGCAAGTAACATGCAATGTAATGTAAAAAATGAGTCGGTTGGGTTCTGAAGGTGTGGTTACAGCAATTGTGCTTGGTTGGCGTGGCCTGGGCCTGGTGGTGGGGCCCAATGTGATATATTTTCATGGGGCCCACAATCCCTGGCGTGTATGGCCAGAGGGCAGGACCTATAAACACATTTACTACCCAATAGCATTGTGAGGCTGAACAAAAAGGACCTTTTGACTATGTAAATGTATTCTTTTAAAAAAACAAAACATTTACTGACTTTTTTAGGATAGCTTAAAGTAATGTTGTAAAATTACAACCGGGGGCCTTACAGGGTTATGGGCTATTGTTATTTACTTTAAGATCTTTATTCTTAACCTATCATTTAATTAAAAAACTCTTATTTAAATGATGTGTGTGTGTCTGTATTCCTGATGATACACTGAGACAATGAGCTCATAGGGCTGCTGATCATCATCAGCTAAACAGTCTGTATATTGTATTACATTTGTATAATGTAAGCTCCGTTGATACTTTGCCTGTGGGAATACGAAAAAAATAGTTAGATATACTGAATATTATTTGATCTATTCCACCACTTAATCCCAAATAATGTAGAGGTGTGTTGTAGGTGCCTTAAATAACCCCTTATGTCACGGTTGAGTGAAGGAAGCAGGACCCAAGCGCAGATAACTTTGATAAACCTTTATTTCAAGGCTAAAATGGAACGAATACAGAAAAACACAGAACACTCACCGGTGGAGTCCGTCACCAACAAAAGAAGCACCGACACTGAACACAGCACGAGACAAGACTAAATACAGGGAGGGCTAATTACCAGACACAGGTGAACACAATCGGTAAACGAGACACAGGTGAGGAGGGAGGAGAAAAACACAAGAGCCACAGGTGAACACAATTAGCTAAACGAGACACAGGTGAGGAGGGAGGAGAACACACAGGGACACTAACGACAGGAGGAAAACATGACAGAGAACAGTGAAAACACCCAAACTTAGACAGAACTGTGACAGAACCCCCCCCTCAAGGGACGGATTCCAGACGTCCCTAAACCCCAACACAAAAATCCAAAAAAAATCCAGCAGGGTGGGTGGAGGGGGTCCGGAGGAGGGGACTAAGCTGACCGCCCAGGAGCCCAGTAGGGGACCAGGAAGGGATCTCGGGCGGACGGCCCGGGGGCACGGCAGAAGCCGAGAAGGGGGACTCGGGCGGACGGCCTGGGGGCAAGGCAGAGTCCATGGTGGGGCGTAGGCCACAGCGGGCGAACTCAGGGGGCCGAGCATGAGGGCGAAGGCAGCGGCAGGAAGAGTCAGGGGGCCGGGCTCGAGGACGAGGGCAGCGGCAGGAAGAGTCAGGGGGCCGGGCTCGAGGACGAGGGCAGCGGCAGGAAGAGTCAGGGGGCCGGGCTCGAGGACGAGGGCAGCGGCAGGAAGAGTCAGGGGGCCGGGCCCGCGGACGAAGACCGCGGCTCACAGAGGGTCGGGATCGAGGGCGAAGACCACGGCAGGAAAAGTCAGGGGGCCGGGCCCGAGGACGAGGGCAGCGGCAGGAAGAGTCAGGAGGCCGGGCCCGCGGACGAAGACCGCGGCTCACAGAGGGTCGGGATCGAGGGCGAAGACCAGACAGCTCCGGAGGCCGGGCAGGACCCGGTGTCGGCCGGCGGGACAGGCTTCGGCAGGATCCCCCACGGAAGAGGACCAGGAGTTGGCAGGACCCCCAGCAGGAGAGCGGTTGGCGGGACCTCCGACGAGACAGGACAAAGGTTGGCAGTACCCCCGGCAGGAGAGTAGACGGCGGGACCTCCAACGGCACAGGACATAGGGTTGGCAGTACCCCCGGCAGGTGAGTAGACGGCGGGACCTCCAACGGAACAGGACATAGGGTTGGCAGGACCCCCGGCAGGAGAGTAGTCGGCGGGGCCTCCAACGGGACAGGACATAGGGTTGGCAGGACCCCCGGCAGGAGAGTAGTCGGCGGGGCCTCCAACGAGACCGGACAAAGGGTTGGCAGGACCCCCGGCAGGAGAGTAGTCGGCCGGGCCTCCAACGGGACAAGACGTGGGGTTGGCAGGACCCCCGGCAGAGGGCTAGTCTGCGGGACCTCCAACTGGACAAGACATGGGGTTGGCAGGACCCCCGACAGAGGGCTAGTCTGCGGGACCTCCAACTGGACAGGACATGGGGTTGGCAGGACCCCCGGCAGAGGGCTAGTCTGCGGGACCTCCAACTGGACAGGACATGGGGTTGGCAGGACCCCCGGCAGAGGGCTAGTCTGCGGGACCTCCAACGGGACAAGACATGGGGTTGGCAGGACCCCCGGCAGAGGGCTAGTCTGCGGGACCTCCAACTGGACGGGACATGGGGTTGGCAGGACCCCCGGCAGAAGACTAGTCTGCGGGACCTCCAACTGGACAGGACATGAGGTTGGCAGGACCCCCAGCGGAACCTCCAACGGTACAGGACATGGGGTTGGCAGGACCCCCGGCAGAAGACTAGTCTGCGGGACCTCCAACTGGACATGAGTAGGGGCTTGAGTGGGGACTCGAGAGAGGGCTTGAGAGGGAACTTGAGAGGAAACTGGAGAGTGGACTCGAGAAGGAACTCGAGAGGTGACTCGAGGAGAGACTTGAGAAGTGACTAGAGGTGGGACTGGAGAAGGGACTAGAGAAGGGACTAGGACAGCTGGGGCCAGAGCTAAGGCTGGAACCATGGCTGCTGGGGCCAGAACTAGGTCTGGAACCATGGCTGCTGGGGCCTGTACTGGGGCCGGAACTATGGCTGTGTGGGCCGGTTCTGTAGCCGGAACCATGACTCTTGGGGCTCGGATTGCTAGCCTGGACTTGCGACTCCTTCTCCTAGAAGCCGCCTGAAGGCTCCGTGGACCTCCAAAAGCCAGCCGAGTTCCAGAAAACGCCTCTTGGACAGGAGCAGGAACTGGGGCGGAAGCACTGGTTGACTCCAGACGGAACACACCGAGACGTTTATAGTCCGCAGGCTGGAAATCACACACCCAGATGAAGTTCAACATCCAGTCAGGTAAGAACTTCACAAGTCCGGTTTCTCCATAGCCAACCGGTGCGCCTCTACCAGAGCGGCCTCCTTCTGCCGAACACTGGACGCTCCCCTCCACCAATCATAGCAGCAAGCCAAAGCAAATGAAAAATGCTGTAATTCCAACTCAAATGGGTCATCTGCTGGGTCCATCTCTGGTCGGTGCTTTCTGTCACGGTTGAGTGAAGGAAGCAGGACCCAAGCGCAGATAACTTTGATAAACCTTTATTTCAAGGCTAAAATGGAACGAATACAGAAAAACACAGAACACTCACCGGTGGAGTCCGTCACCAACAAAAGAAGCACCGACACTGAACACAGCACGAGACAAGACTAAATACAGGGAGGGCTAATTACCAGACACAGGTGAACACAATCGGTAAACGAGACACAGGTGAGGAGGGAGGAGAAAAACACAAGAGCCACAGGTGAACACAATTAGCTAAACGAGACACAGGTGAGGAGGGAGGAGAACACACAGGGACACTAACGACAGGAGGAAAACATGACAGAGAACAGTGAAAACACCCAAACTTAGACAGAACTGTGACACCTTATTTTCTAGTGAGATGTATTTTTATGTTCATATAATAGTGATTTCAATGCCACCCCAAAATGATCACTGGTTCCATCCTGGCCACCCCACTGAAAATGTCCTGGCTCCGCCACTGCCTGTTTCACCTGCTTAATACAGGTATCATTACTGCTACTGATTTCGATAGAGCAGGTCACAAATAGCAAAAAATTACAAAGTGAAATAAGACAATTTGTACCTGTAAGAGGAGGTGCTGGGCCTGTAAGAGTTGCTCATCATGTTCTCTGAGGTGCATCAAAAGAAGTAATGCTGCTGCCTTCTTTTTCCTGGTTGTCTCATCATCAAAGTATGCCATTCTGCAGGAACTGAATTGTGATTAATTGTGATTGAAGCTTTGGGAGTTACACATGCCTCTGCTCTGTAGAGTTGCTCAGGACTGACTGAGGAAGATGCTCTGAGGCTGGCCTTTTATATGTCCACGTTACCATGACACATGTGAAACGCTTGAGCTACTCGAATTCGGCTGTCTTCGCCGACAACGTGGTGGTCCCATCTCGATGTCATTGTACTATAATACGATGGCTACACGACGGCATTGCGAGGGCTTCACATAGTCGTGTTGCCTTCCTAAGACAATCGGGCAGCTTCTTGTTTCCTTCTTTGTGAGGCGAAAAATGCCCGATGGCACCGATGATCACACGAAGTAAAGACGAAGATGACACGATTTGACAAGATGCCCTCACGATGGCCTTACGAAGGGAAAAATGGACAAACGAATTCAACACGAAAATGAACCTTCGCAAGGTCTTTCAGCAATTCTTTAGCATGCCAAAGATTTTGCCACCGCTCACGAAGTTGTTGCCGGAGCCTGAGAAACTCCACCGGCGGGCATACGATGGCTTAAGATGCCCTCACGAATGGCCCGATTTTGTTACGATAAGAGCCGAATTTGAACATTTCCTTTATCGTGTGTCCATCTGGTGTCCATTTTTGGGACAGTGTGACGCGGGCTTTAGGGAGATAGTGGCGGCCCAAGGTTAGGCATCTGCATCAGAGGGCAAAAGGTAAACTTGTATACAGAATTATTCCCTTACACTTACAAATTATAAAACAATCTGAATGGGATTCATTATGGTTAAAGCCTCTCGTTAGCTATTTTCTGTTTATTAATTCACATTCAGATATCCAACAACAGATCACAAATACACAAAGCACAGCAGTTAAAATACACATTGTTAGAATACAGTATGTTATAGCTTAAAAAGGTTGGTGGCCTAATGTTTTTTATTTGTATTTGATCAAATCTATTTATAAATGTTATGCATAATGCATTTCTATTGTCTTTTTTGTTGTTGTCCTGATATTGTGATATTGATCTTAACACCATTGCCCAGCATTGAATGCAATTTGCTTCCCTATCACCACACTAACAGTACTTTGTTTATTTTCTGTCCCTCCAGAGCTCCCTCAGCAACATGTCTGTAATGAGGATGAGGTTCTCACTGACCAGCAGCTCTGTAGTCAGGAAAGGAACTCCAGTCTGGACCAAGAGGACCCAGAGCCTCCACAGATTAAAGAGGAACTGGAGGTACTTTGCACCAGTTAGGAGGAAGAGCAGCTTGAACCAAAGCAGGAGACTGATGTCTTCATGGTGACTCTCACTGATGAGGAAAGTGTGCAAAGCGGTCAGACTTGTGCAAAAGAGTCTGTGGGCAACATGCCAGTTATAAGCGTTGTGGTATCAGAAGCACAAAGTAATCTGCAGCTCATCTCTCACAATTCTAATGACGCAGCGTTAACAAGAACTGCCGATCCAGAAATAAACAAAATACATCACAAAACCGAAATGAACAAAGTAAACAACGCTAACTTGTCAGACATGCAACGTAAAACTTGCACAATAAAAAATAATTTAAAATGTGAAACTTGTGGGAAAGATTTTAAGTACATGTCAGTATTACGAAGACACATGACCATCCACACGGATGAGAAGCCATATTCTTGCCAAACATGCGAAAAGAAATTCAGATTTAACATTGACTTTGAGAGTCACATGAGAATCCACACAGGAGACATGCCCTATGTTTGCATGACCTGCAAGAAAAGCTTCAATGAGGAGTCCAAATTTAAAAGGCATATGAAAGTCCACACAGCTAACTTGTCAGACAAGCAACATAATACTTGCACAGTGAAGAATTTCAAATGTGAAACTTGTGGGAAAGATTTTAAGTGCATGTCAAAATTGCAAAGACACATGACCACCCACACGGATGTGAAGCCATATTCTTGCCAAACATGTGGAAGGGGTTTCAGAGAAAGTAGCAACTTGATGCAACACATGCGAGTCCATGAAAAGAAATTCACTTGCAAAACATGCGGGAACAAATTCAGATTCAACATTGACTTTAAGAATCACGTAACAATCTGCACAGGAGAGAATAAATATGATTGCAAAACCTGTGGAATTTTTTTCCAATTTAACAGTAACTTTAAGAGTCACATGAGAGTCCACACAGGAGAGAAGCCCTATGTTTGCATGACCTGCGAGAAAAGCTTCAAGGAGATGTCCCAATTAAAAAGGCATTTGAAAGTCCACACAGGTGAGAAACCTTATGTTTGCATGACCTGCGAGAAAAGTTTCACTCAGACGTCAAAATTAAAAAGGCATATGAGAGTCCACACAGGTGAGAAACCGTTTGCTTGTAAAACATGTGGGAACAATTTTAGACATAGCGATGAATTATTGAACCACGACACGACTACTGCAATAGCATCCTCTACTACGGCATACCATCCAACCTCCTCAATAAACTCCAACATATCCAGAACTCTGCTGCCAGCCTCCTCACCCACACCTGCTCCCGAGACCTTGGGTCCCTTGAAAGGCGCTATATAAATCCAAGTTATTATTATTATTATTATCACTCCCGTCCTCCAGAACCTCCACTGGCTCCCCGCCCGTCAAAGAATCTACTTCAAAGTACTGCTCATAAAGCACAAAGCCCTCAACAATCAGACCCCCCCCCCCCCCCTACCTCACAGACCTGCTGCACCACCACACCCCTTCCCGCTGCCCCCGCTCATCAGAAGCCAACTTCTTATCCATCTCCACCCGCATCAAGCACCGGACCTGGGGGTACAGAGCCTTCTCCGTCGCTGCCCCCTCCCTCTGGAACTCACAACCCATCAGAGACTGCACTGACCTTCATAAAAACTTACAAAAACCCACCTCTTCAATCTGGCTTTTAATGTGTGATTGTTTTTGTTTTGCTTGATTTTAATTTGACTTTAACTATATTTATGTATTGTTCGTTTCTTTTCACAATCTCTGTAAAGCAACTTTGAGCACCTGTAAAAGCGCTAACAAAATAAATCTATAATTATTAAGTGGATTTCCATATGTACCCAGACAAGTGACATGGCACATAAGCAGCACTTTTTTCATCTGAATGAATGTTCACCAGGCAGCTACCTCTGGGACTGAGCAATGCAACCTATATTAAAGTGGACCTTTCATGCTATATTTGAATAATATATTGTAGGGCCATACCTATATAAAACATGTCTTTGAAGTTGTTTTTTCAAAATACCAAACAGATCATGCATTTTAGCCATGCCTCATTTAGTTCTATTTGCTCTTTTCCAGCCCTGTTTTTGCAAGGGCTGATTCTGTGACGTAGCTTTAATGCAAATGAGCTGCAGCTGACCACGCCCCCCTGCAGGAGAGGGGAGCGTGCTCTGAGATCAGCTGCTGGGCTCTCAGAAGAGGGGGAGGAAAAGAGAGGCTCCGTCCTCCGTTTTTTATTATTATATTGAGTCGTTATTCATTTGTTTTAAAGCTCAATAAATAACAAAGAAGACCTTTGACCAGCACTAATTACTGAAACTCTGACGCACGGTTCCCTCGTCCTTTGGAAGAGGCGGAGAGGTGGGTGTTTGTCATCTGCTGGTGGCAAACCGGAGAGAATTACAGCAGCAGGAGCAAACGCTTGCCTCGGGGAGGGAGAAAAAGAGCCAGAGCGTCCACAGCGGAGAATAAACGAGAAGGGGCTAGCTGCGGCCGCGGGCAGTACACAACACTACACGACACGCCCACCTGACACAACACTATGGTGGCTGAGAGACCGTACATGGCAGATTAAAAACGAATTGCAAATGTTATTGTAGCATTTTAAGCAACTATTAGGCAAATAAATTAATAACCAATCAGTTTGAGAACCCCTTATCCCATTTTGATGGTTGACATCTCATTTGAACAGTGAAAGCCAGAATGACAGCAGGGGTGAATTTTATTTTATAATTTTGCAATAAATCAAAGATATGTTTACTGTATATTATAAAAATGCTTGTCATGTAGGCATACTGGAGATGGAAAGGCTTTAGTCAGTGTTGTAGCTGAGATTCTTACCGTTCCAATGATGTATGGGATGTATTAATAATAATTGGATACTTGGATTTATATAGCGCCTTTCATGAGACCCAAGGTCCCTTTAAAAAGAAGAACAGGAGTAGAAACAAACATAACAAAAGGCAGCCAGACAAAACAACAAATAGATTTGGGGCCAAAGGCCTTGGCCGACAGATGGGACTTGAGGGCCCTTTTGAAGGCGTCAAGCGTGGGGATGTTGCAGATCTCCGCAGGGAGAGCGTTCCAGAGAGTGGGGGCTGCCATACTGAAGGCTCTGTCCCCGAAGGATCGCAGGTTGGTGCGGGGAGCCAGAGTCTGAAGACCGCAGGTTCCGGGGTAGGGCATGTGGGAATTGTATTGATTTGATACAAGCAAGCCAGTGTTTCATTGTGTACTTTCAACTACAGTATATGGTCCGGCAAGTTCAGCATTCACTGTGATGTATATAAAATAAGACACTGATACCGTTTTCCTCAATGAACATTTATTGAACAGAACATCATGTGGAAAATCAGAGCTGGTCAACTTAAACAAATATTGACCTGCAGGAGTTTAAAGCCTATTTAAAAACTCCTCGGAATCTTTCACAAGTCCTTCAGCCTTTGGTGCGCTTCCTCACTCATGTTCTTGGTGAGGTCATGAGAACAAAGTTCCATCTCACTGATAAGACAAGATGGTATAAAGAAGTCATATATGTAATATTATAAAATCACATGCATCAGGGGTTGTACACTTTAATGTGTCCATTCACTAACCAACTCTTTAGGAAGGAAGCTGTAAGGCCTCCTGTTATAGGAGTGGTCCTCGTCAGTGTCCAGGGGCATCAGACAGTCAACCATTATTTTGACATGCACGGTTTAACTCCTCCAAAAATGATCCAGGCTCGATTCAGAATGACACAGTACCACACAAAACAAATGTTGCATGTACCATAAGTTCTATGTAGTATGTGTTTTAGGAGTAGTAACCCACTACCATGTCTGTGAGAATCCCTTCATCGTGAACAATAGGTGAATTGGTGGCCAGAGGGCTGTACGTCAAGGACTGGACATGGACGCAGTCAAACCCGACTAGCCCACTTCTCCGTGCATAGTCATATGCCCTGTTGCACGTTTCCAACTGACAGGTGATACCCAAGTTAGATTTTTGGACATGAATACACGGCACAGGACCCTTAAAGGTCCTGGAAACTGCAAAAAGTACCCTTTTTTTTATCTATGCACTGTGATTTTAGGTGGCGATTTGCTGTGATGTCCGATGTTTTGGATGAATGGTGCCTTTGTATGTGTATTTGTAGGTTTTTCCTTTTTAGTTGTAGGCTACAAAAACAACATGTTGTGGTTTAGCGCTTTGACGTCAATTTTGGGGGCTGTGAAAATATTGTGCCATGTTGCTGCAGCAGCCAGAGCTATCACTGGAGCGGCCGTCTGAGCTATCACTGGAGCGGCCGTCGCGGCCATCACTGGAGTGGCCGTCGCGGCCATCACTGGAGCGGCCGTCGGGGCCATCACTGGAGCGGTCATCGGTGCCATCACTGGAGCGGCCGTCGCGGCCATCACTGGAGGAGTCGTTGTGGTTGCTGGGGCCGCCGCCAACGTAGTCGGATGTTCGGTGCAGCAGTTTTTAAAGTAAAGAATATCTCCTATCTCCCAATGATTGTTGGGCAAAAGCCCCAGTGATAATGGCTGCTGGCCACCCATTTGAGATGGCATTTATAAACATTATAACCTAAAAAAGAGACAGAAAGTGGTTTAGAGGATTCTAGAAACAAACCAAAATGAATTTCTTGTAAATATGCTATTTGAAACAAGGTGTTTGTGCGAGAGCAATACATAATCATGTCACTGTAGTGCCGGGAGATATGGGAGTCGGAGGCGGTGCATCGAAGGTGCAAAAAGGGTACTTTAATACGGAGCAGAAAGAGACATGTTGTCGGGTCGCAGCCCGGGTCGACAAGAGAAAGAAGCCAGGAGGGCACACAATATATACAGTTAGGAACACATATGTCCGTGCGGAAACAATACCCCCAACCCGTAGTTCCATGCGTGAATTATGTCCCAGTGGTTAAATAGTGATCACTACACAAGCCCCCCCAGAATTCAACCATGGACACTATCCCCGTGTCCGGGAGGAAGCACCACAGGGGCCGAGGAGGGTGGGGTTGCAGGTGAGGGCCATGGAACGGGCCGTCGGAAGGGGGCCGCAGGAGAGGGCAGGGGCCCTAACGAGGGCGAGGGCATCCTCACCGGGGGTGGGAGACGGGCCGGAACGGGGCCGCAGTAGGCGTCGTAAGGGGGCCGCAGTGCTGCGACGTGGGGACGGCGTGAATATCCCGGTGGTCCCCAGCAGGGAGGAGCGCTGCCCGGCCGCAGGCGAGGGCACAACGGCGGCGGGCACAAAGTCCTCGGGAGGAAAGAGCCGGGTCCCCGGGGGGCAGGAGCAGCATCCCCGGGAGGAAGGAGCCGTGGACAGGGGAGAGGCCAGACGGGGCGCCGTCCGGAGCCGCCGTCGAGGTGATCCGTGAGCCGCGGTAAGAGGAGAGGCCAGGCAGGGTCCCGGAGCGCGCCACCCACGGGCCGATGAAGGCATGGGCAACGTCCGAAACCGCCGAGGCGAAGGAAGAGGCCAGACAGGCTCCGGAGCGCGCCACCCACGGGCCGATGGCAGCATGGGCGACGTCCAAAACCGTCGAGGCGAGACGGGGTCCAGGAGTGCACCACCCAGGCGTCGATGAACGTGAGTGGCGTCTGGAACCGCCGTCGAGGTGGTGAAAAAGGTGAGAGTGTCCACACGAGGCTGACCAGACATGGTCGAACCTCCTCTCAGGCACCAGAAAAAGCTCAAAAAGGGCCGTACTGTCCACGGTCCAAAAAAAAAAAAGGTGGGCGAAATCGTGAGAGGATTCACACGAGGCCAACCAGACATGGTCAAACCTCCTCTCAGGCACCAGGAAAAACTCAAAAGGGTCGACAGCCGTTAGCAGCTAGCCGTTAGCAGCTAGCCGTTAGCTGAGGCCGTTAGCTGGCAGCCATCGGTAGCTGCTAGCCGTCGTTAGCCCCACGTGGATAGCTGCTAGTCGTCGCCAGCTAGCGCAGCTGGGACGTGCAGCCGCACGCCCCGAAGAAACAGCCCCATGAGGTAGCAATGGGGTTGCTGGTCGACCCAGCAGGTCGTGCATCGTCCCCCCCCGATGCGGGATCGGCGAGCAACGTCTCCATACTTCTGCGGAGCGCGCACCGAGCCTGAGTCCGCGTGCCGGTGGCAGCCACGGACGTCTCCAAAAATCCCCGGCATTTCGAGAAAGAAACCTGAGTTTCCTTTGCCGTGTTCGGTTCCGTCCCGGAAACTTCCCAAGACGTGTCAGAGTCACCAGTGTAGTGCCGGGAGATATGGGAGTCGGAGGCGGTGCATCGAAGGTGCAAAAAGGGTACTTTAATACGGAGCAGAAAGAGACATGTTGTCGGGTCGCAGCCCGGGTCGACAAGAGAAAGAAGCCAGGAGGGCACACAATATATACAGTTAGGAACACATATGTCCGTGCGGAAACAATACCCCCAACCCGTAGTTCCATGCGTGAATTATGTCCCAGTGGTTAAATAGTGATCACTACATCACCAACAATAATATTTTTGCCTATAAACTGAATTTTTGCAGATTGAATGTGTGATTATGCTCATATTGTGCCCAAATAAGGATACTATTCGAGCATTATTAACAATTCATAACCTGAATATAAATCTAATTTTTAATGTTCAATTTCTATTCAAAATTAATTTACACCAAGGATGTCCTGGGGCACAGAAATGTATCCATAATGAGTGAGGCATTAAATTAAGTCTGCCACCTTATATATTTATATTTAAGGCTTTACTGATGTGCCACAATAATGTCACCAAATGTTATTGAGTTAAAATATTAAAGGTGGGGTAGGTAAGTTTGAGCCGGCCCGGCTAAAATAACTGGATGGCCTACCTGCCTGTCAGCCTTCCATACTCAAGTGAAGTACAAGTATCCCAAATAAGTTGTACTTTAAGTACAGTACTTGAGTACATTTAGTAACTTCCGATCTGCCGGTGAAAATCGTTTCAAATGTGACACTTGTGAGAAAAGGTTCACCCAGAAGTCAAACAAAAGTGATTCATGCAACTTACTGAACAAGTGTTTGGGAACATGTTGTTTTTATGTTATTGTTTCCCTTATTAGTTATTGTGGGAGATTGGGATAATGTGAATATCAATCTAGTTAGGTGGCGGCAGCACCGTATAGATAGATTCTATCTATAAAAGTATTTTATTGTTTTTTACACACCGTATAGATAGATTCTATCAATAGATAGATTATATCTATACGGTGGCGCTAGGTGGCCGTAATGTAACTTTATCAGTGCAGACCGCCTCCCTAAACCAACGAAGAAGAACATTACACCGGAAGTTGTGTTGTTCATGCCAGCGAGAAAAACACAAGTTGGTTTGGTTTATTTTGTCTTTATACATCCATATATTTCACACAGTAGAAATGGCTGCAGTTGAGAAACTGAGAAGTGTTATCAACGAGCGACTAGCTGCAGCTGCCGATGAAATATTTGGAGTTTTTGCTCAAGCTTTATCAGCATACGAGGAGGAGATTTGTCGTCAGCGCAGATTATTGGATACCGTCTTGAAGCCTCAGATAAAGCTGCACAAAACAGGTGTGTAAAAAACAATAAAATACTTTTTTGATTTCCTATGAAGTACTTACACATTATCAAGCAATCTGAATGGGATTCATTATGGTTGACCCCTCTCGTTAGCTATATTTTGTGTAGGGTGTGAATAATGTATACAAAGTATATTAATTTAAACCTATAATACCTTACGTATTTCCATGTTCTACTAATTTATGTACGAGGTATTTAATTGTGATCTATATTAATAAATCAGATACATAATCAAATAGAACAGAAGGACTCATTTCCAATAAAAAACAAGTGTGTACTTGTCCAGTTAAGAAATAAAATGCTGCATTAATTGAAAATACTGCATCCTATTGTGACGATAGAACCACATTCTGTTCATTAATTCACGATCAAATCTCCAGCAAAGATCTCAAATACACACAGCGCAGCGGTTAAAATACACATCAGGCCCGGTTCTAGAACAAAATGACTTGGGGTGCATCTGAGATTACAGGGGGTGCATCAGTAGTAGGTTTACAGAGCAATAGCGGGCAGCAACAGCAATGAAAATAACATTGATTTTATGGTCCCCAATGAACAAATTATGGCATTTGTAATGTTTTGAAACCAAGCAAGTGAGAACATTTCAAGTGTGTTAAAAGTGCAATCCTGAAATAGTTCATCCAGTCCAAAGTGGACTATGGCAAAGAAAAGCACAAAAGCTTCAAAACTGTACTGATAAAACAAATGAGAACATATTGTAAATCAAGGCAAATATGATTTGAACCAGCTCATGGTTTGAAATGGCAAACATTGAAAGGCAAACGTATTATTAAAACCATGTACATCATCACCTTGGTATCATATACTCTGGGAAGAGAATATTTACTTTGCTTGATGTATCACATCATCATGTGAGGTTGACTTTTTGACCTGGAGAACATTTCAGCTGCAACATTAGCTTGTTGATTAGCTTGGAATATGAGATATTTTTGTAGCCATTCGTGATGACGGCATCTGTGCTATTGTATGCATTATTTGACCCAACATTTCTACAGGCATGGCAGAATATGGCACTATTTTTAAATGAATATTCTAGCCATTGTCTATTTTTATACCACAAGCTGCAACATGACTGTCTTGCCCCACTGTACTGGCGGGTACTTGTTTAGATATACCTGGGCAGGCTCTGTTTTGCCGTGGTCCGCTGTCACCTGCCGCCCGCCGAGGGGCGGCGTTGTTTCGGGCGACGAAGACTGCTGCTTCGGGGCGGCGAGTCGGGCGGCAGTATGTTAGTGTCCACGACGGAGGGTGACATAATGTCCCCATCTGACCTATTGTCTGCAGTAGATGCAGTGTTGCTGGCGTTTAGTGATGGTTGTTTTAACCATTTTCGTATATCCATGATTATAATAATGCACGTGCAGCGGCGCAGGTCACGCGCACCTGACATAATTTGTTTTGTATTGTATTCTATTATTGCTGTTATATTTATAATATTTTTCGCTCACTTCTCTTTTTTGAATAGAGGGTGCATAACATTCGTGCAGTGCATGCCTATGCACCCCCGTAGAACCGTGCCTGATACACATTGTTAAAATATGTTATAGTTTTAAAAAGTTGGTGGCCGTGTGTTGATCTTAACACCATTGCCCAGCATTTAATGCAATTTGCTTCCCTAACAACACACTAACAGCACTTTGTTTATTTTCTGTCCCTCCAGAGCTCCCTCAGCAACATGTCAGTAATGAGGAGGAGGTTCTCACTGACCAGCAGCTCTGTAGTCAGGAAAGGAACTCCAGTCTGGACCAAGAGGACCCAGAGCCTCCACAGATTAAAGAGGAACAGGAGGAACTTTGCACCAGTCAGGAGGAAGAGCAGCTTGAACTAAAGCAGGAGACTGATGTCTTCATGGTGACTCTTACTGATGATGGAAAATGGACTTCGCTATCGGATCATGATCAAAATCAAAGTGTAGCAGAGAAAAAGCCTCCTGACAACATTTTACCTAAAATAAAAATATCTGAACCTAACAGAGAGAGCTCTGGAGGACCAGAACAAAACCGTGAACATCAGCTCCTTTTTCACATCTCTCATGTAACACGTAACCAAGATCAGACAAGTGGCAACCATAGAAATGCAACAAAACCCAATCAAAAACACAAGCGGACCAAACCAAGTGAAAAACAATATAAGTGCAACAGCTGCAGTAAAAACTTTTATTTGTATTCAGAACTTAGAGTTCACATGAGATCTCATGGTGCTCGGAAGCCGTTCAGTTGCACAGTTTGTGGAAAGGGATTCAGCTTCAAATGTAACCTGAAACGACACATGGTCACCCACTCAGGGGAAAGGCCGTACTCTTGCAACTATTGTCACTGGACTTTCCGGCGTTTGGAACATTTGCAAGTTCATGTAAGAAGTCACACAGGTGAAAAGCCTTACAGCTGTGTTTACTGTGATAAGGCAATGTCCTCGAGCTCAGCATTGATTAGACATGTCCGTTCGCATGCCGGTGAGAAGCCTGAGAACAGCAATATTTCAGGAGAGATTTTATAATAAGAACAAAAGAGACTTACAATTGCATCCTCTAATCATGAGCTCACCCCCGAAGCAGCAAATAACTGTTTACCCAGAGCCTTGTGTGATGCTTTTAAAGCCCTTTTATATAATGTCCTTTATATGCATTATATTAATGCACAAGTGTGAAAGAAATGAAACGATTTGTGATTCATGTGGCAGCTTGGATTGCAACTCTAAAGCAAAAATATATTTGATAGTGTTGAATTATGTAAATAAAGATGAATAGATGTTACTGCTAGAGTTAATACTGTAATATTTCCCCTTAAATAAACTTGCTTAATTAATTGTGCTGACATCACAAGTCTGTAAATTGATTTAACAGATTGCAAAACACTTACATTACATTTGACACATCATTTGGAATAACAGAAGAACTAAGCAGCAGCCTTTATCCCTCTTCAACTTTACTTCATTACATTACATTGCATTTGGCTGACGCTTTTATCCAGTACATTCGACCAAGAAGATACAAACTTGAAGAAAACAGAATCATATAAGTACATCAGGTTTCATAGAGCAAAAGCATTTAAAGTGCTACTCAACTGGCTTTAGATAAGCCAGTCCTTTATTAGTAAAGAAGTGCTTTGTTAGTCATTTTATTTTAATTTCAATGCTGGAAGTCATTGTATATATTCAAGATGCAGATTTGTAGCATCAAATATTTTACTGTTCTGTCTGTGTATGTAGTGTCCCAATATTACATTACATTGCATTTGGCTGACGCTTTTATCCAAAGCGACTTACAATAAGTACAATCGACCAGGAAGACACAACCTTGAAGAAAACAGAATCATATAAGTACATCAGGTTTCATAGAGCCAAACATTTCAAGTGCTACTCAACTGGCTATAGATAAGCCAGTCCTTTATTAGTATATAAGTGCTCTGTTAGCAATTCATTGTTAGTAATTCTATCGCTCGAAGTGGAGTCGAAAGAGATGAGTTTTCAGTCTGCGCCGGAAGATGTGCAAGCTTTCTGCTGTCCTGATGTCAATGGGGAGCTCATTCCACCATCTTGGAGCCAGGATAGCAAACCCACGTGTTTTTACTGATGGGAACTTGGGTCCCCCTCGCAGCGAGGGTGCAGCGAGTCGTTTGGCTGATGCAGAGCGTAGTGCACGTGCTGGGGTGTACAGTTTAACCATGTCCTGGATGTAGGAAGGGCCAGATCCATTCGCAGCATGGTATGCAAGTACCATTGTCTTGAAGTGGATTCTAGCAGTTACTGGAAGCCAGTGAAGGGAGCGGAGGAGCGGAGTGGTGTGGGAAAATGTAGGAAGGTTGAAGACCAGACGAGCCGCTGCATTCTGGATGAGCTGCAGAGGCAATAGCCTCTAATGATGAATGTTTGATTGACTCTGCCCTTATTCTTCCTTTTGAGTTATATTTTCTTTGGCAACTGTTAAGTTACTTTAATTTCATGTAAGAGATCTGAAAGACTTGTGGATGTTCAGCAACTGTTTTGTTAATACATTAAGAATTGTAATTGTGTTGTTGTTGTTGTTTTAATTATCACTCAGAAACGTTCGGTTGTTCCATCATCTCTTATGTGGATGTGTGAATATATTGGATTTCGTAGTGCTGGTCAAACAAAACAAGCAATTTGAAAACACCTCCTTAGGCTCTTGAATTGACACATTGACAATTGCCAAAGCACTGAGGTGTAACTGTGTACATGGCATTACAATATTATGATCAAAAAGCTACTCTAAACAAAGAATCCAAGCTCAAACATAATTTATACGAAGTTCTTTAATATCAAACACAAAATACTTGCTTAACAAGCCAGCATTTAAGATATAAATAGCAGCGATGATTAGTATTCACTCGAGAGAATCTGACAAGTTTTAAAGGTGTATAATAAAATCTTCCTATAGCCTTGATCCATAAACAGTACATTTAGAAAGATGGATAAATTAAACTGTTGGAAACTATTAGACACTGCTTATAAACTGTAATCAATGATTACTCAATCATACACGAAAGGAAAAGAATAAGGAACATATTCTGGTTGGCTAACTTAAGAAGAGTTTTTACTTATAAAACTACACAAATAGGGCGAGGTGTGTGGCACAGTAGATAGAGCCTTGGTCTGGGGATCAGATGGTGACAGGTTCAAACCCCACTGCAGTCAGCATGTCGTTGTGCCCCTGGGCAAGACACTTCACCCCAAATTGCTCCTCTGGGGATTGCCCACAGTATTGAGTATGTAAGTCGCTTTGGATAAAAGCGTCTAACAAGTAACATGTAATGTAAACGTAATCGCTCACTTATTTGACACACTCCCGTGCAGCAGGTGGCAGTATGAGCCCAATATGTTGTTTGTTTACACAACTTCTCATGCGGAAGAAAACTGTCACGCACCTCACATTCACGAGTTATAGTTTTACGAAGTTTTAAGCGATAAAAAAGCATCTTTATTTGTATTCAACAATGTCTTCAGTTCAAAGTATGAGACGGTTTGTCTGTGACCGACTCACTGCGGCTGCTCAGGAAATACTGGGAGCTTATGAGAAGAAGATAGAAGGCTACGAGGCAGAAATAGCTCGTCAACGCCGACTGCTGGATGCCGTGCTGACACCTGAGTTAAAGTTACACCGGACAGGTACGGACAAATATTTAATATTTTTTAAAGGCTGTTCGTTTCTGAGCAATTTAGTAACACGTGCTTTGAGTCCAAAGACTGTAAGTCGAGCCCCACATGCCAGACAAACCAGAATAATAGAATAATAGAATAATAACAAAGATGACAAAGATAATACTTTCGCATAATCACGTCCAAATTGTCCGTACACTTTAATATGCTTATGTTTAAACAAATACTATCTTAATGAATGTTACACCACCTAACATGTGGAAGTCCCCTCTGTGCTGCAGTTGTCAAATGCATAAGGGCAATACATGAATACGCTTGACAATCATTAACAGAACTCTAATCTTCGTTCTGTCCAAATGTACAAAGGCCAATATGTTTACTCAAGTACTTCGTTAAATACAGTTCCGAGGTACACATAGTACTGTCTGCACTTGTGTATCCCATGTTACTTCTGCGTGTACTACAATTCAGAGTCAACACTGTTATACTTTGATCTGAGAATTAGCTTTAGCTCTATAGTCTATAACCTTATACAGGCCTATACATACCAAGTGTAATTAAAGATGTGCTTTTATGCAACCTTCTGGCTTGTGACCACTTCCAGCTATACTTTGCTTTTAATATCATGTAAATACTTTATTTATGCTTTTAAGCCAAACATATACAACCTTAAGGATATAGTCGTTCAAAAAACTAGGTATGCCTTGGATTGTTCTGCAGGTCTTGACATGTCTTGGATGTCTTTGAGTTGTTGGCAAATCCACTACTGAGACTGTTTCCCTGAGTGTTTGATCTAAACATCTGCAACCATGGAAATTCAACATACTAAGTTCACCCAGTTTTTTACAAACAGAAAAAGTTGAAGGAAAAGCCAAAACGAATTGTAAAATTGTACATTTGTTATTTTTTACTTTTTTATGCCAATCCTTCAGATTCATTTATGACACACTAGAGGGGGCCAAACTCCTATGTTTTAACTAATCTACCAAACTGTATATAAAGTATTTGGAACTATCTTCACCTTAACCAGCTTCAACAATAAAAGCCTACATGTTTATTGATTGATCAATGTTAATGCAGCATTAACATTAGTTTAACATAATTAAATAATAATAAATTACTCCTCATTGGGCAACTCAAAATGTTCTATGTATTATAGACTATTTTATCACAACAGTTAAATATAGGTTTATCTATTCACAGTCAGTCATCATTGTCCCATTCCTTTCTCCCTCTACCTTCAGAGCTCCCACAGAGACATGTCCAAAAGCTGGAGGAGGATGACGAGGTTCTCGTGATCCAGCCACAGCACGTTGACCAGGCGACCAGCTCCAGTCATGTACCGCCAGATCCTCCACCTGTTAAAGAGGAACAGGAGGAACGATGCATCAGACAAGAAACACAGCAGCTTGGACAACAGAAGGAGACTGAAGCCTCTAAGTCAGCTTCAACTTGTGAGCAACCTGTCAACAGTGACCCCTCTCAGTTTTCGGTTCCTCATCAAACTGAGAGTGCGGTGAATCAAGATCCTCAATCCAGCATCTCAAGCAAAGATATTTTATCTAGATCTGACAGAGAGACTTCTGCAGTATCTGAACCAAGCACTGACCACCAGCTCCCCTCTCACAACTCTGCTGGAAGCCAAGATCACGTAGCTTGTAACCATGGAAATGCAAAACCAAGAACACACATCGAGTCACCACAAAATGAGATAAGCAAAGTCCAAAACTCAACATCAGCTACAGGAAGTGAGGAAACATCAGATAGGAAATGTGGTGATAAGAACACAGCAGCCACCGGCAGTACTGAACTGACAACAAATGAGGAACATATCAATGACAACACAACATCAAGTGGAAATGATGAGCCAATGCCAAAAAAGAGTCCAGATACTGGTAAAACCACATCAGCTACCACTACACATAGGAAAGGTAATAATGAGAGCACAGCCTCAAATGAAAAGCCAACAACAAACAAGAATGGTGAAGATGGGAGACCAACCTCACCAGGAAATGTTGATACAATGCCAAATGCCAACACATTATCAACCAGAGACACTGAGCTAACACCTAATAGGAAAAATAATGGTGAGTCCTCAGTATCAGCTAAAAGTACTGAACCAACACCAAATGAGAAATGCAACGATAAGACCACAACATCAGCTACAGGCACTGAGATAACACCAAACAAGAAATGCAATGATAATGTTGCAACATCTAAAGGAAAAAGTAGGCCAACACCAAATAAGAAATTCCAAGACGAGAGACCTAGCTCACCTGGAGGTGTTGAGCCAACACAAAATAAGAAAACAGATAGAGGCACAGAGCTAACACCAAATGAAATATCTAATGAAAACAAACCTAAGTCAAAAGGAACTAGTGAGTCAACAGCAACAAAGAAAAGCCAAGAGGGGAGACAAACCTCTTCTGGAAGTGTTAAGCCAAAAGAGTCACATAGCAATGAGAAGACAACATCAGTTACAAGAACTGAAAAAACAAAACGTAAAAAATCAACCAGAGCCGTTGAGCTCACACCAAATAAGAAATGTAACAATGAGACGACAACTTCAGGTAAAAGTCCTGATCCAAGAGCAAGCAAGAAACCCAACGATGGAAAAACGAATGAGAAGCTTCCTGATGGGTGTACAACTTTAACCACAAGCAACAAGGTTACACCAAAAAAGAGACGGAATGATGGGAGCACAACATCTAAGGGAAGTACTGACAAAACACCAAATAAGAGACGCAAGGATGGGAGCACAACATCTAAGGGAAGTACTGACAAAACACCAAATAAGAGACGCAAGGATGGGAGCACAACATCTAAGGGAAGTACTGACAAAACACCAAATAAGAGACGCAAGGATGATAAAACAACATCAACTACTGAGAAAACACAAGTTAAGAAACGTAGCCAAAGAAGCACAACATCAAATTCTAACTCACCACCCAATCAGGGAGATGGGAACCAATCAGGTGATAGCATCCAGGATGATAATAACCCGTACAAGTGTGACAGGTGCGGTAAAGTGATGACTAACTTCAAAAACTACAAATTTCATATGAAATCCCACACTGTTGAGAAGACTTTCAAATGTGACACTTGTGGTTTAATGTTCAGGGAGAGTTGGGATTTGAAAAAACATTTAACGATTCACTCTGGCGAGAAGCCTTTCAAATGCAAAGTTTGCGGAAAAAGATTCAACCGGCAGTATAATCTGGATCTGCATTCACGTGTTCACAGTGAGGACAAGCCGCACAAATGTGACACGTGTGACAAAAGCTTCAGGTCAGGTGTGAATCTGAAAAAGCATGTGAGAATTCACACAGGTGAGAAGCCTTACTCCTGCAGCAAATGTGGCAAAGGATTTGCTGATTCTTCGTCTTACAAAAATCATCTGCGAGTCCATTCGGGGGAAAAGCCCTTTGTGTGTTCTTATTGCAAGGTACGATTTGCTACCACGACAACTTTGCAAAGGCACATCAGAACACACACAGGTGAAAAGCCATACAAGTGTGAGGTGTGTGACAAAGAGTTCGGTCACAGAACAAACCTGAAAAGACACATGAATTTGCATAATGAAGAGAAGGGCTACAAATGTTGTACCTGTGGAGAAGCGTTCCCTACATGGCTAAAACTCAACCAACACGAGAGGGTACACCGCAGTGATGCACAAAGCTCCACTGCCTAAAAACATGTCTGCATTTGATACATCAAATTTATGATACAATTATTTTGCAGCCAGAGTGCATAGTGGAATTTCATTTAAAGGTGGGGTAGGTACGTTTGAGAAACCGGCTCGAGATACACTTTTTGTTATATTCCATGGAATGCTCTTAACATCCCGATAGCAATGAATATCTTAAGTGCTTTGACAAAAAATACCTTAAAAAATGTCATCAGTGGAAGCCGTAGTACTGTAAAAAGCACGACCAATCAGCCCGGCTGAAATAACTGGATGGCCTACCTGCCTGTCAGCCTTCCATCTGCGCACAAACTTATCTCGTGCCCTCATTGGTCATGTGTGTGTTGGAGGAGGGGCTCTGTAAGGAAGTGGCAGATTTTTTCCGGCTGTGTATTTTCAAATCCTAGCGCACTCGAGCTGGTTTCTCCAAAATGACCTACCCCACTGTCTAAAAAGAATACATTGTTAAATCTGTTCCTTTGGATAATAAGAACCTGTTTTTATTTTCTTCACAAACTGCTTTTAGTGTTTTAGCCTATTTGTGCTGGGAGCTGATGATGGGGCAGCTTTTGTTGGTGTCTGCTGCTTCAGCTGCTAGTGCTATTTTATCGACAATCATCTATTCATAGAATATTTATTCAGTTTTTATTGCAAATTGTCGACATCCTTCTATTTGTATGGTCAACAAAATTCTTGGTCGGATGCGGTTGCAAGGTGTTACAATAACAAACTGATACAGCTTGTTTGCTGGACTATCCTTTGTTTTTTCTGATATTGTTTTAATCAGAGCTATTATTCACTTTATTGTCAAATTAAGAAAGGAAACTTTGCTTGTTTGTTTTCTAAATGCATCAATGTTTTGACTTGTATCTAATAACTTTTCAAAGTGAATCATATTCCTACAATCAACACATTCAGCACAATTATACTGTAAAACATATAATTTTAAATAAATTGTATTGCACTGTTTCTAAAATGGTGTGGTTGTAATGTTTTCTGTTGCAATGTACGTTTTAGTCAACTTGGACTGACATTTCCTGGAAGGCACATGTTGCACAAATGTGCCTTTTTCTGACGTTGCCCCTGTCTCACTGTTTTATTATCTCTGATGTAGAGAGATGAACAGCTCTGGCAGGAAATGAAGCATTTCTGTTAAAGTGACAAACTGAAGACAGTGTGTCAGAGCTAAAGCCAAGAAAGCCTTATTTCAAAATTATTTAAAATGGCTGCTTTTGAAAATTTGAGAAAGGTTATCAACGAGCGACTAAATGCTGTTGTGGAGGAAATATTAGGAGTTTGTGAGCACACTATAGTTGTGTACGAGGAGAAGATCGTCCGTCAACGCAGATTGCTGGATTTCCTTTTGAAGCCTGACATAAAGCTACACAGGATAGGTATGTCACTGAAGTCCTTTTGTATTTTTTACATTATTGTAACTTGCATTAAGCCAAATAAACGTTACAATTCTGACATTTGTAAGATGAAGCACGCCTACCGGGTTTAGCTAGCGTTGCAGGTTCTTCCTGTTATTCTTATATTCAATAACATATTGAGTGTAGGTTTTATTTACTTCTATGCTGACTTGCCAGACACAAATCTGAATGACTGTTTTATTAATCTGTTTAAATTGTTACACAAATATCCATAAACATTAGAAATAAAAGTAAATATCAAGATTTCACTTTGGCTTATTCAGTAGAAAGGTATTAACAAGAAAATATACTTAAGTACCCTCCTTTTTAGACAGAATGGTCCCTTTCAGAGAGGTAGATTAGCATAAATATACATAAATGTTATTACATATTTATTGTTTCAGCTGGTTAACTACAATGTTGGACATATAAATGGATCATATCTTTCTTTATAAAATCGTAAAAAACCAATTACTCCACTTAACTCAAAGTATGAAGTATAGAATAATAAGGAAAGGAAAGCTAAATGAAAATAAATCTGGAGTATGAGAGCAATCCGTATAAAGCTCTGTACCGCCAAAAAGTCAGATATACTCCTCTCAGTCAAACATAATAATAATAATAGCACCAGCCATTAGTTCTTAGAGGATAACTTAAGATAAAGTGAAGCTTTGATTTAATTCTGCTTATTCTGTTGAGCTGACCACAGGCTAGGCCTACTGGGACTAAATATACTATCAGAGTAGTTAAATACTTAGTCATAGGTTAACCAACAGTTAATTCATATCTTAAAGCTACACAGGGGTGAAAACGATCCCTAATGTTTCTTATTTTGACCCCCAGAGCTCAAACAGCAACTTGTCTGTAAGCAGGAGGAGAATGAAGTGCTTCTTGATCAGCAGCTCTGTATTGAGAAGAGGAACTCCATTTTGGATCAAGAGCCTGCAAAGATTAAAGAAGAACAGGAGGAACTGTGCAACATGGAGGGAGAGCAGCTCGTACTGAAGCAGGAGAGTGCAGCAGAGGAACATCCCCTTGACAAAATTCGTATTGTGTGGGTGAGATCTGAATCTGACAGGAATAACTCTGTTGTATCAGAGCAGAGAAGTGGCAAACAGCTCCTCCCCAACACCTCTCAAGTAACAGATAATCAAGACCACAGAAGAAAAAACCATGGAAACGAAACACAAAAAACAAATACAATACCAAAACCTACGCAGCAGAAAGGTGCATCCATTACAAAAATGGCAAATAGTTCCGGAAACACATTGTCAACTACAAATTCTGAGCCAAAACCAAAGAAGAAACCTGATGCAGGGAAAGCATCAAGTACATGTTATGAGCCAAAACCAAAGAAGAGAAATAATGAAGAGAAAGCATCAAGTACACATTCTGAGCCAAAACCAAAGAAGAAACCTGATAGAGAGAAAACATCATCAACTACAAATTCTGAGCCAAAACAAAAGAAGAGAAATAATGAAGAGAAAGCATCAAGTACACATTCTGAGCCAAAACCAAAGAAAACATATACACATAGTGATGGAAGATCAGCTGCAATTATTGAGCCAAAGCCAACAAATAAATGTAACAAGGTCCATCCCACATTGACCACAAATCATGCCCCAACAACTCAAGATAAACATTACAAAGGGAACACAACATCAGCAGACACTACTGAGCCAAATCCCCAGAACAAACCTTGCAAGTGCGACGAATGCGGCAAAGCATTTTCTCATTCCCGTGACTTAAAAGTTCACATGAGAATCCACACGGGGGAAAGGCCTTTTGAATGCAGCTACTGCGCAAGGAAGTTCGTCCAGAGTTCTGCTTTGAGACGACATATAAAAACTCACACTGGAGAAAAGCCCTTCCAATGCAAATCATGTGGGAGAAAGTTTGCCCAGATGTCTTCGGTAACCAAGCACATGAGAACTCATACAGGGGAGAAGCCCTTTGTTTGCATCACCTGTGGAAGAGGATTCAGCTGCAAAGTGAATATGCAGAAACACATGAGGATTCACACAGGTGAGAAGCCCTACACCTGCAGCGCCTGCTGGAAGGACTTTGCAGACTACTCATCGCTGAAATGTCACACTCGACTGCACACAGGGGAGAAGCCTTATCAATGCCTTCAATGTAAGGAAAGATTCACAGTCAGCACAACTTTGAAAAAGCACATAAGAACCCACACAGGTGAAAGGCCATATAAGTGCAACACTTGTGGAAACAGTTATTTTCAAAGAATACACTTGAAATTACACCTCAGGGTTCACACAGGCGAGAACCCGGACAAATGCAGCGTCTGTGGAAAACAGTGCAGAAGCGGAGCAAAGCTGAAAATTCACATGAGGATTCATACTGATGACGCTCCGAGCAGCAGTTCTGTAAAGTTGTAAATGCATATCATGAAAAAAGTCATCATTATGTAACAAAAGGGCTTTTTTTAGATCTTATAAAAAGTGTTCTCTTAACTTAAAGAAAATTGGCCCTTGAAATAGTGTTGGAGCTGTTTGAGCTCACAGGCCCCTGAATCACACATAGTGATATCGACAAGGAGTGAATGGGAAATGTGTGAAATGGATAAAAAATGTTTTGGCCTAGAATCGGCTGATTTGAATAACCCTCTATGATCAACAGATCACTCAAAATGCCTCTGTCGCTGTAGAAAACAACTCATGGTCCCATTCTGCCATCATGTGGTCCTTTATATATTTGCAATATTTCATTTACATATTACATATATTTTTATTTGTAATATTTTTACTTTCAGGTGATATTCGGTGTGGTGGGTTGTGTGTTATTTGCAAATTGCTTGTAGATTTGTATGCTGTCAATCTCCGCTTGTATTGCTATCCCTGTGCAACATTTCCATTGGTATCTATTGTTTTTTGTTTTAGTGACTACTCTTTTTTGTTTGGTGTTTTTGGTGTGTTTGCATTAAAATGATATTATGTGTCTCAATGTATTTGTCTTTTATTCACTTACATTGTATGGTTAGATCATTTTTATTGTAAAAGTTGATACACAGGTTGCCCATCTGTCAATGTTAAAGAGAAACCTTTTAGTTACATCAGAAATTACCCAATTCTGCTATCTAGTGGGCATGTATAAACTTGCACCATTAAAGGCTATTTTAAAGCCTTTTCTCGCTAACCTTCTACTCTTATATTAACCCCCAGATATTGCATTCGGGTTCAGATATATAACAGGAGCGGGAATTAAACCTGAGTATATAAAGTGTGCTTCACCCTACAATTTACCACCTGAGTGACCTCACACATACCCAAATAAGGTAAGATTTCATTGCATCCACTATTACCTTTGTATGCACACACGATTATCTCTTCATATACACCCACAACCAAAGGCTCACTACAAATATTATTTTAGAGCACAGCTTGCTGTCAGATATCGAAATAATATATGTATATAGTTCTAGATTAATGTGGTAAACAGTGTGATAAACTGATAATACATTGTTTAAAATGGAAAAAAATTGCAGAAGCACTGTCTCTGTGTGTCTGTCGGACCACCCACCTACGCCTTTGTACTGTACATGTATCAGTCTGTGCTGCAGTGGTTAATCAGTGGGTCGTGGCTCCAGAGCTGCAGTGGCTCCAGTGTCATTGTGGAGCATTAGCAGCTCACATGGCTCATAAATCATTTAGATTATGTTTGCACAGCTGGTTGCAACCCTCCACTCTCCTAACCCCAGCCTCGGACACTGTATCAGTTTCAAACAGGCAAATATTTGTAATCATCTTGGAGGACTTGTATTACTTAGTTTCCCTATGTGATTGATGGAGTATCTGTGAGTAGCCCTTTGGGGGGCAACTGAAAAACAGTAGGCCTTACAAAATAAAATAGGCTTCATTGAAATGCTCCCTTCTGTGCTGTACCAAAGAAAACCCTAATGGTTAAAAGTGATATACTTAGCTAGTTTGATCATTTTACTCGACTTTATTAACTGCGCTCAGTCACCCATACAAGTTATGTTCTTATCTTTTTGGTTTATAATTGAATTGTTTTTTATCTGAGGTGGGAAGTAATTAAGTACAACATTTACTCAAGTACTGTACTTAAGTACAATTCTGAGGTACTTGTACTTTACTCGAGTATTTCCATTTTATACTACTTTGTTATTCTACTCCACTACAATTCAGAGGTATGTTGTGTACTTTTATCCACTACATATTAAATACCTTTACAGATTTGGATTATAATCAACACTTAAATCAGACTTTAGTTAAACCTGGAGTAAATTCACAAGCAATGCAGTATATACAAAGTCATTAAAAACTAGCTGCACCTTTACCAGCTTTGATAACACTTTAATGCATCAATAATCATAATCAAAACAAATCATATATTATTCGGAAATTGAGTAGGCTACTTTTGGTACTTTAAGTTTATTTTGATGCCAATACTTTTCTACCTTTAGTTGAGTAACATTTTAATGCAGGATTTGTACTTGTAACAGAGTATTCATACACTGTGGTACTTCTACTTTTAATCAAGTACAAGATCTGAGTACTTCTCCAACCTCTGTTTTTTATCCCATCAAAAACAAATGACTCCTGCGCTCACATGAAAATCTTTATTGAATGCTACCTAAATCGAACGCACCCTTTCACCTGTCCTGTGCATGGCGGCCCATTTTGAGCCTGCATGGACACAATGCTGATAAAGGACTCGCGTCGCTGCTGCTTCATAATTACACGTTTGCAAACTTTCTTTTGCTAGTAAGTAGCATTTAATTATCAGTTTGACTAACAACATCAACAACCCAATTCTGTTGAAGGATATGTGGAGAATTCACTTATTTCACCATGTTTTCTGCTCTGTTTGTTATCGGGTAAGCCGCACAGGTGTACTTCAAACCGGAACAGTTGCTTGGACCCAACTCTTTCCTTCCTGATGAGAATATTCCAACTTCTTAAAGGTAGTACTTTGCTGATTGTTGGGCCATGTCAGTCACTCAGTTATTAGGCGCATTCACACTGCGGTACTTTTCCCACAAAGGTTCATGCGAACTTAGTTCATGAAAACTATTTTATCGCGTTCACACCAAAAAGAGCCGGTACTAAAATTAGTTCATGAGAACCTTTTTACCCCCTCAAAAGTCCCTGTAGGTGTCAGCGTTCGGGCGATTTACTCGGAAGGTTTCAGTAGAAGCTGCTGGGAGTCCCAGCAGCTTCTACTGAAGCCAGTCCCCAACTCCGGGGACTTCCGGCTGGGGACTTTGGGCGGCAGTATACGCCGTGAAGTGGTTTGCGGCCTGCGGCCTGCCAGTAAACCCAAAGCAGAAGAAGAAGAAGTGACGTCAGCGGCTTCATTTGCCTAATCCTCCCCCAGGGATTTATTCCGGTGTGAACGCGATCTGTACTTAGTTCATGCGAACTGTGAAGAGTTCTCATGAACTAAGTTCTCATGAACCTTTGTGGGAAAAGTACTGCGGTGGGAATGCGCCTCTTGTTGCATGACAATGGCCTTTTCTATACTATGTGGCTGCTGTTAATTGATGGCTTCAAGTATTGCTCTGCTCAGATTTGCTTGTGTTTGCCTTTTCCCGTTGGCTGCTACTTTCTGCTTTTATTTGTGTGTTGCGTTTTAATTTGAAGTGTATCTATTTATACTTAATTATTTGCTTGTGTCTAAGAATGATTTATATGAGGTTGTTTGGGCCTGTGTGAAGTGTTCATGCTATTGCTTTACATCAGGGATGGGCAAATGGCGGCGGCCCGGGGGTAGTAGCTATACTGACTGATACCGTCCACTACCAGACTCCTATTTACGTCGCGAGCGGGTCGCGAGCTGCCTGTATGATTTCGTTCGGCAGCCAAATACCGCAAAATAATCTGTGACGCGTTTGTGTGTATTGTGTTTGTTTCCCGGGGAAAACACTCACAAGAAACACCGGCTGTTGTTACCTGCTGTGTCACATTAAATTACCGCTTGTAATTATGCTTTTACAAGCTTAAAAGTTGTATTTATCATCTGAATTTGGCAAAACAAGTTTAATATTCTAAAAACCAAAACTTTGTTTATTTGAAATCAGATGAAAACAAACTGTCACAGACCCTGCGTGCCGTGTTATCTAAGATTACTATACGCTTTTCATTCATAATTTCAGCGGGAGGGAGGGGGAGCGGCGCTGAGGAACAGCAGAGTGCGGGTTGACAGGTGCCTGTGTTGACATTCCCCTTATTGTGGAATAAGGGGAATGCAGAGAGCTACAAGTGTAGATTCAAGTTAGACAACTAATGTCTGGGTTAGTGTTCATGACTTCATGTTTATGTCATCTTAATGGTTAATCTCAATGCACACACATTTTCCATGCTTTCCAATAGTTTAAAATAGTTGTATTCCACTGTTAAATAACCTGTTCAATACAAACTGATATTTGTTTGTGTGTGTTCCAAGTGCATCTGCAGCCCCCTGGTGGCCAGTACATACATTATGTTGCGCCCACCACCATCCAAGTTGCCCATCCCTGCTTTACATAGTGGTGAATCCACTTGTCAGTTGTTAGGCCTCTGCCTCTGAACATAAGTTGTTACAGAATAGATGGATGTTGATGTTTTTGGGGGTAACTCTCTGTCTCAATGCAAACTTGGGTCTCTAATTGCGGTTCCATCAATGTAAATAGGATTTCTTTGTCGCACACAATCCATTCAAATATTAATATGTATTGAAAACTGGATGTTTATCATACACTGGGTGGGCATACACATGTCCAACACATTTCATATATTCAGTCTGAATATTTAATCTCCAAACAGTGGGTATATGTGTCACCATTTAAACTTGCTGATCTTCTGCTCCATGGTTTACATTGAGCCACAATCATTTTCATAATTTCATGATGGTCATTTGCTGCCAATCATGCTTCAAGAATTTGAAATTGGACATTGCCTGCCTGCGATGTTTTATGATTGAATGTGAGTTTAAAGGTGTGCTTATAATTATGTGTTGCATACAAGACGTAGTTTGGCTTGCTGCCTGTGCATTAACCTTAAATGTATTCATGTTTTGCTTTGCTGCTGCCACACTGCTTGTCTGCACAGCAGTTGATGTAACCCTTCCTCAGATAGCATTGCATCAGCATGCGCTTACAAATTCAGTGTCTTAGTTTTCTTTGGGGGAAGATTATTATCTTTTACTATCTGATGTACTAGGTGATGCTCTTGGTGGGAGTAATGAGGTCAGAGTAGATGTCAAATAATACATCTCCACATCTTCTTGTAACATAACAAAGTAATTCTACTTGGCTTACTGAACTATAACATTTTGAAAGCTGTGATGTAATGTAACCCATATGTTTCTGAAGCCATATTTGGCTTTTATGCCTGCAGCCATGGCTGTAACTACAGCTATATTTTTAGATAAGAAATGGCGACAGCAGCTGACAGTGATAGACTATTTCTGCACTAAGTGATTTTGGAAGAACTGAAATCAAGGCTTGCTGTTAAAAATCAGCAGCTTCATATTTTTCTTCCTGAGAGGAGTTTGATATTATAAGTGGTTTTACATTTATGCTTTTCATCAACAATGGTGCTGTCTATCACTCTTAGAAGTAATGTGTCATTTTTTTAACACACTGCTGTGTCAAAGCCAATTCAACACATTCAGTGTCATTTCTGAAGCATTTTACACACACGTGTAAAATAAAAATGCACATAGTCAACACATTAGTGTGTCCTGTCCTGCCCAATCACATTGAGTTATTTCACATGTATCATTTTTCAACTGTCCAACTGTCCAACAAATATCCAAACTGCCCTTTTCACCTCTGGCTGCTGTGGAGGATGGATGTGTCAGTGGAGGAGAGTCTAAGGTAAGCTATTACAGAAACAAAACGTTTTTAACAAAGTGAGCAGATATTGTCATAATGTGAGCAAGCTAGGGGTCTAAATAAATATTTTTTAACTTAAATAAATATGTTTTGCCAATGTTGAACAGCTAAATATTGTTTGAGTTTAGCTGCATGAATGACAATTATTTTCCTTTAGGCCCATCTTCTTTTTTTATTATATTTATTTTAACTTAATTTAGCTTACACTCTTTTTTGTGACAATCATTCTTCATTTGGCATTATATTGATACAGGGCTGCCAACATTTTGAGTTCAGCTTGGAGTGAAATTTTTTTTTTGGTGAACCGAAAAAAAAAACGTTCATGTGTACAGTGTTACAAATGTATTGAACATGTACAAACTAGGGTTTCCCATTAATGTACCGAGCGCTACAGTGGAACATGCACACACACAGTGTACCCGCGACTCTTACAATCAAGTGCTATTTTACAAGTGGGGGGGGGGGGGGTCCCCACCTCCTCTGGAGGGTCCGGGGGCATGCTCCCCCGGGAAGATTTTTTTTTTAAATATTGAAGTTAAATACATCAACCTGGTGCACTTTGAGAGCAACAATGAATTTATGGGAAACAGATTTTGTTTCTCTTTATGGATATTTTACAAATCACTCACCTTTTAAACTGTATTCTTGTTTTACTGTCATATAGTTTTTCATAACTGTTTTTCATTTATTCTCATAAATGGTGACCAAAGCGTTTGAGACCCACTGAGATAACTCGACTAAAGTTAACTACACTGAACAAAAATATAAATGCAACACTTTTGTTTTTGCTCCCATTTTTCACGAGATGAACTCAAAGATCTAAAACATTTTCTGTATACACAAAATAACCATTTCTCTCAAATATTGTTCACAAATCTGAAAAAATCTGTGATAGTGAGCACTTCTCCTTTGCCGAGATAATCCATCCCACCTCACAGGTGTGGCATATCAAGATGCTGATTAGACGGCATGATTATTGCACAGGTGTGCCTTACGGCCCCTACACACGGCGGTGTGCGTTAGGGTAATGTTGTGAATCGAGTGGCCCATGGTGGTGGTGGGGTTATGGTATGGGCAGGCGTATGTTATGGACGAAGAACACAGGCCACTCGATTCACAACATTACCCTAACCCTACCCCTACCCCTCACACCAGATACTGGCTGGTTTTCGGACCCCCCCAGACCCCCCCAATAAAGCAAAACTGCACGTTTCAGAGTGGCCTTTTATTGTGGCCAGCCTAAGGCACACCTGTGTGCAATAATCATGCGGTCTAATCAGCATCTTGATATGCCACACCTGTGAGGTGGGATGGATTATCTCGGCAAAGGAGAAATGCTCACTATCACAGATTTTTTCAGATTTGTGAACAATATTTGAGAGAAATGGTTATTTTGTGTATATAGAAAATATTTTAGATCTTTGAGTTCATCTCATGAAAAATGGGAGCAAAAACAAAAATGTTCCGTTTATATTTTTGTTCAGCGTATTTGGGGAAATTATTCAACTGTGAGACATTTCACTCTCTCATTAGAATACTGCAAGTTCAATACTTTGATGATCATTTCTTTGCATACATTATGCAAGAAACTGAAGACTTTGAAATGATAACATTAGGCGATGTTGCTGATGTTATACCTCTTGATCTACTTTCGGATTTTAGCACTGACGAGCTTTATCTGAATCCGAGGTATAAGATTTTTTAGGTGGGCTTTTATAAACTGATCTGTTTAAATGACTTTCTTAATGAAATATTGTGCAAATTAAATATGTGTATGATAACAGCTGGATGGAAACACATTGCAATGTGAAAGACTTCAAAAGTACTGTATATTTAATATTAATATTTAATAACATATCTGCTTGTAGTGACCATAGACTGGTAGTGACTCAGTGATATTAAACATTTGACCATTATGTTTATGCAACAATAGTTTGCGGAAGATTAAGTTTGTTTTAACCAAGGTTTTTTTAGGTGTGATTTTATGAATTATCTGTTCTGTCAACATTTGATGAATTCGAAAAATATTAATGTTTTTTAAATGTTAAAAATTATTTTCTTAATGAGATATGGTGCTAATGAAATCCTTGTAAATAAATGTCCAATGAATGTATTCTTGCATTTGATTTTTGAATAAAAACCATATCCACCACCTGGTACTTCCAGTAATCGTCATTGACACACAATGTGCAGATATAACACAATCAAATGTTAATTCTGGTTAAAGAAATAGAACACAAAATGTGCAGAAATAAGAAATGAGTGTGTTCATCTTGGTTACACATTTATGACACACAATTTGTAAAATGTGCACATTGTGTGTTAGGGGCATGTAACACATTTTGTGTGTAAAATGATTTACACATAAATTAACACAACACGTGTTGTCCCTGAGCACACTAGGTGTGTTGAAATTGTTGAAACACATGTTGTGTCATTTTTGACACATCCCTTCTAAGAGTGTATCACATTACTTTCTCTTTTGAAGGCCCTTCAAAAGAGAAAGTAAACTTTTGAAGGCCCTCCCTCAATGTGCCACATTTAACCTGCACAGGCATTGCACAGGCATTAGCTACTCATATATAGTTTAATCCATCCTTTCGGACTAACGGCAAGGTTGGATTTCCACTCCACGCTGACACCCCGGCGATCGAAGATGGACCCTTCTCTCCCTCACACCGGAGGAGTCAGGGACTCGGAGGCTCGGCTATGCGGCTGCGGGTTTAAGATTTCAGGCACAGACTCACACCAGGTCTGCTCGTCCCGCCTCGGGCTGGAACACGCCCGGGAGGCTATCGATAACCCCGGCTCGTGCCGGCATTGTACCCGCTTCACCATGAAGAGCCTCCGCCGACGGTTAGCACGCCAAGCTAGCTTGTCGGGACAGGACCCCCTCATGTCCGCTGATTCGCCATCCGGCAATCAAGACATGGTGGCGTCCGCCGCAGAGATTGAGCCCCGCTCTGTGTCAGACTGGGGCTCAACAACAGCGACAGCCGCTGAACCGGAGCCCGCGCTGTGTCAAGCTGGGGCTCCCAATTGGACCTCACCATGGTTCCACCCGCGGAGGATGTCCTGGAGTTGGACTACATGGAGGACGAAGAGGATACCTCTGAGTTCCTCCTGTCTGACTCGGATGGGGATGACATCTTCGTTTCATCGGCTCAGGCTGCAAAGCCGGGAGCGATGTCCGCTCTCCCGGGCGAGAGCACACCAGCTTCACCCATCCTAAGCATGGACTTGCAGGCCGTGTGTCAACGCGCTGCGTCCAGGCTGAACATCCCATGGCCTGAAGTGGCCAAGGACACCTCCAGATCTCGCTACGAGGGGAAAAACTTGCCCCAAGCAGCAAGGACGAAGAGGCAGCTCCTTCCAGTCTTTCCGGAGATGCTGGACGAGGTGTCGGTCTCGTGGAGAGACCGTCCCTTTAGCAACAAGGCCCCAATCCAGGGTGCCTCCTCCCTGGACTGCTCCGCATGCCGCCCATGGAACCGCTGGTGGCAGCCCACCTCCAACCGAGGCTGGCTTCGACACCAAGCAGGAACCCCATGCTACCGGCAAAGGCAGACCGGTTCCAGTCAGCGATGACCGAACGGGCCTATAAAGCCGCAGCTTTGTCCGCCAGGGCACTCAACTTCTCCTCGCTGCTGACCGCCTTCGCTTTGCGAAGACATGTCGAGCAGACCTGAGCCTGCCGTGTGGGACGAGATCGCAGCGATCACGGACATTTGCCTCCGTGTGCACCGCTATGCAGTCCAAGACACAGGCAAAACGCTGGGAATGATGGTGGTACAGGAGAGAGCCAGGTGGCTCAACCTGACCAACCTCCCAGACCGAGAAAAAGAGGATGTTCTGGACATGCCTATTGTTCCCGAGGGCATATTTGGCTCCGCTCTAGCTTCAATGCAGCTGAGGTGCGAGTCAAAAAGGAAGGGAGACGAGGCTCTCCAGCTCTGTCTCCCCCGAAAGGTCCAGCCGCCACCTACAATGGTCCTGTGGCAGGCCTTCACCCAAGCTGTCTCACGTCCTGCCCGGTTCAAAATACCGAAGCAGCAGAGACCGCAGCCCGTCCCGGGTCCCCAGCCCGGGCACGAGGCAAGAGGGAGCTGGCCAAGAAAATCTCCGGTCCCGGCAGCTGCCGCTCAGGCGCAGCCGACCCAGGTTTTCAGCCACGAGGAAGAAGAAGCGGGCGGCCTGACAGCCTCCTCTCCTCGATGAAGGAGCTGGAAGTTCCCTGTTCCCCAGCTCCAGAGCACGTTCCAGTGTTGGATGCTCATGTGTTTTCGGGGTGCCACCATGCCCCTATCTTCCCGCCGCCTCGAGTGATGCCAGAACGTCATCCTCAAGTTCGCGCCATCAGGGAAATGGACTTAACATCAAAGACAGCAAGTTCCGCTGCCTGTTTAAGTCACACAAACACATGTCATCATTGTTGTTTCAAAATAAATCATTTTCCACTGTCGTTTCCAGGCTTGAAGCCAAGGGCGCAGTCAATAAAAATGAAAAGAAAAACAATAAAAACAATAAACATTCTGTCGTCTGCCCCTCTGTTGAGAGCAGCTACAGCCTGTCTCAAATGGCGGACAATAGACGGGATTGTGAAGGCACCACCGCCACGCGCATGCGCAGTGTCGGCCGGGGTTGTCAACCTGGGGTACCACCGTGTTCAGACACTAGAGGGCCCCATAACACAACAAATAGAGACACTGAGGGCAGACGACAGAGCTGTGACATCTCCGCTCACCTTGAGAAGCGAAAAGTGGAGGATGCTCACAGATTCTGCTTGGGTTTTCAAGACAGTAACACGGGGCTACAGTCTCC
This sequence comes from Harpagifer antarcticus, assembly GCA_902827135.1. Taxonomy (NCBI): domain Eukaryota; kingdom Metazoa; phylum Chordata; class Actinopteri; order Perciformes; family Harpagiferidae; genus Harpagifer; species Harpagifer antarcticus. The sequence continues at coordinate 7,283,654 of CADEHL010001172.1, forward strand.
AATTTGCTGTCACCCCCCCTCACTTCTCGGGCATTCTGCATTCGCAAGCCCGGGGAGAGTCGGCCCATATTCTAGAGCAAGAGATTCTCTCGCTACTAGACAAGAAGGCTATATCTATAATACCCTCCGAACAGAGTCAGAGCGGCTTTTATTCCAAGTATTTCCTCGTTCCCAAACGGGGAGGGAAAGGAATTCGGCCTATAGCTACTAGATTTGAGAGCTCTCAACAAATATCCCAAAAGATACAAATTCAGAATGCTCACTCACACATCTCTGTTGCGTCTCGTGCGCCAAAACGACTGGTTCACATCAGTCGACCTGAAAGACGCGTATTTCCACATCCCAGTATATTACCCACACAGGAAATATCTGAGGTTCGCCTTTCAGGGTGTCTGTTACGAGTACAGATTACTTCCCTTCGGTCTGTCTCTCAGCCCGCGAGTGTTTGTACGGTGTACGGAAGCCGCGATAGCCCCGTTAAGACAACAGGGTATTCACCTGGCAACTTATCTGGACGATTGGCTCCTTCTCGCACAGTCGGAGCAAGAGGCTATTACGCAGACGAATGTCCTCGTAAAACACCTGCTCGACCTGGGTTTTGTAATAAACACAGAAAAGAGCATGTTGTCTCCAGCCCAGACTGTACTCTTCCTGGGCCTACGCCTGAATTTGGTGTCCTTTACAGCCCGCTTGTCAGCGGAGAGAGTGAAAGCCTTCAGGGCTTGCCTCGCTCATTTCCAACCACGCAAATATGTTCTCTTCAGGTCATGTCTGCGGTTGCTGGGGCTCATGGCGTCAGCCATTCTGGTGGTACGACTGGGACGCTTACACATGAGGGAGTTTCAGCGCTGGGTAGCTGCCCTCAGATTGGACCCCGCGCGGAGAGTAATGGTCACTATGAAATGCGTAATGGCTCTGCGCCACTGGCTACACCCGACTTTTCTAGTACGGGGCGACCGGGGCGTGCCTATGGGTGCTGTCCTATCGCGGAAGGTGATCACCACAGACGCATGTCTGAAGGGCTGGGGGGGTATATATACGAAGGTCAACCTGTGAGGGGTCTCTGGAGCAGAGACCTCCAATGGACACACATCAATTATCTGGAGTTTTTAGCGGTGTTCCTCACCCTGAAACGCTTTCTGCCTTTTCTCAGAGGACATCATGTCCTCGTGAGGACAGACAACACGACCACAATATCGTATATAAACCGCCAAGGGGGTTTGCGTTCTCTCCAGTTACACATGCTGGCACGCAAACTGATCTTATGGAGCTACGGACGTCTCCTCTCTCTGAGAGCGACGCACGTACCAGGAGTGATGAACCTCGGGGCAGATCTGCTGTCCAGAGGTGCACCACTATATGCAGACTGGACTCTACATCCAATAATTGGGAGTCAGCTGTGGGTGCGTTACGGCCGGGCCGCGGTAGATCTGTTCGCATCAAAAGAAAATGCTCAATGTCAGCTGTTCTTTTCAATGCACGATTTAAACGTACCGTTAGGCGTGGACGCGCTCGCGCACGTTTGGCCTCCGGTCCTTTTGTACGCGTTCCCACCCCTGGCTCTGATACCCCCAACTCTGGCCAGAATGGGAGAACAACGCCACACACTTATCCTGATAGCTCCGCACTGGCCTGCAATGTACTGGCTGGTGGAGATATATCAGCTGCTGTGCGGGCAGCCGTGGCAGCTCCCACTACGCAGGGACATACTGTCTCAGGCGGGGGGGGGGGGGGGGGGGGGGGGGGGATCTTTCACCCACACCCAGAGCGCTTGGCACTATGGGCCTGGCCCGTGAGTGGTACAATCTGAATACAGTGGGGCTCCCTCAGAAGGTGATAAACACTATTCAGAGTGCAAGAGCTTCCTCCACCAGGTCCCTCTATGACTGTAAGTGGAGGGTGTTTGAGGAGTGGTGCCTTCAAAAAGGACACATCTCTTTTCAATGTCCTGTCGGGGTGATTTTATCATTTCTACAGGACTTAATTGATAAACAAAGAGTTTTCTCTACGATCAAAGTGTACCTGGCTGCTATTGCTGCATGCCATGTGGGCTTTGAGGGAAAGACGGCTAGCCAACATCCTTTGGTCTGCCGTTTTTTGAAAGGGGCTCGCAGGCTCCTCCCTGTTTCCAGGTCACTGGTGCCCTTATGGGACTTGGCAGTGGTTTTAGATGGGCTCACTCAACCTCCATTTGAACCCCTGGAAGAAGCTGACATGAAACACCTGTCACTGAAGACAGTGCTGTTACTGGCTCTGGCATCTGCCAAGCGAGTCAGTGACATTCATGCGCTCTCTGTACATCCTTCATGCACTCAGTTTGCCCCGGGGCAAACGAGAGTGTTGCTGAAGCCCAACCCTGCCTTTATACCTAAGGTGGTTGGCTCATGTACCCCCATTGACATTTGCCATTTCCTCCGCCACTGTGTTCCTCTGAGGAACAGCGGCCGATTTTACTGTGCCCAGTCCGTGCTTTACGCACATATATGGACAGGTCAAAAGAGTTTCATTGTAATGACCAACTCTTTGTATCCTGGGCTAACCCTCAGAAGGACAAGCCCGTTACCAGGCAACGGCTCTCCCACTGGATTGTGGAAGCGATTGTTCTGGCTTATACGAGTCAGGGTTTGCAGGCACCAACGGGCCTGCGTGCTCATTCTACCTGTGGACTGGCTACATCCTGGGCTTTGTTCAAGGGTGTTTCCATCCAAGACATTTGTGCAGCAGCGAGCTGGTCCTCGCCGCTCACTTTTGTCCGCTTTTACAGGCTAGATGTCTCTGCTCCAAGGTTGGCCTGTGCAGTGCTGGGTCCCGTGTTGAGACAGAGTTCTACCTGTTAAGTTCTGGTTGTTTTTGGTGATTTTTGAGATAAGCATGTCTAGCAATACGGGAGTTTCAATATCCCATAGTGAGACATCGAACGGAGTTTTATGAATGAGAACTATAGGTTACTTACGTAACCCCAGTTCTCAGAGTAACATGAAGTGAGATGTCTCACCAGACGGCCCTTCTTGCTAAGGCGAAGCGAGAAGAGGTGCTTATTTTGAATGACGCTGCGTCGTAGCGCAAGCTACTTAAAGGGTGGGTGGATTCCCTGACGCTGACGTCAAGATCATCAGGATTGGCGTAATGAGATTGATGCTTCTGTTTGCATACGCGTTGAGGCACATCCCATAGTGAGACATCTCACTTCATGTTACTCTGAGAACTGGGGTTACGTAAGTAACCTATAGTTATGTGAAGACGGGAGGGCTTGTTGGTCCCTCTCTACATTCACAGAGGGCCCGAAATGTCAAATGACATTACAATTGACCAATCATATCTTCCCTCTAAATGGGCAGGCTTTATTTTCGCGGACTTTATGACAAGTTCCGCCCACTGTGTGTGTGGTGCAGTGACGCGTCCTAAAACCCGGAAGTAAGCTTCGCTCGGATTCCCTCGACAGAAAGCAATGGGATCTCTCCATAGGATTTTGGAAAATAGCTCGAAATAAGGTCTGTGGAAAACGAACCTGTTAGATAAATGCACGTTTTGTTCAGCCGGATAATATCCACATGTCTACCCTACTTTTATTATTTTTGAATCATAAATATAATCGATAGATTTATGATCGATAGATTTATAATTAGCATAAGTTCGTTCATGATTGCTCACTTCAGTGATAGTGATGACATTGTTGCGAAATTATTAACCGAGTCATTTTCAAGATTGAATTACAATGATAAACTGGAGTGGCAAAGGATCAGCTGAATGACCCGCAAGTGCTTCATCCAAAAGGACGGGAGGATGGACTTTGTGTTTAAGTGATTTGATCATCAAAGGTAGGCCTAAGTCATTTTCAATGCGGGCCGCCGTGCCGACTTAATTCATTTGTAATTGTTACTTGGCTGTGGGTGCCCTGTCATGATAGGTGTTTATATAAATGATGTTGTTTTGTGGGGTAGAGGGTCGCTGTCATTGATGCGTTTTGCACCCCGGGCCGCTGTTTTGATATTCCGCTGAAGTATACGCTGTGACGTAATATCTCTTCTTTTTTTCCGAGGGAAGGGTGCGGGTCAGAGGGCCTAGGTATAAAAGTCACGGCTCGCCACTGCATCAACAATTTTAGCTGTTGGATTCTGGCAGTCCCTAATGAATGGGATTTGTCTGTGTGATGATGACGGATAGTAAGGCTGAGATTATAATCCCCTGCAGAAGGCTGACATTTCCGAGCCTAAAAGGCAGATGCCGAGCGATGGTAATCTTTTTTTCTGAAGCAAAAAGGAAACGTTTCAGTTTACTCAGAACTCAGTGACTCTCTTACTGAGTGAAACTTTCTAAATACAACATATTAAGATATGAGCAATGAAATAGGATTGCTCGTAAATGTGTGTGGTGTGAATGTCATCAACAGGTCAGAAGTTGTTCTGGATCAGACCCCAAACGCTCAAGTTAAAAAAAAAACTGATGTCTCATGAACAACATCAGCCTCCCTGTCTTCTTTCTCATTAAATTCATCAGATTGGAGCGGCGTGCCACTGCCTTTCATTTCTGGCTGACATTTGACTCCTTAGCAATCCATGTCTCTATAACACAGTGGAAATTAGAATTGACAGAGTTGTCAGTACTGAAAACTGAGCTGCTCTTTCACACAGGTGTCGGCAGAGCTTTACCTCTTTTACACGGCAGAGTTTCTTCTTTTAAGTTTCCTAAAAGAAGTACATTTTAATGGGAATTTCCCCCCCTACATCATACTTTCCAACAAGCCTAGTGGGTCAAAAATGGACACATAAAAAGATAAAAAGGATTCTGTATATTTAACCAAATTACATAAAAGCTTAAATGGATTTGTGATGAAACCTCAGGCTCAAAAACCATGTCTGCGGAATCCATCATGGTTTTCACAAGCTTTCCCTGGCGATTAGCATTGGCTGGAGCGTTGGCGTTCACTGCAAATCAAATCCATATTCATTCTGGCCCGACACGCTTGTGTGCTCACAGAAAGTGTCTCAGTTGCTAACCCGTGATTTAAAACGTTTATCTCACCACAGTGGCCAAATCAAAGGACTGGGAAAAGGGAACAAATTAACATAAAGGTATTTCACTTTTTTAAGAGACCTAATTTTGAAAACCGCAGTATTCATAAAGCCACAGTGCATAATTATGTTTTTATAGCTGTATAAACCATAATGTTACCTTGTAATTTCATGGTTACAAACGTAGCAATTTTGAGACCCCAGTTTTGCTTTGGGTTTGTTTGTTTGCGTTTTTGTGTAAGAAGTTATGGATGTTTTTCAAAAACTGAGTTCAAATTTTCACAGGATGTGGGATTTCTGTTGTTACATTGGGTTTGAAAAGTCCATGAATTTGGAGCGACAGGTGTTGATACATACTGGTTTAATGACTCCCAAGCCTGAAACTATTGATAACACACAGCTGGCTGTATAATAATAACCTATTCTTAACTGGCACTGTATTTAGTGAGCAAAAGCTTTCACTGCTAATAAGCACTCCATACAGTATGCATGTGCTGTTGTTTAAGGGATAAATGTGCTCTACTTTGTCGTGAGTCACAGGTAACATTTCTGCCACAATTTACAAGGCCTCCTATGGCTGAATGGTTGTGTATTTCTTCATAATTGATCAATGTCTTGAATAAATATGCTGTATATGTCTTGCCAATATGAGGATATTTAACCTTTAGCCACTTAATATACAAACAATCTAATGAAATTATACTGTCCTGCCATTCAAATATATCTTTACGAATGGTGACACCGTTGTCTGAATTAGAATGGTTGTATCATTTAAATAATGTTCTCTACTGATGTCGTCATAATTAAAGGCAGTGTACATTATATTGAGAGATGTATGCATTTTTGTTGTCTTTCCCACCTGAATACAGGAGTAGAAAAGAACATTAGCAAACCGTTCAATATCAATTCTGAAATATAATATAATAAATCCATCAAAAACATTGTAGGCAAAACATAGATGTTTGTGGCAGAAGTTGTATGAGTTGCATGAGACAGCAAACCAATCAAATGTGGACACTTTCTACTATCCCTTTTTAATATATTTTGTGTATTGTATTTATGGTAAAATCCATTTAGAGTTTTTATTTTGTATTAATGTATCTGATGATGAATGCATCTGATAAGCTTTGTTTTTTATTCACAAAGCAATCAATTAATTGGTTAATTATTGATAGATTGATCAATACTAAAATATCTATTACTTGAAGCCATAATACATGACTAACGTGTACATATCTGTAGACCAGTAAAAGCTGTTTTATGATTTGATGTTGAACTTGTTCTAAAGAAACAGTTCAACTTCTACAAAAGATAAAGGCAAGCGTTTGTGAGTAAGAGGATGACTCGTGCAGTTTGGCAGTTGTTTTCAACAGGTGCAGGCACATTTTCTCAAACATAAAGCGGTAAATTAGCGAAAATGTGAAGGACAAACATCAAGGGCTCCCACCTCTCTCTTGTTACCTTCAATTTCCAGTCCATTATTTTCTGTATTTCTTACATTTATAAATACGAGAATCTGTGTGACATTCTTACCTGCACTTCTAAATAACGTTCCAACTATTGCCTTTAGTAAGTGGGGTTGTTTGGATGAAATCTGCAGTACAATTCAGTCTATTTCTCGGTCTTATTCACAGATATACAGTTTTTTGATAAGCTTTCGCTGATGCTCAAATCCTGTAATGCTGTTATGACCAGCACAAAAACAGGACAAGCTTTTGTTTCTAATTTTCAAAAAATGTACCTCCAAACAATTAAAAGTAAGGAAATATTTCTCCTACAAAAGGACATGACCTCAGAATGACAGTTAAAGAACTCTGAGCAGGGAGTTTAACAGGAAACTTTTGAGTGAAAGCGAAATGGGATTTGATGGCTTCAAGATGACATGAGGTATAGCTGAAAAAATGACTTTTTAGGAGGGAAGTGACTGCTGTTCCAATCACAGTAGGACAGTTATTCCCCCATCAGGGAGCCAAGAAGGACCATTAGACTTGTGAAATGGTGGCATTACCTCTATGGGCTAAGATTTTGCCATTGGAGACAAATGCTCTAGTTTCAATCTGGCTGACTGAGCTCTTACATAAATAATGGCCTTAAAGTGCAGCTCAGTCATTGCAATAACTTTGACTCAAAGAGAGAAAAGTGAGAATGTTTTATAAATAGAAATAAAGGTGTAGCCGCAGAGAGGATGTGAGGGTGAAGAAAAGGGAGAAACCATTTATCAGGCAGCTGGTAAAATATGTGATATTTGACATTTGAATATTTACATGTAATCTGTGGGATTGTGGCACAGCAACAGATTGTGTTTTGCTGCACAGTTTGAAATGAGAACAGTTTGTGACCATAAATGGTAATGAGCACATGGGTCATGACAATTGTGAGGTGTATTACTACTTCAAAGAAAAGTCAATTAATGTCAAATACATCTGCACTTTTGATCAGTTATTATTTATTTTGAGTCAAATGTACATGAATACCACAGAATGCTCATGTGTTGCAGAAGTGGGTGTCTTCGGGCTTTGGATTACCGTTCTGACAAAACAAGACCTAAAGACCTCTTTCCTTTTACATTTTGTCAACTTAACATTTAATAAATAAAACTGATTACTGATAAAATAGTGTTTGTTGCAGTCCCACTCTATTGTAACACACCTTGATAGATTATAGCTCATATTGTACAACTATCAGAAAGTATAAAAATCCTATTTCTAGTGATCATGAGTTTCTGTCCATGGCCAACAGGGGGCGCCAGTTTACTGGTTGAATGTGCTGTAACTGCTTCACCCTGATTCTACATTTCAAGTTTCTCTGACCCTATGAGAGGTGATCATTACATAAGTTGGTCAACAGGATCAGGCTTTTAACTCAGACACGTATTACATTCAGATTTTATATTCAAACCACACCTGCACTAGAAAAAAATCAAAGAAAGCACATTCATTGTAGTTTCACCAATTTAAGAAAGGCTTATACACATTATTTAATGACTATAATGCATAACACATTGAGTTTCAAAGGCTTGGCTGTCACCAGCAGATAGTGTTAGAGCAGCTGTGTGAAAGCAGAGAGGTCGTAAATCTTCCTCAGCTCACAATAGTGTTGTCTCTCTGACAGAGTGACTGCACTTCAAAGAGAACCCCTGTCTTCAAATGAACTTGTTGCCTTTACTGATATAGGTTTAGCTTGGCCAGCTGTTTCAACTGTGTGTGTGTGTGTGTGTGTGTGTGTTTGTTTGTGTGTTTGTGTGTATCTTGAGATTGACATCAGTGGGCCACCAACCAGGAGCAATGACACCTTATGTGTGTCCTACCAGTGTTTCAGCATGTTTCAGTCCATTTGCTACACTTCATGTATGTTTTACTAAGCCTACTAGTGTTGAATGTGGTTTTAATGCCTTTTATGGAACCACTCCTTTCATGTGGGCTGCAGCGATGAGTTGGTAAATTGATTACTGGATGCATGGCAGAAAATCAATCGGTAACTATTTTGATGATCAATTAATCAGTTCAGTCCTTTTAATAAAGTAAAATAGCAAACATTTACTTGTTCATTCTAACATTTCTTTGTCAGAAACTCAATTTGAAAACTCTCAACACAGAACTGTAAAATCTATAAAAATTGTGGGAATAGGAGCACATGTTTGTACCCTTTTTGTGTCCAAGTGAGGCACACCCATTGGAAAAACATCATTTCTAAGAGAGGCTGCATGATGAGGTCTGAAATCTTATGAAAGACTGTGATTGACCACAGAAAGGAAAATTTACATTAAAAACATACATTGATTTTGGCTTAATTCGAAAATCTAAGCTGAATATTTAGACATTTGGGGAAAAATATTGTCAAATTGCATATTTTTGTAATTTGGAACAGGACTGTGTTTTGCATTCTTTAACAAAACAAATGAACATGTTTGCAATTACCAGAAAGAAAGCCAGACAACCTAGTATTTATAAATGTTGTTTCTAATGGCAACCTATTTCCAAATGTGTTTCTCCTGTTGTGAGTCCAGGCTGCTCTGCACTGTGTCCTGCAGGCAGTTTTAACATTCCAGTAACGGCAACGTGCTTCCAATATCTTTATGGTATTACTCTTTCTTTATGGGATCTGTCTTGATCTCTACCTTCCTATCGGTCTTTTGCCAGGCCCCTCTGTTCTCACCCCCTCTTCCCTTTTCTTTCTTTCATTCTTTCTCTTTCTGTTCCCATCTCTCGTGTTGGTTGTCTTTCCGTGTCAGAGACTAAGCAAACAGAGTCGTGTGTGAGTGGTCTCATAACTCTACGTTCCTGAGAGACTCTGAGCTCTCAGACGAGCGCAGCTGTGTCTTCATTTGCCGGGCATGTTCGGCATTCTCCAGATATCTCCAGGAGGCTCCTGGGCTTTTTCTGTGTTCAGTGTTGACCTTGTGCCCTGTCAAAGGCTGTATAGAAGGGGGGACACGATTTCAGGTAAAGTTGCAAGGGTGGTCGACACATGAGACAAATGTCACATGACACAAGAAACACTTTGGAAATATTCAGTATTGGAGCTTGTAGATGTGATTGGAATCAATGATTTATAACACACAATGTATTCCAATATGTTAAATGACAGGTAACTTGATTAGAGTGACTCCTTACTAATCTGTTGATTATTAGTTTGGTCTATTAAATAGGAAAATATATTTAAAAGAAAAACCACAACCATAAATTACCTTACCATGTCTGGTTTTGTTTGATCAGCAGTTAAAAGTATGTTTGATATTTTATTTGATAACATAGAAGAATGAGAAACCCATCAAATCTTGACTGTTAAGAAGATAAAACAAGTAGATTTTTGGCCTTTTTGTTTAGAAGATAAGAAACACATTTTTAAATTACATTTTGAATTAATTAGCCTATAATTTTTGCTCTAACGGATTAACCCGTTTTTCAATGGTATGGTATTCCAATGGTATGCAATACATAGTTTGTTTTTGATCAAATTGTATTTTTCAGTATTTTGTAAAATAACAACATGATATGATCAGATCCTAACAATATTATTCCACTTAAAGACAATAAATAAAAAGCTGCAATGCAGACAATTTTGCTTCCAACATAAAGTTAAATTATTTATAGAAGATAAAGTAATTAATGAATTACTAAGTTGTTTCAGAATACCTTTATTAGTCCCACAAAGGGGAAATGTACGTAGTTACAGCAGAAAAAAGAGCCACAGACAGCTTAATGTTACATATGTAACATGCATTAAAAAGTACTAAGTTATGATATAATAAACATTTTTGTTTTTTTAAAGTTACATAATATTCAAAACCCAAATCGTGTAACAGTTCTTAGGATTTAGCAGCCAGGTATATATAGCACAGTTTTAAAGGCATATATATATTGCACATATTGCACATAGTTGGATGTGTTTGTTTGAGATCTAATTCAATTATCTGCACGTACAGTAAGTCATACGGTTGCGGCCCAAACAACATAAAAGGAAGAGAGACGATTGAAAGGCCGAGGGGTTGCAACAGTGGTCATAAAAAAGAAAAAAGAAAGAGAATGATAGGTCAGAGAGCAAATGGTGTGTGTGAGTGTGAAAAGGAGTGTGTGAAGAGATGGGAGAGGGGAAGACTGAGAGAGAAAGTGAGCAGACCTGTCGGGGCCGGGCTCATGGCTAACACAGATATCAGCGGGAGGCCAGCATGTGTTTTCTTCAGCTTGGCTAAAGGAGGTCTGCACTCCCCCCCCCCTCGTGCTCCCTCCCCCCTCACTTCTCCTCCCCTACATGCAGTGGACCCCTGTACTCCTCCACCTTGCAGGCGTGAATCATCAGACACGCACACATCTCCATCCACACTCCTCCCTCTCACTCTTCTCCTCTCTCCCCCCTTCTCTTACTTTTTCAATCTCATCCTCAGGCTCTCTCTCTCTCTGTCTGTATCACCCTCTCTCATCTGTTTCTTGCTGCATCTGGCGAACATGAGCTGTGGAAAGACAACAGACAAGTAATGGGAGAAGTGTGTGGGCGAGTGTGTGTGTGTGTGTGAAGGGGGCAGCTGTACACATCTGCACATATGCACAGATGACAAAGGAAACTGTGCGTCTTCGTTAACTCAATCCGGTCTGAAGGAGTTTTCTCATGAACTTTTGGTTCTGTACCGACACCCACAAAACCACTGACACTGGAGCTAAGCTTTCCAACAAGGACTGCTGAAATCTATCAATATGCACCATATATCATAATATCATGAGCATACAAGCATTTTGAAAAGCTGGCAAAGAAGCCTGGTGGCTGGAGGCTTGATTTGATCTCATTAAAAGCAAGAGTAACTGGGCAGAATCATACAGGATTATTGTTATACTGGTTGTTTGGTCAGGGAAACAGGTTAATGCAGACTTTGTTTTGTTACCTTTTTTTGAGGTTTTGTTACTCGGGTTTATCAAAAACTACATGCGTTCCTATATAAAATGTAAAATGTTTCGATCCGATACCCCTTTTTGTAAGCTTCGGTACTAATGACTGCCTATCCGTCTTTTTTACATGTTTTATATTATGTTGCTCATCTTTTTTTTTAAGGTTGTAGGTTCAGGTTATGAACATGACGATTAGAAATCTTTGAGTGGTTGTTTAGACTTAAGCGAATATTTAAAATTGTTATGCAAATAAGACTTGATAAAAGCTATCTAACCCTAACCCTTTTGTATATTGACAAAATAATGCACACAGAGGGTGGGTATACATTGATTTAATTTTGGAAAAGGCAAAGTGTTTTATGTGTTTTGGCCTGACCCTCATCATTTCACCCAATTATTCTTAGCATTTGCATGCATCTCTGTGTACTAAAAGAATACAAATGGGTTCAAACAGAGATAGATTCTGCTTTGAGAGTTGAATTGTTAATGTTAGGCATTGCTTGTTAATATGAAATATTCATATACCTACACTAGATATTCAAGATGCAGATTATATTACTAACGTTTAAAAGTGCATACCACTGAGACCATCATGAAATGAGTACATTCAAAAAAGTTTAGTAAAATAACGTGATGCTGAATTACGTTATCTCCAAACTCACCTTCAACTCTTTGACACCACGACAGAAGCAGCTAAAGCATTTGAAATGTTAGATCAAATTAGACTATTCAAATTCTGTTATTTGCACATTAACCTCTCATGACCATGTTCTGCTAATGAATGGTGTTCAGTTATGGATCTACAGAGCCTGCCAGTGACCATTGGTTAAATAGTTTGACTGTGCTGTATGACGACCTAATGTTCTTAATCGCTAAAATGTAAAGCTAAAATATAAAGCTAAAATATAAAGCTAAAATATAGTCTAAAGTGTAAACAGATGAAGGTTGTGTTGCTTTCTTTTGGAGGCTGCTTGGCGGTTTGTACTTTCAGCACACCTACAAAACAGTGCAAGCCACCGACCACAACTCCTCCATCTCTGGCCTCACTTTGCCTGAGGTTTCCCCTTGAAGTACCTTTGCTAGCACCTTTCAAGCCGCAAAACACTAACTGACTTTGGGAAGTGACAAATTGAGGGGTTTTGGCACTCTGCTGGCGGTGAAACATGCTTGTTTACATGGAAGGATCCCACAGAACCACAGACATGTCTCCGACAGCCAATAAGAGACGAGGAGAGGAGGACACGAAGGGAGAGCTGCTGGGAAATGAAGGAGGGAGAAAGTACATGAGAGGAGAAAGTTGCAACGCTCAGCATTTCTGCCAAGATATCAATATGCAGGTCAAACGGAGAAGCACATACTTACATCTGCAAATGCATTTTTCAAAAATATAGTGTTCTAGCAACTCATAAATGGTTGAGTAGACGTTCTTACTCAAATGTTTAGCCTTGCCTCCAGGGACGGCAGTGTCTGGCCGCTGGTTGACTCACTTATCTGGATTGGTTATCATAAAAGGTAATATAAAAATTCATGGGGCCAAGATTATAGTTCAAACCGGAGAGACGTGATGTATGGAATACATATTTATTGTTACACGTCATATGAATGAAATGATTGCCATGATAATACAACAGGAGAATGGAATGGTGTTTGGCGATTAGGCCCCGGTTTGCAGGATAATCATTCAGGGGGGAAAGAACCGCTCCGATGAAATCCCCGGGGTCTAGACACTGGTGGTGGTGATAAGTAGGTGGGACCGGTCTGAAGAAGGAAGGTTTTAGCTTTGTCCTGGAGGAGATGGCGAGAGGGGTGGAGGCGGGTTGCGTGTGGTCACCTGAAATGACAACTGACAGGGAGGAAGAGCAGGCATTTAAGGAATTTAGCATGTGCAGCAATTGGCTGCTGAGGGGTGACGCCCTCGTATTTAATGAGGGGGGAGGGAGCAATAGAGTGACATGTAAGTGACTCATTGTTAGGTCTTCCTTATTGAACTTGCGCTAAAGCTTTCATGTCTCATACTGACTTTGGTGATCCCTTGAATTTTCCTGTAAATGTTGACATGCTAATGTGCTAAGCTAAGATGAGGGGACACTTTCTAGCTGCTAAACCTCAGCAGAATATGGCAGTGTTATTGTGAGCATGCTAGCATACAACTGAGAGAGCTGCTAGCACTGGTTGTTGACTCTTAGCACAGTTAACTTGGTTCATTGATTATATTCATGATGGATGCTGTTGGAACCACAACTATGCCACAATTCAAAAATAAATCCTTACTGTTCCTCTTCCATTAGTTTCAACTTGTTATAGCTTTAACAATAGACCTCTTAAAACCAATAACTTACCTACTGGAGACCATTGTCTTCCGTCAGTGTGTTGAGCTGCCTGTGGAGCGGGCCTCAGATTTCCTGGCCAAGACAAAACTTTAAGACGCTCTGACAGCAGCGTCTGGGAGACTAGAAACTCTATCCTGCACATGTCATTGTAATTCAGGAATATTATATGATTTAAAGGGTGGAGAGCACAGGACTATGGAAACACAGCTCAGTGGCAAGGCACACAAAGGACGTCTGTTCTTTTACAATGGAAACCTTGTTGGTATTTTTTTAGTGCCCTGGAGAAAACTAAAGAATAAACAGTTTGCTGTCCCCATCTGTGATGTGATTGTATCTTTGACGCGCAGCCCTTGCCAAATGGAAATAGGGTGGATTAAAATTAATCCGAGACAAATCTCCGCTTTATGCGTCATTGAATTTATTTGGTCAAGAACTCTGCATTGTGCAATTGAGGGGTAAAACCCACAAAAATCAAGTGTTGACTCAAGCTGGAGTGCAGCTTCAAAATACAACAGAGTGGTTGCAGCTTATATCTGTTAAGGAGAACATTTAATTTTCAGTGGGCGACTGCTCTCCACTTCCCTATCCCTCTTCTTTTGGTGACAGAAATCCCTTGCCCTAAAGCAAAGTGTTCAGCTCAGCAAGAAGGATAATAGACCTTTTGTTTCTCCTCAAAGTTAAAGCTTACACCCAAATTGGAGAGCTTCACTGTCCATTTATTCCCGTGCAATAAAATGCACCTTTTTTTTAACTCAAAAACCGTGCTATTAGGAGAGTGATTACTGGACTATTTGCTAAGTTCTATTTAGAGTTCATATTCAATTGTATGCACAGCACCTTTTTGTGTTTCATGCTATTCATAGTTTGCGTATTTCATTTTATAATCTTCAATCTGACTTTTACATTTACATCACTTTCTCATTCAAATATAATACATTAACGAATAAACTGGTGTTGCTGCATATTTGTACCCAAAAGAACATTCACAAATTCTTCTCCAGAATTATGTTTTTCTTTACTTTTGATAATACATATCTATAAAAACATAGATACAGTGTAGCCTGCAGATAATTGTGTTTGAAACTTGTGGTGACTCCTTGTTACGGTTGCATTCTGCAGTAGTAAACATTGACTACTCCACATCATTCCCCCTGCCAGAGGCAATTGAAGATTTTCATTTAAAGCAAAGCTCCATAGGAAAGGAAATAGATGAGATGGAAAATGTAGAAAAGAAGGTAATTTTCCAGGGATCAGATCTGTTCCAGGAAATTAAATGATTGGTCATTTCATTAATAATCTTTTAACAGAACAAACTAATACAAGAGTAACACTTTAACTTTAACACTTTGAACAGCTGGACAAGCCTAACTTGAGGGAAACGAGTTCATTTGTAGACAAGGGCTCTCTTTGAAGAAGCCAATGAGTGACTGAGCAGGATTTATGACTGCAGCAGCTCACCTTCCCTGCAGCTGCCTCTCCACACTCTGCCGGTGACATCCCAGCAGGAACACCAGCATGACCTGCACACCTAAACCAAGCATTAAGCATCTTTAGAAGTTACAGCAGGCAACCTCATGTCATCTAGAAGTAAGAAGAAGTAACTGCACATTTATTTTAGAGGGCCTTTTGCCATGTTGGTCCCTCTCATGTTTCCAATTGCAGTTTTTTTTTTTAAGCTTGTCATGAAAATACTTTGATATTATTATTATTATTATTGTTATTATTATTATATCTTATAGGACCAACTTTGTGAAAGACTAATTTCCAACTATTATTTTACATCTAATCAGATTTATGTTTTTTATTTTCCTTGTAACAGAGATATCTTGAAGTGCATGAATGCGATTGGATAATTATATGCTAGCCTTAAGAGTTATTCAACCTCTGCTCCCCAGTGACCACCATATGTTTCTGTTTCCATGGGGCAGCCGTCGCGCAAGGCTATAATATCACACACACACACACACACACACACACACACACACACACACACACACACACACACACACACACACACACACACACACACACACACACACACACACACACACACACACACACACACACACACACACACACAGCCTATTATGGTAAAAATCAACACATCATCACACTTGAGACTGGGCCCTGCAGACTTCCATTTATAACAGGGAGATTATAAGGATACATTATTCTCCAGACCCGCTTTATTTGCATGACTGCTTTTATTCACAATTAAGATTCATACCCTGGAATACTATATTGCAGCATTTTGTACTGAAAGCTAAGATATAAGTAGGGTGACATTTCAATATCTATCAGCTGATTAATAAATAATAATAATTGCACTTAATAAACATTAAGTGCAATTTCCTCATAACAATATACTTGAATCCTAGTCCATAACACTTTAAATGAAAACACATGTTAGGTGGGATAAGTTTGGAATGCAGTTCAACACCTGTATTACCTTAATATTGTCTAGTTATGTTCAAAGAGAAAATAACTAGACTATTCATGTATACCAACATGGCACTTTCATGAAACAATTGTGTTCCTTTCCTGATTGCTGATTGTTTTCCATGATAGCTGCTTAACATGGAGGTCACAGGCCCTTATTCAAAGGACTGGCCAGGGTTTAATCAATTTGCTGCCATCTTGATTTACCCACCATCCACCCTATCGGCCCAGCAATCAGCTGCAATTAGCCTGGCCTGGAATAAAATCTCCTCCTCAACCTCCGATGTGCATTTTGTAGAACTTATCAGTCTGATTGAGCACAAATGACAGAGGCTCGTTGGAGCTCCTGTGATCACCTTTGGCGTCCTCTGAGCCGCTATCTCCTCTGTAGGCAGGCCAAAAATGGGCAAGCATTGAACGGAGACGAATGAGCCAAATTGTGAAAGGTCCAGATGGCTGGGGAAGAAATTGGTCTAAGCTGACAGTTTAGCAGGCATTCGACAATTACAGCCTCCTACTGAAATAAAAGGCAACATTTGGATAGTTCATCTAGATCTTAACATTACAGAGGAAATGTCAAAACACTTTCCCACACACTTAAAACACTGAAGCAATGTCTTCTTGTATTGTATTCAGAGTCGTTGTTACTTCCATATGCAGAAGAAGACCCTTTTCATGGTTTATATTCAGGACTAATAATACTCAAGTGCATATGAGAAGTTTGGGAAAGGGAAAGTTTCAAACTTGAGTACAAACTTGGGCTGGAAAAACTCCAAACTATTTTGGTGTGGTTGAACCAAAGCTTTTTATTCCTCTAACTCTTTTATGGGGGACAAAATGAACATCTTGTTGACTACAAAGTCAATGTATCCTCTTACAGTGCTTCAAATTGATGTCTTCAGATACATATATATTCGATAAGAAAGAATGTGGTTGAAGGCCTTAGTGATCCCAAACATAAAGCTTGGCAGAGGCTTTCATATCCCTCATTAATTTGGTCCACTGGCAAGTGATAAAAGTGTGTTAAAATCATTGAAAACAAAACAAATAAAGAGTAAATGAATAACAGATGGTTTGTATAATACAGAATACATTCCCAAACATCTGCTGCAAATAAGCCATGGAGAGAAACAATTATTATGCGTGAAACTCCAATATATAGACATGACTATAGCTTGATCAAAGGTTTTCCTCAGCAACATAATGATACAATACTTTATTCATGCTGCAGTTTTCATGCTGAAATAACTGGTCTGATAAGTAGTTCCTTGGAAATTGCATCTGTTGAACTCATAAATCAGATTCAAACATTTTTGCATATAGTTCTGGGATCTATTATACAAGGTGGGACTTGCTAGAAGTGTTCAGTTTAAATGATGAAGCTATATTAGTCACCACACAATTCATTGTGCCCATTTGCAGATCAGAGGTAAGCAAAACCCTTGCTGTGAGCCAAAACAAAGCTTGGAAACAAATGTATCTTATGTAATGGGATTCAAGGACAATTTGATTCCAAGTACATACAGATCCATAGCAAAAAAGTGATTTTCACGGATGAACAATACAACAATCGCATGAGATAATCCCCTCAAAGTGATCCTTCTATCTGCACTGTGAGCTCTTGAAATCCTGGTAAACGGGTCCCAGAGCGAGATGAGCCCAAAGATAGAACGACAGATTTATTGCACCCCAGATGTGCCTGATTTACGACCATTGTTTAATCTCCAGATTCCAACCACATGAAGGTCTTATATTTGGAGACTTAATTTATAGAGCTCAGAGAATGCAAGCTTAATGTTTTCTCTCGCTGTAGAAGATGAGCCAGTACTGTGACTCTGGCAGATAAACAGATGCTTGGATTAACATTGATCTTATAAACAGATGTGCAGAAAGGTTATCTCTTAAACAGACTGCATTAGTTTGAGTCAAAACAGAAACATTACATCTAAACTCCAATAAATCCAATATGAACGATGTTAGTAGTTATTCTTTATTGTGTTTTAAGGTCAAATATAGCTGCAGTGCACAGTTTCACATAGACAAAGGCCTTCGAAAGTCTTTTTTTTTGCTTGAAATCTGCAGTTGAGTTTAAAGTAAATTCTATTTTGAGAAGAAATGTAGGAGTCCAATTGGAGCCCACTCCAAAGCTTTCGCTCCAAAGCTTGACTTTAGAAGGCACGACTGTCACACAAGTAATTATACATCGTAATACTCTGTCCCCCATTTCTTATTCCCTCTTATTGGCGTTATTGGCTAAGTTCTTATTACCAGATCGACTGAGGAGCCCCAGGCGGTTGGTTTTTCCCAGAGAGCTGGAGTTCCTGTGTTGTGGTGGGAGGGTCTGCACAGACGACACAGGCAAATGTTGCTGTTTATTTCCATTATGTCATGTGTGTGAATCTGATTACAGGTCGCTAAGTCAATATTTAGCTTTTGCGGACGACATTATCGTCGGCCAGTTTATTTGTTCTGGGCCCCGCCACATCTGCTGCCAATGTCATGCGCGGTAGTCGACGTGTGCCGCTACCAGGAAGGAAAGCAAACAATGAGTCTGCAGTCTTGTTTGAGGGAGTCAGGCAAAAGAGTGGTGAGCATGAAACCATGATTTGCAGCTAGAAGTCACACTGGTTCGCTACAGTGGTGCTCAGCGTGGTTTGAGGGATGCCTTAATTGACCTGATGAGGGTTCAGGGAAGTTCATGGTAATATCTCACATCATCCTTGTTCATATTTGAAAGAAAATAAAAATGCAATGGCTAAATGGTAGAACTTGTCGTTCAGGTTCAAACTACTAGTTCAGTTTTCTCAAAGGGTAGAAACATCTCATCAATTTGCTTAACTTTTAGGTCTTTATGGTATAGACCAGGGGTGTCCAAACTATGGCCCGGGGGCCATCTGCATCCCGCTTTCCATTTTGAATGGTCCCTCAGATAATTCTTAAAGTATAATGGAATATGGCCCACACCTGAAACTCGTGCTTTTCCTATATTGTACTTCTTAAATATATATGTATAGTAAACAGATAATGCACATTAGTATTCCCACTTTACAAATAAATTCAAGCAATTACATTTGAAAACATTCTCTAACAAATCTTATTTTCCCTTATTATAAGCAGTCTGAGGCTTCTGTTTTCAGGAATGAGCTGCCAACACTTTTTGAAACAACATAAATGAAACGTGAAATGTGGGCTGTTTTTTCTCTTAATGCAAATTCAAGTATCAAGAATAATTGACCTAGATTTGATTGTATTTGCTAACCTATAACTTCAAGTATGATGCAATATACCTCACCTTTAGTGAATGGCCCAGCCCTTTCGAATATATTTCTGTATGTGGCCCTCAGTGAAAAAAGTTTGGATACCCCTGTTATAGACGATGTTTTAACTGCACAGCTATTATTTGCATCTCTTGCATTTTTTCATTTGATTCCCCTTGTCTGAGAACTTTCATGGGCGCTGCCGTTTCATTAAAAGCCAAGAGGAACACTAGGTCGAGGCTTCTTTTCATTTTCCCCACGGGCAAGATGGATTTGATATTTATTAAAAATAGAGAGCAGTATATTTCTTCCAGTTATGTCTCCATAACCCAAGTTATTTCAGAGAGGCGGACCACACATAGGCACTAGATCTGAAACACCTCCTCAGCTTGTTTGCATGAACTACGATTTGAATTTGAGGGTTCACAGATTTTAAAGTTCCTTTGCCAAAGATGTGCAAGTCAGGACTTTATTAGACTTGGAATAGTTTCTCTGCTGGCTGTTACTTGAACTGAGTTGGCAATTGTTAAGCACGTGGGGTCTTGTTTTTTGCTACTTTTAATTGTTTCAGCTGTATATTCTTCATTTGCATTTATTGTAAATGTAAATGATTTAGCTGGTTATACAGCTGAATCGTTTCAGTACACTTGTTTAAGACATTAAGGAAAAAGATTTCTCTGTACGGCCTTGGAGTCCTGCCATGTGTAAGGGGCCTATACTGCTTTTTAGGTAAACGACATACATACATTATACATACCGTGCAAAAAAAGAACAACTACCCCCAACTGCCAGCACCCCTCCACCCCTTAAAATTCACTTTCGTCTGCGAAACATCTGGAATTCATTGAGAGGAGGCGGTTTGGGGGGAAATGAACTCCGACAAGAGTCTGTAGAGTCTGTAGATTTGGGTACAGCCCCCTGCTTTAGGTTCCCTCAGATGGTTAAGATAGGCCTGCAGACAAAACCCTACTGATCCGTCTCACACAGACTTTTACCTGTTCCACCCTGAAAACAACCATATGTGGAATCAATCGTAGGAAAGAAATGCTTTAATAACATTTCAGACTCTACAAAATGCAGTTACTTTAGATATACATAATCCTTCATTCTACTCTGTTAAAACAAAAGGAATATCCAGAATAAGGTGGATTCAACACAAATGTAACCTATAATGATGTGTCCCTAATCAAATCTGCTCTTGTCATGACTCAATAGAAAGGGTTTTTTACTGGATACATGTTTTGTAACTGTAGTCTTTAACCTTAAATAAAATCCTTTAAAGAGACATGTTGAACTTTCCGATTAAAGAGTGAGTCATCATGTTAGTCAGAGTGACCAAAAACGCAAAAAGCTGGAAAGCATAGCTTGCACCTTTTGCAGATGTTAATTTGTCACTTTTTTGTGTGGGGGAAATATAGAGCCAACTTGATGTAGCAGCCCTTTTGTTCGAAGTACACTGGCTCTACGCTGGCATCTTAGCTCAACATCGCAGTCTTTTTTAATAACACTTTAACATTACACACACCTAATAGCAATGTACTTCATAACCTTAAACTCCTACCTCTTGGGTGTTATTGAGATACTTACAAATGTAACCTTGAGGCAAAGATGCACAGATATAAAAACTGCAGACTTAGAAGAGGAATTCCTGCCTCCATTAGTTTGCTTCTTTTGCACAAAGAGCTCTTCGAATGGTGTTCAAATAAAAACCTGGTTTGTCTGTGATATTAGTGACCCTACATAATGTTTAACTATCAGCAAAGGATTGTTTGCCAGCTCTAAAAGCAGCACAAATAAAGCTATGAATCTATGTAGAAGCACATTTTCCTATCATACCTTTAGTGTCCCTGCCTTGTAGTTAATTTCACCTTTCTTCATGGCTGGTCTAGTTTTCCATCTTTGTGTTTCACTGCTTAATATAAGAAAATCATGAGCCTAGAAATCCTCGTTAAAATAAATAAGCATGTAGCAATGCCTGAAGCAAATAGTTTCACAGTAAAGCATTGGTAGAGGCTGCATGTTGGCCTCTCTATGAACAGAATTACATCTGCTTTTTGTTGGTCTGAGACATTAATTATATCCCTCTGCAGCCGCCTACACAGTGTGCCGGTCTAATTGATAGCAAGACAATGCATTGCACACCAACCCCACATTTTCTCTTTGTTATTTTCTTCTCAAAGATGTATGTTGAATTACTGTGTAGTTTTCTTCTCATGTTTGATAGAAATAATAAAATAACACATGACCAACTTGGAACTTGCTGTTAATACAGTTTTGTGTATGGGATAGTCAATGTAACTTTAGCTGAAATGTGTTCAGCTTGTTGTGGTCACCAGTTGAAGTTATGAAACAATAGCACATTGATTTTCATTTCCAAATTCTTCTTACCACAGTTGTTTTTAAACTCCAACAACTTTAGCCGACTTAGGGGCAGCAGAAAACAAGTTGCGATCACATCTTTGACATTATTGTCAAGTTAAAATGAGCTTTTAAGTAAAGAGTCTTTTTACATTTATAAATAAACAAATTAGCATTCATTTGTAATGTTTTAAAAAGGTAAATCAGGGACCATTTTGGTCTTTGCCTGGCAATGGTACGCTGACTTCCTAAGAGGTTTTTATTATAGTCATTGTACCCTTAATTTCTTATTTCTTATCAGTCCTGCTCCAACTTTCTAACCTTAAACTTCTCAAGAACCTCCAAAAAATAACTTTTCTTTGGCCAACAAACTGGGTGAAACAACAACTGCTAAACTTTAAGGAGAGCAAGTTGATATATTAGGGATAGAAGTGAAAAGACCTATACTTTGTTTGTGGAAAACTTAATATGCTAGCTTTAGTTTTAAGTGTTTCCAGCTGGTCTTTTCTTTTGACTCTAGGCCTCTCTCAGCAGGTCTGCTGCAGGAACAAGGGTGCCGCGCTGTCCCTGGGTCCTAAAACTTTATCATACACAGAACTGAGGATCAGCGTGCCAGCTAAGGCCTCCTTTAATAACCTCAAATATGCGGCAATTCATATGGATGTGGTTGACCCTATTTCTGATGTGAAACTACACCCTGATGCAGGAACCAAAACACTGATTCCATCAGCGCAGGGCAGGGCGCACTGCCAAAACACTGCAAGGATCTGAGGTTTGTTCCTGGTCACCAGTGAGCCGCTCAGATCCTGCTGCAGTCGTATGAAAGGGTCTTTCAGAGGGGATTTGAGAAGTACTTTTACTTAAAAGTATGCAAGTTCAAGGAACACTTTGTCAGCAGAGTTTAACAGTTTTGGGAGAACACAGGTGAGACACTAAGTTTAGGCCAAAACTCACACTTAATTTCATCCATGATGCTACAACACAAATACTGTGCCAGAAATTCCTTCTCCCTTAATCATCTGTTCTTTCCCTCATGTCTTCTTCATCAGTAGATAGAGTGCAATGCCCTTCTCCTATTGAGAGTTCAATAGGAGAAAGACATGTTTTAAGACACAGCCTCAAAATTCCTTTTTTGCTTAGTAGTGACTGAGTGAAATAACTCCAAAGTATCAGTCATTAGCTGTTAGAATGTTATATATGCAACGGAAACACACTTAAATGCATTCTTAACTAATCCCTAAGGATAGGATACCAGAATCATCCATTATAAAATGAAAAATTGATAATGCCATTCCTAATTTATTTCCAAAACATTTAAAGCAGCAGCATTCGATGAAAACAAACAAACGATTGTCATGATCAACAAACGCAGATCATGCAAGTTACAGTTGATCATCAGGCAGTTTCCAGCTTTGGCATACATTCCTAATGTGCTTATGTTTTGAACTTAAAAACTAAGTTAGACCCAGAGGCAAACTATGAACGTTACAGTGGCACGTGCAGTCAACATTTCACAGCGTGTAATGCATATGGTGTATCTTCAGCTACTTTCTATAAATCAACGTATGAATGGTGATATGTACAGTATTAACGTATTGGAAAGGAGGGAGAGCGGGAGCAACCATTTTTTATTGCGGTTGACTTTTCCTCCTACTTTCTTCTTCATATAATTTCAACCAACGCAACTGTGATTTTGGAAGTAACCTGGAGCAAAGTAGACTACCTTTGCGGGCTGAAAAACCATCTCCCTCCTCCTTATTGTTTAATTGGTCTTTAGTTTGGATCCTGACAACTTTTAAATACTTTTCTCAGTTTGCTTCTGTTTCCCAAAGCAGCTGTTTTATAAGTTGTGAAGCGTCTGAGCACTCGTCAGAGTTCAGTAGCTCAGAGGGCGGAACTCTTCGGATTATCAACTAAGTCCTCAAACAAAGCTGATAGCTGTGTAAACAAACGTGCCTTTTTTCACACTTGTTCCATCTATTTGCTCTACTTTTTGGCCTCAATACTAAAAATAAACAGTTCGACAACTGCAGTTGTTCTGCTAAGGATTTGTGATTTATCTGTCCATAAACTTTTGGCCCCACTCAAAAATAGTAAACAAGGAGCAATTTCAGTCTGGTTGTCAGCCAAGGCAAATGGTTGCATTATGATAACAGGCCTATTTCCTGTAGTTAAGATTTTTGTTTAACATTAGGCATTATTCTCAGCCTGCAACTGGCAGGGAGCGGTGGCCCAGTTTCGACACTCTTAACCTCTGCCTCAGCCATCCGACCAGATGTGGGTTCCCTTAAGCAAATTATTAGCGGTTTCTAGTACACACAGGTTCCCTACTAAGTGTTTCCAGCTCGAATTTGGCAGGACATAGAGGAGACATTCCGATGGAGCAACATCATATTTTCCCTTCAGCATAGCCATAGCAACTAATTATGTATTTTGAAAAAGATACATTTTTAATAACCCAACTAATATGTTATGGTCACTCATTATTTAAAGGTATTCTTTTTACACACACAACAGTTTGGAAAGATTAATAGTGCAATGTCTCCACAATGTGTGGAAAAAGAAGTCAAGTGAGAGTACTCTGTGATTAGTCATGCTGGTTTTTGGGAAATGAAAAGCAACCCAAGAAACTTTTGATTTTGCGAAACACCATTCCTGGTATGCACGTACATTTAGCCCACAACCAGTTCCAGATCTTTTAACATTACTGTGAACTGAAAGTTCAAATTCCTACAATCGGTTTTAAGGGAAAACTATGAACCAGTAATGAATATTTTATAGGAATTTGTTCTTTATTTTGTTCCACTGTGGTTTAATCCAAGTCCACATAACCATGTGTTTCCATATTCTTCCATCAAAACTTGTACACTCCACACTGTAACTGTAAATGGCAAATATAGGATTTTTGTTTTAATTAGCATTATAACACACGTAAAGTCTTAATAGAGGTACAACTAAGGATTATTGACAATATTGTAGTCGTCTACAGGGTATTGTATTCACTCAAATATCTTCAGTTAACATTTAAAAAGCTGGATTATACATTTCCGATGTCATCAGTATCTGCAACTAGTCTTTCAAATACATTTTCGGCAGGGGTCATAAGTTAACATTTACTCTTTGACATAAATGTATGGCATGTTTTACACTACAGGAAATACTGCAATTAGATGGGAACATGTAAAGCCACCAGTAATCAACTTACTGAATAGAATCTAATTTCTTTACCAAACTAACTTCGTTAAAGTCGTCTTGGAGAAAGACAAATCTTTGCTGAGAGAACACTCTTTAGCTGACATGTAATCTTTAACAGCCCTCGTCTAAATCTGTCTGAGCCCACACCTTTTTAAAATGCGAGCACTGGCAGGGAGGGCAGCCGACAGCTAAAGAAATATTTACAGTACGAGAACACTCACACATGGTGGTTGTGTCTCTCTTGCCTGAATTGATGTTGCTCGAAGGTGGTTGGTCTCCAGCAGGAACATAAACAACCAGCTGGGACGGGAGCCCGCCTGGTGCTAACACCAAACTCCTCTACACGTAAACACACATCTCTCAGCCTTGTGAGTAAGCGGTCAAGGTAAAGTCATCACAGTGGGAGACATTAACACGCAGAGACTTGGAAAGTTATGTTTTACAGTTGTTAAAGATGGTTTCAGAATAATTGTTATCAGATCCAAAGTGTAACTATGAAACATAATAACATAGATTGGTGTCATTTTATAAAATTAGCTGATTGTTTACAGATGTTTTTAGATAACTTCACCACCATCAATCAGTTATACTGTTGCAACCAAATAATACATCATTAGACTGTCAGTGTTTTATTTTTGGCCATAATAGACTCATGATTGTTGTGCAATTCATGTATAGGATCAAAGTGATTTCAGAAATGCTTAAAACAATCAGCACTTCAGATTCAGAATCTCAGAGATGATCATCCTGTTCTAATTGTAGGCTACCACTGTTAACTATGTTTAATCTCTTATCTATTCCCAACAAGGGATGGGTACCAACCAAGATGTGTCTATCATAAACTGTCAAGCAGAATTTAAAATTGCATCAACTGCTTGGCCAGACTCACAAATTACATTTATATGTATACATATGTCATATAACTGCTTTTTGTGTTACCATAATATTTACAAACACAATTAAATCATCCAGATAACCTTGTGACCCAAGATATTTGTGTATAGGAAGCCCTTGATGTAATAAGACTCTCATGAGATATTTAATGTGACGCATTAAACTTGAATGGTTAAGTAAGTTAAGTTAGTTAGTTGGGCAGTGCACATCTCAAAAAATGAGATGTTAATGCTAACTTTGGTCAGCAAGACTCTCTGGGGGGCTTCCTCTCTCCAATTGCACTCTTAGCGATGACTTCCTGTGGGGACTCTGTGAGGGATGTTTCGTTTTGACTCTTCAGATGACCCCAAACCAGAAACCTCAGCGCTCATTCTTCTGGCTCATGAAATATGCCATGAACTCAAACCACTCCCCAACGGATCATTAATACAGCACTGTCAGAGCTTCCAACATTTGCTTTCAACCTCTGTCTCTCTCAGAGAAAACAGGCTGGGGTTAATGGAATATTATCACAGCACAGGAGGTTTTTTTGTGTACTCGTTCTACCTAGACCTTAGTTAGACCAACGTTTTTATAGGTTTGTTAGAATCATCTGATCTGGGCTCTTTTTTTTTTTAACCTTAGGATGTCTGACTTGCACAATTCCCTGGTTTCTAGCCCAGATGTTCAGGCTTGCACAACTTTCTCAAAGTCCTATTTTAAGTTTTTCACTAACTATCATCTGAGTCCTGCTCCCTCCCCTCATTTGGTCTGAGAATAAAATGAAGCCCCAAAACTCTTAGATAGATTTTCAGTCAGGTGGTTGTATTTACATTTGAAATTGTTCGGAGTGCAGCTTCTCTCTGACGCAGCCATGAGTGTACACTGTTTAATCTGGAGACACCAGATAAATTAGAGGCAGTCGACAGCCAGGCCGGGCGGTTGTAACAGGATCAAAATCAGATCCATCAATTAGACAGCACAGGACTTTGTACAAAAGCCTGCTCATGCTCATGTAAAATTAAAAGTAGTGTCACCGTTTCAAGTTAAATCATTTAAATCGTTTTTTACATTATTACAACAGCCTTTTCATAAATAATGTACTTTTTTGTCAAACTACTAATGTCCATTTCTAACTGTAGTTTGATTATTTTGGTTCACATGAGGGCGTAAAATATACCATGTTGCTTTTTACACCTGGCACTGATCTAGTTTACATTGGTGTTTTACAAATGAATAACATTACTATGAAGTTATACAGACTGACCAGTAACGCATTGATTGGATAGTTTTGTCACCATGCACCATCAGCAGCAACATTCAAAAATGTAATTCTGATGAGCTATAACAGGTCTGTCGGTGCGAAGAAATTGAATATGAACAATACACAGGAGTTGCTACAGACTGGAGTTGCTACAGACTTGTGCATGGCAGTGATAATGTGTCAGTGAGGGCTTTGACTAACAGATCAGACCACCCCTTGGTTTTCAGTGTAACCAGGACCACAAAGAACAACAGAGCTTTATTTAGACTCCTGCAGGTGTATTTGATGATAAGGTTTCTAAATCTAGTGTGTTGTTTGAGGGACTGCAGAGATAAGATGTCTTCTGTGAATTTGAGTGGTCTCTTTCTGGAAATCCTTCAAGGTCCAGTGCCTGTATACTTATCTACAGTATGGCATTTTTTTCTATATAAACTTTGTATAAGAACTTACAGTACTTTTATATAGTAACGCATGCTTATTTTACCTCATTTTCAATTGAAACACATCCTAGACTTAATCCTTTTTTCTATGCAGTTTTGTTATACTGTGAGGACTTTTAATGGAAGACTTTTTTTATCGAGATTTAACCAGTCAGAGCACTATGACTGAATTATACTTCAAATCCTTTTTCTTTTTTTTAAAGTGCTGCTGTTTGAGTTTTTTCATTTAACCTAACATTTGAACCCTTTGCCAATTATCTGTCCTTAGCTACAGAAGTCCTCATTCACACCTCAAGCAGCACTGTCACTAAACCAGACAGCAGAGAATATAAAATAATTCTAAAGTAGGAGAATAACATTAAAAGACGAGACAGAGGAACATCTTTTAAAATATTCTGTCTTCACTTACTTTTATGCAGCCAGAATACTTTTGACTGACAGTCAGCGGGATGGGAAGTGATTTGGTGCAGCATCTTTGATTCTGCAATCAACGTTTCTGAAAGGACAGAGAGCAGCATAATCATCTGACAGCTGAACAGTTTGAGATGCAGCTTTTACTGCAGCTGAGTAGGCTGTGTATGCAAATGAAAAACTTGCAAACCACATGAACTGGTGTTAAATATCTCAACATTCTAAGATGCTGTTGTTGTTGTTGGTGTCTTTAGAGTCTAAGGTTTTGAATTAGGTATTATAATATATAATACAAATCAATATAACATATTTGTATTATTTTCTTAGCCAGGATAATAGTCATGCCCTTAACAGAAGTGCAGACACCTTAACCATCATAACCAGAAAGTGATGTATACATATGTTTTCATTAAATTGCCTTTAACACCAGATTTTTTTTAATTGTTAGTTTTCTATTAAATGTTTGATTAATTTAGGGAAAATAGTGAACTGTCTAAGCTGTGTAATTTAAACTGATCTTGTCAATTATGCTTTTCTTCAAGATAAACACTGTGCCGACATGAACTGTTCAGTAGGAATCTAAAAGAAGAAGAGATCAACACGCTAAATAGATTGATATAAGTACTTGATTTCCTGATTTTCAGTCAGTGTCATCAGCAACAAACATAGTTAATGTGTCATATTTTCCATGACTGCAATCCTCATCTCCAGGGATAATTTCCTTATATGTGCTCCCACGACCTTCAAGCAGAGGAATCATATTGCAGTTTGGATCTGTGATTTGTTTAAAATATGTCATCATCGCCCTGTGTGTGCAAGTGAACATTTACTTTTTTCGAGTGTATTCTCTGCACGTGACAAGGTGTTAACATCATCAAACCTTCAGAAAAAGACCTCTTATTTATCTAACCTCTCTTCCCTGGCCTGTTTTTTTCTCTCTCTTTGGCTTAAAGATACAGTTTAAACAAGGACCACCCGAGTCCCAACTACAACTCACAGGTGGGTATCTAGTGTTTCAACTTAAGGAGTGATTATTGTGTCTCGAAACAACCCTGTCTACACACTAGCATGTCAAATAAAGCTGCGAATAGGGTGAAAATAGCCAGCGATGTAGCATTGCAGCGGATCCTGAGGCCACAATCGCCTGGCTGCCTGCCTGCTGCTTGATGTTTTACAAGCCGGTCATTTAAACACCGCTAATAAAACAGCTCCTGCTGGGGGGATAGGCTCTTCATAAACCCACACTTCACAATGTCGAGTGTACGTTTCCCTGGGCAGCCCTCCTCTCTCCCCTTCTTCTCGCTTGACCAGTGAAAACTCAAGCAGGCAATTATGCAGGCGAGGCGTCATGTTTTAACTATAATTGTAGTGATAAAAATGAAACAGCCACCACATTAGAGCTGCTATAACTCATGTCCAGACTTAGGTCATATATATAGGAGGATTAACATGCTGCTGTGCAAGAGGGTTATGTTATAGCATGGCAAGGTAAAGAAAGTGTTTGTAGGCTTCAATTGTCTTTGTGATGCCCCTGTGGGTGCATCAGTAGAGAGGAGGTGGCTGCGGTGATTGGTGTTTGCTGTTTGCATTGATTGCAGTAACTCAGGGCACCTGGGTCTGGTGTCCTGCAGCTATTTAGAGCCTCTCTGCTCCTCTCTGTGCCCTCTCTGCTTTCCCGTACAGGGCCCTGGTTTTGTTGAGTATATGTTGTGGTTACTCTATTTGCTTTACTTTGTGCACTTCAACACTCTCACACATACATATTCATACAACCCTCACCATGCATTTACACTACTGATACCACTGACGTCCACACCTCATGCCTTACTTATTGTTGCACTTCAATTAATTTGGCTAATTTGGATTGTTTCCTGTAAATAAACACATTTTGATAACCGTTGACATGATGTGTCTCCTCTTTGTTGTGGCCTTTTGAGTCAGGTCATAACAGTCTTCAATGTATTTATATGATAAAGGGAAACATTTGATATTTTATTTCCTAAAACTAACACTTTTAAAATTAAACAAATCAAATACAGATGATTAGGAGTAAGGATCTGCCAGGCTGCAGACAATGTGCTGTGTCATTAAACATCACACTGGGTTATACTGCAGTGAGTTATTTTACATTTTTCCCATAGCTGTCACACAAGACAAACATGAGAAAATAAAAGTAATGAGAAGACTGATGAAATTCTTGTGAGTTTCTGTGGTCCCGGCCTCAGGGGGCTGACCTCCTTCAGGGACGGCAGGTTCTGGTCACATCCAGGGCAGCCAACCAGTTTTCTCCTCTATCACTTTTAGCCATGTTTTCAAACCTCTTGAGACTCCAAAACCTTTGCTAAAGGTGCTAATTTATTACTTTTATAATATTGCGTGATTACAAAAATGTGTAAGGTTTGAGTGATGTTGTTTTATGTCTTCATTCAGTTTAGAGACTACATTGGTATTTGTGGTGTTAATAAGTAACCCCTCACTCGTTAACCTGTATATGATCTGGAAAACAACAACTCAAGTTATTACTATGTTTAAGTCAAAGTAGATTAGTAGTCGTAGTTATACCAAAAATGTATGATACAATGCTTCACGAATATGTTTTTAAAACTATGTGTGTTATGACATGTCCTATACATTAATCTATTATCTTATGTAGAACTTGATATCCAATCAAGATGTCTTTTGCCAAAAAGAGTATTTACTCATGTTCTACTCAATGGATACAAGTAATTCTGTGAGGTGAAAACTTACTACACATTTCAGGTATCAAAAACCTTCTTGGACTGGAGTAAATTCTATGTTAGTTTCCAACTCAACAAAGATGCTGATATCATTAGAGTAGGCCTCCTGAGGCTTTAGGCTAAAAGCCCTCAGGGCAAAGAGAGAGGGTGGGGATATGCTTTATGGGGGGCATTCCTAATATTATGTTTCCTTTAGTTCAGATGCCAAAGTGTTCAGTCATCTTAAACTTAGTCTTTGGGGCAAATGCTGGATTCCAGTCCTGGACTACACGACTCAATAAGCAGCTGAAGGCTGAAGTCATGGGAAGCTTCACAGAAACTGAAATAATTATAATAACGTTTCTAATCAAACACCTTATAGAAATAAGGTCATAAAGCTAGATTTCGCTCAGTGAGCAGGAAACCATTTTCATAGATTGT
Organism: Harpagifer antarcticus; assembly: GCA_902827135.1. Taxonomy (NCBI): domain Eukaryota; kingdom Metazoa; phylum Chordata; class Actinopteri; order Perciformes; family Harpagiferidae; genus Harpagifer; species Harpagifer antarcticus. The sequence goes on from CADEHL010001172.1 coordinate 7,314,771, forward strand.
TATCCGGTGTATGAGCCTACAAATATAAGATAATATTGTAGATAAATATGGGTTTGAGAAATGTTGCTTTGTTCTTGGTTGTTATATCCAAGAACCTGGATACACATATTTTCATAAATATGTGGGTATTTCAAACTGACTATCTTGCTGCAGTGCCGTCTGAAGCCCCCATCTGTTGCTGGACCCCTACCATCATATAGCCAGGCTGCAGCTGCATCCTATCATGCATGCACGCACACACACGCACACGCACATGCACACACACTGCTCTCTCTCTGACCAGCTGTCAACTCCAGAAGTGAAGGTATCATGTTTCCCTACAAATATTTGGCTCTTACCGAAATCATGAATATAAAATCATAATAGATGCAACACATTCTTTCATTATTCCCATAAAGGCATTCCAGCAGCATACTGTATAAAGAGGCAGTTCAACAGTTGGGCCAACGATTTTGACACATTTTACTTTATTTAAATGACTATTTACTGTTTCCAATTTACGTGAAGACTATATTATTGACAAATAATCCCTGCGATATCAACCTGTGAGCCATTGCTTTTATCAAAATGTATTATCAGCAACATCTGAAACTTTTTTTTGTGGGGCAATTTAATAGGAAATGTTACTGTGATGTGACCGTATCCTAAAAGTGTATTAACGCAAGACTTAAACTAGTTCCCAACAAAATCACTTTCTACTCCTGTTTGAGTGATGCCAAGCTGAATTAGGAAATAGCTTCTACTTGAACAAAACAGACATTTGACATCAATACTAAAGATTTGGGTCTTCAATAGAAAAAGAGAGCCAAAGACAGACAAACAGTTTTACACGTAGATGGTTTTGTCTTTTCCTTGGATTTGTTGATAATAACAACAAATGGAGAGCCTGGATGTTAAACGAATAATGCTGTGTGAGTAAGTGTGTGTGTCAGTCCCTGTTAGTGATCCTCTATATCTCTTCTGATCAATATGTGAGTGTGAAACCGGGCCTGCGGTGCTGTCACCCTGGACTGCATCCTCAATCTCTCAGTCTGTCTGATGGATGCAGGCAGTGCATCTCGCATGGAGGCGGCTCCATGCGGGCGTGCAACTGCTGGTAGACTGAAGTTACAGGTTGAAAGAGTCATGGCCTGCAGGAGAAGAAGCTACAGCAAACTTCTTCACTGTTCATAGAAGAGGCCTTTTGTTGTTACAAATGGTATTTAGGTTGCAGAGGCTCAATGCAGACACCTTATTTGAGTCAAATTCAGCTGAGATTAACCTTCCATCACGCTTTACTGCTCTCCAAATACTGGATGATGTGTTGTACCTGCACTTGAAAGCATAATCAAATGCACTACTCCAAAGTAAACTTGTCAACATATTTTGTGCATGCAATTGTAGGATCATTCTAAATAAATGGGATTAATGTCTGTTGTTGTGTCATTCATGCTAAACTATGTCAATAAACTAATAAAGGATTAGATAAACGTGAACACTTGTAGGTTCAAAACCCTTCCTGGTATCAGTGGCCAAAAGATAGGCTTCATGTTTAGTATTAGTTCAGCACCTAAGTGGCGCCTAACTGTGTGCTATGACTCAAATAATGTTTTACATAACTTTATGAATACATGCAAGTCAACTGTCCTGACCCAAATCGTAGTTATATATTCTTGGGAAATTCTGAAAAGACAAGACAATGGTTAGACCAAAGGTCACTGGTCATGAAAAGTATTGTTACCAAAACTGAGACGGAGAGCAGAGTCGATTTGCTACATGCGACAAATGGGGCATTAGTAATATTGTCATTCATCATGAAAATAACAAAAGTAAAGTAGAATTTGAACGAAACGTATTCATAGGAAGTAAAACACACTAATAAATCTAGAAAAACAAGAGTAAAACCTAAAGTAGAAAAAACGGCTGAAACAAAGGATTTTTTATTTTTATTGATTTATCTCAATATATTTTTTCTTTATTTACTGCTTAATTGTTTGGTCTATACCAGTGACCACCAACTGGCGGCCCGCGGGCCACATCCGGCCCGCCAGACATTCTCATCCGGCCCGCACGACGGGGTGACTGTGGCGTTGGCGGAGTGGTTACTGCGTTCGCCCCCCACCCATTTTTATTTTTACAACGTCTCGTGAGTAAGGTGCAGTACCGGAGTCCAACAGAGAGGCAGCAGCTGCGGGACTGTAGACTGCGTACTGCGAAACCTTCCCTTCCTTGAAGAAGAAGAAGTGAGCCTTCGTTGTGAAGAGTCTGCTTTGTGTACTCCGCACCACGGCAGCAGCCCTGCTGCGACAGAGCCCAACAGAGAGGCAGGAGCTGCGGGACAGTAGCCTAGAAGCAGGGTTGGGTTGTAACGGAATATATGTAACGGCGTTACGTAATCAGAATACAAAAATCAAGTAGGCTAACTGTATTCAGCTGGCGTTACATTTGAAAAACGAGTAATCTGATTACAGTTACTTTCGTAAACCTGAAGTGAATACATTTTGGAATACTTATTGGAATTATTGGTGGAAAAGTTTCCTCACAAAATGTAATATTCATTACCGGCAGAACTGTGTGAACACTGCACAGCGCTGCAGCGTGTCTGAGCGAGAGAGAGATGCAGCGTGTGTGTGAGGCCCCGCCCCCGCACGCAGATGAGAGAGAGAGAGAGATCTCTTTTAAAATATATTGAAAGTTAGAAACGGAGATGGTTAGATAAAATGTGCAAGATAACGTTGATGTAGCATTTCTTTATTGTCGAAATTATGACATTTATAACGGGATAAAATCAAAGTGAATGGCCTGCTGCTGCTGAATGCATGGGGCAAGTGACTGGAACAAGTTTTAAAAGTTATTACATCGTTTCAGATAATAATAATAATAAATAATGATAATTAATAATGATAATTCATTCTATTTAGGAGCGCCTTTCAAAGCACCCAAGGACACCTTACAATTCATAACATATTCTAAGGAAAGGTTTACAGTAGGAGAATGCAGTCCGGGTGATGTTTTTTATGTGGGGTGCCAATGAGAGGGAGCTGTCCAGAATGACACCAAGATGTTGTGTTTGAGTTCTTGATAAGCCATTAACACAGTAAAACAAGTGTCTCCTGTTTAACAAAACATACCCATCTGTTATGGAAAAAGAAAGTATTCCAAAAGTATTCTACAAGTAACCTGAACACGTTACTTTTTTAAGACACGTAACTGTAACTGTATTCTGATTACTTTCAGAGCATGTATTCAGTAATCAGTAACTGATTACATTTACAAAGTAACCCTCCCAACCCTGTGATCCTTCGTTAGCGTGAAGAGTCCCCCCCCCCCCCCCGCTGGCCCGCGATAGTGTCTATTGGATACGTTTTGGCCCTTGGACAAATGTAGTTGGTGATCCCTGGTCTATACTATGTAGTAACATTGTGAAAAATACCCATACTTTTTCCAAAAACTGCAAGGTGATGTCATTAAAAGTCTTATTTTGTTCAACCAACCGTCCCAAACCCAGAGATATACAGTCAATTAATCAGGTTTCATGCATTTTTTTTTTTTAAACTTGCTTTCTAAAATGAGAGAACTTTCCCTTTGTGTGCCAAGAAAGTACTTACAGGAGATTAAAGGTGGTTGTGGCATGGTGAGAATCCAGGGCCAGTTGGAGGCTCCGCTCTGCTCAGATATTCATTTGGCTTTCAAGGAGCAAGAGAAATTTGAGAATGTTACACAACGTAATAGTTTTCCTCTCCAGTGAGCATACGCCACGCAGGACAGTAAAGGTAGTGTCTGTATGCTGGAGGTGTTCAAACGTCAACGTGTGAGCTACACAATGGTTCAACATTTGCTATTTTGGTGCCACAGTGTCTGCATGTCGCTATTTGTGTGTGTGGGCTTTGTTTTCCTTGTAATTTACCACACATCTAAAGCAAATGGCTCTCTTTTAGCAGCTCAGATTGTAATCTCAGCATGGAAGGGCATTACTGTGAAACACTCGAGCCCAACCCCAGATTACAAGAACCCAAATAGGTTGTGCGGTTGTCAAAGAACAGCCTTATATGAATGATTACCCACGCCCACAATTAGCAGCAATTTCACATAATTTAGGCAGTACATTTTGTTTTTCTATGATTTTGTATCTATGGGAGTTGGAATGGGCAATCACTACAATTGGCTGCTCTAGGGACCCACATTTAACACTGCTCTTTTGTTTCATAGTGAGAACTTTGTTAAAGATACATGGAAAAAACAAAGCCAATAATATGTTCTCACTGCATTTATTAGTTATAAGTATTAAGAGCTGGAGGAAAGCAGCTTCTCTCATCTCCCAAATGTAGCTGATCTTTGAAGTTAGTTATGAAAGTGTGTAAAGATCTTCCAAGTCTAACAGTCCATTATCTCTTCTAGTCAATCGGTAAAACTGTAACCTATAGGTAAATACTATCATCAGTAAAGTTCTCACAGATGTTCCTTTGGCTCCCTGTGTAAGAGGTCACAGGTTAGGTCAGATGAGGATATTATTTTGAGAAGCTTCTCAGTCTTTGTGCCTTTTTTCTTCCACATATTTGATGTAACTGTATGAGAGGTTGATGCAACTGAAGAGTTTTGCAGTTGAACCTTGTGTTGGTCCCTGCTGTAGCCCAAGCTCTCCCTAAACAGGCCCCTCTACTAATTTGATCCAAGCAGGAGAGAAAAGCAGACAGAAATCTGCCTGTTAAAGTTGAACTGAGAAACTTTTACTGTAACTTTATAGACACATTGTTTTTACAATTATTCAGATGGAAACTAATTACTGGAATATCTTGCAATAAAATATGTGCTTGGCTTTCTAGACAAGGAATATTAAAGCTGACATTTGTTTTTTTTGTGGTCGACCATGGAATTATTAGAAGATAGAGGACACGCACACTGTTGACTTCAGGAAAAATAAGAAGTAAAAGTAATTTAAATATGTTCATGGTTCAGGTTTTTCTTCACCATTACAGTGACAGCGACACTTTTAAGTCGGAATAGTTCGATGTTGACCGTAATGTGTACCGATCCTATCCGAACATCAAAACCAGCCCCCGGAATCGATGCCAGAAGTTCCCTCTCTCAAATGAGTCCCATATGGTTTTACCAAAACAACTGCTTGGCCTTGTCTGGATTTAAACAAAAGTGCAGTATCTTTGTGGACTATACAGTAGTTTGACTTCATGCATGTGTACATGTGTTTGTGCTAGAGTTAACACTCCTTAGCAAAGTAATTTTTCACAAAATATCATAATATTTAAAACTTTTCCCGCAGTAATTCTTTACGTCATATTCTCTATGGAGTCAGACTTTGTACCATTTGCCTTTTGTCCAATCAGAGGGAAGAGAGGTACCAATGTTCACACTAGCACTTCTTAAACCATGGCAGTGTTCTTTGGTATATTGCAGTTAACCAACAATAAGTTAGACCTTCTGTTGCAGCAATGTATCCCATGTTCCTCAAAACAATTATAATTGACTGAGTTGAGCGAAAGTTCTCCGGCTCATGTTTTATGCATCAGGGCTTGCTGTCTGTCTGCTTTTGTCATTGATATGGAGCCTGGCCTGCTTTGCTCTTCCTGGAATTGCAAGAGGGCTTGAGTTTTCTTCCTCCACATCCCCAGTCTATTACCCAGAGGGCTGTGCAGCTCATTCCTTGGCCTTAACAATACCTTGAAGTGCCTGCATGCAATTGTGTTGATATGCATTTGATGTTGTGTATGGTCAACTCCAAAATAGTTTGTTACATTTTCTAACAATCTTTCCCTCTAAAATACATGTTTTGTTAGCATGTACAAGCTCCACAAATCCAGACAAATCATTAAGTCAATTTTTGTAACTTCATATCTTTGTTTTGGTTTGCATATGTGTGGGAAGAACAAGTATTGAGATCACATACTAAAAACTGTTTAAAATGTAATTGTTTTCATCAAGATGTTTATGCTTGTGTTGTGAATATAACCTATTTCTACACAGGACATAGTGTCTTTAATCACCAGAGTCCCCACGATATGAAATAGTCACAATACAAAAGTTAAAAAAACTACGTTTTTACAATTCAATTTGATTGAGATATTAATCATTTAAACATCTCCCTTCAGATCCCATTGAACTCATTAGAAAAAAAGCTCATCACCAGGTGACTGCTAAATGAGTTGTTGCCAAAAAGATTGGTACTTGACATCAGTATTTTAATACTGTATAGCAATAGATACAATGCTGTTGATTTTTTTATAGTTATTAATGAATGTGGATTCTAAATAAATGTAGTAGAGTAGGAAGTACAATATTTTTCTTTGAAATGAAGTGCAGTTAAATTGTAAAATAAATGTAGCATATGCAGGACAGTAACTGATCAATCTACTTTCTGCCACCACTGGTACATGTTGCCAGAGACTGCATCCGTACCACTGAGCAGTTACACACTCAGGGTGCAGAGGCGTGCCTGCTTTGGTAAAATTAGAACGTCATATTGGGTGCTGACAGAAAAGCTGAGAGCAGGGCAGCCCTGCAGTCATTTTGGAGATGACATGGCCTATCTGTCATGGGATGCAGCTGCTCCTGTCAGGTATGGGAGGGGGGGTTGTGTAAATCAGGTCCTGCATGTCCCCAAACTCCCACCACAGACTTCAGTGAAGCCTGTTGGAAAAATCAGGCCACTTACAAGAAATCATTTGGACTCTGAAGGCCTAACTCAGGAGGGTTTGTCCTCTTCCCATAATGTGTAAAACTACTACAAATAAAACTTGAATGAGCATTACAGTGAAGAAAAAATCGCATTGCGATGTGGTAAAGAGTTTAGATATTGTTATTTCTGTTTGTACCGATGTTTAACATCTGAAGTTAAACTATTTTAAATACTACTCTTATACTACTCTTCCTTCTTTCTTTGCAGTGGCCTGCATGAGAAAAGCATTACGTTACTGTAAGTGTAGTTGGCAGATTCTACCTGCCAAAAGTTCATAATGCCTTATTGCATTGACTTGAAATGCAAATGCATGCACACACAAAAGCACTTCCTTAACACACAGCATGTGCAGACCATGTTATCTCAAGTTCAAAGCATTGCCCGGGTGTCTTTCTTCTTCTCTGAAGAGGATTACTCAAGCTTAGAAAATGCTTTAATGATAAGACCGGAGAGTGCTGGAGAGTTTGATATCAAAGATTCCAAGACCAGATGCGCTGACCTTGTTTTCTGTGTGAGGGGAAGACGTCTGTACTGTTTAGCCAAAGTAAAGCAACAGTTGTTTTAAACTCAATGCTTTTACCCAGCAGGGTTTTTAGTCAGTGAAATATTTGATATGGATTAATCTTCTAAGCAATATTTACTACATTATTGTTTATGCATGCTGAACATTTTATTTAGGGCAATACTTTTGCAAGTTGGTGAACTGAAAAGTTAGTGTCATACCCTGGAAGCAGGCTTTCAACAAATCAAAACCAAACGCCATGACCTCTACCGTAATACGGCTCTGTCTGCTGTCAATGGAGAAATAATTTCACCACTAAAGCAGGTGGGAAAGACACAACGATAATGGCAACATTTTATCAAAGATTTTTTGTTTAGACCTTAGTCCGTCAAGATATCACTGATTAGAGTTTCACGGTTTTCAAGACAAAATAATTAATAAAAACAAACAGTCACAGCATGCCAGATTTGTCAAAACACGATTGAGGTTGAAGGGATTTCAGATGTGACATTACATTACTACACCACCAAAAGATAATACCACATTAGCTTTTTTATCGTGTGTTTGTGGGTTGAAGTGCGCTGACAGAAATGAAAAGCATTTATGCTTCATGTGATCAGCAGAGCATTTAACTTGACAGGAGAGTAGAGGAGATTGAAAGAAAACTATAACTACCACTGACAGATAGACGTTGTGTCTTGTGATGTACATTGTCAAGTGTGTTGCTGCACAGATTTTACACAGATGCATTTCTGTAGGCCTGCATTTCTTTGACTTGATGGATACATATGACTGGAAGACATCAAGTTAGATGTATGTCTTGGAACACTCTCATTACTTTAATTAAAGCTTATTTCAGCCTGAACCGGCAGCTGTTTTCCGTGAAAAGGCTGTAAAAAAACTCACTACATGACGTGCTCAGCCCCAGCTGTTGAATATAGTAGAGCATTTTAGTAACCAGAAATCTCCCTTCGGAGTTAGTGAAGACTAAAATAGAACCAAAACGTAACACGACTCTAAATAAATGAAAATGTTTCGCCACAGTTTGCAAGCTACTTGTCCGGCTGCCTGCAAGAGTCCCAAAAATCCATATAAATCTTGGGTTGAATGAAAAAGACTCAGACAACTCATAAATAACATGTTATGGCGACTTTTTATTAGCTTCTGTAATGGTAAACCAACATCAAATTAACATAGGTGCTATTTACTGCAAAGACTATAACTTGCGTCAACGCCTTTGTCAAGGTGTGTCTGAAAAAACACACTGACAGAAGCCAGGTTGGTTTGAAACATCGGTAATAACTTTATTAGCTGAGAGAACAGCTGTGTTTCTATCCTTTTCTAATTTTACCAGCTGGGCTTTGGAGTGCCTGATGTCTTTGACCCCAAAGGTCACTTTAGGCGTCCAATAAACGGAGTCTGTTATTATCACATATTCTACTACTATCTTAATGTAGCCTTGCTTACAGCCTTGCGAGACCCTCTTTTTAAATCTTTGAGTTCTAACTTTGAAACTGCGGGCTTATCTTTAGTGTTCTTGAGTATTCTCAGGAATACGTCTGGAGGAGGAAGATAAAAGAAATCAGCAGGGGCAGAGAAAGGTCTTGGAGTTGACATTATCCAGCCATCTGTGCAAGGGACTTTCAAATGGTTCAATGTTGACTGATAAGTCCGGCTCTGGTCTTCCTCTTTATCTTCATTTGGGGTGGACAGATTGCGACAGAAAGTATGTCTGGACAGGGAAGGCCAGAAGAAGGAGAAGATTGTTCGGCTGCTGTCACGGATGGATCAGAGGTCTGCAGTGTGCTGGATGGATGAGTGTGTTCGCTGTGTGTTTGCAGTGTCTATATGGACCCAGACTGCCAGACTCCATACATACAGACAGCCAGGGTGCACGGCTGGGTCCAGGAAATGACCGTGATTATGCCAAATGTCCCCTTTGCCTCTGTGTCCCTCATGGTGATGGATATGGTATGTAATAGAATGAAGATGTGGCCTCACTGTTCATCAGTCTTTGCTGTCCTATTGGTCTCAATTGTACTATTCTCAAATGAGACATGAATGCCTTCGCTATCTGTTCTCATGGGCATTCTTGGCCTACATTAGTTTATACTTTGAGTGATGAGTGAACATCTTCCTACAAAACATTTCAAGGCGACTAAGTTAGCAGGCACCCAAGGGTCTTGTGCAAGTCACTGCACATCCACACTCACATTCCTGCTAGCTTACAGGACGACCAGAAGCTAACAGCGTGAGGTAACACAAAATGGCAGCACACAAGGTCGTAAACCTTTGGCCACCACAGCGGGGAACACCTGCCCTTTCACACACACACAGGGAAGAATTATGGGTGCACACCTGGATTGGAAATGTGAGGGTAGCAACAAAATGAGACAGCCACAGGGGGACATCTCTGAGCATTGATTCAAACTGATAAACTATTTGTTCACAACGTTATTAAGGTGAACTTACTTTGCTCATATTCTGTCCTCTATGATCCCTAACGGCCCCTACACACGGCGGCGTGCGTTGTCGCTTGCCGGCGGAGGGGGCTGAAACTCGACCAACAACCAATCACATGCATCTCCCGCCCCAGACACACAAGCACACGGTTTGATTGGCTAGAGCTTGTACTGGCATATGATTCCATTGGCTGGCGCCTCCGTCGAGGCGTCAAAAGTAGAACATTGCTCTACTTTTGCAGCGAGCACCGCGAGAGAAGCTACGCTTTGCTCCCACAATGCAGTTCTGCGAATCATGACGTCACCCCATTCAAAGTGAATGGGCAAAAGCGCTGAACCGGCAACGCACGCCGCCGTGTGTAGGGGCCGTAAGTGTTGTGTTGTGTTTTTATCCAGCTTAACGTATCCTAATAAGGCTGAAGCCACAGTTCTGTGAAATTATTTTACATCAAATAGTTTTTGGTCCCCAAATCCCACAACGCATTGGTTAAAAAGTAGAAGCACTTTTAAGTGTCACTTGTTTATCACATGAACAGAATAATTAATGTTTCAAAACCTCTGCGTTTGATCGATGGATTCCTCAGATATTATTACCATTTTGATGTGCAGCTTTTTAATGTCTTTAAAATGTCTTTTCACTAGATCAACTTCATTACTTAATAAAACGTGATAGTTCTCAGAGATGTCGCACATGCTGTGCATACGGATGCCTTTTCTCTTTTCCCCCTCTCTTCTCCTGTTTCAGTTAACAAGCCAGAACGGTTCTTCTTCACTGTTTCCATTTCTTTAATGAAGACTAAACACACTCCACTAAATCAAACAACTACTAATTTTGCATTTACGTGGTGTTTGATATACTTAAAACAGAAAAGTTAAACAACTTAATTTTCAGACTTTTTACCCCCAAGACATCAGCATTGGGTTACTTTTTATGCATAAAAGGTATTGTTCCTTAATTAAACAAGCCTACATTTGTACTAAGGCTGAATGATCAAATCCTTAGCAACACTCAATATACATATAGGTGTGGGGGAAACTTCTGTAGCAATTGGAAACAGGACTCGGAGAGACACGAGGAGAGCTGGAGCTTTGATGGCAAACACTGACGGTTTAGTTGGAGCTTTGGCCGGAGAATTCACAAGATATATCACGGGCCACGAGTTGAGCACACGGTAGAGATGCCAAATCAATTCTGAATAACTCTTTTGTAGTTCCAGGTTTAAACTAGTTCGGAGTGTAATAATCAACATTCTTTATCAGCGAGACTAAACAAATATGGACCCTGAATCTAACTAGAGCTCTCGTCCATAGGAAAGAATGTGCGCCAGGGAACCTACGTTCCTAAAAAGAAGGGCTTCTAGATGTCCCTGAACAATAAACTATCTCGTGCCAGCTTGTGCTCGGTCATAAGCTGGCAACAACAATGCGCCCAAGCTGCCCCTCCTTAAGAGAGATATCAGCAATACCCACGGCCGTAGACCTATGCCATGGGAAAGGAGACAGTGAAAAGAGAAAATGATGAACTGTGTCAAAGGTTTAATACCTAAGCAAATTATTCCCCAACAATAGGTTTAGCAAAACTACAGGAATAGACTTTAGGGTGAATTACACAACATACAGGCAGTGATTTATTGCAATTTAAACTTATCATCTTGTTTTCAGAATAAGTGGAATTGCTCCAAGTTGACATATATTACTGATTCGTGGTTATTAGTCGACCTTGCATCCAAAAATCCAAGAATTTGCTTCTACACTACATGTTGCATAAACTGAAACTTTCTTGGCCCTTTGGTGAAGTGTCGACTATTTTGAATAGATTATTTTACATTTATTAATGTACTTGAGTTAACCTTCTTATAAACAAATAGACAATAAAAAAAGGTAGGTGAAGGTAATAAAGCAGAGACACTGCATTCAGACACGGTTACGATGAGAGATGGTTATTGGAGCTAAATAACTATGATAATAGAATGACTTGGCTAATACATATTTGTAATGACTGAGCCTCAAGCATCACTATACTGAGCTTCCCCTTCCCGTGGATCACTGTTAAATGAGTTGTGAATGTGGCTTGACGTATTGCTTGTTTATACAGATTTAACCAAACAAACATAAACCATTGTGGCAATAAGACTAATGAGAATCTCAAAGCAGTCCAATAAAGGACATGAAGTCATGCAGAAAATGCACATTTTAGCCACATGTTATGTGTACGTTAAAAATATCTTGCTGTCCATCAAAGGCATTGCAAAAGGACTCTGTTTAAAGAAAATGTTTTCCTTTTGGTGGTTTTGACAAGGCTTGTTGGAGTTTGTATTTGGCTTAATGAGGTTCCAGCAATAGGCCACACTTTCTGAATTGTACTGATGCATTTTTCGTCCTAGTAATTATTGTATGCGTTAATGAGAGTAATGAGGCCGTTGGCTGGGTTACTTTCGTCCGTTGCTCTTGTGATTTGAGTCGAACAACACATACAACACGGTCATGAAGTGAGAGCTTTTTCCTCCAGGGAGTTATTGGATGTAAGAGAATGAAGTGATCTTCTGTGGGTCTATGTATATCTTTGTGTGTGTGTATGTACACTACAAATTCGCATTAAACTTGAAAGGGAGACTATTAGAAATGTTGTTGATCCATGTTATGTCTGAGCGTGACCTGTGTACAGTCAAGCTTTAACGAGGAACACAAAGCTACACACTTTAAGTCGTACATTCTGTCAATGGAGTCGGAACCTTGAAAGACAGACTTATTTTGCTATACCTGACAGTGCTGAATTAGCCCAGCGCCCTGATGGATTACCTGTGACTGACCTTGGGTGTTAGTTGTGATGAATCTGTCCAAATCCATCTGGGGCCCCACCTGACTGATGGCCTGGCTGTTATCAGTTGAAAGCTGACACCGGCAGGTATGTTGTGGCAAAACATCAGCATCATGGCGGTTTTTGTTTAACAAAGTTTGGATTCTTACTCAGGAGAAACATTTTGGAAAGCTTATCTTATTCCACTGACAGACGAAACTATGAGAAAGTCATTAAAAAGTTTAACAAAATCCCATAGATGTCAGTGTAACCTGGATGCACTGTATTTGAATAAACAATTCAAACAATAAATGAACTTGTCTTTGCAAATTGATTACATGAGGTAAGTGGACCCAATGCGACAATGGGAAATAATTATGTATGCCAAGAAATGTACATTTTGTTGATGGAATTCTACATGATTTACAAAAATAAAAAAAATTATGAATTAATGGAATAGGCCAGATGACAAAATCTGTCCACCTGTCTGACAGTTTTAGTAAACAATTATATTTCAGTCTGCAATCACAGCTAGAAAATGTATCTCCCTGCTTTCTTTGGGGCTAGTGTTATAAAGTGGTTGGTTAGTATTCTTGCGAGACCTGATACTGCAACTATTAGTTCACCTCGAGAACTTTTCTTTTGCGGATCAGATATGTCTGGCACATTAAAAACCAACACCACTTGTGTCTTCAGACCAGACCATTTTGCTCTGCTTGACTCATTTAGTAACATTTTTGGAAACCCTGTCTTTTAGAATCAGTAAAAAAGGCCCCTTATTGAACTCCAACTTGTACTGGAAATTCAAGCTGTCAGGAAAGTGTATCCTTAATCCCGCTCTTCATTTAGATATTGCCAATGAAACACCATCTAGCCTGTGGCCAAGGTCATAGGCATCCATTAAGTAAAATAAGCATAAGGTAAAGGCAGACGATCTGCAGTTTAAACAACAATCTTAGTGTTCAGGATGGTTTCTCAGCGGGTCTTGTCTTTGCAACGTTTTACTGCCTTAAGATAATCAAAACTCTGACAAAGTCCACGGCAGAATCTATGCAACAAAAACATTATTGATCATCCTTTTATATTTCAAGCAAATGGATGGCAGTCAGGCATGTAGACATGTGAGGAGATAAGAGGAAGTGTGTTACTTGTTTGTTAAAAAGTTGTATATATCACCTTTGTGTTCTGAAACTAACACATGATTGTAAAGTAAACAAAGGGATGCTACACACATTCAGTACACTAACAGTACTATGTTATCATTGAAAAAGAAAACACTGCCCTTAATGAAGGGACTTCAGCTTCAAAAGTAGATACAATCAACATTCAAACGCTAAAACCTTCAAAATATGAATTTGAAAAACAGTCTTTGAAAGCTGACACTCCAAAATGGCGCCTGTGTTTCCTCAATGTACGCAACATGTGAGTTGGTCACATCATTCTTATCCTCAGTAATCCCCTCGGTGTCAAGAGTTCACTGAGGATTGATCCATCTCCGATGCTATGTCAGACATGTGCTTTTTATTTGGTCACCAAGCAGCCACACTGCCTTATCAGCAGTGCAGAACCAGCTGGGAATGCACTCCTGCACTGCTTTGTTGGGGACATTAGTAAAACATACTTTTGAGTTTGATGTACTCATCTTCATCATATTATCAGAAGTTCTCAAGCTCATGTGGGTTTTTCTTTTAAGTAAAATGTCCCCTCAAATAAAAGAATCAGGCGACGGCATGTATTTGACTTTTTCCATTGAAGGAACCTGGTTCTTGATGAAAGATTCTTTGCTTTAGTTCATGCAAAAATGGCCCGGCAAACCCTTCACTCGGCAACAAAGTACTTCTACAGAACAGGATTTAGCTTATTGATCATTTGCCACCTTTGTCTGAATCTTACACTCCCATTGATTGTAAATGTTGCAAAAAGAGAAGTCCTTAATTACAAATCACAAATGTGCCTTAAATTGAGAGTTCAGATCTTTGTCGTTTCTGCCTTTTGAGCTCTTCCAGAGTCCAGATCTTTCGGTGGCAATAGTTTTCACTTTATCTTGGTAGTATAGCAAAGCCAAGTTGTCGTTACCATGGTGTTTTGCTTTCCCTGGATATTGCCTTGAATCAAACAGATGGGCAATACTTTACAAGTCATTCCTTGGAGTTTATATTATTAACATTTTGGCTGTCTTATCACTTATTGTAATAAAACTTATTGTTTCTTCTAATAATATAAAGCAACTTTCTTTCTGGTACTAGACAACCTTTTTTAAACTACCTTTTTAAACAGACATTTTGAAAATATTTAATGTACTGATAGGAAAACATATAACTTTAATTGCTTACTTTTGAATTATGAATATTATTAGGAACGGATTTGGTCTTTTTTAAATCGCACAGTAATCTTTCATTGAGAATTCGATTTGATAGGAGGCCAGTGCCAGCAGGATTGTGGTTTGGAGTTCATTTCCTCCATGTGCAGTGTGGGAGGAGGAGTGGGGTGCTTTTGGGGGGCTGCAGAGGGGCAGTGGTCTTGGAGGAGCTAAAAATGACACGCAATTAATCAGCATATGCAGAAGACCGATATCACTTCAGTGTGGAGGCTGGAATAGAGGCCCGTCTGTGCTGAACAGCTGCAGGAGGGAACTGGGCCTTTGCCTTTCTTAGACATGTGGACGGAGGGAGGAAGAGAGAGGGAGAGAGTGAGGCAGTGAGATTTAGTGAAAGAGAGAGAGTGTATATATGTGTGTGTGCGTGTGTGTGAGACCACTTACAAATGGGGTGGAGGAGGAGACCGAGAGGAAGAGAAAAAAATGTAGGTTTTAATAGCCTTCCCACATCTGTTTATTTAGAAAAGAAACCATTGTGTCATTCAGTTATTCTAACAACCTACACCAGGGCCAATGTTAGTCCCACAATGACGGCTTTTTAAATACACAGTTTACACTCCTATGAAGTGGCCTCATAACTGCGTTGGAGCCTCAGGAACGTGCCAAATGGGGGAACATGCTTGGGTTTCACATTCCCTCCCGCACTACTTGAAGTCTCTATAACAGACTAGGATGCCAGAGGTTGGCCGGGGAGATCTGGTGGGGGGCATTTGTCTTGGTCTCGTGTGCTTTTTTTTGGGTCTAATCTCTTAAATTGGTACTCGAGGTTTGGAGGCCTGCCAAACAACTGCAGGGGTTCTGGGATGCAAGTATGAAAGCCGTATGAAAGCCGTGCGAAAGCTGTACGAGAGGGTGAGATGGTATACTGCAGAGTGTTCTGTTGTTTACATATCCTAGAAATTGTCTACCCAAAGACTGGGTAGCATTAATGTTACATACGCACAGAGGGCTTCAATGTAATTCTTTATTAAAAGAACATGTTCAACCTAGTATGAAGGTAGAGTTTTATTCGACAAATTGATCAAAGAAAAAATAATCGCCAATGAAATAACCCTTTGAACATGTTTTCACACAAACAGAAGAAAATGTTTCCAGCCTCTTCAATCTGGAAATGTGAGTTTTGGACTGACAAATAAATACATTTAAGACTTCACCTTGGGCTTTTGTTTTATGGAGCAAACTATTAATTTATTTTTCTAGAAAATAATTGACAGATTAGTCAATAATGAACAGTTAATGGCAACACTTTCCTTAATGAGAGAATTTACAAAAAGATCAAAGTATAAAGATTTGTTGGGGAACTATTTTCCAAAGCCCATAACTTTGACCCAGTTTATCAGTTCAAACTGTCCTGACTGAGCACACGCACCTGTAACCTTGGCTGCTGTTCTCTCAGTGTTTTGTCTCCCTGTTCCTGCCTGTTGGCGTCAGCTGATAGAGGTGTTATGAATCTTGTTATATACAATGTTGATTATTCTCTCTGAACTAGCTAAATACATGGGTCTGGAGTTCTTCAGATTTGACGTGGCAACTCTACCGTGAAGTCAGAACCTCTGACTCTTGTGACTTGTGATGTGAATTCTCCGGCCGATACTCGTAATAAAACATCAGTGTTTGACATCAAAGCTCTAACTCTCCTCGTGTCTCTCTGAGTCCTGACTCTCCATTGCTACAGAAGTTTCCCTTACAAGATTGTTGGTGGTTAACATGCTAACACAAGACTAATTGGAAATAAACACTGCTAAGCTCAGGTACAGTTGATGTCATTAGTTTTACAAATATTGCATAATGAACCAAAGTAATTAAGCACCTCAAGTATTTGAAACTTTTTCCAGATGGCCCTAACAATAATTGCAGGTCTGTGACGGGACACAAACTGTGGTTTCCTGTATGAAGTCAAACATGCAACATTCTTACCCACTACTCCAACCTCCACACCCTTACTTTCTGCCATGCCACATATAGTACACACAGTGGGGCACTGAACTTTGGCATTGGACGTAAATGATTACCTCTAGAGTGGTCTAGTTTTAACACTTTGTAGGATACTGAGGCTAAAAGTATCCTTTACCCAATATAGGGCTTGGTATTGAACCTCAAATCTTCTTCAGTGGCTACAACAAAGTGTTCAATCTGACAAGTTTAAAAACTGCTGAGAATTGAAAGTTGGCTCCAGATAGTTCCTGCTGTAAATTAGGTCAAGTTCTGAACTGTTTGTGTTAGGACAACATTACATGCCAATGGATTGACGCTGTTTAATTAATTGTGGTAGCAGGAAACATTTTAGTATTCGTCATACTTCAGGTGTTCTTTTGGTATTAGTAATTCAGTTCAGTGACTAGATTTGCAGCAGCACTCACATTTTCTTGTAAGCGACCTAGCACTACAGTCAATTATAACACCACTATCACCACATGTTTAGTCGTGAAAAATACAATACAACAATAATAAGGAATGCAGTTCACTTGAACTGTCTAAGTCCCCATTACTCTCAATGAAGGAGCTGAATCTTTTATACACATGAGATCAGGCATGTTTAGCACATGCTGTAGGGATTATTTGTTGTGTTTTTACATGGTAAATTCTGTCTCTCCATGTTGGGGAGATTAAGGTCATGTGTCTGTGTCGGAGGTTAGGTCTTTATTGGTTGGTCCATATGTGCTGGTTTTTGCATTGATATGAAAGGCCTTCGGGCCTGTATAAACAGCCGCTCATACTGGCTGATGGCAGAGCAGCATGTGTTGAAGCAGCTGCTCGTGTGATATGCGGTGTGTGGAGGCCGTGTAGAGACTCGGAGAGGTCTGTCGAGGTAAATACTGTAAAAGTGACCTGGATGAAATTACAGATCTAAAAGCACATTCTCCAGCACTAATGGACTTTGCTGTTTACTATTAGAGGACATACGGGCCAGGATGTCTAGGTCTGCCTGTTTTAGGGGCTCAAATAAGGAAAATAACCCTCGAGACTGTTTTGCAGGTTCCACTTGGGAGCTCGCGGGGAGAGGAGGGCCTCCGTCTCTTTAACACTTATAGTTGCAAAGTGGTATTAGCCATTGTTGCCCTGTGAGCAAACACTTGGCGTGCATGCTTAATTGTAGAATGGTGTTTGGACGGTTTGCAAAGTCTTTTAGAGCTCCTTAGTGTAGCAGGAAGCTAAAGTGCATGCAATTTGATCCTGGACTTAGCACCCTTGATGTATGTCATACTTCTCTCGCTCTCTCTCTGTCTCTCCGGCATTTCTGCCCTGTCACAAAAAGGTCACAATACCTGTACTGCCCTACAAAGGCAAAAGACCTTAACTCGCCAGAGTGTAGAACTGAGAAAAATGACTTTAAAGTAGTTTTGTTGTCCAGCCAAATCAATTGTAGGCAGAATATTGAAAATGTGGCAATTCTGTTTTTTTTAATGAAGTTAAATATCTACATAAAAATCTTGAGCTCAAACTTGACCTTTGACCTCGGAAGTTAATGTACTCTGCCTTTGCATTGTCTGCAAAATAACCAGGGGTAATACCAGGGCAAAAGGCATTCATTTCATTTCAAACCTTTATTTAGACAGATAGGTCCCTTGAGATCATGGATCTCTTTTACAAGGGAGACCTGCATCAATTAGTTCCACATGAAACATAAAAACAAACAATAGAGGACATCATATTTACATATTCACCAACACTTACAAACACCCATAGTGTCATAAAGCATTTCGTGCAGACGTGCCTTAAAAACATTCAGAGAAACAAAATTGCACAATTTCAATTTGGACTGTAGGCTGTTCCAAGCAAGTGGAGCTGCGCACATAAAAGCTGTCTTACCTAAGACAGTCCTCACTCTTGGTACATCTAATAAGACTACATCCTGTGATCTCAGATAATAGCTGCTTGCAACTTTCTGCTTTACCAGAGAACAGATGTAATACGGGAGTTTGCCCAACATAGCTTTATAAATAAAAGTGTACCAGTGACTGAGCCTCCGTACAGAGAGTGATGGTAAACCTGCCTTGGTATACAGTGTACAGTGATGTGTAAGCGTTTTACAATTTGTGACAAATCTCAGAGCGCTGTGATACGCAGCATCCAATTTGCTCAGGTAATTGGCAGGTGCATTCATATACAACAAATCACCATAGTCCAGCACAGGTATAAAGGTCACAGTGACTAGCCTTTTCCTGGCCTCAAGCGAGAAACAGGACTTGTTTCTGTAAAAGAACCCTAACCTAACCCTCAATTTTTTAAGCAGGTTATTGACATGATGTTTAAAAGAGAGACAATCATCAAGCCAGATACCAAGGTATTTGTAACAGGCAACAACTTCAAGTTTTGTTCCTTGCGTAGTTACAATATCTGAAACAGGCTCTGGTGTCTTTTTTGCAAACGAAAGTTGCGAAAGTGAGATTAGAGTTTAAAAAACAACTCTGAAGGACCATCGTGGCAGGCATGTGAGAAAGACAAACATTTTCCGAAATGAATGTCCACGACAGTGCAACCAGCAATTGTTTGTGCAACACCTCCGAAACTGAACAGGGGATGTCCACTGCAGGCGGCAGAACATACCCGAATCCAGTAGATTTTTCAGGATGACTAGCGATCTTCTCCTTGTCCAGCACAGCCAAAAAAAGGCACAGCAGAAACACGACACCCGCCATTCTCCCAGTCCAGCACAACAGTATCCACGCTGTTCCTGGAGCAAGAACCACGCCAGGACTGCAGCAAGAGCCAGTCAGGGAGGCAGCAGCGTATCAACTCTCCAGGTTTCTTCGCAGTATCTCAGATCAGGCCTTCTCACCCGTAGAAGCAGAAACAGGCAGGAGCAGGCCTTCACACCGGAACCAAGACAGGTGGATGGCACCAGAGCAGGCCGATTCAGCAGAACACGGGCCCTCCTCCGTGACTCGTACAGGAGACTCGTACAGTAGACTCGTACAGCAGAGCAGAGCTGGCCCCGATTCCTCTCCGGTCCGAAGCAGCGACTCCTCTCCCGCCTCTTCCCCCGCTTATTCCTGGCACTAAATCCTTCCAGTGTCACTCGGGGGAAGACTTCAGATGTTCCAGAGATGATCCAAATGGTTGAAGTGAAGCGACAAACCTGCACTGCTGAGGCGGACGAGTAGTCGTGTTGGTTGTTGCCGCAGGTTTTCTCTCGAGGCGGAGAAACGAGACGTATGGCGCTGGGGACGAGTGACAGCTTGTGACTGAACACTGTTACTGTTAACTTCTATTTAATCGCTCACTTGGTTGCTGATCACAATATAAAATCAGTTTATGTTACTAATGATAACATCTACATAAAATCTAGTGATCATGGTGCAAATTAGGCTCAATATAATATAAACATAAATAAAATATAATGCAAATGAGATGGAATTAACATGTATTTGAAGGTGACAAAGTTGCATTAACAACTCACATCATTATGACCTATTTTATAAACCCATTGTTGTATTGAATTGAAACAACACTAACACTCCTCTTCTTATTCCTTAAATTGCAAGTTACATCTGATTTTGCAATGGCAATAATAGGTAACAATGCCCTAGGTTAAATATCAGTTAACGTTTTCAGATAAAACGTAGAGGGAATAAAACTTGTTGTTGATGATGTAGTGTGTATGTTTTCTAATAGTGTATAAAAGTCACATCCTACAAATAAATTAACTTGCATAGAAAGTAAAATGTATAGTATTTAGTGCAAATGCTGATGGTATACAACATTAGAATTCATGTTCTTTCCATAAAGTTCTCTCCGATACATTAGATACTAGATTACATAGAATGTGATGTAAATGCCTTATTGGTAACAATTAATCTTATTCATATATTAGTGATGGTTATCCTTCTTGTTCTTCCTCTCATTATTCTTCATCAGTGTTGCTCACATGCAGGGAGCTCCAGAATAGCCTCCTGGTGGGTGGCATGAGGGGACCAAGCTTCTTGAGGATATCCCTCTTCTTTGCCTCCTCTATGCCCTTGTCTTGTGGCCTCAAGGTGGTGGGTATCTTTAGCTGAAATTTCTTTTCCAGGAAATCCAGTTCTGTGAAGTCTTCCTCCTCATGGGATATTTTCACAAACATACTCCTTGATCCACGTCGCAACTGGACAACTTTAAGGTCTGCCAGTTTGGGTAATTTCTTCGATTTGACTGCAGAGTGGCCATCCGTCCAGTCCCTGATGCCTTCATTTTTTAGCTCCACCACCTCAACTTTCTTAGAATTAGAGTTTCCCACCACAGAGAGGAAGTCGTCAAAATCATAGACCACTCGTCCTGGTCTGCTCTTCATCTCCTGCTCCACGCCATGATGGAAACTGTCCGCACTCATAAATGTGTGCCCTGGCTGGAAAAGGGTGATGTCTTCAGTTGAGATGGTCTGTGAGTTGACTATGGACACAAGTGAAGAGAAAAGGCACCAGTTTTTATTTTGAGAGCTACAATTGTCTACCCAGTAGACAATGTGCTTGATGTCCCGCTCCTTCTCCAATGCTGCTGCATAGGCTGATGTTATGTCTGCAGCACTCTGCCCTGCAATCCCCTCGTGCCAGACAACAGAGATGGTATTCTTTTTGTTGGTCTTTTTCCCAACTGACGCAAAGGTTTCATGATAAGCCACAATCCGTCTTGTGAAGACAGCTGACTTGACACCAGGCATTCGTGGGAGCATGATCAACTTCTGCAGATCTACACTTCTGGTCGATATATCTACAGGCTAGTCCCGTTCTGCATCTCACTGGTAGTGTAGCCTGCTCTCTGTTGCGGAATCTTTATGTATTTGCCACTTCTCACACTGCGGGCAGTTTGCTGCAGCCTCCCCCTGGTGGTCAGCCTTCACATGCTGTTCCTGCAGCAGACAGCTCTCACACTGCTCTTCTCCAAGCTTAGTAAAGCTAATGTTTAAAGACTTCACAGCCTTTCGATATGACTCGTAGGAGCACTTGTTGTCCTTTTCTATGTAGTCAGCATACATGAGTTTCATGCTAATGCCACTGGGGAGGTAGCGGCGCCATGGGGCATGCTCCCTGCGGTAGTGGCTGACAGTCGGGTGGAAGGACTCAATGTGCTCATGCAATGGCTTCTGGTCCAGCTTGTTGGCTGGTGCATGTCTCCCTCTCTGATCTTTCGGTGGAGCAAGAGGAGTTGAGATGTCTTTGCCCATCACTGAAAGGACCAGGCTGTCGTTGGTTGGGTGGTACCCTAAAGTTGAAAGAAAGAACATTTTGCACACCTGCTGTGGGACCTGGTCTTCATCTTTCAGCCTGTAGATGAAAGACCTGCCCCGCCGACTTGGTTTTCCATCACCACAGACTTTAGCGGTCGGTACCTGGCATACACTGTGAAACATGAAGGAACGTTTCTCAGGGTATGGCATATCCCAGTACTTGCCCCTTGCCTCTTCATCTGTCCTCTGAAAAGTTCTCAGAGCATTTTCTTCTGCATTTGGGGCCACATGGTTGTCTTATTGGTGGTTTATGAGTGGGCTCTGGGGGAGGAGCAAGAGTGGGCTGTTGTACTGTGGCTTCAGCAATGGCAGGCTCTGATGCGGTCAGTGGAGCAAGGGTGAGGTATTCCGGGGCTGGAGCAATGGTGGGGTCTGGTGCTGTGGCTTGAGCAAGGGTAGGCTCTAGTGCAGTTAGTAGAAGGGTTGGCTCTAGTACAGTCAGTAGAAGGGTGGGCTCTAGTGCAGTTAGTAGAAGGGTGGGCTCTAGTGCAGTCAGTAGAAGGGTGGGCTCTTGTGCAGTCAGTAGAAGGGTGGGCTCTAGTGCAGTTAGTAGAAGGGTGGGCTCTAGTGCAGTCAGTAGAAGGGTGGGCTCTAGTGCAGTCAGTAGAAGGGTGGGCTCTAGTGCAGTCAGTCGAGGGGTGGGCTCTAGTGCAATCAGTGGAAGGGTGGGCTCTTCAGGGGGTGGATCAAGGATGGAGTCAGGTGTGCTGGTGATAAGCAGATAATCTGCTCTGTAAAACAGCTCATCATCAGTACTGATGTCATTGTAATTGTCCAGAATTGTCCACTCCTTCTCTTCTAGTTCTTCAGCAGGGCGCGGCATTTTGGCTGCATTTGGCTGAATTTTGCAAGGAACATCCACACAAGAAACTAAAATAAATAAAGAAAGTAATAATTGGAGACATGCATGGAAAATGTATATTGTAATAGGCCTTTGTAAACATACACCCATCAGTTTTTTTTCTAAATACATATAGTATACATATATTGAATAATGCAGTGTGGGCTAATTGATAGAAATTGACATTAATTAACCTACACCCCGTTCTTAATCTTACTGTTTTGTGACTTTCAATTTATATCAGAGTTCCTGTTAGCCGGTAATTACCGGACTATGACCGGTAAAATATGCTGAAGACCGGCAAATCTAAATCTCTCCGGTCAAAATAATTTCCGCTTTGCGCAATACCGCATCAGTTGCGCCACTTAGCCTATGTGACAGACAAGAATATTATGTGCCAGACAAAAGAGTATGTGACCGACAAGAAGAGTGTGTGACAGACAAGAATAGTCAATTCTAATGTCTAACACTTAATGTGGAGAAAGAGATGTCCTGTATGGGTTGATTGTGCAGTGATCTGTTGGTAATGCCTCGGGGTTCGGGTGGGGATGTAAACAAATGCATAATGCTGCGCTATACTCTGTGGCCTCACCCGGTTGCATAGCGACCGTGGCCTCACCACGGTCGCATCTGTGGCCTCACCTGATTGCATAGCGACGCTTATTGTTTAGGTGTCTTTTAATAAGCAGGTATTCTTAGCTAGATCTGATCAACATGGACATAAATGCGAGTGAAGTCTAATCTGACGGGAGAGAGAGATCAGCTGCTGCTGACTAGTCGACACGCAGCTCTTCATGATCACCTGCAGCGGTGAGCGCAGTAACACACACACTTCAGGTTAGAATATCACACGTAGCCTAGCTATTTTAATTACCTCTCAAACTAGGATACCTAAACTAGTTATAGATATGTTTAGTTTTACTCTCGGGTCACTCATTACTGGATCCGCGAGCTGCATGATACTGGCGGGCTGTCAGGAGAGGGATACTGTTACGCCTATGCTAGCTAACGGCGTTAGTAACGCGAGGCCCTCTATCTAGCTATCTATCCGTCTATTTATCTATCGATCAATCTATCTTTCTTGTATTCTAATCTTTTTCTTACATTGATCTTGGTGTCTGCGTTTCAAAGCCATCTTCACCAACATTTTACCTCGAGAGCAATGAGCCATTCTTAAAAGATAAGTTAAAACAACTACTGCAACAATATTTGCTTTACATTTTATTCAAAATACTGTGTGTGTCAAATGCTTTGATGACAGAAGGCATAACACCGTAACTCCAGTGTGGTAAAACAGTAACTTCAATTTGAAGCGCATCAAAACAAAGGCAGAGTACCGTAACTCAATTTGAGCGTTCTGGAGTGCAGCGAAACAAAGACAAAGAACCGTAACTGATGTTACGGGATTCTGCCTTGGCTTCTCTAGGCTTTTTGGAAGTTACGGCAAAGCGCACTCACTGTTTTCTCCCAAAAAACAACAACATTGACTCAAGATATTTGTCCACATGATAAAGCAGTTCTTTAATGTTCCAAAAATTACAATAACTCATTTTCGACCAAAATCGAAGTTACGGTATTTTGCCTTTGTAGGGCAGTGTAGACTTCCTGTCTGGTCAACTGGAAGTCTACAATATCAGAAAAAAACATACATTTCTGTTTAATATAAATTGGTTTTTTTAGGGGCGGGGCGTTTATATGACTTTTTTTATTGGGACAGTAGAAAGAAGACAGGAAATGAATAAAGGTCTGAAGCCAGACACCGGCCGATGGTACGGTGCACCTTGCAGCTAGTTCCTTTTCAACAAAGCTGATCAAATACACAGTAAAACCCTAGTTTAAGTTAATAAAATGTTACACTCATTCATACATTCTCTTGATTACTAACCTATTTAAATTATGGCTGCTGCCACCGCCTGATTGTGATGATTATGTTATCAGAGTCTGTTTTCTGTTTTGATGGGACACCAATGTGCAGATCAGGTCTTCTAGAAGTTATAATGCAGTGGACTGTGCTAAAAGGGTCAGCAGGATCAGTGCCGATTTGACATGATGGATGACTTTAATCTCACTGATTAAAGGAACGCCCCCCATAACACTTCATTTAACATTTTAACCATTTGGCAGGTTTTTGAAGATGGGATCCACCCACTCAGTTAAGTAACTTTGAAGCACAACAGGAAAGGAAGTTTCAATTTCATACTCTCTAAAAATGTGGGTGTGTAACGCTGACTTGGTTTTAAGTCAAATGTGTTTATTTCCCTGAAAGCTGCAGGAGATCCTCCCTTAACATCAAAATGCCTAGGAATACCGCAAAACTCTTGGAAATGATACAAATAGTTGGTTTATTTTTGACTTTCTGACAGTATCTGCCAACGTGTACAGTTGTAATCACTTGTGCGTCACTGTGCAGTTCCCCACCGAACAAATCAACCCAAATCCCCAGAAGAGGAGGGACTAACCAGAGGCAAATTAATAGGCAGACACGAGGAAGGAAATGAATCCTTAATCTTATTTGGTTCCGTTCCAAATAACTTATCACTTGCCATTATCGCTTCTCTGAAATCCCAAAGAGGAAGCAATTTGAATGGATAGTTCCTGCCAACTCATTTCCTGTATCCTGATATTTCCTTTTTCAGACGGCGCTGTGCAGGCCCACTGCTGCTGACCTTCTCTGCTGGGATTCAGCTCCAGCAGTTACTCTTTACACTTCAACAACAGCAGTCCTGTGACCATTAATGAGTTGGAAATGTTTCAAATGTGCAGCAAGAATGTCAAAATGTATCAAATAGAGCATCATAAATGTCTTTAATTAAATTGTTTCCGTTTTTCTTTCTAATAGAAACTGTAAACACAAGTTGAAGCCATTATTATTTTTTAACCAACGTTATATTTTAAGTAATTTTACAAAACAGTGAACACCTGCAGGGAATGGTTTTAATACCATTATGTTTGTCCCTTAATTGGACTGTTACGGTGAGAACTCTGGTTTAATTGAGCCCTCAAAGTAACGACACTCCGCTCTCGGTGCAGCACATCTGGTTTAAGCGTACAGCTGTTGGCAAAGACAAAAGTGTTGGATGATTCCATCAACTTTTTTCTCATCTGTAAGTGTTTAGGATGAAAGGTTTTTTTATGTGTTTGATGAGATTTTAAAGAGGTATTTTCTCCGAGAAGTCTTGACTTAATCCATTTTCAAAACATGCACATTATTATGGACTCTTAAAGGCTAAAATTGCTGTTTTATTGACACAAATATAAAAAGCTGAATGAATTATTTGCTTGAATGGTATTGCCTCTGTTTCCTATTACAGTTGTGCACTTAAAACAATGAAGACGTTGGTGTTTGGGAATCTGTTGTCGAAGAACACGGTGTTGCTATTCTTTGTGCTGGAGGGCAAGGCAGCAGAGGGACTCCTGAGGTATTGAGTTCCCTGTATCCATCATTTTCGACGAGTTGGGACTTTGGAGTAGCGCCAGCAGCGTCTGTGCTAGCCAGCCGTAACTGACATTGAGTGTATTGTTTGCAGTGGGAAGCTGTGGCCTAAAGGTACATTCCTGAGATCAGAATGCTGTTTGAAACACAAACCGCCTTTGTGCCCTCGCTGCTCTCTTTCCCTGACTCCCTCATCCACATCAGGCCTCAAGAAATAAACTGCCTCCTCTCGCTCATGTGTCAACATGTGGGCTATCATTTTACTCACTCACTCACACGCACGCACGCACACACACACACACACACACACACACACACACACACACACACACACACACACACACACACACACACACACACACACACACACACACACACACACACACACACACACACACACACACACACACACACACACACACACACAGACAGACAGACACTCCCACACATTTTGATGATGAGGTCCAGGGAGATATCTTTGGACTTTTATAAGACGTTTGCCCAAAGTCTTAGGTCTTAAACCAACAAGGTATTCAGAATCTTTATTACTTTTTTGATGGTCAGAGAAAAAGTGATAACATAATAATTGAGGGCTTCTTTAAGAACTGCAGCTTTTATTTTGTATTTTTCCCACATTTTGATGAGTAATCAAAGAAATCAACAGCAGGTTAATCCATGAAAACAGCTCTTTGGTCCAGGTCAGTTCATCCAATACTATTAAACATGCCAGTTGTTGCTGTTTTGATTCAAACCTGTGGAAGAAATATTCGAAGACCTTCTGAATGTTTTTTTCTCCCCTTACTGCTTTATTTTACAGTTTAGAAAATGAGATACTCTTACCACAGAAAAACTTCTACTTGCTGTATTTGTAAGTCATAACCACTAAAGATATTACAACTATGTACAATTGCAATTTATCTTCATTCTCTGTGTTAATTTAGTTTTTAGAGATTAATATTAGGAATATTTCTAATGTATAACAACTAACATTTATGTAAGTGTGCATTGAGAAATCTGGCGTAGAGGCTGAATCAAGATACTGTATTAGGATTTACATTCAGGGATAATCAGTAACTTGAAAAAGTTACTGAAGTCACTTTGTATTACCCATTGCCCTACAAAGCTTTGTGACACTGTGCCAGTGTTCACACTGGCAGTAGATGCATAAAGAAATGATTCAGTTATTTACAGCAAAACTCCTGGAGTCCACTTATTAACACAGGCTGATGATAAGCTTTAAACAGCTGCAGTCAGTCGTGTTAGTTTGACTGGATTAATACCAGATCACATGTTGAGGCAAGACACTGCAAATGAATGTCCTCGTGATTCACCGGCTTACCATTTGCAATAATAGGAAGTGGGGAAGTTAGCCTTAATGTGTGATTATTATATTAAATGATGTTCACTGAGTGCCCTTTTTATCCCCCAATGAATTTGTGCTCAACTGCTCTGCTGAGGAAGAGTTAATAGGATCGGCATGATTAATTCATCAGTGAGGATGCTGCACAGATCATTAGCACGGCAGGCATGGAGTTCAGTGTAATATTGTACAGAAGTCACAGTGTCATGTTCAACTATCTGCAAAATATTACACTTTAGAAAGTGCTTTACTGGGGTGTCGTGCTGGTCTTGTCGCACATACTGTAGTTGTGACTTTGAGGACCTCTGTTACATGAAGCGAGGAATACGTCATGAGATTATATTTAGTATTGTACATTAAACATTGCAAGCAACAGCTCATGATTATAATGGGAAGATATAAACACTTATTTTGTGAAACCTTATGATTTCCCCTTTAAACCATGTTACAATATCCTTTTAAAATTAATATAATATTTAAGGTTAAATACCATTCAGGCAAGATATGTTATGTATTTTTATTTAGTGATACTTTAAATCAAAACAATAACCAAAGCTGGTGATCATAAATTAAAGTATCAATATTTTAATGATAACTTTATTTTTTTAACTTAAAACATACCATCACAATACTTTGTTGTGTGACTGTTTGTGATATGTTCTGATTTAAATGTAGCTATAGTACCCTGTTAGCATGACAAGTGTTAAAGTATCCCCCCCTCCTCCTCTTCTATTATATTAGAAGAGGACTGCTGTTTCCACTAAATCTACTCACACACACTACACATTCATCTCACACTACACACACTACACATTCATCTCACCTGACATTGTGCTTCTCAAGCCCATCTTGCTCCCACTCTGAACTCCCGCCCCTCATTACGTAGGAACCCACAACAAGTGGCCAGCCAATGAGAAGCACCTCGCTAATATGTAGAGAGGGGGCTGAGGGGCAGAAAGACAAATGCTCAAAGGGGAGAGAGTAGAGGATCACTTTGCGACCCACAAGGGTTGTTGTTTTTCCCCATGCACATTTGTTTGCACACCCGTACGCAGAAGGACTGCTAAATGATCCAGCGCACTCCTCCAAAGGACTCTCGGGATTTACGGCTTCGTTTTTTGTCTGAGATCCGCTAGCAGGAGGGCGCAGGAGCTCACTGAGCTGGAGGCAGTTTTGTTACATGAACTCAGAGAATCCCTGCGATGGAATAAACCACTGCAGAAACTTTCTTAAACTTCTGGAGAACTTCTTGTCGGCGTCTTTTGTTTTACTCCTGTAAGCCTACGTTTACTTTTCAGTTTCCCCCAATCATGTATGGATAACGGGAGTTTCGCCCAAGAATCCGGCTCAAATGGATCATCGCTGACGGGTTTATGGAGCCGGGATTACACAGCGCAGTGCCAGCCTGTTGAACGCCCACACACGGGCCTATCACACACCATCTGCCTCTGAGTAAATGACACTCTCCAGTTAAGACACTATTCATGGGAGTAGTGTAGAGGTTTTGCATATGACACTGTTGTGAGTTTGACCCTCTCTTGCAGCCAGAACAATGGCAAGCTCTTGCTCTTTGGCACGGAGTGTCTGTAGATGTGTTTGGCCTCTCGGCTGTGTGCTTCTGTTTTTTGGCTACCTTTCTGTGGCCTCGCCGTCCCACGGTAGAAGACTGATATGCTGGCAAGCCATCATGAACTGCCAAGCCGAGCCCGAGTGCAATTACGCATACGAGCACTACTCGCGCGCATGTGGCCCCGTGCTGAACGGGGAGAAGAGGAAGTGCCCCAGCCACTGCATCTCCTCGCTGGTGCAGCTAAATCTGACCAAAAACGGGCCGGCTCTGGAGGACTGCAGCTGCGCGCACGACCCGGTGTGCACGGGCACCAAACGGGCCATCGAGCCGTGCCTGCCCAGGACTACCAGCACTGGCTGCACGGAAGCCCGGCGCCAGTGCGAGAGAGACGGGCAGTGCAGCTCCTCCATGCAAGACTATCTGAAGCACTGTGGGAAACTTTTCAGCGGGGCAATCTGCACAAACGCCTGCCGGAATGTGATCGCGAATATGCGTAAAATACCCAAGGGTCAGCAGCTGGACACATGCATGTGTGACGGGACTGAGAGGGCCATCTGTGAGTATGTTAAGAACAGCATGAAGGCTCTGTGCTTCGACTCTCCGGTGAGGGAGGAGGGCAGCGGCTCAGACTACGGCCAGTATCCCATAGACGATGAGGACCCCACGGAACTGTACTATACCGAGGAGCTGGGCAGTGGAGCCCCTCTTCCAGCAGCCCACTGTGTGTTGACCCTGCTGGCATCCATCTTGGCTCTATTGCACCTCATTTAATCTCCGGGTTCATAATCTGCCCCGACTTTTGTCCGGATAAAAGGCAATCTAAACTTCTGTCACTCTTTGACCTTCGTCTATTGTGAAAGGTTAGAGCCTCACAGACTAAAGAAGATGGTGTTTGGGCGCAGAACGTATTTGAGTAAAGAGTTGTAGACGCTGAAGGATAACACATCAGGATATTTTCTATGCAAATGGGACCAGAAAGTTATTTTTAAAACTGCCTGAGCTGCACGCTGCTCCTCTTATCAAGCCACACCACTTCACGGCTCTCCAGATGCTTTGCTTTAGTGATAAGCTAAATTAGATTGTCTTCTTTCTCTAGGTCACAGACTCTGATTGTAAAGTTGCCACATAGAGACAGTTGTTTTGGAAACAATGAAAGGCTTAATCAGTATGCTGTGCACTGCCAATCTTTTCTTTCTTTCTTTCTTTTTTTTTTTTTTAAAGATATGAACTATTTTTATATGACACTGTTGCCATTTGGCACCAGGCTATTTGATTTACAAGTATTTAATGCTGGAATCTATGAACTGTATACAACTGTAAATAGATTAGGAGTTAAAGTGAAACAGTAATTTATTACATGCCACCTAGTTACATCCAAATGTTCATCATGTGAATAAAAGACTGAATATTCCAGCTTTAAAGGGAAGTTATTTTGATCGATTCTCTTCAAAGATAATGTGTATTGTATATATGTGTATAACCTATATCGTTTTTTTTCAGATAATCCTTTATGTTTTTAGACTATGATATGATTTATTCACTGTGTATTGCCTAGAGAAAGAAATGTCTAAATCCACTGTATGCTTGCCTTAATGATATACTTTTATAGAAGGCATAAAGGAAACTTGAAGATATAATTCTTGACTGTGAGTTATTTGTTTTTTGCCACAATACTCCCTTGATACTTCACTGAAATTCAGTGAGTTAAGTACATTCTTTTTAAAGCATTCAAAACATGACACATTGTCATTGCTCAGCCAACTTGAGTTTTTGTAAACAATATAAGTTCACCGTTTTTGTTTTAAATGTTTGCATGGTGGAAAATAAATGTTGGATAGGTTGGTGGAAGCCAAAACACACTATGAACAAAAATACGTTATATTGACAAAATCTAAATTGTTTAAATGTCCTTTCATGACTCTTTCTCACATCAGGTTGAAGTAGCCTGCTTTATAAGATTTTCGGTTAGGTAACAAAATAATGTCAAAAGTGTGTGACTTATTTATTAAATTCACATACTTGTTATAATGTCTAAAAAATCCTATTCAACTTTGCAGAATTTCCTGATGTGCATAATATATGCCACTTTATTGGTAAAAGTAACATTTTGATCCTTATCCATAGTTTAGTTTGCTTTTACAGTAACTATAGTGAGGGTTACTCGGTTAATAATAAACTGTATACAAATCCTGCTGCTAATGAAGATACATATCTATATATCAATTTCACCATGAGGAATATCGTTTTTATATACAAATGTGTTTGTTAGAGAGAATAACATGGGCTCATTTAAAATGCAGGCCAAATTCCTCTGATGACTGATAGCCTAATGACCCGCTATGTCTTGATTTAGCAGGCTGTTGTCAAAAGCAACTGGCACCATAAATCAACCGAACCCCCCTCCCCCACCAACACCCTCTGCACTCAGGTATCAGCAGCTACCCTCACTGTTAAAGCCACGCTCCGTTTTAATCATATACAAATACTCCAATTAAAATCACGAGTGTTCATAATAGATTGAAAATCAGGATTTACAAGAACAACAAAAGTGTTACTTACAGATGCAAACAAACCTTTTTTACAAACATGTCAATCAATGTGTGCATGGGGTTTTAATTGGATTAAAGAGCATTCTTTAATTAGTTTGAATTTCGAGGTATAATATTAATTAATTTTGGTTTTTAGCAAAAAAACATTTATGCAGTATTTGCATATTCTAATTTCTAACATGTGTTACAATATTATTTTTATAACATATTCTTGATCATGCAATCTCTCTCTTTCGTCAGATTCTAGGGCATTAAATCAATGATTTGCAGCAAAATGTTTTATTAGAAGGGGACAAGGGCCCTCCAGCTGAATGGATGGAGGAGAAGTCGAGTGGCATCTTTGTCATGGAAATGTTAAGCACATAATAGTTGGGTCGCACAATAGGGAGGCACTTCATTCTTTCAGGCTGGCTTGACACCTCTGGAGAGCCGAGCGGCAGGGAAGCATGTGGGAACGATCTGCTGCCGCTTGGGTCTCAAACCTCCTCTTCAAGAAAAGAAAAAAGTACGGGTCGGGAGAGGGAGGTTTCATCTTGAAATTAACACTTAAAAATCCCATGTGATTTTGTTAATTTTATTCAGATGCCTTTGTTTATGTTAACAGTTCTTCTTTTTTGCATCAAGAAATACAAAAAGTAACTTTAAAACATAACTGAAAATATTTTACACATTACAATAAAATAGTAAACTAATGCTGTGTGCATGCAAATGATCCCCAGGTTATTTTCATTAGTGGGGCTACTAAATAAAATCCCTGTCAGTGCACAGTGTCGGTATGCGATCCGCCGTGCATGGAGCTTTGCAGCAGGAGAATAGCTGTGTAGCACAGCCGGTTCCTCCTCCTCCTCCTCCTCCTCCTCCTCCTCCTCCTCCTCCTCCTCCTCCTCCTCCTCCTCCTCCCCCTCCTTGTCTTTCTTTTGCCTCTCGCATTTGTTCAGGCAGTTTCAGCACTGAGAAAAAGCACAGCATGCGTTGATTAGGCCATAATAATGCACGGTGTGTGAATGGATGAATGAGGTGCAAAAATCTCACAAAACTGGCCTGCTTGTCATAAAATTGAAATGGTGCACAATGAGTGCTTGAATGCATTGCTGAGTGGAGTGTTCACATGGGAAAGCAATCCTAAAGTCTAAGGGTTTTAAAGGATAAGGGACACTTTTCTTTTATTATAGTACGAGTGGTATAATAACATAAATTAATCAGCTACCATAGCTGATTTCTGACAACATGCTTCTGTTGAAATGCCCTCCTCTCTTTCTCCACATACACAGTGGAGTGTGTGTCTGTGTGTGTGTTGGGGGGTTGGTTCTGGGTTTAATTTACAGACTGTGGCTGTTTGTGTTCCAGCTCTTTGAGCATGTATAACGTATCTCTGCCATCAACTTTGCTTCAGTGAGCTCAGTTCACTTCCAAGCTCTGTTTCTTTGGCCTCCTGAACAAAACGGCCCACACTTCACCCCATGCAGATCACTTCACCCCTTCACCCCATGCATATCACAGCACAATGTTTAAAAAGGGGCAGCTCTCTAAACCACTGACACTGGAGCTTTGAAGCTGTGTAGGCTGAGATCTATAATAATGCTTACCGTACCTTTGTGAGAAATACTCTTTAGTTTATTTCCCTTCATTAATCTCCATCTATAAAACACAGTTGTTGAATATGTTTCTATGAAAAGCTACACAACATATTTATTACGCTTAGGGATATTTGACAACATGGAATATTTGACCTTAGCCCTACTTTTCCTTGCAGTGTTTTCAGTTAAGTCCTGGCACCAGCTAGGGTTGCGTTTTTTCATGTAGGTAAATGGAAAACCTATATGGAACCTATTCAGCTGGAACTTGTTTTACTATAAGAAATCTACAATCATATCATAACTCTGAAATGCTTCGTTGTTTCAGTATGTTCTCTAAGGACTTGAGGCTTTAACATATAACGCTGTTTTGACTTTGGTCTTGAAAAACAAGTTATGTAAGTTAAAAGTTAGATTTTTGCATATTTGACAGTTTTCTGACCCTTTTCTATTATTGTAAAGATGCATAACATGCTTTAGTTTTTTGTCTCGGATTAACACAGTGATACAACTAAACTCCAGTCCTAAATATTGACCTTCCCAGTCCTTGGAAGTGGGATTCATCCTCCTGATGTGTGCTGACCATATTTCTCACAGTCATTTGTTTTGGCCTTGGCTCCATGCGAGGTTGTGCAGAAAGTGATGTAGAAATGGTTGGACAGTTGGAATGGCTGAGATGGCGGAGGAGGCACTGAGATGGAAAGTTCATTTGAAAGGATTTGTAAATAATCCCCAAAGTTACCACAGGGTATTTGGTGGAATGGGCTCCACCTCGACTCCCCTCTGTGGTCCTGCCATAGCTTTGACGCACATTTAAAGAGGTAGTTAAAAAAGAGGTGTGTTGCTGTTTGTTGTTTCCTTATGATTTCCAATCAGAAGGTGTTTATTGTAAATTATTCCAGCTCTCCAGATGATGTTCCCCTCCTGGTTTTAGCTTTGGGATAGTTCTCAGAATTCTTGCATCAGATGCTGGTGACACGGCGAAGCAAAGATCATTGATTTAGAATCTCTCTCATTAGCTGTTGGGACAATTCCTGGAGACTTTTGAGAAACTCTTGTTGTTTTTCTCCCTTCCATTTCAGCTGCCACTTTGATTTCATCATGCAAGACCTCTGCTGAGTTCACAACCCCTTTGAAATGAGAAAAGGCTGTAATCCAGTTACTCAAGCTGCAGCCCGACTCCTCGGGTCCTGAGAGAAAACCTGCGGCACTAATCCCACTGTCACCAGGAGAACGCTCTGCTACCTGACTGTTTGTGGCAGCCATTTGATATATTCGCTGTTTAAAATGTTGCCCTTGGGTTTTTCACAAAAGGGGTCACAAATGATTGCACACTGGTTTTGTTAGTTGTACTGCAGTGCTTATGTAGCTGGTGTAGTGTTAAAAAACACCAACTCTATGGTAGTTTAGCTGATGAAGAATAGAACACCATTGGTTTAAAACAGATTGTACTGGGCCACATGTGCATTCATGTTGGATACAGCAATACAGTCTGATCTTTAAGTGAGGAAAACGTACTCTGTGGCACTGTGAGGTCATGCAAAATCAAATCAAAAGCATTAAACATGTTGAACAGTCCGAAAAAAGGGAAAGAAACCCAAATAAAACCTTCATTAGCACAGTGCAATATCAAAAGTGAAGAATGTCCTTTGGATCAAAGGAGGAAGTAAGGTGACATTATAGTGCAAGAAAGTCTGTGTAAGGAGGAAGGGATTAATGGATGCGTCAACAAAACACCCATCTTTAAAGTAATAATCTCTAAGATTTCAGTTTTGTTGTTATGGTGAAACCCAATGGTTTTCAAGTGTGGTTTAATAACTACAGGTCCCAGAATTCTGGGGTCAGAAATGACAGATAACCGTGTATTTGTTTACAGTGCAGCAAACAAACTTACTTTGTACTGTAGGTAAGCGTCGGTAGGGAGCTTGAATTCTCTGTGGGAAACCAGACTTTCCAATGAAAACTACTGTATACAAAGTATGAAACATTTTTGTAATTTCACGAAAGACTTAAGAATCATGACTTTAACACAGGTCAAAGCTGTTTGTTCCCCCAGGCAGCGGATGATTATTCCCTTACCTTCAGGGCTGTTTTAACCCAAACCAAGATTCTTTCTTTATCCAAAGCAAGCACTTATTTACAACAATTTTGTTTTTGTGCCTTAAACCAACCAAACCTTAATCATAGCAATATCACATTATAAAAGTTATTAATTTGACAGCAGGATATTTAATGCTTTTGGAAGGAACAGACAAATGATGTTGTCTTACTGATGGGGGTGTCAAATCAAGAATTAAGGGTCATTCTAGAGGTCATGGACAAGCAATGTTCTGTTGTTAAACTTGGAAGACTTGTAACAATGATGAGGAGTAGTTGTATTGTTATTGATGATGTGAAGTTTTGAGTATTGGCTTGTTCTGAAAGCAGACATTGCATAGTAAACAACAAAAGTACTGTATTTCCATCTGACATCGTGGAAAAGATGATTATACAGATACTGTTTTGTAACAAGCAGCTGAATAAATAATAGAAAACAATGACATGGATGGTTGTCTGAGCATTTGGCAATGTTTTCTTTTGAGTAACTGGTATCGATCAGCCCTATCAACCCGCCACAGATATATTACGGTCATTTTGTGCAGTAAATCCTACTTTATAGCCCCTTAATTGAGGTGTTTAACAGTCAGGCGTGCTCCGTCCCCCTCATGCTCCGTCAGCCTGGAACAGCCAGCAGGTCCAGCTGCTTTGCGGGCTCGGGGGGACATTCCCAGCATGTTCACACATCACTGGAGGAGCTGGAGTGTTTGCCTTTCACTTTGACCACAACACAAACAACTTCTCCCACAAATAAACAAAACACGAGGCAGGGGCCACAAGTGCAGCAGGACCCAGTCCAAGAGGCACGGAGACAACGAGTCAAGGCTGCGTCTGTTTGTTTGCTTCTGTTTACGTTTGTGTGTAAGTGCCCGTGTGTATGCAAATGATTGCCACTGAAAGTGAGAATGTGTGTGGAGGATTGCAGGGGAGTTCAGGCATATGAGATGCACCAAAGCTCTATTGCATCTCTTGTTTTTTTCCAAGCATGATTACCCATAACCAACCTCTAACTCCATGAGCCTCCCCTAGCTGTACACTTTTGAGAGGCCTCCACAATTCAAGGAATTAAGAGGAGAGGGGCAGAGGAAAAGGGGGAGGGGTAGGGACGAGAGACAGAGAAAGAGACAGAGAGGAAAACACAAAACTTGCTGACACGGGGCATAACTTAATTTCCACGGTAGGGGGACAGCTGTGCAGTGTAATCTGCCATGGCAGCCCATTCAGACTTCAATGGCAGGCTTGACCCGCCAAGGAAAACTCCTACAGCAGCCAGCCCCTTCTCAGTGAAGGAGGTGGTGACCGGGCCACCATTTTTGGGCTTGTCTTAAAGAAACATACCCCTCTCGCTTGTTATTGATAACACCCCCAGTCCCGACTCACACACAAGCACACACACAAGTCAGTAGGATTCTTTGCTGCCATCATCTCAGGAGGCTACGTGCATTTTTAGGAAGATCACATTGTAGTTTTCTTCATGCAAAGCAATTTCAGCTTCACAATGATTGCTTTTATGTCCCTGTTGAAGATTGTCTTTGCACCATTACATAACCATCTTGCTGCAAGCTTCTAGACAGACACACAGCAATAATATACACATGTGGCGTTTTGAATGTTATCCTGTGAAGCGTTTGACCAGAAGAGGCACTGCTGAGCAATGAATTCATTAGTGGATAGCTGCTTGATTTAGAACGCATCATATCAAAAATATATGTTATTCAGACCACTGCTGTAGGCTTAGGCTAAAAGAAGCATGCCTTTCCGGTAAGGAAATTGAATATGGCTTACATTTTGGTGATCCCCAAAATAAAAGGGATTTAGCTGTTTTCCGGGTAAAAATAACAGAATATTTAATACTTTCCGCCATGAAATTCGTGCATTGTATCCTTTTACAAATTATTTTAATCCTCCAATCTATTATGTATACATTTTGGTTCACAACTCTGTAGGGCTGCTCGATTATGGCAAAAATCATAATCTCGATTATTTGGGTCAATAATTGATATCACGATTTTTAAAAACGATTATCCATTTACTTTGAAAACATCCATTTATTGAAAAAAAATATTTGAACAGTATGTTTTTAACAGTTGATTACCCTGAACTTTAAGTATAATTCAACTGAAAAAACAATAAAAAAATATATTAAAAAAATGGAAAAATGTTTTCATAATCGTTGCGAGCCAAAATCGTAATTGCGATTAAAATAAGATTAATTGAGCAGCCATACAACTCTGTAAGCATAGTCTTTTTCTTTTTCTTAATGAAAATGAAAGTGTTTATTTTAATGCATCTTTTGCATCAGTGGACTATGGGATTGGTTAAAACTACTTTTATGCATCCGTCCTGGTTTTTAAAGTGACTCTTACACAGATTGTAACACTCTCAAAGTTGAGTTATTATGGATTATCCAGCAGTCTTTGAGCAATCAACCAACAAACCCAACACAAAATGTATAAACAGGACATTCCCTTCCCCCTCCCCCCCACATGAATAATGAGGCTGTAGCTCGGGAGTTGTGGGGAGTTAATAGTTTGGCAGTGGAAGTCAATAGGGGCCAGGGTCTCACTCCATTAAGCTGACCCCCAGGGCCACGTATTCATCCCTCACACATTCATTTCCTCTTTTATGCTCCCTCTCTTTTCACAGCGGAGGGCAGGCAGCAGTGCGGGCTCAGGCAGCCATGTTCAGACTGTTGGTCATAAATATGTTGGGTCGGTGTGTGACTAGATGTGGCTTTGTTAACCCAAACACAAATGGCAGCCTTCAAAGCAATGAATGAAAAGGCAAGCGTTAGACAGAGGAAACTTTGAGAGGAACTTATCACAACACTGACTGTTGTATCCCTCCACGCAAAGTTAACACAAAGCTGAGCTAACTTTCAGCGAGTTTCTGAGTTAGTAGTCATACATTTAATCTCATTCCTCAATTAGTCTTAGAACTGCAGACTTCTCAATATTTACAACTCATTTATGTGCTTAAGAGATTAGTAAATGATTCACATAAGCTCAGTGTGTCATTCAAAACACTGGTTTGAACCTCCTTTCTTCCTGTTGTGCTCCCTGCAGTGGCATTTGTAAACATCTTCAAGTGAAATCCTAAGAGCAAACAGATCTGACAGCCTTCAGTAGGCAGCACTTCACCTCTCGACTGAAAGAGGTTCAGCATCTCTGTTTGAAGTCCGACAAGTGGCAGTAAAAGAATTGCTGAGTGTAGCTTGGAACAGGAAGCAAATATCCAAAGTAAACAAAAGTGTATTTTGGAGGTGATGCTTCCTTAATATATCAGTTATTTTATGTTTAAGAAGTGTCTTGTGAAGTTTCTCATATTAAAAAATAGAGAACCCTTCAAACTAAAACTGAATCGTTCGTACCAAGACATCTTGACAGTCCTTTAAGCAACATTGTGTCCTACATTGCGAGGTAGAAAGGCACAAAACATGATGAATCTGTAATAAACTCGGCTGACATGAGCTAAACACACAATGAATAATCCTATAGGGCTGCAAAGGCACTGCACACAATGGTCCAGTTTACCAAAGCAACTGAGAGCAGGACTGGTGATTCAGGGTCATTAATAAAGCCCTCTTTGTGCTTCAGTTCATGATGGAGCAGAAAGGGTTTCAGATGTCTCTGCATTGTTTTGGGATGACTGATTGAACCCACAAACTACATTTCTTTTCTGTGGTTGTTTGGGACAGCATAATTCACTATGACAACATGCAGTTTGTTAGTGTGTAGGCTGGAAACAACAGAAGTAACAGGGAGTGTAAGTAAAGTATAGTAAGGACGTGCTGTGAGTTAACATGTCAGGCTAAACATTTTAAATATGCAAAGAAACAGTTGATAATGATGGAAATGGCAAGCTGGGGAAATAGGATAGTGATTACAGGCAGAAAAAACAACACTGCTAAAAATCCACAGCTATTTTATCACTGCTCTTTTCCTGTATCATATTAAGGCCCATTCCCCCCTCCCATGGAAATCCAGCTTAGCAGCTAGTAAAGACGAAAAGCCGAGCAAGTCTCTTCCTGAACTGCTCATATGTCATGTTAAAGACACCACAGGAACAGCAGAGGAAGGTGGAGCGTACAACAGGGAGTTGGTAATGTCTGGAACGAGAAAAGAGAGGTTGTGTGTGTGGATCTCTGTGTTTTTGGGGGAGGGTACAGCAGGCAGGAATGAGAGTGAAAGTGAAAAGGCCAAAACTATGCCATGGGAGTGTTTGTGTCACCAAAAGTGGGACTCTTGCGGCTTTCACACCAGCGCTTTTCCCTTTCTAGCTCAGAGCGGGAGCTTTTCTGGTTCAGCTCCGGTTTCCCTTTTCTGCTCCAGCTCTGTTCACACCGCCCAGAGCTGCCGCTGCTGCGTCATGACGTCACCGTTTACGTGCCTGCTTCATAAAATCCAAACCGTGCGGAAATCCCTCACATCGACAACAACAACAATGGCCGATTGTATTGAAGCGCTGTTCGCTTTGGTTATCCTCTTACGAAACGAAATGGAAGGCATCGGACGACTTTACAAGGGACGACTTTACTTGGAACTTTACAAACATCACACACAAGCATTTTGTTGTTGTTCAGGAGGCTGATCCCACCCCTGCCCCCGCCTCGACGTAAGAGAGACCTAAGCGACGCCGCCTCTTAGCTCCGAAGCTCTTGCCTCTAGACCGACAATTTTTGGAGCTGGAAGTGAACCGGATTCCAGAGCTAAGAGGCGGCGCCTCTGCGGTGTGAACAGGAAAAAACGGTACTTTTCAGGCTCCAGCTCCGAGCCGGAGCTGAAAACGCGTTGGTGTGAAAGGGGCAAAACAAAAGAGTGTAGTGCCGAGAGAAGGGAGTCAGAGGCGGTGCATCGAAGGTGCAAAGCTGTCTTTAATGAGCGGCAGAAATGCAGGTGTTGTCGGGTCGCAGCCCGGGACAACGAGAGAAAGAGCCAGGAGGGCACACAACATATATAGATAACAACACATATATGTCCGTGTGGAAACAATACCCCTACCCCACAGTTCCGTGTGTGAATTATGTCCCAGTGTATTAAAGGTGGTCACCACACAAGCCCCCCCAGAATTCAAACACGGCAAAAAAATCCTCGCGTCCGGGAGGAAGCACCACAGGGGCTGAGGAGGGTGAGGTTGCAGGTGAGGGCCGGGCCATGGAACGGGCCGTCGGAAGGGGGCCGCAGGAGAGGGTAGGGGCCCCAACGAGGGCGGCCCCACCGGGGGTGGGATGGCGGGCCGGAACGGACGAGCCGCGACGGGCGTGAATAACCCGGTGGTCCCCAACAGGAAGGAGCGCTGCCCGGCCGCAGGCGAACGCACAGCGGCGGCGGGCACGAAATCCTCAGCAAGCCTTGTGGTATCCCCGGGAGGCAGGAGCAGTCTCCCCGGGAGGAAGGAGCGTAACCCGGCCGCAGGCAGACGAGCAATGGCGGCGTGCACGAAGTCCTCGGCAGGTGTCGAGGTATCCCCGGGAAGCAGGAGAGCAACCCGGCCGCAGGCAGACGTGCCGTGGCGGCGGGCATGATGTCCTCAGCAGGCGCTGAGGCATCCCCGGGAAGCAGGAGAGGCCAGACAGGGTCCCGGAGCGCGCCACCCATGGGCCGATGGAGCATGGGCGACGTCCGGAACTGTTGAGGTGAGAGGGGGTCCAGGAGTGCGCCACCCAGGCACCGATGAACGTGAGTGGCGTCTGGATATCCCCGGAAGGCAGGAGAGGCCAGACAGGGTCCCGGAGCGCGCCACCCACGGGCCGATGAAGGCATGGGCGACGTCCGAAAACGCCGAGGCGAAGGAAGAGGCCAGACAGGCTCCGGAGCGCGCCACCCACGGGCCGATGGCAGCATGGGCGACGTCCAAAACCGTCGAGGCGAGACGGGGTCCAGGAGTGCACCACCCAGGCGTAGATGAAAACGTGAGTGGCGTCTGGAACCGCCGTTGAGGTGGTGAAAAAGGTGAGAGTGTCCACATGAGGTCAACCGGCCGGTCGTACCTCCTCTCCGGGACCAGAAAAAGCTCAAAAGGGTCGTCCTGTCCACGATCAAAAACAGGTGGGTGAAATTGTGAGAGGATCCACACGAGGTCAACCAGGCTTGGTCGAACCTCCTCTCCGGCACCACCAAAAAGGAATATGGAAACAGTCAGCCGTCAGCTGCTAGCCGTCAGTCGTCGTTAGCTGCTAGCCGTTAGCCGTTAGCTGTTAGTCGTCGGTAGCTGCTAGCCGTTAGCTGCTAGCCGTTAGCTGTCGTCGTTAGCTGTTAGCCGTTGTTAGCCGGTAGCTGTCGTTGTTAGCCGGTAGTTGACGTTGTTAGCCGTTGTTAGCCGTTATTCGATGTCGTCGGCCCCAGAGTCTCTGCTAGGCGGCGTGCCTCTACCAGGGAAGGTGCCGCTGCGTGTCGGGGCCAGCACCTCAAGGGTAAAGCGCGGGGCTCAACACTAGCCGTGTTAGCAAGCGCTGTCTGGACATGCAGCCGCATGTCCCGAAGAAACAGTGCCATGAACAAGAAATCGGGTTCTTCCGTACCTAGCAGGTCGCGTATAGTCTCCATGTGGTCGGAAGGCTTGCTGTCTCCCAGTGCCGAAACGATGTGAGAATGGCGAGCAACGTTCTCGGCCATTCCACGGAGGGCGCACCGAGCCTCAGTCCGTGTGCACGAGGCAGCCACGGACGTTTCCAAAAATCTCCGGCAGTTGAAGAAAAACTGTGTTTCTAGCCATGTTCGGTTCAGTCTCGGAAACTTCTGCGAGACTTAAGTCAGGGTCACCAGTGTAGTGCCGAGAGAAGGGAGTCAGAGGCGGTGCATCGAAGGTGCAAAGTTGGCTTTATTAAGCAGCAGAAAAGCAGGTGTTGTCGGGTCGCAGCCCGGGACAACAAGAGAAAGAGCCAGGAGGGCACACAACATATATAGATAACAACACATATATGTCCGTGTGGAAACAATACCCCTACCCCACAGTTCCGTGTGTGAATTATGTCCCAGTGTATTAAAGGTGGTCACCACAAGAGCAACAAAGAATAAGGGAGAGATGATGAGACCTTAAGGAAGGGGCATTGAATGTGCTGTACAAAGTAGGAGGCAAATTAGGTATTTGGTCTACGACTGTGTCTATGTGAACTTCTTTGTGTGAAAATAATTTGGTTCCATAGTGTTTCTAGATAGATTTTGTTATGACCTCTTAGCTCTTAAGGTAGTAGTGACAACATGACATCAGGAAGGAAGTCTTAGCTAGGTAAGAAATAGTCCTGCTCATAACTCAGGGCCGTAAAACCACGACCTGTTTTTTTACACTTTGACTTTTATGGATTAGAAAAAAGAGATATTATGTGAATTAGAGAGGTTTTAAGGTGCTGTTAGGAGAACTGTTTTTTCACAG
Source organism: Harpagifer antarcticus (assembly GCA_902827135.1). Taxonomy (NCBI): domain Eukaryota; kingdom Metazoa; phylum Chordata; class Actinopteri; order Perciformes; family Harpagiferidae; genus Harpagifer; species Harpagifer antarcticus. The sequence goes on from CADEHL010001172.1 coordinate 7,357,578, forward strand.
AGCCATGCTGGCTGTTTACCAGGCTGCAGAGCTTATCAGTTCTTTGATTTTCTTCCTTCTGGGACACATTTGATAAATGATGAAATTGGAAGTAATTTACCAACATTGTAATGATTTAAATGGGATTATAGAGTGTTTGCAGGACTGCAGCCCCTGGTGTGGATCAGTCCGATTGCAGCAGACAGTTCCTGGCTGGCAGCAATCAGCCAGGTAAACCTCTGGAGCCGGCTGCTTCCTCTCAGCCCTCAACCCCACCCCCCAACTCAACACATGCACATACAAACACACACACACAACATAAAAACGTATATTTTATTTCTATAATTTGTTTCAGTCTTAAGGCATAGCATAGCATTTAGTGACAGTAGACTGTTATGGAAAAGTTTGACATTCTGGTTGTTCAAACACCCAGTGGGATTAAATGGCGTGAACCTTGAGGTCTTAAATTAAAATAAAATTGTTTAAGGCCCTCTTTAGAGTCAGAGTTTCATTGTAAGTTAAAGTTGAGTTTTTTTGTTCTGGTTATTTCTTATGAGCGCTATGACTTACATAGCAAACGTCTAATGGACTTTTGAGCTACTGGTAGGGAATGTTTTCACCTTATACTATTATTATAGACTATTAAGGCTAGCTTTCTTTTGCTAAGCTTGAGAATGGTATTCATCTGTGAAGAAACATAGGTTAGAGGACAATTACAGAGCAGTTATAAGACATATAGAGCTGATCAGTTAGTCCAGTAACTATTATCTGAGCATCCGGACTAAAACCACCAGACTCAGGGACAGTTTCATTCCACAGGCCATACGACTGTTAAACACCTGAACTAAGAACATCCATGACATTCACCTGTTTGCAACTTCCAAATTATGTATCACTTGTATATAGACTCTTATGGCACTACTTCTATTCTATTTGATTGTATTACGTGCACTATTTTATCTGTTTTATTGTGTTGCACTGTTGGAGGAGCCTGGGACCTAATATTTTCATCGACATAACTATGACAATAAAAGCCTTGCATCTTGAATTAACTGTGTCAAATACAATCTGCACTCGTCAAGCCATGCAATGTGTTTTTGTTTTTGTTCTGACTGTTGCATATAAGATGTCCCTGAAGTATTCCTGAAAAACACAAACATTATTGCCCTCACCTCACATATTTAGAAGAAAAAAAGATACCATCTCTGGTATCCATTGCCACAGTGCAGACTCAAACACAATCTGCTGTCTTCTGTCTTCCCAGGAGCCTGTGGTCCTCTAATAAACATACCAATTGCAACACTTGTTGAGTTTGTGGTCGGCGACAGAATTGTATTTAGCTGGTGTGGTCCGAGATGGCAACACAGCAGAGATTTATGGCCTTCTGTCTCACTGTGAGCCATGAGACACAGTCAAACATACAACCCTGAACTAGATTTGTAGACAGGACGACGTAAATATTTAGATTAGTGTCTGACCTACAGCTGCACCTCAGTAAAGCAGGCAAAGGGATAACATTAAACATTATTCATGATGCGATGCTTTCTCACTATATAAAGGGAGGGACCAATCAATTGAAAGAGTTGTGGTATATGTAGTACAAAGTCTTGTCCAATACTTTAAATTCTTTTGGGCAAGGGCTACAGTTAGATTTATAAATCAGGCAATCAGTTCCAGATTTGCAAAAACCAAACACTGAAAATAATGTTTGTTTATTTGCTAAATGAATGAGGGGAGTCATATATCTCTGGTGTGGAGATATATGACTCCCCTCCCTTCAAATTATTAGCTGTGAAGTGAAAGCAAAACACGAGTTGAGAGAGGCCTGTTGTTTGTGTGTCTTGCTTTTTTTTGCTTTTCTTCACTCATTTGTTTGGCACCTCCCCGCTGGCATCCAAGCTGAATAAATTAATCATCCCCTGATTATACTCACAAGTTTCTTAGCTTTTCCCCTCTTGCTTCTCAGTTGAAACTAAAAAAGATGTGCCATTAGATACTCTCTTCTCGTTTGTCTATCTTTGCCTGAAGCTACAAAGTGTCATGGCTTAGAGAAGGACTGACTCATTCCTGTGCGCCCGTTTCATTTTACAACCTCCACTGAATGGCGTATCAGCTTCCAGTGGGTCCTTGGCCTTTGTTTGGAGAAAAGGAAACAACAGCTGTTGCTTTCACAGTATTTTCTAAACCAGGGTCCTTGGAAAAAAGAAAAAAACCCTCCCTATAACAAAAAAAGGCAAGAAACAAGCTCCACCAGTAGACCTTTCGCTCTATTTCTGACACCTACACACTTTCTATCTTTTTCATTCTTCTTCTGTCTGTCACACACACAGTTCTTTCCTCTCTGTCTGAGGCAGGACGGGGGTGGGTGGGAGGAAAACAGAGGGGAACTCACAGGTTCAGCTACTTCTTTCACCTGTCTCATTATTAGCGGTGATGAAGGACAGAGTCAGAATTCCCTCCAATAATTCTGTCTGTGAGCCGCCTGTCTCCATGCGTCCACCTGTTGACAGAATTGCTAAATGAGTCGCGGGCAGGAATGTTAATCAAAGAATCTGACATGTTGCTGGAGATTTGGCCTCCAGCCTCCCGACGGGCCTCTCGGACAGGTGGCTTGGTCCCTGTGGGGCAGATCTGATATCAGGAGTCCATTTCAGAACTCCTGGTTGTGTTTCAGACTTTTTCCTCTTCAGTGTCTACTTCCAGGAAAGACGTGAAAAATGTCCCCGCCATCCAGACACTAACATTTTATTTTTATTTGGGCTTCTCCTGATGTTCGCTCTCTAAAATATTTAGTTTTCTATTATCATCCAAGCCACAGAGGCAAGCTGGCACAAGGTATCCTCCATTTCTTTTCATGTCCAATAAATCATCAGCATCTTATAAAGAGAGAGAATAGACATGAAATACACCTCAAAATCATTAAATGTAATTGAAGACATGGATTCTGCTGACATCACTGTAACATTCATCCTGGGAATGTGATCCTCTCGTTTATTTGTTTGTGGTTTCTCTATCAGGAGATGTGTTGGATGTTTTTTTATGTTGAACTCTTAACCTGCAGTACCTAGGAAACAGAATAACAATGTTTCTCGGAGCATGTTGATCAGACTTTGTGGCACGAGGGTGGGAGGATGGGGTTATATGAGGAGGTTAGTTGGACAAATTCATCATGTAGCTGGAGGAGCCTCGGGGCAGAGGAGATCATCATCAAACAAAACACAAACTAATTGCAGAGCATTAGTGCAGGTTCAGCTTTCTGATGTTTGTGTTTGTGTACATGTTATGGCATCATTTTTGGGGGAAACCACAATGTTTAATCTTGACATTAGCACTTTTGAAGTGGGCGTGAAGCCAGGCTGTGTGTTTTTAGTTGTGGTTAGCCAGCCAGAGAAAATATGTTAATGAGATACCTGTACACTCATTGGCCGAGGTTAACCGAACATTTGTTCAGCCTTAGGAACAAAAATATATTTTTAATGAGTTCTTTTTCTTAAAATGTAGGGGCAATTTTCTAATAAAGCCCATATTCATTGATGCCATCAGTTTTTTTCTCATTGGTCCTCAAGTTAAATTGGCAACATGTTGTTCCTCAAAAAAATAAATACGTAAATACAATGTTTATTTATTGGACATTAGTCAAATAACGAATTAGTTAATGCGACAATTTAGGTAAATGTTACTTTAAATCACAAGGTCAAATATTTCTGGCTACAGGTTCTCTGATACGATTGTTGCTTTTCATCTTATGCACATTAATTATCCTTTGTTTTTCTTCCAATACCAGCATTTTAAAGATATTTCATTCAAACTAGGACATTATATCACATTTCTCTGACACTATTTAGACCTAGTGATTAATCAATTCATCAGAGAAATTGCATGTGATTAACTTAATGAAAAACAATTATCATCCCTAATTAGCAAGTTGATTCCCTCAGTTGCCTGCCACTTACCGAGGAATGAAGAGCAGGAGTCACTCATACATCTTGGAAACCCCCAGTGTGACTGGATCCAGACTATTTGGCAACAGATGATGCTAAACCTGCGCTAATGAGGACAATATTTCTCTCTAATAGTGTGTCTCCAGTTTAATAGATCTGAGTCAAGTGCTTTTTAAAATTCTCACTTACTCTGTGTGTAAATGGGCCAGCTGGCTGCTCTCAGCTGTTCTGCTCATTTCCTCTCTCCGTTGTTGATCGTTGTATCGTATAGACATGCTGCGTTTGCTGAGAGATGAGGTGTGCAGCCGCCATTTGGCTCAGACTAAAGTCATTCCAGTGTTGTTCTTTGTGAATTTGTATTACGAGATAGAGAAGAAGGGGAATAGAGTTTGACAGAATTGCGCTCATTTTGTGATTGCAAACTTCCCCTTTAGTAAAGTTCTGTCAAACTGCTACCAACATTGAAATTACCCAAATAATTTGTGTTTGTTATGTTGTCATCACCTCACTGAAAAGCAATCTTTCCATGAAAAGGTTTGTGTTATGATTTGCCGCTTCACTGATGTTTGTACGTTTTCTTTGGCTGCATAACCGGAAACTATCATTATGATTAAAAAACACAAGACACACAATTATTATTATATTAACAATACTGTTTATTATTATCTATGTACTATCCTGTGCTTTTGCAAATGTATAATACTTTCACTTTATTTAAACATACCTTTTTTACATTATCATTATCTGATAGTAAACAGAAAATTATAACTTTCATTGTGATTATAATTAATTCAATTTCCCACAGCCTAATGAGTCTATACACAGCTTTTGTCGTCAGACCAACAGTCCAAAACTCAAAGATAAAACAGAGGGAAACAGCAAATCGTCACATTACAGGAGCTAGAAGCATTGCATGTTGGACATTTATGCTAGATAAACAACTTAAAGGAAACTGTTTCAGCAAATTAGGGGCAAATTAATCATCGACCATGTCTTTTTGACAAGCCAAAAGCTCCACAATAAGACCCCGTTTACATGGAGACGGTTCGTGTTGTATCTGCTACTTTTCTCTTTCGTATAGCCCGTTCGTTCACATGAGGCCGTAACGGAACCGCGGAAACGGACCCCTCAAATGATAACGGGTCCCAAGGTGGGTAGATCTGAGGACGGAATGCTTTGGGGGGGCAAACGGCTCCGTTTGTAAGTCCTATACGATCATTTCCTGATAACGATGAAGCCATAGCGCCACCTCTCCCCACCTCTGCTGCTCACTGCTGTAGTATGGTCAGTAGCAGTAGCTACTGACCATACTACAGATGTTAGTGCAAAATCTACTGCTCCTCTACCACAACCAAGCAACAAGTGGACATGGAGAACTACATGAACTACATGTTGCTAAATCCACTGTGCAGCATAAACAGAAGGGCAACCATGGCAACCATTCTCGGGGGGTCTTCTTCGCTGCTTTTGGTGTATTTTGTGGCGGAAGTACAGCGCCACTTACAGGCCCGGCATATGTACTACAGCGTCTCCAGCGCGTTGAGCCGATACCGTGTAAACGGAAGACTTTTTTGATATTGAATTATTAAAATATTCGTTTCCGTGTAAACAGAGTCTAAATGTGTCCTTTTGGTTTCAGGAAGAGGAACATCCCTCTGACACCCGGCCTGCCCTCCTTCTTTAGCACCTCGAAGAGCTTCCAGGATATAATGCTGTTAAACAAACAAAACCAGTGCAAAGGGCACGGAGCCACGTTTCACTTTCAAACCTTTTGCTTGCATAATCTTAGCCCCTGTTAGATGACACCCTTTGTTGCTTTATTTAGCTTTTCATTCATGCAGTAATGTTATTTTGTGTGTGGGTTTTGCAGCCATTCAGAAGCTGGTGATAATTTGGAACGTGTATTTAGCGAAGCCTCAACTTTAAGCCAGTACATACAGCATAATGTGGATTCAAATCATGTAAATACCTTCACTCAGCAGTCACTATTATCTAGCGAGTAGCTTTTGTGTGCTCTTTGTCACTCACAGCCCATCAACAAAGGAAAGCGTGTTAGTGGCACTAAGAGGAATTAAGTCCAATCAAACAAAGTGACCACCATGTGAAACCCTCTGATCTCCTTTCAAATCCCTGCTTCTCAACACCAGCCAAAGTAAACTACCTCTCTTCATGCACCTTGAATGCAACACTGCAGAGACGTAGCAGCCCTCCAGATCCCCACAAAGCTCTTTGTTTGCTCACTTTTTACTGGAAACTATACTGTAAAAGACGCATAATTATCCAAAGCTGGCTCATAAAAAGACAAAGGCTTTGCTGCAGGTCACACTGGAGTTTGGGAAAGACAAAAAAAACACTGCAGATAAGTTGTAGCCAGGTGCATTTTGCTACCTATGCAGGGCAACACTCAGGCTGGAGCCACACGAGAACGGTAACGGTCGTATCCGCTACAGTTCTCTATCATATAGACGGTTCGGCCACATGAGGCCGATAGGGAAACACAGATAACGATAACGGGTCCCAAGGTGGGTAGATCTGCGGACGCAACGCTCTGGGGGGCCAAACGGCTCCATGTCTACGCCCTGGCCTATATGATCATTTTCTGATGACGCAATAGCCTCTCCCCACCTCTCCTGCTCACCCCGTGTCACCCGCGTCATCATACTTGCCAACCCTCCCGATTTTCGGGGGAGACTCCCGATTTCATTGCCCTCTCCCGGTTTCCTTCCGGGGTCATATTTCTCCCGATTTCTGACTAAATCAGATTTACTCAGGACTGTTTCCACTCGGATTTTAATACAGCTACACACCATTGTTTGGTTCCATGGTAGCACGTCTCTTTAGCAGAGGTGGGACCAAGTCATTGTTTTGCAAGTCCGAGTCAAGTCTCAAGTCTTTGCGCTCAAGTCCAAGTCGAGTCTCAAGTCAGGATGGGCAAGTCCAAGTCCTAAACTTTGACAAAACGAGTCATAAACAAGTCATGATGTGTTTTTCACCAAATGTAATGACATCGATCAACAGAATAATACTTAATAGTGAAATTGCTCTTTATTAGTCACATTAATAATTTAATAATCCATTTTCTCTCTGCTGGTAAAGCAGCCTAACGTGTTTTTTTCTATTTTAAGAGGGAACAGTAAGGTAAGGCTACCGTGACGGTTTGATTCAGAAGGAGTTTAATGTATAAGATCCCTGATGTTGAGGTAACCAGAATGTTTATTTACACTGTGTACAACATGTTATAAGGGACCCACAATCTATCTTTATGCATGGGATAATGTGCAGCCAGGCTCTAGTACAGCTCCGGCGATCCACTAGCACAGCACCCCCCCCCCCCCCCCCCCCCACCCCCCGCGGTGGATTTGAAATTTTCCCGATTTCTGAGGTCTCAAGGTTGGCACGTATGCGCATCATTGCTGATGTGTTTCGCCAACAACAACAGTTTACGAGTGTTTCGAGCCGGTATCTTGCAGGACAGTGCACCCAGCAGGAGCCTCCAGCAGAACCCCCCCCCCCCCCCGAAATCTAAAATTCTCCGGTCAAGATGTCGCTTATTGTTTAGGTGTCCTTTGACACTCAGGCAGTCATATTATTAGCTAGAATGGTGGGTTACATATTGTAAGCCTCGTTATATGATTCTGATGTACTTATATGATTCTGTTTTCTTCAAGGTTGTGTCTTCCTGGTCGAATGTACTTATTGTAAGTCGCTTTGGATAAAAACGTCAGCTAAATGCAATGTAATGTAATGTAATATAAGCACAGGCGGAGTCCTCTACTGGACGCTATGGGTACTACCGTTAAAACTGTCCGGAAACAGACCGAAAACATTTTTTAAAAATAAAATAATACTTTATTCCGAGTGTGCTTGCTTTTCTCTTTGAAAGTCATCACATAACGGCATTGTAATACACGGTTCGGCTGCATTAAATATTACATATCTGCCGTAGTTCTGTATAGAGCCCTGATGAGAAGACTTCTAGACAAACATGAGGAACTGAAAACGTGACGTGGATCATAAATATATCAGCAATTAAACAACATCTTACATTTCTTTTCACACAATACGTCTCCTTGCAGTATCAACACTAATTCGGCTGACTTTTATATTTGATCCAATTGGTAGATAGGCTGTATTTACACCATAACGGTGCACAGCTGATATAAAGGGACACCTAGTGGTTAAAGCATGTTATTGAATTTCATTATTTTTGTTGTTAGATATTAATAGGATCCCTATAAAGTATATTCATTACTCATTATTATCTACTAATAGTTAATTAAAGACTGTATATAATGCCTATTTTGCACATCCCTTTCAAGATTTCAAGATTTTCTAAGGTTTATTGACATATCATATTCACAAACGGTGTAGTTATGCATTGAATGAAAAACTTGGGTCGCAGGTTCCTCAACAGTGCATTACAAGACATCTATCAATATGTGTGTATACCTCCATCAATGTTAACTATGTTGAAGCACTTATTTTAACTGATATTATACATGTATTATACTATTATATAAGATGTATGTAGATAGTATAAGAAATGTGCAGAATATGACAGTTTAATGCTGGAGGTATACACACATATTGATAGATGTCATGTAATGCACTGTTGAGGAACCTGCAACCCAGGTTTTTAATCTCCGGCCTTGTAAAACACAGAATTTGTGTGATTATACTAAATGATTTACAAATAAACACCACTGCATATTTACAATTGTTACACATGCTGATGTAACGCAAATGTTTCCAACTTGGAAAACATATCTCAATAAAGTATATCTTATCTTAAGATGATCGATGGCTACTGCCATATTTGCAAAATGTGCCTCTGAACCTTGACAAGTGCATGTTTCAGGCTTATCAATTAACAACAGACATAAGACCAGCTGTTAAATAAAGCTCTTCTGACCTTAGCTGGCATGTGGGTATATATATTAATGCTGCCGATTATGGGCACAAGCTATTTTCACCCATTTATTAATTATATGTTTTAAATTTGAGTGTTTCCTATCCCCTAAACCTCCAGGGATGTACACAGTTTAATACTGGTAACTTCTTATTATGGGAAATATGAAAACGTCTTTTAAAACTACAATTCCCAGTAGAGGCGTGCCATAGAGAACATGTTGCGAAACACATGATAGCCAGCATGTGTAGTTCTGGGGACGGGGTGGGGGAGGGGGGGACGGGGTGGACCCGTTCAAATCCAGTTTTGGACAGTCTGCCGTGGTTCCATCCCATTTCAAGTGCTGTTCGACGCTCGCCGTAACCCTCGGAGCACACTCAAACATCCAATCACAGAGCTTGAGGACTATCACGGGGTTTGTCAAGCGAAGCGGAGAGAATACTTACTTCCCGGTGTAATATTCTCTAAAGCAAATGAGCTGCTCCGACCCTCGGTCCTGACGGACAACAACTTGTGTTTGTTAATCAAACAAATAAATAAACACAAGGATAATTATGTGTTATTGTTGAGTAAATGGAGAATTGCACAGGGGAAAATGCCACAATTTTAGATGCGGATTTTGTTAAACTAATAGGTTTGCGCTGTGGACCAACACTATACATTGACCGGGAAGGAGGTAGCAATAAAGACAACACCATTAAACAATTACACAACATAACAGAAATAATATCGATAGTCGCGTCCCTAGCAACCACCTTGGTAACAATGAAAACGTTGAATGGACACAATTTCTTGAAGTAGTCTTCGTAATAACTAGCAAACTAAAGATCATGTACATCCACTGCACACATAATCTGAAATAACAACTCATATTTCTCGCATCAAATGACATCAAAATGCAATTTAATGGCCAAACTAACCTTAAAATAGGCATTTTCCACCGAGAATAAAACGAATGTCGGCCATGTTTTCTTTTTCTGCAGGGAGAAATATGAAGATCACGTGACATGGCGTACAGACCTGTCGGTGGACTTCCATGGATGCCGGACCCGGAAGTGCCCGACAACGAGAAGTCCTCGTCATCCTCCTCCCCAGCAAACGGAGCCATCCGCCCTGCTGGGACGGCGAACGTCAATGTCACCGCCTCGCCCATATTCTGGTCCCCCAAACACTTGAAGCAGAGGTGGTGGGGATCGGCGCCCGCTATTCAGCCTGGGCACGAAGGACCGGCCCGGGTCTCTAGAAGTGGCGACTCCATGAAGGTATGATAACTTCTTTCTTCTTCTTTCAAACGTTTTTACTTTCTCTGCATCAGTTGTTGCTCGCTCGCTGAAGAGAAAAAGGATCAGGAGGCGTGGCCGACTTATATACTGTGTGCCTGTGAGCGCATTCAGGTAGGCTCGCCCTGATTGGCCGGCTACGTTTATGCAACTCAGTATGTGAATGCTTGCATAGCATGGTTAAGGGTAGTACCCATAGAGTCCAGTAGAAGGCGGAGCCTGTGTGAATTATAACTAGCTAGATCTGATCGATATAAACGCGAGTGAAGTCTAATCGGACAGGAGAGAGAGATGAGAGATCAGCTGCTGCTGACGGAGAAAAAGAGCCCTGCCTCTCCCCACCTCTGCTGCTAAATCCACCGCGGAGAATAAACAGAAGGGCAACCATGGAAACCATGCTCGGAAGTCTTCTTCTCTGCTTTTGGTGTATTTTGTGGTGGAAGTACAGCGCCACTTATAGGCCCGGCATATGTGCTACAGCGTCTCCAGTGGGTCGAGCGGTCTCACGTGGAAGGACACGTTTCTGGTGCCTATTGCGTGTGGACGGAAGACTTTTTTGATATCGAATTTGGTTTTTGCGTTACCGTTCCCGTGTGGCTCCAGCCTTACTCATGTTGTTCCTAAGAGGGTGTGTGGATGGGCTTTCATGCAGTTGTGTTGTTGCTCACAGGTATTAAGCGGGAGGAAAGGCAAACACCATAAAATGACAACAGTTTCCATCTTGCAGCAGATTATTATAGCAATGCACTTAAATAGGAATGAAATAGTCATGGAATTTTCCCCATTGAAAATAAGTTTGACTGTTGGTTTGAAACAGTGATCTCCCACGTCTCCCGAGTCTGATGCTGCACTGTATTATTTTTTGACTACCGGTACTTACTTTGCTCCTATCATGATCGCCAACTAAAACGAAAAGTTTGGTCAGTCTAACGCAAACCTTTCTTTACATTTGTAATTTTTTGTTTTCACTTGTTTTAAACCTGAATTCATGACCCTTCTGATCTTTGCAGTAATGTGAGATCAATACACCAAAGTAGTACTTTTTATTTATTTTTTGGTGAATTTTGCAACATTTACATAGGATACTACTCAACTAGTCTTGAAAAAAAGGTCAAATAGACAGAGAGAGAAGCAGCCTTATATATTTTTTGTATATACATGCCTTGAGTCAGTGAACAATGACAACAGTCTTGTATAAATGGGGATAAATGCATGTGGAATAATGTGTTCAGTATTATGCATCTCATGTCATTCTTCTGTATGAAAGCTGTTTTATTCTGGACTACACTTGCCTTGGTCAGAAAACCAGATGGGTCACAGGCTTCCTTCTGGTGGTGTCCCCACATAACCAGAACAGAAATATGTTTTCATCCTCCCGGGTTGGATTTCTCTTTTGGTTTCTTTGGCTGAAAACCGTCTCAGAACCTAGTTTTTTTATAAATCGACCTTACTGTGGGAAGATTTCCCCACAAAATTAACACTGGTCATTGAAATTATAAATCACCGATTAACCGCTGCCTCAAATCCACTTATGATTCAAGGTACGTTGCAGAAATATTGAGGAACAGGCAGGGAAGACAGGAACGTTAAAAAAGCACAGAAGAGGGGAAACTTGCACAAAGAGGAGAGGAGATTTAAGTGAAAACAGAGGATAGATCTGCCCCAATGTGCTCGAGTGAAGCCTGATGCAACACAGAAAGATTATCATACTGGAAAGTGGAGTGGAGGCCAATCCCATCGCTCTGTGCCGCGCCACAGGAAGTAGTCAGGGCCGTTAGTCTGACTGGCGCATATTCCATCTCTATGTTGGCCCGGAGCCTCTCCCCTGACACAGACGGGAAACATCCAAACAAGTGTGTTCAAAGTTGTTGGGGGTGAAAAAAATAAACATGTTGGCATGGAGCGCTGCTTAAGGCTACACACAGATTCACTGCACACCAGGCATAAAAGATTTACACACCCACTGAAGAGGAAGAGTACATGCTGCAGCCAAGGCAAACCCACACTCATGTTTATGGAAATGTTTTCTCTTGCAGACCACAGGCTCTCCGGCAGAAGCTTTGACTGCATCCATAAGTCAGTTTTTTATTGTACACTAAATCTCACTGTTATCAGTATTTGAATTCTAATTGCATGTTTAGATATTTTGGAGGGCTTTGATGTGTAACTATAGTGCCCTTTGGGAGAACAAGCTTATTATCGCCATTAGCAAGCTATCAGGGCAGATCTGTTCTTGTGTTGCTCTCTTTTGAGTTAGGAAGTCACCTGACAAAGCATGCTACAAAGATCTAATAAAGTGTTCTTTTATACATGAAAACACATTTTATTTTGAAACTACACCACACAATCTACAACTATTATTTTCAGTGCTCGAAAAGTTAATCAAAACACAAAAGTCGTAATTGCTGTTTTGTAGTGTTGAAGTAACCATTTGGTTATTCATTTTATATTACCAGGATTATCTTCACAGGCTTTTGTTAAAATGTGTGTAAGGGCTGAGTTGGTAATGTGGAAGAAAGTCATTTCCCTCCATCTTTTCCAAATAAAGACAGAACGGCTGGGAGTGAAGAGTCCTGGCCAAGTCATTTGATCTCAAACCACAAGAGAAATTCTTACAAATAATGACAGCATGCGGTGCAAAGCTGTAATTTCAAAACAATACAACAAGTTAAAATTGTAAGTCTGATCCTGATCATGGCCTAAGCTTGTTGGGAATTTGGCGTTTTTGTGCTTTGTAGTGTTTTTGCAGATGGCCAGCTGCTAGTGGTTTGGCCAGCCATGGGAAGTCTCCCTCCCATTAGCTTGTCTCCTGCCCTTAGTCATCTCTCTTATCTTCTCGCTCAGCCCACTGAGAGAGCAGTCCTCTGCCAAATGGACAGAAATATTTCCCCATGAATGGAGCTATAGATAACATCTTTCCCCATCATACCCTAGAGCATAGTCCTTTTCCCTGGTTCCTACCATGAACTATCAGAGCTACATTCAGGCCTTCAAGCTGCGAAACTATTTTAATGAACACACAATTAGAGCAGCGATGGGTCAACTGAGGCCTAAGGGTCCAGATGCCATCCCTGTAAGATAGCACTTGTTTAGATATTTGACATCAGTTCAGTCTTTGCACTTTTGTTACAATTAGCTGTGCAGGAAATGATGTCAGAATTGTGGTGGCTGGGGACAAAACTAAAGAGTGAGTCAAGTGAACTCACAACTAAAAGTGAGCAGTGGGTGAGAGTTGCATGTTAACATTTCTTATGTCTATGGTTGTATGTGACTGTAGTTCTGGTGTTTCTGAGCATGTGCAGGCTAGACTCTGTCAGAGCAAAGCATGTTTATGTGTGCGTGCAACTTTATTTATAATGTTTTGCTTTACTTATTGGTGTCTATAACTTTGACATGATGGCATGCTCTGATATGGAAAATAAATACCATATTAAAATACTTAATCACACACAAAAAGTATTGCAGCCCCTCCCCATCCCCCGTCTTATCTCTGATTTCAGGATCTTATATACAATTAGCTGACTCTTCATTTGTGAAGCCACACACAATTTGAGACCTGAGGCTTCAGAATTCATCTCCGTTTCATGTCGGCTCAGTTTTCAGCTTGTTTGCTCCCTCATGCTGCCTCGCCTGCACACCCTGACACAGCAGCAGACATTCTTTGCCAGAAGTAAAAGATAGTACCAGCAAGATTTGGAAAGATAAGGAAAGACTGTCATGACATGCATGCTTTGCTTTCAGGGAAAGTTAAAAGCACAGAATCACTGAAGGAATTTCAGATTTTATCATTTATAAAGGTGAACTCTTCTGTGTTGTTTAAATCAGAGACCGTTTATTTTTGATGTATCTAAAAATGTTGTGCACATTGTCTTATAAAGGCAGAACTAATTACTAAAGTAAAGAGAATTATAAGAGCATGCTGAAAAACCAAAATGTAGTCAAAAAACAAACTAACTCTGGGCTGTCGTGGTTCATTTCAAACATGTTTTGCCTCGGGACTGTTTGCCAGCTGCACGTCATAAGCGTTCTTCAGACCAAAAATGCAGGTTAAGATAAAAGTCTCAGACCAAACTCCTTCAGGTTTTGAATCTGGGCCTCCGAACTCTTGACTTCATTATTTTAAATTCCGCTGCCCTGACTTATGGTCAATTTCCTACTGTGAGCATTCCTGTGCACTCGGCAGACTGCAGGGGGCATGGCATGTTGATGAGCTTGTCAATGCTGAATTACTCTCTTGCACTAAATGTTTCCAAAGCCTTGGAAAAAAAGAAGGTTGTATTTATCTTAAACTACCTTTCTCTAGCAGGAAGAGTTAACTACAGAGAAAAATAACATAAACTTATATTTGCATAACTAAGGTTGCAGATATCATGTGCATGTCTAAGATTAAAGGGTCACTTGACTTCTTTATTTAGAAATGGGAAGCAGTCAAGTCTAGACCAACTTTATCTCCTGAAGGTTGTCTTTGAGAACTAATCATTTAGGGTAAATAATATTGAAGGTGTTTGGATGACATGAAAAGTGTAGATTGCTTGCACATTATTTCGTTTTTTGATAAGTAGCAAAAGGAAATGCTCCGTACATACCTCTAGGATGTTCGTATAAACAGCATTTACACATTTAGAAAGGGATAATTATGATAACTCAGCAGGTTACCTAAACTGAAAGGGAATGATAATCATAGGGACCATCGCTGTAATGCAAATGTGTAATCTTGTTGCGTACCCTGTATATTATCTCTTGTCATTGTTGTCGATGTTGCACCTCAGGCACACACAGTGATGTCATGTAAATTCCTCTGGCGGTGTATCATTTACTGTCAGGTCTTATAATTCAGTGGAGGCAACCCCGCCTGATATCACAAGTGACAACCTGTTGATGTGTTTTTGCTGCATAGCCAGGGAGTTGCTATGCACTTTTTTAGTCAGCAATTAATTTCAGCTCTGGCCAAAGGGTGGGTGTGACGTTCCAAATGGCTCCGAGGGTTTGACAGTCAGCCAAGAGAGTGTGTGTGAGAGAGAGTGAGAGAAAAAACTCTGAGACGCAACACGAGCAAGAGATATTCCTCCAGCTGACTTTATTTTTATGACCGGCAAACCACAGTAAACAAACAAAAGAGCACATAAATTGTTCACTACCCTCTAAAACCCAAAACCCTACAAGCAGTTCTGTAGCAAGAAACAAGCCTTTTGCATGGCAAGCAGTGCCACTGGAGATTTGTAGATTATGCAATGAGAGCATTTTTAAACTCTGCACCCTGAAAACATCTTGCTTGTGCCGTGACTATATCCAGACACCCTGCAGAGTTATTACACAAGTTACTGCGTCAATGTTAAATGTGCCATTCCAAAACTGTCAACTGTACAGCCAAGGATTAATGTGTCTGCAGCAGTGTCGCCTTTTTAATGTTAAAATATACAAACTTGAAAATGTAATGTTTGTTTAGCAAGACAAACTGCGCCATGTTCTCACTTCTCTTTGTGGAAAGAAGGTGTTTTGACAGTATGAAGTATACTCCCACCGAGCTGTAACACCCAACAACCAAAACAACAACAACAACAACCCACCATGTACAGGGAATACGAATATTGGAATAACTCGGTCTTAAACCTGGCATTGGTGGTTCTTTTTAAAGGATGGGTTCGGGCTTTTCAAATCTGTTTTGAAACAGTCATCACTTCGAAATATGTACAGCTACACTAATCCAGATTTTATATTAAAAGAGAAGTGTTCGTCGCTCGTCCGCCTGAAAGGGACTATTTTAACCCAAATGATAATGATTTCCCAACATTAACAGCTCTTCTAGCCTCTAGCCTATGAACCATAGACTATATACTTTTGGATATAGTCACCGTGATGCCACTGGAAATGGTTAATGTTTTATGACTAACCCAGTCTACCAATGTGTGGTAGGGACCTCTAAAACACAAGGCCCACCCTCAAACGTATACTGCTTTTCGTGTCATACATGCCAAAAACTGCAGTTCAATGAGTGGCCACTTGAGAATGGCTCGAAAAGGGAAGCAATTGCAACAGACCGCCAAGTTAAATGTCTGACAGCAGACAAAAGTATACAGCCTGGAACAAAGAATAGTTTTAGTTTCCATAGCTAACTTTCCAGTTTATTATAACTGGTAAATCTTTAAATAAATGTTGTTTTTTTTAAGTTTTAAGTTTGCCAATAATCAAGGGCGTGGCCCTTTTAAAAAAACAAAACAAAAAAAACAACTTTTTGGATTATTTTTGTTCAGTTTAGGTATTTTTTTAATAGACTTCTATGCAATCGGAACCCATCCCCTGCTGGCTGTTACAGAGGACAGAAGTTTAAGGCAATTTCAAATTGGCTTCACCTCAGACCTGGAGGTTGACGCTTGCAACGCTGCAGATAAATGGCAGAGAGGGATTACTGACGGAAAGCCCTGAAGGCTATCTTCCCAGTTGGAAATGTTTTTGCATATTTCATATAAATTGTTTTGGTTTCTAGCCCAATCTTTTTTGGTTCACTTTTCATTCTCGTCAACCCCGTTTCCAGCCCCAGCAGCCTGATGTTTCTGAGTGAAAAAGTTCTCAACACCACTATACACTACCTGCTGAGCTGTTGAACACACGGTATTTCACATTTACCCTCTTGTGTTGGAGCAGATGAAAAACAAAACTGAGATGCTAACATTTGAGTGTTCCTGTTTTGTGTAAAAAATGCACTATTCTGACCATGATTCAATCTCTATTTGAGAAAAAGAAAGTCCAAAGTGTGCGTTCTTTGAAAAGATGCATGCGAAATGATAAGAGACCAGAAACTTTTACATTTAAATCTCGCATGCGAGTATTGTATAAAGTTTAAACAATCCAAATAAAATATTAACTTTCAAGTGGAAACCTTGCTGAATTTCAAATGAGAAATGTCTGAAGTTATTTCCAGACAATGTGTTTCTTTGTGTTCACTGGCTGCCTGTTACAGTTTGTTGTGCTCATTTACTCTGTGCAGAGAGTTAAACTAATGGAGGACTGGAACAACATCTGGACTCACTAAAGCACTATTAGCAGCTCGCTTATAATTGGCCCTGACCCCTTCTTCTGAGAGGTCTTTGGTCAGAAAAGGTTGGGTAGTTTAGGAACAGGAAAATGAACTTCCTGTTATTCAATGATAATGACCGCATTAGGTGCAAAGTTAACTAAGGGTCATTAGAAAGAACGTCACACACAAACATCTGCTCAGCATTTAAAAAAGATGTTTATTGAATTTCCTGAAATGGAAAACAGATTTAAGTTAAGACATTTTTAGATTTTTGATTAAGAATTTGACCATAAAGCCACTGACAATACAGGGCGTAAGAATATTTATATGCAGTTTTATTTGTATGTATGTCTATACTTTGAACATAACATGAACAACATGTTTAAAAATGACAAACAGCCACCAAATCAAACCAAAATATGACACTGTATTCAAGGTTCCTTGCACTTTAATACTTTTATTGTCATGGTTTTGGATTTATGTTTTCATTTCCACCTTTGTTTTGAAATGTTTTCCTTCTTGTGTCTTGTCTGATACTACTCCCTGTGTTTGCCTTCCTGTCGTTAGTTTCCCTGGTGTGTCTGATTGCCTGATTGTGTTCACCTGTTGCCCTTGTGTTTCTGCCTCCCCTGCCCAGCTGTGTCTTGTCCTGTGATTACCCTTCTGTGTATTTAGTCTTGTCTTCCCCTGTGCTCCATGTCTGTTCGTCGTCATTTCATGTCCCTGCTGCCTGTCGTCTATGCTTGTCCATGTTCCCTGCCTCTCCTATGCTTGTCCATGTCTCCTGCCTGTTCCTGTCTGTAAGTTTGTTCCTGTCTGTCGTGCTCCCCGGTTTTTGTTTCTGTTAATTAGGTTCTTGTTTTTTCATGCCTTTGGCTTTTTATAAGTAAAGCTCGCTTTTTGTTACCTTTGTTACCTTACCTTTTTTGTCTTTCTTAAACTGCACTTGGGTCCTATTTTCCCCAAATCTGACATTTATAGGTGAAGCACTTTCTCAGAAATCCTTTCATCATTATTAGCTTTTTGTTCTCACGTCAAAGAAACATAAACTTTGACTGTAATCTTTGAAGCTTTATGCCGCCTGCAGCGATTGGAAAATGTCTCACTGAGGCGACCACTCACTGCTGGTCCCGTACGAGACAGAAAGGCCCCGAGGCTCGCTGCTCTGCCTCTAACTAACTCCATATGCTAGGGGTCTGGACATCCAACTGACTTCTAAGACTGTTGCATACTGGTGCAACGTAAACTTAGCATCTCATCTGAGCGGGGGCCACAGGAAAAAAAACCCTCCCTTGCTCTAAGGAGAGGCATCTGTACCCCATCACTCTTTATCCAGCTCGCCATTGCCCAAGGCTTTGACAGTGATGTGTATAAAACTTTGAAGGTTTAAATAATTCAGTTTCTCCATTTATTTGACTTTTTTCAGATGAAATAATCAAGAATCAGAAAGGTTGTACGTTTTAATAACTAATACTTTAAACAAGCAGCACAGAAAAGGCTCCCACTTTCTAGTTTCTGTCAAAGTCCAAGACACTTGGATTCTTGTTTCTGTGAGAAATCTTTTTTGAGAACTCTTTACTGAATGAGTGGGTGAAAGGCACTGCTGGCACAGAGATTGGATTGGTGAATGAGCGGGCTAAGAAAGAGTACAACAGGTAACAAGGACCTACTGCTGAGAGACAGATGGCTGAGCTGCACAATAAGAGGCCCGTACACTAACAGGAAGCTCTGTCTAATGTGTGCGTGTGAGACTTTCTTTTACTTGCTGCATATCAATTTGTCCAATGAGGAATCAAAGAATGTCTCATGAATGACTGTTTCACAGAGCAGATACTGACATTTCTTTGGGGGTTACTCTAATGAGCGATGTAAATGAGGCTTCTCGAATGGAAAGTACCAAGCTACATGGCTGAGGCATTTCACATCATCACAATAAAGTAAATCCTAGATATTTTCTGATATATAGACAGGAAGAGACATTTGACAGGAATCAGAGAAAAACAACTTGAATGTTTTACAGTCATTTTCATTATAAGATGATTGTCAATTATGTGTTTTCTCCCATGTCCTCTGGTCTTATAAAGGTTTGGATGCATGTCTGCTGCGTGGTGCAATGATGATCCTACACAATTTTGTTACACATAATGTGGTAGGCCTCTTCATTATAGTTATTTTAAGAGGACTTGCTTAATATACTGCCTGCTTGTTACATTTCTTTCAGTCACTTCCTTCATTTCTCAGAATTAACAAATTAACTTGGCTAATGCATCTTCAATTTGCTGCAAAGTTTCAGTTCAGTTACTCACTGACTTTTTGTAGTTTGTTTAGTCTTTCCTTAAACTAAGTGAAGTGCCGACTTCAGTTCATTTTCTTGCTGGTTCACGCTGTTACGTTCAGTGAAATACAAAACTAGCCCATAGAAGCACTGTTATAAAGTCAGCAGCCTATTATTTACTACCCAATGTTTAGCTTTTGCAACCCCTTAACAGATATTTAGCGAGGAACTAACATACTGTGTGCTGATATGACGACAGTGTTCACAGTAACCAGTGAGTAGAGCTCCACAGCTAAAGGCTGCGGAGTGGGTCAGTGAGAGTGATGATGGTTTCTACGCCTACTTCACAAAAAGTAGAAGTTGCTTTCAAACAAAGCTAGGGTGCAACTTTATTTGAGTTTGTGGAAATGTGGGCCTCAATGATTGTGGCCCTATCCGTCACTCAAATTGTAGTGTGTTTTGTGGTTGCTTTGCATTGGGGCCTGCTGGGGTAATGCTGGTAGAACATTGGCGTCTCAACTTGAGAAGGGTTTTCTTTCTTTGTTTTTCCATCACTGTGAGTCCACACAATAACCCTTTCTGCTTGAGTCTGAAGGATAGACATGACACTTATTGCAGATGTTTTAAGTTGCTCTACCATTAGACTACATCAAACCGGCATTGGACATATGTCCGCATGACATCACGTCATCTTATCCGTGGGAAACGTACAAAACCAGACGGCTCAGAAATGCGCAAGTACATTACTAACCGCTGCATTTAAACAGTTACAGAATAAATGCACTTTTTACAGTGTGTCAGAAACTAAGCTTTGAGTCACCAAAGTCGACCAAAGTCGATTTTGGTTTCCTGATGTCTGTCATTCTTAGGATTTTCCAGCTGATCACATTAACTAACAACATGAAACAAGGAAATGACAACCACAGACATGTGATTTCCATTTGAATCTGTATAGTGATTTTTGCAAGAGAGCATGCATACCAGCCAAGCATGCAGGCAGAGCATGCATGAATCAAAGAGCATCTCAGATTGCAGGGCTCCAGCCACTGTAATTGATAGTCAAACCACCATCCCCCCTTTGGGAGATAATCTACAGCAAAGAGTCAAACCACATCCAGTTTGGATCTCTGCCAGCAAATTATTCATTGCTCTAGCTATCTGGGCCAATGCAGAATCATAAGGATTACACACACACACACACACACGCCCTATCTAGGGGCAGACTGAGCTATTTTCTGGAAGTCAACTTGTTGGCTGCGGTGGCTCTCCACACTAAATAGCGAGGCTAACCAGTGTTTGCTTTGTGGAAATCCCTTTGGCGTTTGCAGAGGAAAATGGGGCGGAAGGCTCACACAAGCCTATTGCCCTCCTCTCTGCAGTCATGTGTTTTAAGTAAAATATGTATTAACTGTGCTGGTGGGATTAAATGCATACGCTGCACTACAGGATTGTATATGCAATGTTAAGAATAATCACATTACATGGCCTTGTTATGTTTCTTGTGGCAGTAAAGAAATAGATGTCAATCAAAGCCTGAGCTGTCAAGTTGAAGGTGTTTTATATTAAATATTTTAATAAACACTGTCTCACCGCTACCAATTTTAATGCTGCAATTGTCATGGGGAAAGTAAGTTGGGGTTAGTTCTACTAATTTAAGAAAATGGATATACATATTTGCTATGATCTTAACAAAAATACTGTCACAATAAGCAGTAAGCTTTATTGCTAATGTTCATCCATGGTTTAAATTATGAGCTTTTCAGTGATTTCTTAGGCTATGAAAGTGATGGAATTATGTTAGCAATTGAACATATAAACGGAAATGGTTAACTAAAAAGTATTGGAAAAAACTATACAAATAGTTAGCTTGAAGTCACAGATAATTGAAAGGATTAAATAAAATGAATAAACAGTTGCTTATGTAAGATCCTAAACACTTACAATTGTATAGTATGTAAGTAGAAAAAACATCAGTAACATCCATTGTAGTATCCACGTTAGACATTTTTTAATGAACACTCTTGCCATGGCGGGTGTTGTTGATGAAGGTTTTCCTGAGCTCATGTGAAAGTGAGGTGGCGTTACGTCAGACATTTGGTAACCACTGGTCTGCAGGTTGTTTTTCTCCCCGTGATCCAGGATGGAGCCCCCCCCCCCCCCCCCCCATCAGGCCTCGACCTGGCAACCTGCAGGCCTAAAGTGAAAGCTCAGCCAGAGTTGGGGCCCAGGCCCCTTATCATCTGGTTTCTATTCTCTCTGCCCTGTCCAATGAAATCTGACCTCCTTTAGAGGAGAAGTGAATTATGGGCCCATCAATAAATACCATATTCCCCCTTTTGAAGTTGCCTACGTGATGGAAAGTGGTAAGATGTCATGTGTTAAAGTTATTACCCAATTCCTTTGCACTAATCTATTTGCTTTGTGCTTGATGTTCCTGACTTTTGAAGACTGTTGTGGCTTCATCTATTCTGACAGCAGCCAGACTGAACGCTTTTTTCACTCTGCCCGAATGTCAGAACTATTTTCAATCTCCAGTCGACTTTCTTTAACCCCCACAGAGGTAACCTGGAGGGAAGAGGGAGTGGTGTGTGCATAACAGGGGAAGATTGGCTTTGAATGTTTCGTGACAATGGTGGATAATTTTACCAGCTGGTGAATAGTCTCCTCTTGAGTCATTTGGAGGTGCCTATAAAGCCTGTGTGTAATCTTCCTGCCTCCCTCTCTTTAATTGTGCCTCTCACGGAACAAGTTGCTTTTGTTAAAATAATAGATAGCCTACGGTCCTTCTGATCCAACTAGAGAAAAAGGCAAAACATGAGGATAGGACATTCATAGAGTTTCTTGCTGTGTTTTAAAAAGATGCTTGTTTTTGCTTTGTGTGAGGGACACATGTGATGAAAGGCAACGAAAGTCCCTAACCAGGTTTGAATTCAGGACTTTGCATTCAGTTTGTACATGCCCAAAGGTCTTGTTAGCTTTAACATAACGTTTATACAATACTTAGTGTTGAAAACGAGGCGGATAACAGCGCACTGTCAATATTGAAAAAGAGTGGGAGGAGGTTTTAGTCACTGTGACACTCCGTCAAGGAGTTTACTGACTAGACCTGCAAAGAATAGAATAACAGAATTATTGGCCAACTATACTTCAATAAATCGTTAATTGTTAAAGTAGTTTTCACACATAAGGTTTTCAGTCCCGCCCTTCAGGCTTTGTTCTATATTACATTACACTGAATATCTTTGGGTTTTGGACGGACAAAACAAAATATTGAAATACATCATCTTGGACTAGAACAACTGGGGTGTCTTTTTCACTATTTTTCCATGTGATATATATCAGCAGACAAATCCATAATGAACCCTATAGTGACGCCTGTACTAAACACATTTTTATTTACATATGTTTTGTGGAAAGTCTCATTCCAACAGCAAAATCAGTCACATACTGTATATAAAAAGTGAAAAAGCAACACAGCAATACTAAGGTTAAAATGAAAATGTCCACAGTTACCATAGACACACTACAAAGGCCCCATGAGACACACACGTGATGGTGGAGGAGCCTGGCTGCTATCTGCACATGCTCAGTGTCGATGAAGATCTCAAGTTTAGAAGCTGCCCTCTCTAACAGGTCAGATCTGCAGAAACAGCTGCCTTGGATAATGAGCAGCACACTTGTGGTTGAAATGGTTGAAAAATACCACGACCATTAGGAAGCCTGACGTGAGAAGAGAATGAAGCGAGAGGAGGATGATTGCATATACAGTAAGTACAAAGTGAGGTGAATAAATCCGACATCTGCAATTACAGCTAAGACAGGCCGTTAACAGGGCAGACAGCAGCAACATATTAAACCGGTGCTTTTGGGGTTTAAAGGAGCATATAAAAACTTTTAGGACAAAAAAGTTCCTCTAAAAGAAAAAATTGTGTCTTTTCTTCTGGGAGTTTATTTCTTTGTATAAGAGTGCTGATGTATGTAATGTGTTTAAGAAAAGATGGCACACTTATTTTAGGCTTTCCTTTATACAACAGAGCATCTGTTGACAGAGTCATTGTGTCATTTCAGCGGTGCATAGGAGGAGGTGTGAAGATGTTGTCGGTGATATTCATTACAAGCCGGCGCATCAGCCCATCAAAGGTCTCCTTTGTGGAGGGGATCAAGCCAGAGGCAGGTTGAGGCTTTAGCAGAGATGCCTGTGGTTTGCTCTTCCTCTTGGTTTCCTCTTTTATTCTGCTGCCGCGTTGTTGAGCATCTGGGCTACACAACCCCAGCTTCTGCCAAACTCAACCTTTTCTTTGAACAGAGCTATTGAACCAAGTTCAACAGTCCCAATATAGACTGATATTTCTAGGAGTTGGCTTATTTTCTAACCAATGTTGATAGCTTGTCAACGCTTTTAAATATACATCTGGTCTTTTGAATGTGATTGATTTTTACAACTGTGACTTTCATGGCCCTTGCTGATCAAGGTCACAACGTCACTATGGATTTAGAAAACTCAAACACTTTCAAATATGTGCAGTATATACAGTGGGGCAAAAAAGTATTTAGTCAGCCACCAATTGTGCAAGTTCTCCCACTTAAAGAGATGAGAGAGGCCTGTAATTGTCATCCTAGGTATACCTCAACTATGAGAGACAGAATGAGAAAGAAAATCACATTGTCTGATTTTTAAAGAATTTATTTGCAAATTATGGTGGAAAATATGTATTTGGTCAATAACAAAAGTTCATCTCAATACGTTGTTATATACCCTTTGTTGGCAATGACAGAGGTCAAACGTTTTCTGTAAGTCTTCACAAGGTTTTCACACACTGTTGCTGGTATTTTGGCCCATTCCTCCATGCAGATCTCCTCTAGAGCAGTGATGTTTTGGGGCTGTCGCTGGGCAACATGGACTTTCAACTCCCTCCAAAGATTTTCTATGGGGTTGAGATCTGGAGACTGGCTAGGCCACTCCAGGACCTTGAAATGCTTCTTACGAAGCCACTCCTTCGTTGCCCGGGCGGTGTGTTTGGGATCATTGTCATGCTGAAAGACCCAGCCACGTTTCATCTTCAATGCCCTTGCTGATGGAAGGAGGTTGTCACTCAAAATCTCACGATACATGGCCCCATTCATTCTTTCCTTTACACGGATCAGTCGTCCTGGTCCCTTTGCAGAAGAACAGCCCCAAAGCATGATGTTTCCACCCCCATGTTTCACAGTAGGTATGGTGTTCTTTGGATGCAACTCAGCATTCTTTCTCCTCCAAACACGTCTAGTTGAGTTTTTACTAAAAAGTTCTATTTTGGTTTCATCTGACCATATGACATTCTCCCAATCCTCTTCTGGATAATGTAAATGCTCTCTAGCAAACTTCAGACGGGCCTGGACATGTACTGGCTTAAGCAGGGGGACACGTCTGGCACTGCAGGATTTGAGTCCCTGGCTGCGTAGTGTGTTACTGATGGTAGCCTTTGTTACTTTGGTCCCAGCTCTCTGCAGGTCATTGACTAGGTCCCCCCGTGTGGTTCTGGGATCTGGGCTCACCGTTCTTGTGATCATTTTGACCCCACGGGGTGAGATCTTGCGTGGAGCCCCAGATCGAGGGAGATTATCAGTGGTCTTGTATGTCTTCCATTTTCTAATAATTGCTCCCACAGTTGATTTCTTCACACCAAGCTGCTTACCTATTGCAGATTCAGTCTTCCCAGCCTGGTGCAGGTCTACAATTTTGTTTCTGGTGTCCTTTGACAGCTCTTTGGTCTTGGCCATAGTGGAGTTTGGAGTGTGACTGTTTGAGGTTGTGGATAGGTGTCTTTTATACTGATAACGAGTTAAAACAGGTGCCATTAATACAGTTAACAAGTGGAGGACAGAGGAGGCTCTTAAAGAAGAAGTTACAGGTCTGTGAGAGCCAGAAATCTTGTTTGTTTGTAGGTGACCAAATACTTATTTTACCGAGGAATTTACCTATTAATTCATTAAAAATCCTACAATGTGATTTCCTGGATTCTTTCCCCCATTCTGTCTCTCATAGTTGAAGTGTAGCTAGGATGAAAATTACAGGCCTCTCTCATCTTTTTAAGTGGGAGAACTTGCACAATTGGTAGCTGACTAAATACTTTTTGCCCCACTGTACGCACTTTAAATAAGGGAACTAGAAAATATATTTGTGTAATAACTTTAAAGGTAACACACCGAACCAATAGTAGCTTGATCCTTTAACAAATCACCCAAAAATGTCTCAAAACAAATTTTAAACAGTTTGCTGATTTTGAATTTTAACCTTATAGACTTTTTGTTTTGGGGGATCTGGATTGTTTAGGAAAAATGCAATTTGGGCATGTCACTGTAGCATTTAAGACACATGATTATCTGACTTGCAGATACTAGAATTAGAATCAATATCAGAGTCCGTAAGTAACTGAGGGATCAGGTCGGTTTCATGTTCAGCCATGCAGAAAGGGATGTGCCTCCCATATCAGCATTTAAATCCACATGAAAGCAACAAAGGGAAAAAGGAGAAAGAGATCAAGAGAGAGATAATGTCCATTCAGATGCAGAAGCCACTGAGTGACTCAGAGCCTGCAGGGTGTTTCCTGTCCGGTGCAGGTTGTGACCCTTCAGGACAGAGCGGTCGCAGAATGATCCGTCTGTTGAGAGAAACTGCTGGGCCCTCAGAGCTGCTGAAGACCACAAGAAGCTGCCTGGAGACCTTTGACAGGCTCAGATCATGTAGCCAACACCACCACAGCCTCAAGGCCTGTTGCCACTAAGATCAGCTCACCTTGACCAGAAAGGTCAGAGTTTGAGATTTCCTCACTAAAGAGAATGCGTTGTCTATCCTACAGAGAGGAATTGGTTGTAGAAGTAGAATCTCACATGGCTGTTTGAATAATGACTGCTCACTCATTTTTGTAAAATGACCAGAGCTGGTATACTTTAACTTAACTTTAACACCAGCTACCAAAAACAGCTGCTGTGATAGATTTTTTAAATTCACTTTGAATACATTCTTTGTGTAACATCTTTATTAGTCCAGATGGGAAAACAATAAACTGCAGAAAGCTATATCACAACTTGCCACAGCTTAAGCTAAAATGTTACTATCATTAGTAACATTTTAGCTTGACTAGACTTTGGCTGTATTGAAATCCATGTAATTTCATATAAGCTCACTTTAAATCCCATGGTTAGTTATTTGTATCATGATTCATAATACATATAAATATATACATATAAAATGTTTTTGGAGAGGTCAAGAAGTGTCAGGTTTACACAATGGCTGTCCATTGTAAAAAGTGAGTTGAATTAGCAGCAGTTTTGTTTTGGACTCATTGCGGGAACGTAACTTCCCCCCTCCATTCCTTCAAGCTCAATTATCGTCCCTTTTCACTCCTCGGGGCCCGAGCACCCAGCAGCAGGCTTCAACTTGTGCAGGGGTCTTGAATCTCTGGTCTAACCAGAAGAGAGGGCGTTTCCTTAACACATAAAGCTTCAAACTCTACAGCTCGTATGCCATTCATTCTGTGTGCCCAATTTATGGTCTGGATTTTATTAGTGGTGCATTAATTTGTTTTGACAAGTTATTTCAAGCCAAATGTTTTGTAGCTAAATCTCAAGGTTTTACTTTAAAATAATACCAGTGAGCAATGAGATGGATTTCATTAAAAAAACTCAAGAACAAATCCTCAAAGTGTCCCTACATCAGACAAAGGGACCAGAAAAGAGAGAATAAACAAGAGAAAGAGAAAGTACATAGCTATTCATTTCCCTTCAACATGTGCCTCCCTCTCTACATCCATCTCTATCTTCCTCCCTGTCCGCCCAGACAGTTTGCTTCTGTACTTTGCAGGGAAAGTGTCCAATGGCGTCGACAGATTTGTCTTTCCTAAAAGATTAGCTGACACCTGTCTTCTGCTAATTTAAAGCTTTTTACTGGCCCCATTTTTCCAGGGCACTCACCTGCAGAGAACAGGGACGTCCAGAGAGGGCTTTTAACCTGAACCTGTGATAGAACCAGGGAGCCCCACTCTGTCACCAAAAAAGAAACAAAATGTGTTGTATTTTCATAACGCCATTTTCCTAAACAAAAATGAGAAGGTTCAATAACTTAAAGACCTTACGTATCTACTTTTTAGACATTTTCATGAATACGACATATTTTTGTCTTAGAGCCCCTCAAGCCTTCTCTTATTATAAGAGGCTACATAGATTATGCATTATTCTAAACTGTTTATGGACATTGTTTGGCTTGAGATAAACTAATTTCTGCAAAAAAAACAAGGTTATGTGTGTGTGTATTACCTTTTGCGCAATATAGAGACCTCGTAATTTCCTGAAACCTAATAAATGATACATCTAGGGTTATTTATAACTTTAAGCATAGGTAATACAAATGGTTTACCAGGGAGTAAGTACAAAAAATACACCACAAGGCAGTGTGTTAAAGGAGCAATGCACATACACGTTAGGCGTTTAAAGACGATAAAATACAGGAGCAAATCTGTAGAATCAAACCAATAAATACCACAACATGACTTGACAAGTGAGACAAGAGGGCAGGAGGCTGTTTTGCCAAAGGATATTGGAAACGTGCATTCCAAAAGCTTCAATTATCTTTCTCCTTCTTATCAATTTACTTTTGTGTTTAAACTCAGCACTTACAAGTACACAGTCACACCCATTATTTTGTCTGGTTATTCAATAAAACCAGGTTTGCATATCGGTTACACCTACGAAATAATGTTCAGGTCCTTTTTTAAGTTGTGTGAGTGTGTGTGCATTGGGGCAAAACTCCTTAAATATAAATGAAGTATTTTGTGTGAGTATGGGGACTCGATTGCCCCCTTCAATCCTTTCTTTTGTAATCTAATCAAAGTTCCCCACTCACCAGGGTTCAGGGGGGAGGAGGGGGGTCTCTTGTGTTAGACAGCTTACTGCAATTAAAATTTATTTAAGGCCTACAAGGAATCCTTTCACTCTTGAATAAATCAGAGTGAATTCCTGTGACTTTGACAAGGTTTCCCCTCCCTATAATTATCCTCTGCTCAACAAGCGCTGAGAGAGCAGCTCTCCTTTAACCCCCCTGCTATACCTCAGAGCTTTACACTTGTAATTAAATCATAAAATAACAACAACTGCAAATCAGAGTTTTCAGAGTTGTCACTATAAGAGTTTGATTTGAGGAAGCGGGTGCAAGCCAGATGACTTCATTGTTGTCACGTTGTACTTGTGTGTCGTATATCATTTTTTATTGCTGAGGGGTGTTGGTACCTCAACTCTTAGGCCTGACAATGGAGCACAGAAGGACAGGCACTGACATCCAGAGGAGTGTCACTGTGAAATGTGACACACTTGAGGAGACTTCAAGTTTCAACAGGTTACCATACATACTGGTTTACTCATTGTAGCTACGGAGTGCACCCAATTTTTCTTTAAAAAACGTTTTTGGCCTGTTCAGTTTTTTACACTCATTGAACAGCATTCATACAACACTGGACATACATGAATGGCCAAATATGTTTATGTTTATTTAGGATCCCCATTAGCTTTTGCTCTTGACAAAAGCTACTCTTCCTGGGGTCCAAGTAGGCAATAGAGTGAGGGCAGAAATTAATTCTAAAATCTTGCTTCACTATCTGATGTGCTGAGAACAATTTTAACCGTGAGATTCCAAATGTAACTCTCCTTATCCTCATTGCTTTGTTTGTAGCTAAACTCGATTTTATAGTTTGGAGTATTTTGTTCTGGTCTTTCCACTGTTGCACAATATTATCTTTAGTAGATTGCTGCAGGTTTGATAATTCAAAGTTAATTTGCTCTGTAGTTTGTGTTCAGTATTTGTTAACACAACCAAAAGTCATTTCAGCGGCCTTATCTGACACTCTTTCTCTCCTTGTCCTTTTAATGTTGTACCATTTCCCTCTGATTACTTTGCCCTTGTGACCGAGTGTTGAATTAAATGCCTAATTTAACATGGACCTTTTGTTGGCCGCCTCTTTGTTGGGAAGCTCTTTCTAATCGTGCAGCAGGGGCCAGGGTGTTGTTGTCGGCCGGGCAGCACTCAGGCCGCTCTTATTATGCCTCGGTGACAGCGTGTCCTTGGGCAAGGCAGCAGAGCTGTCAGGTCCCTCTGTCACACTTCTCTGCAGGCAGGATACGGCCAGCCCAAGGCACAGTTAGGGGTCCTAAAACGCAGGGCAGCACCCCTAATCTCCAAGGATGCCTACCTTGGTTGTTTAGCAACCGACTCTGTCTGACAGCGTTTGTGTTTTTGTGTTTGGCTGCCGTGTGCTGGAGCGCTGAATCTGGGGGTTACAGCAAAACTAACCAAACCACACGATGGGCACTTTTGTGGCCTCGCTGAAGAGGAGGAGCTATATCAGGAGAGCCCACCATGTGTCCGTTCATGCCTCTGAGTCATGGGAAGAGCAAGCACACACACACACACACACACACACACAACCCCGAATTATGGCCAGCCGCTTGTGAAGTCCTTTACAAGTCTCACAAAAATCTTTCTTGTGTTTCCTTATTATTCACACGTTTCATTGTTATTATTCATTTGACAAATATGTTCTTGATTAATTGGTTGTTACATACAATACAAAGAAATGCACAACTAATAACATAGTTTATTGCTGTCAGGGACATGACCGAGAGAATAATCAATACAAAGTGAAAGCCATATAATAGCATAAAAAAATGTCTTTAAGTTCTTAATTCTGTTTTTTTTCTTCTCAATAGCTTAAAAAAAGGGAATAAACATTCACATTTGAGAAGTCACAAATTATGTGAAAAATATTAACTGAATTGATCCTTAACTACCTATTGTAACAATAATGTAAAAACGTGTCTAGCCTTAACAACATTTTTATTTGAATCTAAACCAAGTTTTAAACTAAACCCCAATCGTGTTGTCACACAATAGAACAGATTTATATTTTCATCAGAGATCTGTAGTGGTTTTGGTGGGATCAGAAAATGGCTTTATGTGTCTGATGAAATGAGTGAGACCCATTTTTTTTGACCTATTTATAAATGACAAATCCTTCAAATTGTTTGTTTTCTTAATTGTCATTTGCAATCATGACAAGTACCAAGCATAACCCTGGCACTCTCCCTCCCACTAACTCAAATAATAACAAACTGAGAATACATTGTTCTGTTCTTCTATTATCTCATTTTACATACATTGTAAAAAAATAAGTTTTAAAATTGTTTAAAAAAAACAGCTGTATAGTTGTTGATCTTAAGAAATACAGCATTTTATGTAATTTAGATGTTGGCTTGCTATACATTCAGGTTTCCAGCCCCTTCATTGACTACAGTAGCAGAAGCCACAGTCTGCTGGCAGCAAGTGACTGAAGCGGCTTCATCCGTCTCTCATCTCCCCTCTAATCTTCTGTTTGCTCAGCTCTCTGACTTGTCAGGGTAGTTTGTTTAGGTCTTACGCCTGTCAATACAGCTGTATTCCTCTTTCTCAAGGCAAAGATTATTTGTGATAGATTTTCAGGCAGAACATTTCCTCAGCTGCTTTGTAAAACGATTAAAGAGTGTTTCACCTGAACAGCAGCAAAGAAAACATCTTAATGCTATACTGAAAATCTGCAAGTTCCCTTTTTTGTTGTGACTGCAGCAGAGAAGCATTTTCATGCACCTTTAAGTGCAATATGTTATTCACTGTAATGTAATAGTTCTCTCTTGCTGAGAGTCGGAAAAGAAGAACAATACCACTAACGTTTGTGAGGTAATTATGTCTGGTCTACAGTCGGTTAGCTTAGCATAAAGACATGGGGAAAAGGCTAGCTCCTCTATACAGTTTTAGATATACAGCCAAGTTGGCCAATAAGTGAAAACACATTTAGTACAGAAATCATGTCATTTAGAACAGGGTCTCCATTACACAATTTGTCTACCAGACACACTTGATTTTTCAACAGCTAAATGGCCCATTCAGTATGTCATAATGTTTTTTAACAAATTAACTGTAGTAAAAAAGTGGTTTGTTTAATCTGTAGAAAAAGTTAATTTAAAAACAATTTATTTTTAGATGATGTGTTGGACTGAAGCAGCACACTAATGAGCTTTAGAGGTGCCAGCAGATTTTTATGCTAAACTTTGCTGGCTCTTGATTCATATTTAACATTACACATTAAGGTATCGTTTATCCCATCTCAATTTCAAGAAAGGGATTACATCTATTAGTTTTCCAAAACGTCTTTGGCTTTAATGTGCAGTCCTCTTGATATAATGTAAACAGATCTCTAACATAAAGTATGAATTTAAAAAAGGTGAAACTCTCAGTACGTTTATGTTGGCCTCTGGTGTAAAAACCACTAATGGTGCGTGGTTATAGTTGTGCTGATTTAAATAATGGCAAAGAAAAATGCAGAAATATTAACAGTTGAGTACTTAACCCTTCTCTTGCGTTAGGTCATACCCAGAGTTGGGTGTAACGCGTTACTACACTGTAATAATATAAGTAATAATATTACTTTTGTCGGTAACGGAGTAGTGTAACGGGTTACTTTTATAATTCAGTAATCACACTACAGTTACTAACATTGCCCCCGACACAATACTTCGTTACTTTTATAAAATAATCACACTCACTGACAGACAAGAGGGGTTTCCGCCGCAGGTTTATATACATGTAGGCCTATGTAATCTGCGCGATTTGCGAGACCACATCTCCACGTGCAGTGCTGCATAAACATGGCTGAGTCTTTTCATCTGTAAACTCCCTCAACGGGGCCGCTTGCTCTCTTTTGTTGATCGCCCTCTCACGGGTGAACAGTTCACTGTCCCGCTTCATTGTAGAAATTCTGCCATGTCTCTACCACTTTAGTTTGACCATCTCTGTTACTAAGTTATGGAATACTAAATAAATAAGTAATTAGATACCTTACCGTCACTGCGCTCATAAAGAATGATAAGAATAATGCGTCTTGAACTGGTTTCATTCATTAGTGTCTTGACGTTTCACAGACTGTTAGCTTGTTGTTGTGGCTGGTAGCCTATTTTAGAGCATAAAAAAAGAAAGACTTGTGTTATGTCTTCCTTAATGCAATAGTAATTGGGGGAGCAAGTGGAGTCTCGCAGAGGCAAAACTGTGGCGCGCGTGCACTGTAGGTGCACCGCAGTCTGCGTGATCTGCCTGTAGGGAGGGGCGGGCCCTGCGAGTAAAGTAACGAGTTACTTTATGTAACGAAGTAGTGTAATATATTACTTTTTTTTAATAACGACCCCATCTCTGATCATACCCCCTTTCCAATGCTATTTTCGGTCAAAATTGACCAGTGTGTTTTGCACAGTGATATCTCTGGAACCCCCTATCCAATTTTGATGGTTGACATCTCATTTGAACAGTCAAAGCAAGTAGAATCAAGGGATGACAGACAGAATGACACCAGGAGTGAATTTCATATTATTTTTGGCAGTAAGTTCAAAGATAGTGCTTATTTTACATTACTGTATATTATGAAAATGCTTGCCATGTAGGCTGTGTTTACTGGAGATGGAAATGCTTTAGTTAGTGTTGTAGCTGAGATTCTTCCCGTTCCAATAATGTATGGAATGTATTGATTTGATACAAGCAAGCCAGTGTTTCATGTCATGGTCCGGACCCACCGGTGGGCCCATCAAGTTCAGCATTCACTGTGATGAATATAAAATAAGGCACTGATAATATTTTCCTCAATGAACATTTATTGAAAGAGAAATATACCATAACAGAACGTGTGTGTGCTCACGTGTGTTCACGCACATGATTGGCAATGCAAAATTGTGGAATGTCACCTCAGGCTCCTCTCCCTCAGGGGCCTCTATTTCAGGGGCCTCTATGGGGCCTCTTCCTGGTCTGTTGTAGGCTCATAGTCTGGATCACTGTTGTCTTCCATTTCTGAGACATCTTCCTCTCTCTCCTCTTCATCTGGTTCAATCTCCTCTTCATCTGGTTAAAAAATGTGTCCAGAGCCCCTCGTACAGAAAATTGCCTAATCGGTCGCCTGCTCATTGTGTCAATGAGTCCAATGTGAGCAAGGCACACATATAACTGCTTGAGAGCCAGTAATGGAGGCGCATTTTGCGCGAGAAAGTGAGAGGTTTGTGTTTCTAGAGGGGCACAGAGCTCGCACCTGTGAGAAGGTACGATACATTGTATCATACAGCGCGAGAATGGGAGAAGTTCCCGTAAAGTGTGTGTGTGTGTGTGTGTGTGTGTGTGTGTGTGTGTGTGTATATAGATGTTTTCCATCTGCAGGATGAACATAATACACTCATAGCCATTCATTTTCTATGGCGGTCAAATCTGACCGAAAACGTCAAGGGTGTTTCACTGTTGAATAAATCACTCAAAATTCAATGCAAGTGGTGATCATCAAGTGTATATGTTCAGAGGCCTAGTGTGGAGGATAACATAAGGTATTGAGGCAATCGGATGAAAAACAATGTTTATGATTAAAATAAAAGTCATTCGGTCACTTTTGACCCGAAACGCAAGAGAAGGGTTAAGCAGGCACAATGAATAATGAATGCTAGGTGCTCACTGACCAGCCCTGCAGCACGGCACAGAGAAAGACAGCGTTGTTTCCTCCGTCCTCGGCAGCCAATGACTCACTGGAAGGTGTTGCCAACAGACAGAGCTTGACAGTTTAATATTTATGCTGTCAATTCCCAAAACTAACCTTGGTAATTAGGGGAGGTGATTCCAGACAGATGTGGAGCGAGGGACAAAAGACCCTCTTGTTTGGCTCTAGTGAATACAGCCACCTCTCCCATGACAACATTTAAAAACAGGCCTAAAGTCATTGGCAGCTCCAATGTTGGCTGCTCCACGTGCTGCATGAAGTCACATTTCTTCATGCCATGATGTCACTTTTGGGTGGGACGTCACGTCAGGCGGCATTAGAGCGAGACGTGCTGTTGACTGCAGAGTAGTTGGCAGCATTTCATCAGTTTAGAAGCTGAAGATCGCTCAGACTAAACTGAATTTTAAACGTAGCAACTCAATATTTTGCCAACAGTGCAACTATAAATACAAGCAGGTGTGCGAAGCAGTTACAGTGACGGGTCTGTAAGCAAAGAGGTACAGGTGCTATTCTGTCAACACCAATATACCTGAGTGCAGACGGGACACTGAACTACTGTAACTCCTTTACTGTAAGCAAACAATGTTTCAATTCTTAATGGATGGATGACTGGAAAAATGGATCGATAGATTAAATGATGTAGGAAATGATTATGTTACAACAGCAGCAGGTTATCAAGGCATTATGCAGTGATACAAAACAACTAATACATATATATGACATAATCATAAGAGACAATGACAACTTTGCAGGCAATTAAAACATATTTTATTCAGACATGCAGGGCTCTGTCATCAGAGTGCGCCATTTTACGATTAAAAACTCAATGTTCTGTATTTACAATAACACCTTTACAGCAATAAAAAAAAAATGTATTCCCAGTATGGAGTGATATACTTTCTTTGTTTTCACTTTTTGAGACAGCTTTATGTTTTCCTTACCATATATCATTGATGATGCCCCTTTTTGTCTATTAACTGGATCAGCTGGAAAATAAACATCATGATGAAAAAGTGTAAAAGTCTTTAAATATGTGCATAACCCAAAATACATAAATAAATGGGCACATAATGGTGAGTAGATGTCCAACACCAACCACTTTCCTTCATTGACATTAAACTGTGGTCATTGGTCAGCCTGACAGCCCCGGCCCGGCCTCTGCTCTGTGAGAACTGTCTGACCGCTGACTGTAACTCTGTTTTCCCTCCTAACACCACACACACCACAAGCTGTCCACAGTAAGATTCAGGTTGTTCATATGTCCAGACATCAGTCATACTCTCAGGCTTATACTGATATTATTTTTATTCCATTAATCCCTTCTTAAACCTTTAAAAGAGGGAACATCTGCACATTGAACTACTGTATGAGCAGAAATGTGAGAACATTTAAAACTGAAAATTACCATTCAAGCTTTTCAAGATTCCATATTTTTTTCATGAAACAAAGAGAACCCTGATGCTTATTCAACACCAGAGAACAGTATTCATAAAAATCCACCCACACTGCAAATGCCCCACACTGATTATCAAGGCAAAGCACACTCAGTCAAATGTAACAACTCCATTGCTGACATCAACCAATAGTGTTAACCACAGACTGGGCTTATCCTCCGGTAACGTTACTAACATCAACATCAGTTATTGACTTTTCCCCACGTCAGCAGAGAGAGTGAGTGGAGTACAGGTAGCTGCCATAAACACTCAGGCGTTATCGTCAGAGGCAAACACAGCCAGGAGTCATTTTGCTTTCTCTAGTTTAATGACAGATGACCTCAAGCCATTTACAGGCTGTTAAGGACAGGCTGTAGCAGCTTAAGTTCATCAGAGGTGCAGTGTACGCGCGGTAAAAGCAGAAGACATGCGATTGGTCAGGGGGGAAGGTTTTCAGACAAAGACTCTGCAGCATGCTGTGAAGAAGTACATTCCAGGTGTGATCTTATATCTAAATGAACTGAGGCAAACCCCTAAATGAGTAAACATCCAAGTGTGGTATTAAAGCATGAGGCTGCATGATTTTCTTTCATCCCCAATATTTGGTTGATTATGGTCTCTGCAGGAGATTTGTTATTGGTAAACCATTTTTTTCTTCTTTTTTTTAATCCTTGTTTTGCCCTCAACTTATAATCAATTATCTGCATCAATGAACTTATTTCTTGAATAACCTTCAGTTGATGGGTCTATAAAGGGTACAAAAAAACGTCAGAGTCTCCTGAGCAGAAGCTGTTCCTTTAAGTGGGTTGTTTTGTCCAATGAACAGTTAAAAAACAAGATATTTTGTTTGCAATGATATAATATAGAACAAATAAAATCACAGGAGCATTAACAAGCACATCTTGGCATTATTGCTTGCTCAAATAATAAAAAAATCCATTATAAATGTATATTTGTCTATTTACCAACAGTTATTAATCATGCCGCTTTTAACATTTCAGCAATCTGCTATTGCTATGCTAACCAAATATAACTACATGTATGTTAGAGGTGTCCCTCGTACGGACCAACCCACAAAGAGTCTGACTGTTCAGTCTATTGTATTATTTTTCAACGTCTTTCATAACGTAGAGCATTAAGAAGTTACATTTGGTTTTTAAATATAAAGTGTATTTTAGTTGTTAGAATTTGTTTATTAATATTGCATGTCTCTGGTGGGAAACAGATTATATTTCATAGACATGGGATACAACAGAAGCTCAGATGTACTATAAAACCTGGAGAAACAGGGGGTTGGGGATTGGAGAGGGGGGGGGGGTCTTTATTCAGTCTCCAAATGTATTGCACAATCTGATTGCACAGGGGGCCCTTCACTTAAGGTGGGGTTGTGTTGTGCTTAACCCGGGGATCTAGGCCTGGATATTGACAGCTTTGTGCGATGGGGGTCCGCCCCCTCATGCTCTGCCTGTGTTTTATCTCCCCTCCGACAAAGGAGGAGGCCCTGCAAACAGCCACCTTCACACCTCTCTGTGCAGCTCCACTGAATGAGCTCAAGCACCTCTCCATTCATACGTGGAAATATACTACGCACAGAAAAAGTAGTAATGGTGAGCGTGCAGCCCTTTCTCCTCACTGTGAAGAGAATCAAAACCTATGCTAAGACTCAGATTTGAAAGAAGCAAAAGCACAGGCTGCTTTTCTGTTACTGGCATAGAAATGTTTATAGGTTTTTCCGAAAGGGCGATTGAGGGGGGAAGCATTCGACAATACGCCCGAAAAAACTCCAGCAGCGTGGAACCTTTATGAAAGTGCCAAATATGAATCACTGCACTGCGGATGCCAAGCGGGCCTTTCCTGTGTTGCTAAGAGAGCCCCTTGCACTGGAACAGGCCGGGCTGCTGGGGGGGGGGGGGGTTAAGTGTTTCGGATGGCTGTACAGTGCAGCACGCTAGATATGACTTGATGCTCCTATTCCTGCCCTGCAGCATGGGTGGTCTGTGCTTGATTTTATACTGCTACCTATTAGCACCATGAGCCAGTGATTTATGCAGCTGTCAACTTCAACTTCATCTGCTCCGTCAGCCACTGGTGAATTGTGGGTATGCTGGCAAAGCCTTTCCTCTCTGCACCTCCTACTTTGGGGTGAAAGTAAACCACCCCTGAGAGCAGAAAGAAGGGAAAAAATGCTGTTGAGGAGAAAAATACAATTTAGATAAATAACAACCGTGCATACCACTGAGGCCTCCTCTGTGGAGAACTTCCAGCCTAAACATCTGGCTGGCTGCATGTAAGGAAAATACTGTGTTTGAGTTAAAGCAAGGTGAGAAAGGAGGAATTCATGGTCTCAACAGTCATCTAACAGCCAAACTGCTTTGGGATCACATGTAGAAATATTAAGGGCAAGTGCTTCTGGGAACAGTTCTGTGCATGCAATGGGAAAAAGCTGTATTTATGGCAGTACAATTGCTAAAAGAGCATAGGTATCGCAGCTGGATATTGTGCTTGAGGAAAGAATCTGAAAATCTGTTCAAAACTAGTCGATTAAGTATTGAGTTTTGCATCAGGTCGTACATTATGAAGTGATGGAAACTGTGGCTAACAGCTCTTATTCGCGGGTTAATGAAGAAAAAGGTGTTATTCCCTGTGGGCAGAGCAGAGTAATGGGCTTTGCCTTGATCATAATGAGGCTGCTAGATTCATGCCGGACTGGTGCTGTGGGCCAAATTCAACAAACGCAGGCATGAAAGAAAGGTGGACTGTCCATATGGGTGATTTACAGTATGCAATTCATTACCATAAGGAGTATATTAGCAACAACAAAGAGCTTTTGGCTGCTACTGTGGTGCTGAAGGCGCTGCAGTTGAGATTAAAATGTGGATTTGTTGAAAAGACATTGAGGTTTTAAAGTGTCAGGGGCTAATGGCTTTTACTGCAGTTGCAACCAAAGAATGTTAAACTTTATTAAACACCTGGTAAAACAATACTTGTCACAGTGAGTGTGTGAGAAACGTCATGTTGGATAGATCGGAAAGGAACATCTTAAGATGTACTGGTCTTGATTAGAGATTCCCAAACGTAGACCCGAGGGGTTACAGGTGTTAGAGGATGAGTGGAAAGATGTTGGAGTAGCAGCATTAATGTATTTTTTTTTTACATACATGTATATCCACATAGCACCTTCCACCGACAGTCAGTTATGGCACCGTAAAGCATTCAACCACATAGGTACCAAAATAGCTAGCAAGAGAGTAAATAAGCTACACATTGTTAGCTTCAATTGTAAAGATAAATTGTTAGAATAGTAGGCTAAAGTAATAAAAACAATATATAATGTGAGCCGTATGATTAAACAACTGAAAGTAAATAATGTAAGCAAATGTAATTATCTACTGAACTGATAAGCTAAAATGTATGAATACAGTGTATTCATACATTTTACGTTTTGAACTAATCTATGGAAATACTTAACCTAAAATAATTGATCACTATATAAATAACTATAAATAGTTGATAAATATGTGAGGATCCAGCTGATGGAACTCAAAATGGTGGTGGGAATGCAAACCTAACCAAACTACTATTTGAGAAAATAATATAACAATATCTCTTCAAATGGGGTTAAAGTACATCACATAAAAAAAGGATAATGATTTGAAATTCATATGACATGTCATCAGTTAGACCAGATTTCTGCTACACACACTGTAACAGAGAAACCTGTCAACTGCTGCCACAGATCTATCCTCTGTAGTTTTCTATCCTCTCGCCTAACTTAACAGTATGCAGCTGTGTGTGCAGATGCTCCAGACCTACATCACAGACAATCCCAGTGAGTTGTTGATGTTTGCTACATGTAGGGTGTGACTGGTGGCGAGGGCCTCTCCTTGGTGTAAAGTGGTTTACTTAATTTATGCTGGGTCAGAAGCAAAGGTCATACTTTGGGATGAGAAAAGACTCCTGTTAAGGTCACATGCAGGCTTTCCAGATGCCGGAAAGTGTGATCAAACAGTTCCCAATTAGAACCATATCATTTGGTAACATTATGATATTAAAGATGGCAGCTTGGTATTCCCAAGTACTAACTAACTTCACAAGCGACTGGCCATAATTCGGGGGTGTGTGTGTGTGTGTGTGTGTGTGTGTGTGTGTGTGTGTGTGTGTGTGTGTGTGTGTGTGTGTGTGTGTGTGTGTGTGTGTGACTGCTGACTATAAGTGCCCAGAGAAGAAAACGGTTTATAACCATTCAAATATGCATGTTTTTAGTCCAGAAGCAACATGACTTGGGGATGATTGTGTGGAGGTGAGGTAAAAACACGAGTGTGTCACAGGGGAGGCTGTTTAGATTTTGGCTGTAACTGCTGGAAAAAAGTAGAGAGAAAAGAACGTTAACATACATCTTACAGACTGAATATACAACTACACTGACTTCTGCCTGTCGCCATGGTGAGATGAAAAAGTAAACAGAAAAACAATGACAAGATGTTACCTCTGAGAAATAAAGAAAAATACACGTGTGATGTCTCTGCGTATGTGATGTGCTTAAAATGGATGGTTCAACATGTTGTGAATCACACTGGAAATACTTAGCCTAAAATAAATGATAACTAGTTTAAATAATTAGCCAAAAATAGTTGATAAATATTTGAAAATCCAGCTTTTGGAACTCAAAATGTTGGTGGGACAGCAAAACTAACCAAACTATTTGAGAAAATAATGCAACAATATCTCTTCAGATGGGGTTACAGTACATCACATAAAAAAAGGATGATGATTTGAAATTCATATGACATGTCATTAGTTAGACCAGATTTACACACACTGTAACAGTGAAACCTGTCAACTGCGGCCACAAATCTATCCTCTGTAGTTTTATTTTCTATTTGCCATTTGGCCAAAAGACGAAAAAGCAACCTGTTGACCCTGCTAAAATAGCAAATTGTTGATTACTTTAGTTTTTGTGTTAATTAGTTAGCCTTAGAGATGATGCCAGCCTTTTTTCGCTCTTTACAATCTTTATTCAAATCTAACTGGCTGCTGGGTCCAGCTTCACTTTTGCCAGGATGATTGCAGATATCCTGCAGTTAATATTATTTCATAACTCATGAAGACATAAAGTCTTGGTATAGTTTATTTAAATATAAAATGTAATATCAATTATAGTAGGCATATGCCATTTAGTCAAAGTATGGTAGGCTATACCATAAAAATCCTCCCACAAAAACTCATAGTAAAATGTCCTAAAAAAAGCTCATACAAAATTATGGTTTATCATGCCATTAAAATGTCATGAAAAGTCATAGTATAGGATGTCATAAAAAACATTGATAGTATAGTACGAAGCATCCTAAAGTGAGGCCCGACGGCCAGAGACGGCCTTCAGATGTTTTTAGTGCGGTCCCTGGTTTATGTGATGAATTAGTGGTGATGCTTTAAATACCAGTCGAGGTATAATTGACAGCTGTTTTGATTCTTTTGGAGAACCTCACTGATGCGACACACCTTTTCTTTGCTGTTCTTCTCATTGTAAGGTCAGGGCTGGTGAATGTGCATCGAGCTCCACAAAAGTTGAGATATGTACAATTACAAAATGAAAGAAACTACTACTACTATGGACTAATAACCTGCATATCCCATCATAAAAAAAGTTCACTTCTAAGGTTTTCGTGTGATTTATCCCATCATCATCCAAGTAAAGAGCGGCAGCAGTGGGACCTTTTCTAACATGTGAATCGATACCTTTAGAATGCATATGTGGCTAGAGAGAGAAGTTTGCTCAGTTCACTGAAGCGTTGTGACCCTTCATGGCCAGGTTGTCAGTGAAGCATTCAGGAAGGATCCAACGGTGCGAGAGAGCGGGGATTCATAGGGCGGCTCAGAGTCAACAGACGCCTCCCAGGAGACTTCTGGCTGTCTCACTCCGTCTGTTGACACTCTCCTACTCCATTGACTTTTTTCATTAACCCCTTATCAAAATGTTTTTTCTCCCACACTCCACTGACATTAGCCCCACTCCTTCCCCCACAATATCCTAGTTCAGCTGTTCCACCTTGTGGTTAGAATCGATATGAGGGTTACTTACTTTTATCAACTCTTTTAAACCTAATGTCTTAATTCCCCCTCTATTATTTAGGTTTGCTTTTGGAAATAAGCGATAGAAAATAATAAACATCTCCGATAGTCATGGTACTTTAAGGAATAGGAAGGCATTGATGTTTGCATTTTTTTTTATAGGAGGGATGAAACCCTCTTCAATGGTCACACATGCAGAGCACACAGCACACACAGTGAAATGTGTTCTCTGCTTTTAACCTATCCTAGTACCAGGAGTCTAGTACTAGGAGCAGTAGACAGCTATTGTACAGCGCCCGGGGGGGAAG
Source organism: Harpagifer antarcticus (assembly GCA_902827135.1). NCBI lineage: Eukaryota > Metazoa > Chordata > Actinopteri > Perciformes > Harpagiferidae > Harpagifer > Harpagifer antarcticus. Next base: position 7,399,369 of record CADEHL010001172.1, read on the forward strand.
GGGGTTGTCCGGTGCCTTGCTCAAGGGCACCACGGCAGGGCCTAGGTGGTGAACTGGGACCTCTCCAAGTAGCAGTCCACACCACCATTTTTTAGGTCTGGTCGGGGACCTGAACCAGTGACCCTACGGCTCCCAGTCCAAGCCCCTACTGACTATTTTATAAAACTGAAACCCTCACATCCCTGTCTCAGGTACATTTTGACCAACAGGAAAGCAAACCTGTGAACACATTTTATTTGGTGCTGAAAAGTTCAAGTTGGCCAGAAAACTGATGGGCTCACTTATTTTAATTACCTGCAACTTGTAGAGCAGCCAAAATCAATGTTTTCCTTTGGCTGCATTCAGAGTGGAGCGCCCACTGCCTCTTCTGCAAGGGTGAGTACATCTTTCACTCCAACCTTAGTGATAATGTTCCTACTTGGATGAATGGGAGAAGTCTGCAAAATGTCAATAATTCACTTCCAAATAAAACATGTAACAGTAAGCAGTTTCAGGCCAGGAGTTTCCAAATGTTATAACTGTTAAGTACTTCATGAACACTGAACCTTAGTATGCATATAGACAATTACAAAGACGTTGTAGTCCCTCTTTAGAGTTTTTTACCTTAACATGAAGTACTTTGGCACTGATGTATGTAAGGGCATTTCTTCACAGATGTTAAACTGCTGAAGCACATTGCTCTCACTGTTAGTCTGTTGCAGCTCCATTACAAAGACATAGCACCCACTAGTGGTGGGAATAATAATCGAAGACTGAAAGTGTCATTAAAAACGGTTAAAAAACGAAGTGAAGTGGGCCAAGTACATTTCCACGTTACGAGCAGAAATAGAAAACACTGGAGAAATCTGAAACTGGAGCATTACTAGTAATATGCACATATTTGCCTTATCTCTACTGCACGTTTCATCCAGCAATTTGACTCATTTTCTTTCCACGAAAGACGTTGTATAAAGCCTAGTAGACAGAGAATTAGGATATACAATATCCCTCATACCTGGATGTGATGATGCAGACAGCAGAAGTAAATGGTCTGAGTTCAGGCAGCATGTAATAATGAGAAGCATCAGCTGTTTACCCTCGAGCATATCAACAATTTCCTTCCTGGTGATTCACTACTGGAGGAAGATAAGGCTCCTTTTTACTGTAGCGGAACAGCATCACTCAAACTCCACCTCTCTTGTGGAAAATTAAATGTTTCCACTCTCTAACTCTCAAACAATTTCCACTTTGGTGTGGAAATGCAGGATCTCAAACTTGTGAGTTGAGTTGTGGTTTGAAAAACACATTTCACAAGTTATGTAGATAATTGCTAGGAGGACCTATAACTTCATATTTTACTAATTGCTCTAGATCTCAGTAACTATTGAAAAGCTGCACAAAAAAATGTATTGCTATAATTATGTAATGTTTTTAATGCCTATAATAACTCATGTTAGGCTTGTTTGCTGGTGCTCAATTAAGAAGAAAATGACACCTACACTACCTTTTAGAAAATGACAAAAAAACATCAAATAAAACACAACAAAAAGATTAAGAATAGATCTTGTATTAACAAAATTGTAACTCGTGTACGATTCCCTGAAGAAAGAATGACCGTTCGGACAGTGTAACGAACCATTACCCCTCTGTTTTAAATCAGCCTATGCATCAGCTGTTCAAAGACCTGATCACATAGGAGTTTACCTAAATATATCTCTCTAATCAGATGGGTTATGGACACAAATATTGATTCCAAGGAAAACTAAATACCGAATATCATACCCAAATCATAGCGACACAGTACAGAGGTGAAAGAAGACACAATTGTCAAATCAAAGAAAAGTGATTTTCCAACGGGTAGGAAGCAGAGACGAGGCAACATGTGATAGCAGTACCACAAACTGATTCAACCACATGGTTCTTATAAAGTTAAGAGCTCTAGATCCTGTTGAGAGCGAGCTGATATCTGAGTGTGGGATGATCAGAAGTCCTCCTCAGCGTTCCGGCTCTTGCAGATCTTCAGCTGCTGCAGACGCTCGATGCACTCCTCCACAGTGCGCTCGCCGTGCACTTTGTTGTCCCGGGTGCGCACATTTACAGTGTTGCTCGTCTTCTCCTTCTCTCCCACCACTTTTCCAAGCATGCAAAGAGACAAAAAATATATCAAATCAATATCTAGATGGACAGCGAGCAAGAGATGACAAAGATAAAGAGACAGGGGAGTGAGAGACAGAGTGTTGCACTGACCCAGGATGAAGTTGTACTGCGCCAACTGAGCATTTCTGATCTTCTTGTTCAGAGTGCAGCCGGGGTCCAGGTCCACCTCAGACATGAAGCCGTTGCTGTGGAACTCCTGCTTCACCTGCAACATTTACAACAAATAGTTAAGGCCTCACCAGCATGTGTCAAAAGCTAAATCATTTTGATTAGGCTTCAAAAAATTGTTGTTTTTTTCAAATGAGGACTAAAACATTTTGTACATGTTGGCAATTTGGCTGCAATGATGATTGTGTTTCTGCAGCCGTTATGATCACACTGTGTGGACCTGCTGCTTTCTGCAATTACATGGCTATCAGGACTGTGCAGCTGCTTATTTCACAAATTGACTTTTTGTGCATAAAAAAAAAAGACTAATTCCAGGTTCCACGCATTTTAAAAAAGGCAAACAAAGCCTGTAACAACTTTTCTTTTATTATTGCTGGTCTGGCCATCAGTTAAAGAGGAAATGAACAGGTTTTATACGAGCCAACAGATTAGTCAAATAAGTTTGGAAGTCAAAATGAAGGCAAATAATAACATGATTTATAAAAATAGAAAGAAATCACAACTCTACTGAGTACTGTCTCAGTTCCCCCAAAAGAGAGGAAGGTGATCTCGCTAAATAGAGCTTGATCACATCCCATATGATTGTCTGGTCATGACTTTGCCCCATTGGACGTAATTCTTTATTCTTAGCCAACACTTTTATGAGTTCAATGTATGATTTATTCTTGTTTTTGGAGCGGGAATGTGGACCGTAGTAGCTATGGTCGGTGTTTACCTTCTGAGCGTACTCCTCACAGGTCGGTCCCACAGGCACCACCATCACCTGGTTAGGAGAGAGCCACAGAGGCCTGAAGCAGAACATCACACATTCCACTGGTTAGCATTAAAAGCAGTTATCAGTATAAATAAATGTATCGTAAGTCAATCTGAAAATCATTCAAAGTGCTCAGGAGGAAACAAAAATAAACTTTACAAAAGAAAATAGTTTTATGATTGTTAACGAACCATTTGCCGCCGTAGTTTTCAGTCAGAATGGCGATCATCCTCTCAACCGATCCCAGGATAGCTCTGTGGATGATCACTGGTCTCTTCTTGTCGTCACTATCATGGCTACACAGTTATTTAAAGGATGGGAGAAAATTAGGAACACACACAAAGAGAGAGAAGGAAACAGTTTTCTTAAGACAGTAAAAACAGTTACAGGTCATTACAATACATTTGAAATATATAGAGTCTTGAAAATATACATCTCCATAAATGCACATCATATAGTTTCATTTAAGTCTATCCTATCCTATATTAGCTTTAGATGTTTTTCCATCCGTCATGAACTAAACTATTTTTTGTCCATCTCTGATAATGCTATGATGTATGTGCATTTGCAGGATCAAACATCTTTTTATATTCCTCTGCCATTTTATTTGAAAATGTTAATAAAAGCAGCAGTAGAGCTACCTGACGTAGGTGAGGTTGAAGCGGATCGGCAGCTGGAAGTCCAGCTGAATTGTGGCACACTGATGGTAGCGGCCGATGGCATCCTTGATCTGAATGTCAATCTGCACAGAAACGACACAAGCAATCAGCGGAAGCCCTCCTGCTGTTTCACAGTGAAAGCACATCATTACTGCGGCACACAGCTCACCTTTGGTCCATAAAAAGCTCCATCACCGGGGTTCAGAACCCATTTCTCCCCAAATTCATTCAAGCTGTTCTCCAGTTGCTGGAAAAAAAAACAATTACTGTTTAGTTACAATATCAAAGGCTGACCAACATGCAGATAACAGTGGTGTTAAGCAAACGCTGTATACTTGGACCTGACATTTCCTTCATCTGGAACTAATCCCTGAACGAAGAAATGTTAACGTCTCAATAATATGTTATGGTTGCTTGAGGGAGTTAATGAGGTGAGGGAAACATGCAGCAAGTTGTGTTCCAGTCACTGGACCAAGTTGGAGAGTCACACTTTCTTGTATATCATTTTCCACTTCAGCACAAGCACACATTAATCAGAAAAAGCCAGTGCTGAATTTAAAAAATGTTTTACTCGGAGAAAAGTGGACTTGCACGTCAATAAAAGCTCTAAACCTTTAAGGCATCTATAATTAACTTTTTTACTGCTCCAAATATTTTATTGCAGAATGTTATTCTTGTTTTGAAGACTGTGACTAACTGAGAGGTGTACAATTATAATTATTATGCAGCAGCACAATATCCATCAGCAATTTATAGGTGTTGATTTTTAAAAAGTTACTGCGGCCACTGAATTGATTGTTAATAAAACAACGTGATAAAAAAAACTCCCACTGCCGCCAGTGGGAAAAGACATGATTGAAAATGAAGTTACAATAAAACATGAGGACAGACCAATCAAAACACTGACTATAAACCAGGGGCGGAAATTAAAAGGAACTATTTAGCAGTTATAAAATACCAATAAGTACCCGAATACATATTTGACTATTCCCATTGAGTAATTGAGAACATATTAAAAAGTATGAATGAGATGACAGTCCCCTGCGGGCCACAGTGTGTGTTCTGCTTCCTCTTTTATGTCATCTCAATAAAGAGAGAGATGACAAATGATTGGGCACAGTGAGGCATAAAAAGCCTCATCTTATTCTGTAATGATTTTTCAAATGCATAAAAATAAACTGAATCTCTGCCGGCGCCAACCAGAAAAGGTGCAGTCCACATCCATGTCCGAAATGTCCTCATCATTTCTTAGACAGACGACGTAAAAACGGCGGTGTGGAGAGGAACGCAAACGTTCTTGTGGCTCGAATCAAGCAAACCATTGCAACCTGCACTTTATGTATGTACTACAGTGGAGGAAGAAGTACTTATTTTACTTAAGTTTGAGTAGAAATAATACAGTGTAAAAATATTGTTACAAGTAAGACTGTTACAAGTAAAAGTCTTACTTAAAGGTGGGGTAGGTAAGTTTCAGAAACCGGCTCGAGTGCACTAAAATTTGAAAGTACACAGCCGAAAAGAATCCGCCCCTTCCTTCAGACTTCCTTACAGAGCACCTCCTCCAACACACATGAACGCGCACATGACGTCAGCAGACTGGTGAAAGTGGCCGCCTGTTGCTGGCGAGTCATTGAAGTACTGCTGCAATGCACGCCCAATGACGGTACGCCCAATGAGGGCACGAGATACATTTGTGCGTGCACGAGATCGAAGGCTGACAGACAGGGCGGCAATCCTTTTTACAGTACTACGGCTTCCACAGATGACATTTTTTTATGGATTTTTTGTCAAAGCACTTAAGATATTCATTGCTATCGGGATGTTAAGAGCATTCCATGGAATATAACAAAAAGTGTATCTCGAGCCAGTTTCTCAAACTTACCTACCCCACCTTTAAGTAAAAGTACAAAAGTATTGGCATCAAAATGTACTTATTTTGCATAATGTTCCATTGTATAATTATTAGGGCTGTCAGTCGATTAAAATATTTAATCGCATGATTGTCCATAGTTAATCGCGATTAATCGCACATTTTTTATCTGTTCTAAATTTACCTTAGAGGGATATTTTTCAAGTTTTTAATACTCTTATCAACATATGAGTGGACAAATATGCTTTATATGTGTGTTTATTATCATTTGAACAATGACAAATATTCTCATGAATATTAAACACAACAACCTCTGAACATTACAAATATTCGCCTCAATTCAACCTGGAACCTCTCTCATACAATAATACAATACTGTGTGTGTGTGTGTGTGTTTGTGTGTGTGTGTTTGTGTGTGTGTGCGCGCACGGAGAGAGACACTGTGATGGATCGTTGGAGCTATGTGCAACTCAAGGCATATGCTCGAACGGGAGCTGCCTGGACGCTGTAATCATGTTGCGCGCACTATCCGTGCTGAGTGTGCTGAGTGTGCTGACTGTTCGTACAATGTCCAGCTGTCTGGCTTCCTGCATAAAGTCAAGTGCTCGGCGAAATGTCGTTCCTCTGTTTTCATTGAAACAGCTCCTTATATCCATTAGCGCAGTTAGCTAGCACCAGATGCTAACAACAGCAATACACGTAAGGTATGCCTCGCTCGCTCGTGCCACACATACACACACCCTCCCGATGGCCAGTCGGTGCCTGCCGGTGAGCGTGGAAGTGTGGTCTGCCGGGTCTGCCACAAGCGGGCGGCAGGAGCGGGGCTGTCAGCATCAGCTTGTAGAATGTATTTTAAACTTGATGCTCTCTGAAACTACGGGGCGGCCGAGGATAAAAAATACACATGCGTTAATCGCGTTAAAATAATTAGTGGCGTTAATTTTTTTTGTTGCGTTAACGCGTTAACTTGACAGCCCTAATAATTCTATATTAAATAACTGGATTCACTAATGTGTTTATCACAGCTGGAAAAGTGAGTCTACTTTTAATAATAGCTAGTAATCTGAATATATAAAAGTAAATGATCTAAAAGTAACTAGTAACACATTTTCTCAATTAAAATGTAGTAGTGTGTACATTATTGCCTTCAAAATAGTGGATTACCAGTATTAAGTAAAATATATATCCTCAAGTAAAGTAACCCAAAATTGTCCTTAAGTACAGTACTAACTATGGCCCAATCCCAAACCACTCCCTCGACCCTACCCCTCCGTGATGGAGTGAACTCGGTCTGTAGCCACACTTGCAGCTCAACGAGGCTCCCTCCTGTCAGATGGAGGGAGTAAATACAGCAGCAAGCTTTGGGACGGCCTCCCCTCTCTCCGGTAGAAACAGGAAATGCCATAACTGTATGTAACAACGGTTTCTAATCAGCATCTCTTAGACAAAAAGTTTAAATGAATAACTCAAATAAAACTCCAAACATCTTTCATTGTGTTTCAAAGCTCTTTTAGTTTTAAACCTGATGTTTATAAGCTTCTTAGTTTTTGCAACGGTCTGTAAATATACACAACTTTATAATAAAATGCACACATTTACCTTTTTCTAGACTAGACACAGGTATGTTGTAGGGCTGTACCCGAATATTCGACTATTCGAATATTCGTTCGTTGGCCAACTATTCGGGTTTCAATTTCATTATTCGGATATTCGTTTTTTTATTTTTTTTCCCAAAAAAATTTTTTTCCCCTAAATGTATGCTATCAATAAAGGCGAATTTCCATATTCTTATACTATATTTATACTTTTGAATTGCACTGTTAAAATGCGGAAATATATACAATCTCAGCCTGTGCTCCTGACATCGCGTTCACTCACAGTCACGAACGCAAACGGCACGCTTCTCCTTGCTTCACCTCGCTTCACACACCTGCACACAAAATGCCGAAGACTCCAGCTGTGTGGGACCATTTTAAATTGGACGACGGTAAGAAGAAGGCAGTGTGCCAAATATGCGACAAGAAACTGGCCGGTGGCACAACAACTCTGAAAAGTCACCGGATGCTGTAAGTAGTAGCCTAGCTTAGCTTAGCTGTTGTCAAGTTGCCATGATGAAGCTGCGTTATCCGCCGTTTAAACAGTAACGTTACACATGATAAAATCGTGCTCTTACTATCCTTGGAAAATAGTTGCAAGCAAGCAACCGAATTGTTTTTTTATATTAGTTTTTCAATTTTATCCGAATAGTGAAAATAATAGGAGCGATGTGGGAACATCTGGGGCTAAGGCAATTATTGGCATACAGTTCGTTCATTTATTTTTCGTTCTTCATTTATTTAAATACCGTTTACTGTTTACGCCTATATCCCCGGCGCTGCACTGCGGCTGGGTTAAATGCAGAGGACACATTTAGTTTTAATGTATGCGAGTACTGAGACAATAAATAAATATAAATCGTAATAGTATGCTCTTTCTGCGCTTCTGCTTAACAGTGTGTTGTCAGGTGTCTCGGAGCGTGTTATGAAAAAAAATCTCCTCACCGAATATTCGAATATTCGCTGCTGATTACTACCGAATATCCGGAGCCCGAGAAATGGTATTCGGGACAGCCCTAGTATGTTGTCTAAGTTAAAAACATATGAGGTTATCATGTTGTTAACATCGCAGTTTATCAGTGGATGTTTGCTGGAACTACTTGTAAACAGCGTGTTTCCTGACAGACACACACAGCGTGACTCCGGTCAGGTAGAGACCGGTCTCAAGTCAGCACCGCTGCAGACTCGCTGTTTGAGGGCTTGATAGCCCACTCCCCCTCCACACTCGTTGCTTTGGAACAGCCCTCAATATGACGGACCCTCCGCGTGAACGCGCAAACGGAGGGGTAGGGTGTAGGGGTAGGGTGTAGGGGGCGGTTTGGGAATGGGCCTATATTACACAACTGCCTCTAAACAATCAGATCAAGAGAAAAACAAATGTAAATACATTCTCGTCCTGCTGTAAAATTCAAGGCATGCTGCATGTCATTAAGAGGCTTGCCTCACTAAAAAGCATTTGTAAATACTTCATATACCGATGCTACTGATAAAACAATGGAGTTAACTTGTGGCGCTGACCTTTATCCAACAACTGTCGTTTAGTTTTACAGATCCATCCGTTAGACTTGGAGTTGTCCCAAGAGACACTCATGGTGCAGAGAGCCCAGAGAAATAGACTCATTATCACTCAGTTTAAATGACTCACTCTTGTTATTACTTTCTTTAAGAGTTTAAAACACCGCCTGCTCCATCCCAGAGAAGCATAAAGCTAAACCAAACAAGATGTCAAATCTGGAGCTGGTCCACAGAGGGTGAATTTCATTTGACACCAAAGGCAGACAGTGACGGCACTTGTAGATCCTCTGGAGATGAAAAGGCATTTTCTGCTTCAGAACTGATATAAGCTCTGCCGAATAAATCTCATTCATTAACATATAAATGTTATCTGGGTTCACACGAGCATTCGTTGTCTGTGAAGTGGCTCCAACATTTCCATTTTGATAATATCACAGATCATCTTCAAAATTCTTCACTGAGGCTTTGTGAGAGTGTGCTGTTCACATTCCCATTACCACATGACGGAAACAAGAGGGCTTCTGATTACCTTTTCTGCTTGTTCCCAGACCTCCGGCTCTCCCAGGTACTTCTCTGGTCTTGTGGCAAGGTTGAGTTTGAAAGAGAAGCCAAACACGTTGTACACAGTGCGCAGGAAGTCCAGGCAGCCTTTGATCTCTTCCTCAATCTGGGGTCAAAAACAAAATGTAAGAGGACTAGCATCATCTCTTTTGACATAGCAACACGTTTCATTTCTCATGTAATGATTGCACCTTTGTTTGTTTTGGTATTTGCAAATAATTAAACTGTGTGATGAATCAGAATAATATAATATGATAAAAGATCTTCCACTACATGTGACCACCCATGCAACTGTAATTGTTGGCAGCCACAGTGAGCTCGTAGATGCAGCACACCTCCATCCACTAGCAGTTAGCCAATTATTGCCTGACATCCTTTATTAAATTACAGCAATAGTTGGTTTTAGTTCCAGTAAAAAGGTTGTGTTAAATAAATCAAGAATTAAATATAAAAGATTGCCACTTAAACAGGTAATTTGCTACACCAGGCTGTAGAAGTAGGTGTAGCAGTAGGATTCCTCACTCTGAACATAGGAATGTGACTCACAGCAGTGCCTGATTTGATTTCAAAAAAGAAAACTGTGTGCCAGCAAGACCCTGATTTACTGAGAGCCTTCAGAACTGTGCTTCTCAAACAGGTTTAAGTTCTTTGCCACAGAAAGCAAAGTACACTGTGATGGCTCCCACTGTGTCCTAGTTTCTTTTGTCTGAAAACGGATTCACTTGTTTTGAATCGTTTCTTTTATTTATAGAAAGTCAATTTACTGTATGATATCGGTGCTATTGGGCAATTATTATATTGTTATTGGTCTGACTGGCAAGTTGGAACATTGATGAAATGGTACAGCCAATAGAACACGATATTAGTATAAATAAAGTCCAGTACTAAAGAATACTGGAATGATTTGGCATCACACTTCTATGATATTGTGCCACTCATGATTGACAGCAGAGCAGTGATATATTTTTTTTATTCCGCACATTCTTCTACCTTGTCAAAACCTGGCACCTACATTACCCACAATCAGGATATAATACCACTGCGGCATGTCACTGAACATTTCTAACGGCCACTATCTTCTGAAATCTGTGTACACTTTACATTTGTTTATAGTGAGTCACTGTCACCAGACACTATTACTGTATATGGAAAGTGTCCTGTAACCCTAATCTCTGATTTTTTAAAAAACGTTTAAAACACAGTACTCAAGGTGAGGGGAATTGTAATGTTGAGCTGTGGGGGAGAGAAGGATAATCACATTTTCTGTCATGTGAGATAAACACTGTGATTGAAATGTTGCTTATTAGTGGTTTTAATATGAAGGAAAGATGTTATCTATTGACACTTAATCAACAAGGGGAGTCTATGGGAGTATAGCTTACCCAAAGGGTATTCTATATAGCTTGGTTCCCACTTTAGTTAATTAGGGAACCATCATGGTCCCTGGTAGACCCCCCCACACACACAACACACACCCAACAACAACAACAACAAAGACTATATATATATATATATATATATATATATATATATATATATATATAGTCTGGATTTGGGCCTCGGGTGTTGAGTTTGACACCCCTGCTCTAAATGTAGAGGCTTCATCAGTCATCTTTTTTCATCAGACTCCAGAATGTGTGAACTTGGAATTTGAACTTGTCAGTGCTCGAGTGCGGGCCTCACCTGGTCCATGGTGCAGAAGATATGAGCATCATCCTGCTGGAAGCGGCGGACCCGGATGAGGCCTGTCAGCGCGCCTGACAGCTCGTTCCTGTGCAGCACGCCGAAGTCGGCCATGCGAATGGGAAGCTCTCTCCAGGAGCGTGGTCGGTGATCGAACATCAGACTGCAGACAAACAGACATTGTGGAAAAACTGCACAAATTACAACTGCCTACCTCGACCTTGACTTATTGCAATAACTGCAAATTGCTCTACTGCTTCAATACTGCTGTGGAAGACTGCATTCGATATTTGTTTAAACTGACATCCAACACATTGACAAAGTGTTTGCACGCTCAATTTCCATTTCAGTGTGATCTCCAGAGGGGCTGCCGATGTGGATAGCACAAAGATTGGTAAAAAGGAGATAAAAGATTTGACTACAAAGAGCTGCAGCCTGGCTCTTTACACTGCAATGCAGCAGTAAATTGAACTGGGTCATTCAAAAACTGAAAACATGAAGAGAGCGTCAGTCTATCTCAAGTTAAGTGGAACTGGAGGACAATCTATTGTAGCAGTAACATATGAACCTATTGGAACTATGGATCCATTTCATCAAAAACTGTCTCAACTAAAATAAAAACTGTGTAAACTTTGAAGCTATTCAAGAGTGGTAAAATATTTCCCCAGTTTTCCATAACTGTGGTTAACTAAATATTGGCAAACAACTGCACTCGGAGATCAGTGCTGCACACACATTTACTTCTGAAGCAGAACAAACAACCTTGAGTCTTTTCTCTCATTAGAGGCAGAGACCAAGTCAAATATGTATTTCACACCATAGCAAGGCCTGATAGCCCATGTGGAACAGGAGTGGGTGTGCTATTTTTTTTATCTATGATCTTGTCTAGTGTATTGCTTTCAAACATCATCTGAATGTGAGGAAGAGGAGGCCTCACCAGTGTCCCGGGCAGTTCATGGGTTTGAGGGCGAAGGTCTCCTTCTCCACCTCGAAGGAGAACATGTTCTCGCTGTAGTGCTGCCAGTGGCCGGAGGTCTGCCACAGCTTACTGTTGTAGATGTTGGGCGTCACCACCTGCTGGAAACCCCTCTTCCTGTACTCACTCTACCAAAGACAGAACAAAGGTTTTCTCACAAAGATGATTTTAAAATAAGACTGTTTTGAGCTACTGGCACCTCAAGCAACTCAGCTTCATAACCCTCGCTACACATCACACCTACAGTTTAAACTGCTGTCTACTCCTGGGGTTTGCTGATGAATAGTGCATATCCTCTAAAACATGTATAACTCAAAAAGCAAAGGCTGAGAATTAAAAAAAGGAAACTACCTCTGAGAATGTTTAAACGCTGGTAATGCACCATCAGTTGTCTGATGTCAGTGTTAACATTCAAACGATGTGTGAGAAGAAAAAAAAAGGCAATTTATTTTAGATCCCTACGGACGCTACAAATACTTGGATGCTGTAGGTGTTCTGTTGCTTGTACAGACAGAGCTGTTTAATAAACACATCTCATTACTCCTCAGTCAGAAATCTATTGTTACCACATCAAAGTAGAATTGCTTTCAACGTGTGCTGCTTTAGGACTGCAATGAATGGAAATCAAGAAAGTAAGTCTTTAAACTTAGAGCAATTCTGTGGCGCTTTATAACAACTGCTGCAGCTTTTCTTCAAAACTGTCAATAATATTTGTTTTACATGTTGTAATGTATTCCAAATATTAATTACCGGTATATGCTTTTTTTGACATTAGGTTTGCACAATGGGAAGGACACATTGTTTACATTGTGTGCCAAGGCAAGGCAAGTCTATTTATATAGCACATTTCAACACAAGGCAATTCAAAGTGCTTTACAAAAATGAAAGACATTAATAGCATGTAAGAAACATATTAGGAAATGATATCTAAAAACACTCATTTAAAAAACAATGATATAAAATGGCATTTAAAAACACTAATTTAAAAGCAAAGATACATGAATCAGTCAGTGAGTTTTATTTTTAAATGCACATTAGTTAAGTTTAAGTTGTCTTTTCTAGGACTTTTTTGGTGTCCTCCGCGAACCAGGGTCTTGAAATCAAAACGGCACACGTAGGGGACTTTAACTCCAATAATGACTTTAACTACCTTTGGGGGGACTCAACACACGGCAATTTAAAGTGCTTTACAAAAATGAAAGACGTTAAGAAAATGGCATTAAAAAGCAAAGATAAAAAAAGTTACAGTCCAGTTTAAGATATGAATATGTCAATTAAAAGCAGCGGCAAAAAGAAAAGTCTTCAGCCTGGATTTAAAAGTAGTAAGAGTTGCAGCGGACCTGCAGGTTTCTGGTAGTTTGTTCCAGATATTTGGAGCATAATAACTGAATGCTGCTTTACCATGTTTAGTTCTGACTCTGGTGACAGAAAGCTGACCAGTCCCTGAAG